>OY284417.1:33693487-34293487 GCA_958301585.1 Merodon equestris | reverse complement strand
CCTTTGAAAATGATCAATTAATTTTGAAAAACAACAAGGTGGCCAGGACGACAATAAACATTTTTGACCTTGAAAAGCGATTGCAATCACCGAATTCGCCGGCCACAAGTCACGTCGGCTCGTCTGCTCCCTAAGATGATTAATCACCAACCAAAGTCATGAAGAAAATTGCAATCTATTAAAATTATTCCAGTGGGACAGAGCGAAGAGAGTTAAAAGGATAAAGTGTATTCGATGAGTTGACCTGGAAGTATTCATGAATAGTTGTTGGTGGTAATTAACCCTTTTCAGAGAATTTAATGTACAGTGAGTGTGGGTTATTGTTGTTTTTGGGATGAAGTTGGCTGTTGGCTAATTACATTTTGTCGGCTAATAAAACGATTATGTAGACATCGGTTTTTGGTCACATTTGTGTTCCAATAAATTAGGGAAGCAAATTAAGTGTCCTTGTTGGCGTTGTTTCAATTGGTATCTGAACGCTGGTGTGGGATTTTATGTGATTGCGGGGGTGCCCGATGAGGTTGTGGATTAATTTCTAGCAGCGGTATCAGGGAGTAATTTTACAAATAGATAAGGACAGTGGCTCGTTGGAATTCGGTGGGATTCGGAGGAATTCCAAGAATCACATGATTTTCAGAGCCAAAAAACAATTTATTTCATTGCAGAAGATTAGTATCCCTAATGCCTGGATTTAAACAAAATAGAAGCACAAACGAAAATATGTCTGTCCAGAGTGGGTGGAGAATGTTGATATTCCGTCTATAATTGTCTTCAGTTAGCTCGTTTCCATGAATGTTTACTTCGTTATTCCTTATCTCCAATCCCTTACTGACTCAGATGGCGCTACGATTCTGGATGAGTATGAAACCTTGCGATAGCAAAACAACATCATTCTCACGAATGGAACGAGTAAGGTGCTGACAATGCGTCTATACCACCAGACACCAGATGAATTTCCTTTAGTTTAGTATTATAGAAGAAAATTCGATGTTTAGAAAGTAATTGTGTAAGGATAACCTATGCCCAAATATTACATACCGAGTTCGTATAAGAATATGCCGCAAACTGGTAGTAAAAGGATCCTAAGGAATTAAGAGTCCATTGAAAAGGTCTTCGTTGGTGCCTACCCTCGATGTTTCTCTAGTAAACATCTTTTTAAGTTCTTCGTGTCTTTTTTGGTTGCTTTGACGGCTATTCTATAAGGAGAAAAAAGACCTTATGTAAGTTAACAAACTGAAGTTCACGAACGGAAAGCGTGAACAAATGCCGTCAGCAATTTTCTGCAACACACGGCGGATGCCCAACACTACACCTGTGTCACTGGACACCGACAAACAGGTGAACTGCTGACGATGTGTCTGCTGCCCGGGACAATCGTGGGATCGAGCGAGTGCAGAGGTTTCTTAGGTATCATAATTTTAAGTTAGAGTGATTCGTATTTTCTAAGTCAGCCGTGAAGGCAACAAGTGCGAAAATAACAAATAATTTTTTTTAAGTAAAATAAATAAATTATAGTTTAATTGGCGCCCAACGTGGGGCCCAGTAGTAAAGTGAAAAGGACCTCAAGAAGCTCCACACAACACACAAGGCTCAAAAGGACCTCAAGAAGCTCCAGACGTCGTTTCACGCCGCAGCCTACTCGCCAGCAACTGGGTCGACGAAGACTTCAGCAAGTAGACGGAGTCGCCAACGAGCGAGTGTGAAGTAAGGCCCCCCAGTAACCACAGGTAAAAAGGAATGCAGCCCTTTCACCAGCGTTGGAATCTTTTAATGTAAGCTAGTTTTAAGAAATAATATAGTGAAACAATAGAGTAAAATAATAGAGTGAAATAAAAAATAAGAATAGTGTGGAAAATAAGTGTAATCCATAAGCAGTAGTTAGTGTTCAAATAATTAACAAAGTAGACCGCATCCCGTAACCCCTTTTGCAACTCCTTCATCTTCAGGCGACAAAAGGCCAAATTATTTTGAGACATAAGACCAAATAGTTTTTTTTTTTTTTGTTTTTCATTAACAACAACTTGCTTTACCGCTTTAATTATGATAAAAATCGATCACTGATGGCAATTTTGTGTTACAAGCATACATGGTTCCCATTTGTTTACTGGTCTTAAGCGGAACGTGGTGCCATGGAAATTTGTAATGAATTGACATATTGTTACGAGTTTGGTGAAGGCTTAAGAAAAGGTAGTAAACTTTTATATATACCGACAATAAAACAATTGTATAACGGTGCCATGAAATAACGCCGAGCGAAATAACGCCGAATTCTCAAATTCGGCCATATTTCACTTTATGAAAGCGAAATAAAGCCGAGTCGGCCTTATTTCGCCTTTAATTCATAAAGACATTCAGATAAAGATTAATGTTTTCACCCCTGAAAATGTGCCGTTGAATGGATTCACACATATTCAAGATTTCGTTTTCATTTTATTTTAATTAATACAATTTTAGTTATTTAATTAATTTTCAGTTGCCTATACGGTAACCTATGTTAATAACTTATAACAGAACAACGTTTAAGAAATAAATGCCTAGAACATGAGAGTTTAACAATATATTTTGGTGGTACTTTGAACAATTTGCCTGCAATAGTTATGCTTTCGCATGAATATAGTAAACGTTTTCGGCCATTCTATTTATTTAAGAATTTAGAATTAGAAAAAATAAAAGTTCAAAATTCGCGCGAATTTCGAAAACTTTTACTATACTCATGCAAAAACATAACTATTATTTTCTTACATCATTAACTTAAATACGAAAATCAAATGGAGAGAATTTCTTATGTCTTTAGATGGAACTTTCGACATATTTGAACGTCCAAAAAAGAAAATTAAAGATAGACATGCACAATTAAGATAATTTTGGACAAATTGGACCGAAATCTAATTTCAATAAATGACTTCCTTAACCAGATGACGAACGAAAATAACAACTTGTTAACAGAAGAATCTCTTAATCTCGAGCAATGTGTTAAGGATGAAGAAATTGAAGACTCAGATAATTTAGACAACCAACAAAGTTTTGCCAGTAAGGCACCCATTGTCTGTGATATTTGCTGCGAAAATACTCGCACTATTCTCCTGCAACCGTGTAATCATTTTAAATTATGTTTAATTGTTATACACAGTTGTCGGAGAAATATATGAAAAATAATAATCCTATTCTTTGGCCAATCTGTGGACAAATTGTGAAAAACAGTACCCATATTTATTGTTGAATTCGATGGCCAATTTGGAAATAAATCATCATATAAATCTATTGAATTGAAGTAATTTTGTTTTTATTTACATTGAGTTTCTCAGCATTTTAAATGTAATGTATATATTAATCAGGTAAGCAAGATCAAATATACATACATTGGAAAGTGACATAAAGCCAATTGGCCCAATGTCGCTCTTGTAAAAGTGACAAACGGCCAAATTTTTAATTTGGTCTTATGTCACTTTGGGATTGTGACATAGGGCCAAATATGAAAATTTTGGCCTTTTACCGCTTGGCGTTATGTCATGGCACCGTTCTGCTGTGTCATCCTCCTCACAACATGCAGCATAGGTAGGCGCTCACTGATGCCAAGCACGTAGGGATGATTGTGTAATAGCTCGGAATAACGCCCGCAAGCCTTCTGCAATCATTTCTCATTAAGGATCAGGAAAATGTTGCGGACTTCTTGAAAACGCTTAGTCACCTTGCATCCTGGATCCCCCCCCGCCCAGTGCTTGACCCATCTGTAAAAATGCGAAAACAGTCCACTCCAGGTGCCATTGCGTCAGAAGGCATATCCATGAGACAGGGGTCGTGGGATATTTCTCGTGCAAGTACACTTTCACTCCAATGCGAGTTGTACCAAAAACTATTTCTCTTGAGGCGAGACATGGATTTTAGTGCGCACCCTTTGATATATATGTCAAGGGATGGGAGATTTATCACAGCATCTAGAGCAGTACCCACGTGCTGGCAGCTGAAATAGACCGCTCTTTCAAGTTTGGTGAAAGAAGCCACAACATGTTTGCGTGTTAGCCTTTTCTACCAAATAACCGATGCATATTAGATTATCGGTCTTATCATTGCCGTGTAGATCCAGAGGAACTTTTTCAGCGATAAGCCCAATGTTTTGCCAAGAGTACCTTTGCATTGCAAAGCTTACTATTTAAGATGACTCCCAGGTGCTTAGCTTCCTTGGATATCGGGATGGGAATGTTTTTTAGCACCAGCTGAGTCATCCAGTATTTTTCCTCCTTCTTGTGAAGAGAACGATATCAGTCTTAAAAGGATTAACTGACAGCCCATTAGTCGTACACCAATCATCGATAACATTTATCGCCGCCTGTGCTTTGAGACAGAAAGAACAGCAACATCATTCGCATAGGCCTGGACATAGCTACCACGGGCATTGAGAGCATTAAGCAGAAAATCGATCACCATGCACCACAACAGCGGAGACACGACGCCACCTTGTGGGCAGTCCATGTTTACGACAGATTTGGCACATTGTTCAAGACCTGCACCAGCGATCAATGTCCTGTGCACAAGCATTGCTTTGATTTCCAAAACCAGTGCTTCATCTACGCCATGCCGTCCAGCAGCGTTGCACATGCCGTCAAAAGTTGCGTTACTTTTGAAAATAACTTCGTGGGAAAAAAGCTAAACCGAGACAATAGTGTTCGAAATAAAACTAACCGATCTGTTCGGGTCTAAGATCTTGTGACAACTAAGAACTGATTTATTTTAAGGAGATAGGCAAAGTAATTTACATGAATTCATATACTTATATGAGTATGTGTATCAATAAGGTACATATAAATGTGCTGAATATAGGAACATTTGGGAAATTAATATAATATTAAAAAAAAAGGAAGAAAGTATACATTTAATTTTCAATGTCGACGAAAATGCCCAAAACGTACTCTTTCTTTTCGAGTGCGCATTCAATTCTCCCGACTAGATTTTGAATTGATTAAAAATATCCAACAGTTAAGCAAGGAAAATTACAGAATTTCTGTAAGTTTGTATTGGAACAGAATTCGTGCTGTAAATTCCAACAGCGCGAGTATGTTCCCGCAAATAAATAAAATATTTCGGAGAAACAATCAGAATGACATTCAGGATCTGAAGCTTTCGAGAACGTCAGACAATGAACGCTTGCTGCGAACAGTTAGCATCGATCCAGAGAGCGCCATCTTGGATGATGATTTCTTCGTGATCGAGGATCCTCAGGAGAAGGTGGGTGGGTATAGTAGGAGCTGTCTTCCAGGAAGTATACAAGGTGAATGATAGTATTCGCCCGAACCACGACCTGGAGAACAGAGTCCTGCTTCATCACTCCTACCTTAGCAATGATTTCGATCATTGGCAATCAGAGCACCTTGGTTTTACCAGGTTCAATGACGACTTCATGGCAAATAATGCCGTCACCAATGAAGGGGCGAATACCCTGTTTATTTCGACGGGGGATCTCCAGATGATATTCGAGTCACTGAAGAGAAAAAAATCGATGGAATATCTAATGTTGTGCTCAGGCATCTCCCACCATTGGCTGTAGAGATGTTGACCATACTGTTCAACAATGCACTGAATAATGCATGTTATCCAGTGGTTTGGAAGACAGCGGTTATGCAACCAATTCCCAAGAGGGGTAAAGATATCTCTAACCCATCAAATCTTCGGTCGATAAGTCTCCTTCCAAGTGTTAGCAAGGTCTTCGAGAAGATGGTTCATAGAGCCCTGTCTAAATTTGTTGAGGACAATAAAATCATTCCGGAGAACCAGTTCGGTTTCAGGGCGGGGCATGATACCATCCATGCCGCGTCGGAACTCGTATCGGATATCAAATGAAATAATTGCAAGAACCAATGCACGGGTGCCTGTCTGATTGACTTGGAAAAAGCCTTCGACACCGTATGGTTAGAAGGGCCTTACTACAAGCTCAGTCAGCTTGGCATCAGTAAACCACTTCTATATATAATCCGTGATATGTTAACTGGTAGAAAGTTCTTTGTGAAAATTGCCAACGTGACTTCTACTCAAACATTTGATATTAACAGCGGACTGCAACAGGGTACGGTGAACTCGCCGATCCTGTTCAACATTTACCTCAGTGATTTGATAGCTTCTCTTCGCCATTCAATAGCGTATGGGGACGATTTAATCGCGTACAGATCAGGTCCAACGATCGACGTCATTGTCGCTCTCTCGCAGCGTGACTTCGAAAAAATTCAGCAGTATTGTGATGATTGGAAGTTGAAGATCAACTTCCAGGAATCAGAATCTATTTTATTCAGAACGCCTCTGTCTAGGGCCTCTCGGGACACTAGAATAAAATGGCGCAGGTTCTCAATTTTTGGACCAGACGGGCGCCCACTGGCGAAACAAAGTGTAGTCAAATACCTTGGGATCTTGCTAGACCAGTATCTATATTTTGACAAACATATAGATGCTGCTCTGGCGAGGGACCGGGGCGCTTTTGCTCTTACAAGATGGCTGTTTCATAGCAACCAACTTGATTCGAGAGTGAAGGTAATTTGCTACATGGCCTTAATCAGGCCCATGATTGCCTATGGATGTCCCGTGTGGTTCAATGTGAGAGCTAGCTTAATGGAAAGGATTCAGGTGTTTGAGAGACAATGTCTCAGAAGTTGTCTTGGGTTATATAGGACACCCGAATCTGAGTTCACGAAATTTTACCCGAACGAGGTCCTATACAATAGGGCCAGGATTGTACGGATAGATAGTTTTTTTATCAAACTGATTCGAAGCCACGGGAGCAATGACTTCGGTCAATAACCTGATCTCCGGGGCTTACTTCCCTAATTACATGTACCACGAGAAAGTTCGCCTTAGCGGCTTTGTCGCCCGAGAGGCATTCCTCTATTTAGATCAATGTGGGCTGATCCAGGATGAACTGGCGGTTCCGCTAATCTTCCACGTGGCCCGTAAGTCTGTGGAGTGGCGGCTCCTCTACGAACGTGATGTTGCGCTCCGCGAGCCCGAGCGCCTCAGGTTTAGTAGATCAGTGTCGCACCATGGTCGGGGAGACGTCGTCCGACAGCATCAACGCTTTTGGTGGCTGGAGCGGACTGCGTAGTGGTTAACTTTGATAGGTCAGCCTCTTTAAGGCAAAGCTTGCCACATGCCAATGGCAGGCTTACATAGACTAAGGTAGGTTAGGTTAGAGTAGGTAAGGGCAGGCTAGGGTGGCAGGTAGGTTTAGTTTAGTTTTAGCTTTAATTTACAAAAAAGGAAAAAATACAAAACAATTACGAAAACAAACAAAAATGATTTTATTTTAGTTAAGGTAGGGTTAAGTTATTCTTAGCTATAAGTTTCTTTGTTAAAAAAAAAATGATCTGATTCCAAGTTTTTTTTAAATATCACTTTTCTTGGCCGAAGTTGTTTTTTTATTTTAATTATTACAAGTAAATCGTAAGGCCGAAAGGCATAGTCTTAAGTTGTCCTATTTGCTTTAGAGTGGCAGTATAGGGCCAGTAAGGTGTTTTATGTCAGTTAATATTTAAGCTAGTTTTAAGCATTTTTGTCTAGTATAAGTGAGTTCTAAAAATATAAAAACAAAAATGAATTTAAAAAAAAAAAAAAGAAAAAAAACTAGATTTTGAAGCGCGATCTTGCGGTCTTAGACTGATTGGTCTTAAACTCTAGGCGAATGAGCAATTCTCTTTTGTTGTTTTGGGAATAAAGACTACTTTCACTATGAAGGAATAGGTATATATGTAGATAGTGTCAAGCTAGCAGTGAAAATTATTTTCAAAGTAGGAAGCAACTGTCTTATACCTTTTTGCAGCATACCATAGTATATCCCATCAGCACCCGGTGAATTGAAGCAATCGAAAGATGCCACAGCAAATTAAATGGTCTCAGCTACGAGTGACGCAGTATACCAGCTATGCTGAGTTGTTTTCGTCGTTTCAGTCGCAGTTACCAATAATGGAGTGTGCACCGAACGGATGACAGTCTGATATCCCAGGAAATGGGTCTAAAGCACTAAACAAAGAGTTTCTGCTTTAGACACGGTGAAGGTACCAGACTTTCTGAGTACATCCAACTTTGTCCATTTTCCCCGCTTGAGAATGTTAACCAACTTGCTGGTTGCGCTCAGGGATTTGATCTCTTCGCAGAAGGAGTTATAGGAATCATTCTTCAATTTACGAATAAGCTTCTTATATTCCTTCTGCTTCGGTCGATACTTATTCCAGTCATCATCCGAGTTCGATCTAAGCGATTAGGAGACTTCTGACTTCCCTGCGAAGACATTGAACCTCAGCGTTCCATCAGCGAACAAATTTCCTGCAGGGAAGTTTTTTGACAGGATATGCGAGTTCGAAACACTTGGTGATGGCGCTGCTCAGGTTATGAACGGCATCCTCCACCAATTGCTTTGTTTTGAGTTTAGGCGGGGCTTGAGTGGATTTCCCAAGCTCCTCTCTGAATCGTATCCAGTCTGTCTTTCTCGGATTCCGCTTGGGCTGTGAGGGGAAAATCCCACAGTTCAATTGGAATTCGATATATCTGTGTTCCAACAACATAGCATCTGGTAAGATTCTCCAGTTAGTGATGGCCATCACATGCCTATTAGGCAGGGTTAGGTCAATCACTTCTTGTCGTCTCCCCGTCACAAAGGTTGGTTGAGAGCCAGCATTGTCGATGACAAGGTCAGACGATACAGTGGAGTTTAAAAGTCGGTCTCCTCTTAGATTGCATTTGCTGTTGCCCCAAACATTGTTTTAAGCATTAGTGTCGCAACAAATGATGAGTCCAATCTTCCTGGCTTCATAGTATCTTACGAGTTGTCGAGATACTGGAAAGAGTATGGCCGAAGGATTTTCAGAAGTTTCGATGATATCCAGCGATCTTCCAATGAAGTTGCGGAACCTACCGAAAAAAGAAATGTTAAACATGGTAAAAGAAATATGTATACCTGTTATAAACACAAAATCTTAATCCTTTCGAAAGTCTAAATTAAATTGAAAGATGCTTATACTGGTTCTTGACCCTTTTTTCCTATTTTTCATCTAAGCTCCCATTCGTTATCGTTCGTTATATTCAATTCACCTTTTATGTTTATGCTTTGAAGGTTTATTCTTACCATCGTCCTACCATAAAACTGCGAATAACTGCAAGATGAAGCTTATTTTTCCATTGAATCCGGACTGCCTTAAACTTACTTGCTTATCATTAAATCATCCTTAAAGCCATTCCAAATCGTCAAGCTATGAATTTCTTTATAACGGGCAAGAAAAAATGAATTTATATTCCATTTCCAATTGATTAACTAAGCGTAGTGACATCACCATGTGTTGTCACACTCTGACTCGTGTTCTCTACTGCCTTCACTTGATAGAGGTCACCACAACGACCATTAGTTTCGCTAGGTCCTGTTCCTTTCAATCACCGCCTTTGATTAAAAGCGTTTCTCTCCAAAGTGACACGATTACGTTCGATTCGATTTCGGATGCCCGATAACAATCCTTCTTTGCCGTTCGTGTCTGAACAGTCCCTATTTTCTGCTACTCCCTCAACACAGCCTACTTCGCCGCCTACTGTTTAATTTTACAAAAGTAAATACTTCCCGCGTTTTGTGTTCCACTCGACAGCCAACATTCATTTCAATTTCCTTGAAGGAGCATCGACTAACGCTTAATGGCCTACCAACATGAAAGGTAGTCTTAGATCGATGTCGGTACCAACAGCGCTCGTAAATCCCTCTCCTGCAGACGGTGGGGGTGCGATCGGATTTAAGATGATTGCAAAGCAGCCAATTTGTTTCTGGCGGACGAATAACTTAAACGTTCTAAGACGGCGCCAGACAACGTCTTCTTAACTCAATTAGCCGTAAAGAAACCTAAGAAGGTCCAACTGGTTATACAGTACAACCGCGTCTCCAACTACAGTTTTACCGTCTTTACTAATATTTTAAAGTCTGACAAATCCAGTTAGTGTCCGGGTAGCACCAAACTGGCAATTGGCGCCATAATACCATAACTCTTCCTCTTTCCTCCTTTCGTGTGGCATAAATTTCCTTCTGCAAGCATGCGAGTGTGTAAAAAATTCATAACGTTACCAGTAATCCGATCGATACTTGAGAAATGATGAGATTAAAAATCAAACACATCAGATAGATGTATGTATGTATGCGTTCTCGTGTAATTGTATCCAAAAGTTGAAAATGAAACGTGGGGAAGGCATAAGCGGCATCGAGGGTTGTTGAGCTCACTTATAATTGACACAAGATTCACACCCTTTATCTCACAGTATGTGATGATTGACATTGAGGGTTTATCCCCAGCTTTGAAGTCCTACAATATTTGTTGGATGTTCCACATGAACAGGGAAAAATCTTTTGTATATACGCTACACACCTGGAATCATAGGCTAATGACAACATAATGTCAGACCCATTTTCATCCCTCATCAAAGCTAGAAGGCACGAGTATTTTCTCCATTTCTTTGTTTTTGTGTTGGACCAAAAGGAGGGGCGGCAATGGCGTGCGTTACATTTCGACTTTCTCCGTTGAGGGTGAATTATTAAAATGGTTTCATCTCATAAATAAATAATTAAGGTTGTGTGGAGGATGTATAAAGCGTGGGTATGAGGTGTGGGCTTAGCTAAGCTAGGAAAAGGCAAACAATATTACTATGCATGGTTACAGGATGGATTGTATAAAAAGAGAATCAAGGAATCAGGGGAAGGAAGGAAACGTGATCCACGTTTGTACCGAATACACTCGTGCCCACAATATACACTCATTTGTCCGTTCCTTCCTGACGTTTTGCGCGTTTCCCTGCTTTTTACCATTTGCACCTTTTGTCCTTTTCAGCCGCAGATTCATTGTGCACCAACGAACTGAAGCGAAGAACAGCCGGCTTTCGAACTATTTGGTCCATTCGCCATTCATAGCAGCAACTTATGGGTACTATACGTACAATAGACGGTAGCTGCCTTGGCTATACCTCACTTGTACGTATGTCCACCTCAACTTGGAGCATATGTGATGAAATGTTAATATGTAATATGAATCACTTCTCGTAAAGTTGCCTTGCGTTACTGTGACACGACCTGGGGTGATACACATGCAAGTAGTTAATGAATGAAATGCAATGAAATGTCAGTAGGGATTATGGTCTCGTGGCTGACGCTGGGGTTTGTTGGCAGCCTCCTCTCGCACATTGCGCTTATTTTTCTTTTTTTTCGAATATTTTTTACCGAACAAATCGAGGAGTAATCAAAATTTATGAATCATCTCAAAATTGTTTGATGGGGCCGCTTTTCACAGGAGGCCGTGAACTCAGACCAATTGGCCCCTATTACCTTCCCTTCTTGACGAAAGAAGACCATTTTTGTATTAAATTGCATTTGATTGGGATATTTCTTTCGTATGCAGTGGTCCCAAGCCGATAACGACACTGCACGAAGAAGGACAAGGATTTACCTAGAATGTCAGAACTCTGTACACTCTTGATGCCGCACAGAATTTGGAATTGGAAAATATCCTCATGCAGTATGAGGACATACCGATGTACGGATTCTGGAGGCCCCACCACTCATCCCTAACTCTCCGGCAGCCCGGAACGACACCGATTCCCGCAGCTCAGCGACCGACCACCTGGTTGGACTGAGTATGAGTGTTGAAACCAACAGAGACGACACCGACGATGGCACGTCGCAGGAAACCGCTAAGGTTGAACGAGCCCCAGAATTGAGACGTACTGTAGATGATAAGTGCCAAAAAAGAACGAGAAAGAAGCGTGCCAAAAAATCGTGCAAAGAGGCTGGCACAGCCGAAGGCATGAAGGATGAAGGCAAACCTCTGGGAAAAACAGTCAAGAAGATTAGATCGGCGGAGGTACTCCCTACCAAAGCCCATCTAACATTTCTCATCTTAGGCCCCGCACTTCTTGGCGGCGTGCAGCACAGAAAGCGTCGGCGGCCAGTAAAGGCTGGTGCAGGAGATACAAGCATGCCAGCGCTTTTGGTATGCGCCTCTAACATCTTCTTCTTCTTTCCTTTTTTTTCCGGCGTCGTTATGGTCAGAAGTGTAGGACCATAATCTTCCTACTGGTCCGCTTGTGGGGTCCGCCGGTTTGACCTCAGAAAGTAGCGGCCGGCTTTCCGGTTTGGGATTACTTCATCGCTGAGGCCAATCAAATGCTGGTGGTTTTGCATTTGCTTGCACCAATTGTTTTTCGGCCTGCCTTTTTTGCGGGTTGAAATTGGAACGTTGATTGATAACGCCTTTTGGACGGGGTTCAAAGGATCTCTCCTTTGAACATGGCAATACCAACTGAGTCGGTCGCGCTCTATCTTACTTGTGATGGTTTCTTTTACGTGGAGGCTTCCTCGGATCTTTGAACTTCTAATTCTGTCACGCTTTGTTACTCCCGCTGTCATGCGAAGCATCTTCATCTCAGCTGCCGTTAATTTGCTCTCATACTTTTTGGGAAGCACTCTTCCATTCAAGTAAATGTCTGGAATAGGCTGATGATACTCTGTCTTCTTTGAACTAATATGATACCCATGTCTCTCAAAAATGTCCACCCACACATCAAGTGCTCGTTGTAGGGACGCCTGATCATCACTTATAATGGCTCCATCGTCAGCAAAGAATATTTGGTGCACATTGGGGTCCGTCACTTTTCCTTCAAGCAAGCAATCAAGGACTACTATAAAGAGCAGTGGGCTGAGGACGCTCCCTTGGTGTACACCGACTTTGATTGCGAACTCTTCGGTGACTCCTGCGGTGCATCTTACTCTTGTCGTTGCTCTCTTGTACATGTCCATGATCACTCGCACGTAGATTTCTGGAACTCCTTTTTGACTTAGCGCTACCCATAAAAGATCTCTTGGTTGCCGGTCAAAGGCCTTCTCGAAATCAACCAACACCATATGCAAGTCCTTTGAAGAATCACGATCCTTTTCCATCATGATCCTTATACTTTGGATTGCATCTGTTGTTGATTTATCCGAGACAAACCCGCTCTGGTCATCAGATAGTCGTATTATTTTCCGCAGTCGGCTATCTAATACCCGTTCAACGATCTTCATGGTGTGCGACATCAGCTTGACAGAACGGTAGTTATCACAATTTCGCGTATCACCCTTTCCTTTCCCTTTCCTTTGTGCAAAGGAAGAAGATAGCTTTCCCTCCATTGATTTGGCATAGTGTCGCCTCTCATAAGTTTGGAGATAAGAACCATGAGCCATCTAGGCCCGATGTCTCCCATCTTTTTCCAGAACTCAGAGGGTATCCCGTCTGGCCCAACAGCTTTTCTTTTCTTGGAGTTTTTAACCGCGTACCGAACTTCTTCGACTGTGATGTCGGATATCTCGGCATGGTTCGGGGCGGCTCTTGGAAAGTACACTCGGGGAAACTGTTCGTTCAGAAGTTCCTCGCAATACTGTCGCCATCTGTGGAGAATATTTTTGTCTTCAACAAGGAGTTGGCCTTCAGCATTGTTAATAAACTTTGGGAAACGAATCTCCTGAGCATTTCTTCTTCTCTGGGCGGCTATCTTAAAGATATTTGCTCCTTTGTTTAAATTGCTTTGTCGAAGCTCCTGGGTAGCCTGGTTCCTGTCAGATGCTATCCCTCGGAAATCCTATAGCTCTGACCCGAGCATTGCTGCTCGTCCCAGGATCACGACCATTAGTGGTGCCTGGCGGGGTAGTGCTTTTCCTTTTAGCGTTCTTTTCCATAATGCTACGGTTTTACCGTTCTTTTTTTTTGACACGGTCATGCTCCAGATTTTTATTTTTTTTTGTTTGATCTTACTCTTACAACACCGGTGATCTCCAGTCGTGTCAACCCACTGATTTGCATGCACACTTGTGGGGCAGTTTAATGGTGGTATATCTTATGTGTCCCTAGGCTCACCTTGGTGTTTTCTAAATTGCCCAGATGTGATTTTTGTTTACCTTTGTTTAGTCGCCTTTTACGACAAGCGAGAGGTATCGCTGCAGGGATATTCTTAACCCGTCCCTGCACAGGTGGGTATGCGCCTCTAACATCACTCCTCTTATTGGTGACGATCAACTCCCCAATAAAAGCGTGCCAGGTTCTCAAACTCATGCAGCTGGATGTATTCAGGAAAAGGCGATGATGCTGACAGACAGACTCTAATCGCAGAAGGCAAAACAACCTTCAAACTGGCAGAGCTGTCCCAAAGCGGCGTCGGAAGGGAGCAGGAGCTCGAACCGAAAAAGGTGAGAGCGCTCGCAAACAGAGGACGGCCGCCGGGACAACCTTGCTGGGGAGAGATGTCTTATCCTCCACCTCCTCCTTGATGTCTCCTCCTCCGACGTAGCGGCGATCAACAAAGATCAAAGCAAAAACCTGAAGACGCAGAGGACCACACAACAAAAGGAGATACAAGGGACCGTTAAGAGTCGAAACAAGTACCTCTCCTACAAAGGGGAAGCTAGCAGTGACAGCAGATTGCAAAGCGCAATCTAGTGCGAGGATCATGTATTGGAGCTAGCTTCAGCAACAGGCATCTGTATTCAGGCTGAGAGGGTTGCTCTGATGAATGGTACCTTCGTGGTGAGCTGTTCCTCACAGCAGACATCTGCCTGGAGCAGGAGCATGGTGCCGAAAACCCCTCCCCTGGGAGCTACTACCTATCAGGTAGTCAGTCTCCCAAAATTAACAAGTTCCCTATTCCGGGAAACCTGGAAACAAGATGGATGTTTTGAGTCGAATACGTGTGCAGAGCAGATCTTGTCACGAGGGCCTGGAGTGTCTATTCCTACAAAGAGAGTAAGGGCTCTCTAAAAAAAGGGGTCTTCTCTCTGGTTGTAGGATTGACTGCGTACCTAAAATCTATGTTCGAATCACGTCCCTACTTCCGCCTTGGTAGGATTATATTACATTTTGATGTCAAGTGGTCGACGAATGGAACGTGTTCCGCAGTCTAAATCTATAATTTTTACTCAGATTAACCTAAAGCATTGCAAGGCTGCTACTGCTCTTCTCAGTAGCAAAATTGCATGCCGTAGTACAAATCATCACATTGTATCCATTCAGGAACCCTGGGTGTGGAATAAACGCCTTTGTGCTCTTGGTGGTATACGTGATGCTACGATTCTTTAGGATGAACGATCCGTAAGGCTAGGGTGTGTCTCATCATGTCGAACACACTATCAGCAACCAAATTTGGGCAATTCTGTTCATAAGATCTGATGGCTGCTAGAGTTAGCTACAAAGTGCATGGAGATATTGAACACTTCGTCGTTCGGCGCTTACTTTCCTAACGATTCGGTACTGCCTCAGCCACCGAAGGCTATTTCTGAACTCGTAGAGTTCTGTGAAGTCAGAAAGATTGGAATCATCATCTGTTGTGATGCTAATGCTCAAAACACTATTTGGGGCAGCAGCAAATGCAACCGGAAAGGAGACCATCTTTTAAACTTCACTCTTTCGTCTGACCTTATCATCAACAATGTTAGCTCTCAACCGACTTTTATGACGGCGAGACGACAGGAAGTGATTGACCTAACCCTGTCTAATAATCATGAGAAGGCCATCACTAACCGGAGAGTCTTACCAGACATTACGTTGTCAAACCATAGATATATCGAATTCCAATTAAAGTGTGGGATTCTCCCCTCGCAGCCCAAGCGGAATCCGAAATAGACGGACTGAGTACGATCCAGAGAGGAGCTTGAGAAATCCACTCAAGCTCTGCATAAACTCAAAACAGAGCAATTGGTGGAGGATGCCGTTCATAACCTGAGCAGCGCTATCACCAACTGTTTTGAACTCGCATGTCCCGTCGAAAAATCTCCCTGCAGGAAATTGGTTTCCAGGTGGAACGTTGAACTCGAACGTCTTCGCAGGGAAGCCAAAAGTCTTCTGAAAAAATCACTTGAATCAAAGTTGGAAGATGACTCGAATAAGCATCGATCGAAGCAGAAGGAATATAAGAAGCTTAATCCTATAAGGCTTCTACTAAGATATCAAATCCCTGAGTGCGATCCCTCAAGTTGCTTAATGTCCTCAAATGAAGAAAATCCGCAAAGCTTGATGTACATGTACTGAGTCAAGAGCGGAAACTCTTAGTTTACTGCTTCAGACCCATTTCACACTCCTTCATTGGTAACTGCGACTGAAAACAACTCGGCGTAGCTGGTATATTGCGTCACGCGTAGCAACGACTAAGGCCATTAAATTTACTATGGCGTATTTTGATGGTTTCAAGTCGCCAGGTACTGACGGGATATACCCTGTTATGCCACAAAAAGGTATAAGGCAGGTGTTTCTTACTTTAAAAATGTTCACTGCCAACTTGGCACTCGCCTTCTTACCTATGTTTTGACGCACGGAGAAAGTAGTCTTTATTCCCAAACTAGGGAAAAAAGATTACTCACTCGCCAAGACTTTTCGGCTAACTAGTCTAAGATCCTTCTTAGGATCTCGGAGATGCAACATGCTTATCAGCGCATAAAATACATAGAGACTGTGCTTCAAAACCTAGTTGCACCAGACTCAGAGCTCGACTGTCCAATGTCAGAAAGTTGCAACCACCAACGAAACAAAGGCTAAACATTGGGCGACTGCACGCTCGTAGCCAGAAACTACATAGAGCGGCTGGACGAAAGACGCTCCCTTATGTCTGAAGCCCACGCAAGCGCTAAAAACATGTGGTTGCGCTGCCTTACTGCCATCTAGGAAGTAGCTAAAACCACTCTAGGCTACCAACCATCTCCGACTAGAAACCGAAGGTACGATGGCGAATGTGCGGAAAGGAAGCGAGCAACGAATGAAACATACCAGAAGGCGCTGCAATGGAAAACAAAAGCAGCGCGGGAAGAGTACAGAGCTGGAAGAAGGAAGGAAAATAAGATACTGCGAAAAAAGAAAAGATCCTTCGAAGTTTCCCAGCTCAAGGATATCGAAGAGGCCCGAGGCAGACAGAGGTTTAGAGCCTTCTACAAAAAAACCAAAGCCATTACCTCCGACTTTAGATCGGGCGCTCAGACTCTTCGAAATTGTGAAGGTTTCTTGTCGCCGACTCACAGGAATGTGTTTAAGCAGCACTTCTAACAGCGGCTTACCGGGCATGACCATGAGAGAGTGATGGGGTCAGAAGAAAAGCCAGTACCAGTCGAAGAACTAATCTCCCACTCAGTTTAGAAGAAGTCAGCTCAGCTTTACATAAGCTGAAATTCAACAAAGCTTCTGGCCCAGATGGTCTTCAGGCTGAGCTCTTTAAAATTGGCAGTGATGTTCTGGTAGGGACCTTGGACCAAATCATCTGTCAAATTTGGAAACAGCGGGTGTTGTCACTGGTCACTTGTGAGTCACGGCGGACGGAATCCTTCACCACTTCGAATTTGTAGCTGCCAATTGTGACATTATGGCTAAGACGTTGGTGTTGTGCGTCTTTTTTTGGATAACAGCATGTACTTCGTCTTTTCCTCATTTACCGAAAGACGAATTTTAGCCACTTCTGCTGCAATGTTTTCAAACGCTTCATTGACATCTCGCTGTGTGCGTCCAATTACGTCCATGTCATCCGAGTGCGCAAGTAATTGTTGCCCAGTGAGTCTCGGATGGTCTTTTCAAGCACAGTGTTACATGACAATACGTCACGTTGTATAAATCGTTTTTTAACATCAAAGGTTAAAAATTAGTTCGCTACCATTGTCTTCCTGCTCAATCTAACGAGTTTGGCAGGAATATTAAAACTAGATATGACTTGGAATAGCTCGTCTATAAGCACACTGTCATATGCAGCTTTAAAATCCACAAAAAGATGATGTGCGTTGATTTGGAATCCTTTAGTCTTCCCGAAGATCTGCTGCAGTGTGGATATTTGGTCTACTGTGGATTTATCTGGGCTGAAACCGCACTGATAAAAACCTATCCGATTGTCAGGCTTTCAGGCTTTCACACACTTTTCCCCTATAGTTGGCGCAGTTTTAAGGATTTCATTTTTTATGGACTGGCAAACGACGCCGGGATTCCATTCCTCGGGCATGCTTTCCTCCGACGATATTTTACAAATGAGCTGACGCATGCAGCTCATTTCCAGGTGCTGTAAACAGCTCAGCAGACAGGGCGCTTGCGCCCTCGCCTTTATTCGTTTTTAGCTTCGATATTACATGCTTAATTCAATTTATGTCGGGTGGAAAGAATTCTCTTGTATCTTCGTCCGTTGCGAATAGATCATTCTGTCTGACAGCGGTATCAGATCTACTCTCGTTGTTATAAAGTCTACAGAAGTGGTCTTTCCATATTCTCAGCATCGACTGTGGTTCTACTGGTTGTCCGTCTTCATCCCTACAGGATTCTGCTTTGGCTTTATAGCGCTCGCGTCATTCCTGCAGTAGCATCTCTCACCCTCCTCGATCTCACGCTTTTAATGCTCTCTTTTTTTCTTCCTTAAAGGCGTGTCCTTCCTTTTCTGCTCGTAGAACTCACAAGCGGTTCTCGTCTCTCTGTGTGGTATGGCTTTGCTCACATTGCTCATCAAATCACGGGTTTCTAACTGGCGACGGTCAGAAGCGTAACAGATTTTTCGGCGCGCTGGCAATGCTCCAACTCTTGTTCTCTAGATTGTGCTGAGGTCATCGGATTCTGTGAGAAATTGAGGGAAACTCGATCGACAAAGGTTCTAGCGGTCCCCTGCGATTATAGCTTTCGTCAAATTTCTTTGTCCTTCTCGACTCCTCGTAGCAGGAAGTCAAGTAGCGGGTGTCCCTTTTGGACATGGTGTCATGTAAGATATACTTCCCCGTGATGGACTCAAATATGTCCTCTTCGCCTAGTTTCGCATTAAAATATTCTAGTAGGAGAAATTTTGTATCGGCTGAGACACTGGGCATAGGTTCTATCTAAAGGATCGTAGAAGTCACCCTTGAGTCGATCGTATATTTCTTCAGTTGGGGCGGGTACGCATATTAAGCTGATGTTCCCGTAATTAGCTTTGCGGATTGTTATAAGCTGTACGCTTACATGTCGAAAGCTTAAGACTTTTTGTCGTAGTCTTCCTCGAATAACGAATCCGTATCCGAATAGACGTTGCTTGTTCTCTTTGTGTGAATTTCCGTTGTAGATGTCGCAGTTTTGATCGCATCTCTGTGCGTGAGACTGCTTTATAGCAGTTGAGGGTGTGTTCCAATTTCCGTTTACAAAGGTAAACAAAGATCACATCTAGGCAATTTAGAAAACACCAAGGTGAGCCTAGGGACACATATACCACCATTGAACTGCCATACAAGTGTACATGCAAATCAGTGGGTTGACACGACTGGAGATCACCGGTTTTGTAAGAGTAAGATCAAACAAAAAAAAATCTGGAGCATGCCCGTGTCACAAAAAAAAAAAAAAAAAGCAGGCCGAAAAACAATTGGTGCAAACAAATGCAAAAACACCTGCATTTGATTGGCCTCAGCGATTAAGTAATCCCAAACCGGGAAGCCTGCCGCTACTTTCTGAGGTCAAACCGGCGGACCCCACAAGCGGACCAGTAAGAATGCAGTTAAGTGGGAAGGTTATGGTCCTACACTTCTGACCATAACAACGCCGGAAAAAGGAAAAGAAGAAGAAAGAAGAAGAAGGGTGTGTTCCAATTGCACCTGGTTTGCTAACCTCTAGACCTTACAGATGCAGACTCGCAAGACATTTAATCGCTTGCAGGGGTCGTCATCTTTGTATCCGTCCTTATCAAAGTTTTGTGGTTGTTTCGGAACAACTTGTTTTTCCGTCATGGGGATCTTACCCCAAAGTACAACCTCCAACCTGGAGGGCTAGGGTCGGCATGCGCCACTCCTATTTGGGATGAGCTGCAAATAAGTTCGAGTAGCCCTATTAAGGGTTAGTAGTTCTGTTAACTCGAACTGTGAACACCGTTGTTGATCCCATTCTAGGAGTTCTTCCGACGCCGTCATGTTGAAGGAGTCGAGCTTTGCTGACAACTCAAGGCCTTCCCCCTCTCTCGTTTGCCCAACCCCCAACAATCTTACAAAGGGGATTACAACCTCAATCTACTGGGAGCCACCGCGGGGAGGTGAGAGTAGGAGTTGGTAAACATGGGCTTAAGTGTCGACGCTTGTGTCTGCACATGTTCGCGTAATCTACCTTTTGGCATCCCATAGGAACTGCGACGAGCCCATCTAATTTCATCGGCAGGTGGATAGCCGATCGTGTTAACGATACACACCCTGCAAACTATTATCAGACTGAATTAGTTTTCTTTTTGTTAATTTGCTGTTTCTTTTTACTAGAATTCGTTTAATTTTAGTCTTCTACCTTGCAAAGATGAGGCAGAGAAGACTTTAGGCCCAACAATAATAGGCAGGAGCAAGCATATGCAAGCAGAGGGGAATGTCTTCTTACATGCAAAGCATATGATATGCCCGCAATGGGAATATACGTGGTTTCGTTAAATGTTCGTTAACTGATGCGAGCAGACGGAAGGCCTTCATGAAAGAAGACATTCCGGAAGGAATTTTTGACAAGTGACATTTGAGGTTAGGAAAGAGAAAAAAGATAAAAATAAATATTGAGTACGAGTTTGTAAACAAGTTGATTTCAATTGTGCAGGACAATAAGTGCCTCTATGATAAAGCAGATGGCTTTTATTTCAACAAAAAGGAAAAAGCCAAGGTGTGGGAAAACAATTTGACAGTTTCTTTCCTTCTGCTTGCATCTGTTCATTGTGGGTATTTTGATTTTTCGTTCTGACATAAGCTTCTGCTTGCTTCTGCCTATTATGGTCGGCCATTTACGCAAAGGCTTTCCTGCCTGTCTGCATGCATATATCATATATCTACAGACTTGCATGAAGTGAATATGAATTATAAACTGTGAACGAAATATAAATTATAAAACCAAATACATGAACCCTAATGACGAATAAACCCATTTCACCAACCACCTATTTTTAGGATGTGATGCAATACATTTTAATTCACATTCACTTCACGACGGAAAGGAAAGTCTGCATAAATTTGAAAAATTCAATGTAGAAAACCTGATATTGCAGCATGGCTCCCAGCGAGCTGATCTCATCTTCTTTATTGTTTTTAATTGAAAATGTAATAATTTTCCATAAATGTGAACTCTCCTTTTCCGTATTATGTATTTCGTTGAATTGTCGGCTTATGTCGGACTGCAATTATTCATATAGTAGATTATACTTTCGCAAAGTTATAAATTAATGGATAAAATTAAAAATTGAAAAAAAAGAAAAAAAAATCGCTAAAAAAGTTCTCTATCCAAATTGGATTAGACTTGTAAATTATATTTTCATACATGCAAATTATAATATCCAATATGAGAGCTGAGGGAGCGACTGGAACAGATGACACGTGAAGTCACCGTGACAGTTGAATGAGTTAAGGAGGTGGCGAGGGAACGAGTGGCCCAATTCTTTGGGAAAAGTGCAATCTTAGCGAACAATTTTATTTCAGTTTTTTTTCATCTTTTTCATTCGCGTCTTTTTTTATGGGAATGCTTTGCTCTTCTAGTTCCACAATGGTGGAGTAAAGTAAAAACCCTTTCTTGAGGAGTAGTCCAGTTAAAGTCCCATGTTCCGATTTGAAAGACCTATTGAATTCTGTTTTATAATTGCCTTTTGCATAGCTAGGGTACAGTTTTTCTCATTTCCTAAAAGTAGTTCGTAAAACTTTTAAGCTACTCCATATCAATAGGGGTATTGAAATCCCATAAAATGACAACCTAATAAAAAACCCGAGAAATATAAAATGTATAAAATTTACACAAATGTTGCATTTTTCCTACCCCTGCAAGTTAACGACTGAAATCAACTGTGAATGAATTTTTGTTATAAGTGAAGATGTTGTTGAATATATATTTCAAGCGGCGAGTGCAGTAGCGTTTCTAACCAGTTAACATCAGTTCTAAAGGCAAATAGGATCTACCACGAACCATCAAAGCCGCCGATACCAGACCATTATCTCATTACCTTCAAGGAAAAGTTATTAGTTTGCTACATTTGACCGTAGTTGCTAAAAGTCGAACACATGGAAAAACTTTCTTGAACTTCTTGTGAGTATAAGTTACATTGCTGGCTATTGAGGAGAAGTGGTATGGAAAGCAATAGCAATTTTGAGTTGATTAGAAACTTTCCAGACATTGGTACGGATTGTTTTAGCTATATTAATACAGAAAGTCACTAAGACTTCACAAGCTCTTCAAATTTCCTATCGCCAGAAAGCATCGATTCTAAAAGTAATTTTCAGAACACTATGCCAGAGAGGAAAGGTCAAATTCGGCATTGAATCTCTAGAAGTTGCCGGTCGTTGCCTCGAAGAAAGTGTGGAACATTTTCTCTCAACTATTCGTTATTCGAACGCGGTTTATGAGATTTTGTTAAATTCTCTCAGAATGTTTGCGTGGCGAAAGTTTCACTATACATATGTATATTCAAGGATACTTTTATGATATACTACAACTGGTAGACGGCTTTATGCCACACCAAAATATACTTAGAACTTTTTTTGTAACAATTGTAATGAAATAAAGTCAATTATTACTATTATGTACTACTAATACCGTGATATACTACAATATACATATGTCCGCATTTAACTTAGCATTTTGGATTAAAAATACCATCGGAGATTGGTAGTTGCCGACTCGGTGCTCGAAATCATCAAACAAGTTTGTGATGGCTTCACTGATGGTCATATGAACGTCAATATAATATGACCTCCCTTTAACCTAAACGCTTTTGTCCTGCTTGTTGATTTTATGCACGATAGGTGAAATTGGGAATTTTGGAACCCAACGTCATAGTTTTGGTGAATGTGCCGAAAACATGATTCTGCTTGATCCTCATTAACGCGTCTCGTCTTCTTGTCGACCCACTGTTTGATGTGCTTTATGAGCTGGTGGAAAACGATTAGGAAGTCAACAGTGGCTCCTTAAAGTTTTGTGCCAAAGTGCCAAACTAAAGGCCGTAGTTGACAAATTAAATAAGATGCGGCAGAGGGAGAAAGAGGAGGCGACAGCCGCCCAGCTTCGGTTACATCAACAGCAGCAACAATAACAGTAGCCGCAAAAATATCTGCCGAAAAAACGGCAGAACTGCAGTCACAACCTCATCAAAAAAAGCAGCAACAACGTCCCAAGGAGAAGGTGCCACCCATCCTTACTCACACCACGACCCTATTCGAAACAATTGACTTATGTAAGTACGTTATTGGTGTTGGCAATTTCGTCTTTAAACACACCGGAGCAGCATAAGCGGGTCAAGGAATTATTAAAAGAGACCACAACTGAGTTCTATTCATTTACCCCCAAGACCGAGAGGCTGCAGACCATGTTCCTCAAAGGCGTGTACTCGATTACTGACCCCGAGGAAATACTCTCAGACCTCAAGGAGTTCGAGAGCGACGAGATCAAATTCATGGGAGTCAAGTCGTTCACCACGGCGCGGCGCAGACCAGATGGGAGAAGCGTGTGTTATCCTTCTTCCTGGTCCAGCTCGTACCTTCCTTCCTTAGCAACCCAGTCTGTAAAATGGGAAAATTAAGAAGACAAGGAAACATTTTACAATGTATTCGCTATCAAATGTTCGGACACGCCGCGTCGAAATGCGAGATGCAGCCTCGATGCGTTAAGTGTACAAAGAACCACATGAACGACGAATGCGATCTGACCCAAGACAAGGCCGCGGATAGGGAACAGCTCGAGTGCGTACGCTGGAGGAACCGGGACACCCTGCAAACTATCGGGGGTGTCCTAAGTTCCAAGACATCAAATCAAATCTGGCTCGTAAGCAGAAGATTGAGGAGAAACATCCCGCAGGTCGCTCACAAACATCAGCCGTTACGCCCCAAATGACCCACGCCCAAATGGCGGCAGATCTGAGGCAGACGGTACAAAAACCTGTTACTAAGGCACTGGAGGCCTAGGGAGACCTGCGTTCGATCTTCCTTGCCATCCAAGGGCAGATCCATTAACAGGCGACCCGAGTGGACAGAATCTACTCGCTTCTACCGGGCCTAGCGCATCTTCAATCGTAATGGGTACGTCGGTAGAGAGTCCCTTAAAGATCCTGTCGGTGAATGTGAATTCAAATAATTTGTTGCAGAACGAAAGCCCTGACATATTTTTGGTTAGCGAAACAAAGCTAAACCAAAAGCTCAAAATCCGGCAAAATTCTTATAAAGTGATTCGAAGAGACCAACCCGACGCCACACGAGGCGGGGAAGTTGTGATATTCATTCGAAATAACTTTAAACATAAAATTATATATAGCAGTGAAGTGGGGAGGTTCCCGATGATAGTATTGTGTACATTCCTCTCCGAAATGGAAAGAGAATGTACAAAATATCAGCCTATGCGCCTGAAGCACCTTAACCCAACGTTTTCATCGCAGAGCTCGAGACACTTTTTCGATCTCTACGCTTAAACTCGGTAGAAAACTTCTACATTCTGGCCGGCAATTTAAATGCCAAACATAGTGATTGGAGAAATAACATCCCGAACACTAGTGGGAGACAGTGACCATAGTGGACTAAGTGCAGTAATCAAATTACCAGACGAATTCACGGAAATGGCAGAGTACGCCCACACCCCTACGATTACAGTAGGGCGCGCTGGGCACGCTTCGCCAATTCCCTGATGAGAGCGCTCACTTCGAGCGCCTCCTTCCCACCGACTAATAGGAGCCTGTCAAACCACGAGATTGACAGGTACCTCAAAGAAATGGACGATATCATTAAACAGACAATGATACCACGTCAGCGACAGCACGCTACCACGAACGTGTACCGAAACGCGACAATCGACGCACTGCACAGACAAAGAACTAGACTCCTGACAAAGCTCAAACCCTTGCACAGGCGATTTACCGACAGACAAAAGTCGGAAGTCAGAACACTTACATAAGTCAATGATTAAAAATCTCCAACAGTTGATCAAAGAGAATTACAGAATATCTGTAAATTTGCATCGGAACAACAGAATTCGAGCTGTAAAATCCAACGGCGCGAGTATGTTCCCGCAAATAAATAGAATATTTAGGAAAAACAATAAGAATGACATTCAAGATGTAAAGCTTCCGAGAACGTCAGACAATGAACGCTTGCTACGAACAGTCAGCATCGATCCAGAGAGCGCCGTCTTGGATGATGATTTCTTCGTGATCGAGGATCCCCAGGAGAAGGTGGCGACAGTGGGAGCTGTATTCCAGGAAGTGTATACGGTGAATGACAGCATTATGCCAAACCGCGACCAGGAAAACAGAGTCCTAATTCGTCACTTCTACCTTCAAAATGATATCGATCATTGGCGATCAGAGAATCTTGATTTTACCAGGTTCAATGATGATCTTAGGGCAAACAATGCTGTCACCAGGGAAGGGGCTAACACCCTGTTCATTTCGACGGAGGATCTCCAGAGGATCTTCGAGTCACTAAAAAGACTCGCGGGAATCGACGGCATATTCAATATTCTGCTTAGACACCTTCCGTCAGTGGCTGTTGAGAGGTACATCATCCTGTTCAATAATGGACTGAATAATGCATATTATCCAGTGCACCGGAAGATAGCGGTAAAGGCACCTCTATGCACCACCTTCTCGAAGACCTTGCTAATACTCAGAAGGAGATTTGCCGGGTCTTCGAGAAGGTGGTGCATAGAGTCCTGTCTAAATGGGTTGAGGACAATAAAATCAAACCGGATAACCAATTCGGTTTCAGAGCGGGACATGACACTATTCATGTCGCGTCGAAACTCGTATCGGATATCAAATGGAATAATTGCAAGAACCAATGCACGGGTGCCTGTCTGATTGCTTTGGAAAAGGCTTTCGACACCGTATGGTTATAGAAGGTCCTTATTATAAGCTCAGTCGGCTGGGATAAGTAAACCACTGCCATATATGATTTTTGATATGTTAACAGGTAGATAGTTCGTTGTGAAAATTGCCAACGTGACTTCTACCCAAACATTTGATATTAACAATGGACTGCAACATGGTATGGTGAACTCGCCGGTACCTTTCAGCATTTACTTCATCTGATAGTAAATTTACGCTTCTCTTCACCATTCAATAGCGTTGAAGATCAACTTAGAGGAATCAGAACCTATATTGTTCAGAACGCCTTTGTCTAGGGTCTCTCGGGACAAAAATTGGCACAGGTTTTCAATTTTTGGGCCAGACGTGCGTCCAATGGCGAGTCAAAGTGTAGTTAGATAGCTTGGGAACTTGCTAGATTAGTATCTATATTTTGACAAACATGTACATACATATGTAGATGCTGCTCTGGCAAGGGCCCGGGGTGCTTTCGCTCTGAAAAGATGGCTGTTTCATAGCAGCCAATTTGATTTCAGAATGAATGTAATCCGCTACATGGCCTTAAACAGGCCCATGGTTGCCTATGAATATCTCGCCTGGTTCAATGTGAGAGCCAACTAAATAGGAAGCATTGGGGTATTTGAGAGACAGTGTTTCAGGACTTGAGAAGTTTACCCGAACGGTGTCCTAGATAATAGGGCCAGGATTTTACGGGTTGATAACTTTCTGATAAAACTGATTCGAAGCCATCAAGCACGAGCAATGACTTCGTCAATAACCTCTTTTTGACTTACTATCCCAACTACTTGTACCACGAGAGGGTACGCCTTAACGACTTTGTCCCACTAGGGGCATTCCTCTATTTAGATCAATGTGGGCTAATCCAAAATAGATTGCCGGTACAGCTAATCTTCCATGTGGCTCGCAATTCCGTGGAACTACAGTTCCTTTACTCGTGACGTCGCGCCTCAGGTTCAGTAGATCGGAAAAAAAAAAGGCAGGCCGAAAAACAATTGGTGCAAACAAATGCAAAAACACCAGCATTTGATTGGCCTCAGCGATGAAGTAATCCCAAATCGGGAAGCCTGCCGCTACTTTCTGAGGTTAAACCGGCAGACCCCACAAGCGGACCAGTAGGAATGCAGTTAAGTGGGAAGGTTATGGTCCTACACTTCTGGCCATAACAACGCCGGAAGAAGGAAAAGAAGTAGAAGAAGGGTAAGCTAAGGTAGACTAAGTTTTATAAAAAAAAAAATAACCTGAAGCTAAGGTTTTATATTCTTAGCTTAAGTTTTCAAGTATTTTATTATACATATATGTATATATATTTTTTTTATAAAGCCGACAGGTATAATTTAATCTGTTTACTTTATTTGATTTTGGTTTTGATTTTGGTGGGGGCAATACCCCCATTTATTACGCTTAATTCAAACTACATACTTAATTCAACTTACAATCTAGGAAACTGAGAAAGAGGGCGATTGAGACGGAGATTAAGACAAGGAGTGCTGATGTGGAAGTCAAAACAGTATTTCGCATTAATATTCCGCAGCATGCGAGAGATATGTAGGTTCATTGGAGCCATAGGAGGTGCGAGAGGTGGGTACATAGAAGAGACGTGGGTTTCGTGCATTACGAGGGTTAGTGTTAAAAAAGATTGAGTTATAAAGAGTCGCGCAATCAATGGTACCTGAGAGGCGCCGATAGATGAAAAGGATGTCGGATATCCTTCTTCGTTCTTCCAGCGAGTTCAAGTATATACGTTTTAGGCGGTCTTGATAGGGAGGTAGGATCAGAGGATTGTCCCGAAGAACAAAACGGAGAAAACGACGTTGGATACTCTCGATTCCGGAAATGTGTATATGACCACACTTAAGAGGCGTATTCAAGAATAAGGCGAACAAAGATTATGTATAGAGACCGAGTGACGTAGGGATTGGAAAACTCTTTAGATCATCGTTTCACAAAACCGAGTGCAGAATCGGCCTTAAGAGCTATATCGCTGATATGTGCAAGGAAATTGTGTTCCTGGTCGCATAATACGCCAAGATCGCGGATCACCTGAACGGTAGAAAGGGGTTGATTATGGAGAAAGTAGAGGCGGGGAGAAGGGTGGATAAGTTTGCGGGAGAAAGTAATAGATTGACACTTGGAAATGTCAAGGTCCAGGCAGTTCTTGGAGCACCAGGTGGAAAAACTAGAGTGCCCCATCTCATATGGGTCGATGTAAACTTCGAATAACTTGAACAATTATCAACCGATTGTCTTAGCATTTTGGAAACTTCAATTCAGTACAATTTTAACCATGAATTGCTTCACATCAAAAGAACGGGCGGAAATAGTTTCAATGTTCATTAAAAATGAACGCTCGATTGTGCTAACTCAACGTGCGTATCGTGCAAAATATCATGATCGTGTTGCGCCCAAAAAAGATACAGTTCGTCATTGGGCCTCGAATTTTTTTTTTCAATTTGGTTCTGTGGCAAGCCCTCGTGAGCAACTTAGGCCACGTCCGCGGCGTTCAAACTCATCTATTCAGACTGCGAAGGCCAGTGTTCAAGAAGACCCAAGTTTGTCATATCGGCGCCGTTCGCAGCAGTTAGGCATCAGTGCGACCACTTTGCGGAGAATTTTAAAGCATGATCTTCACTTGCTTCCATACAAAGTGCAGATAACTCAAAGAATTTTGCCACAAGATGAGCCACGGCGCTTGGCATACACGCAAAATGTAGTTGCAATGATTAATGCTGAGCCGGAGTTCTGGCAGCAAATTTTGATGACCGATGAGGCACATTTGACGCCCTCTGGCTTAGTTAATAAACAAAATTATCGCTTCTGGGGCACCGAAAATCCTCACATTATTCACGAAGAGCCGCTATATGATCAAAAAGTTACTGTTTGGGCCGGTGTATGGGCTAAAACCATCATTGGACCGTATTTCTTCAATGTTGGCGATACAGTGGATGGCGATCGATATCGGTGGATGTTGGCCCATTATGTGGTCCCAGGAACGCGTAAAAAAAGGCTTATTTCACTTTTGGTTTCAACAAGACGGCGCGGCAGTATGGCGCTGCGGACAAAACAATAAACATTTTGCGTAAGAAGTTCCCTGGAAGATTGGTGTCAAAAAAAGGCGATATTGACTGGCCTCCAAGGTCGCCGGATTTGACTCCTCCAGACTTTTTTCTTTATGGATAGCTGAACAGCAAGGTGTAGGCTAACGGCCCAAAGACAATAGAACAAAGATAATAGAACAGCTCAAAAGAAATATATAAGTCGCTGTTGACATTGCCTGCGACTAAGAATTACTTGATTTGTGGAACTTAATTTATAGAACTAAACTGTGTGACACATTGTACACGCCCACTCGCTTACAACTCGGTTTTCTTTGCTTTGCCGCTACGATCGTAACCGTTCAGTTCGTTACTGGCATGTTTAGCGATGTATTTAATGAAGTCTTCGAGCTCGCGACCTTCATTATACTAGACTGGTAAGTCCTTCTTGTTCTTGGGCAACCAGAAAAGTTTTGGGAAGCCACGGACATTGAAAGTTGGTGGCACGTCTTTAGCGGTCGCATCCATATTGACAATGGCTACGAGTTTCTTGCACTGAGAGCATCCTTAGTGTTTAGTAAGATTCCAATTCACCATCGATTCATTTAATTCGTCTTCACTTTGGCGGCGATGGCAAAGTTCAGTTTGCCAACGAATTCTTTGGCAACCTTGAAGATACGATTCCTCCAGTAGTTGGTGCCCTTAACGTTTTTCACGTAATCGACTGTATAGTATGCCGTAATCAATGGATTTTTAAAGTCAGTAGCCGTGTCCTGAGTCTTGTGCCCAACCAAGCCCTGTAAATTCTCCTTTACAAAGTTGGCCAAATCTGCTGAAGGCGATCCCTTGAACTGTTTGATTGTCAAATGTAGTGCCCGGGATAGAATAACAGAGTTAATTCAAAATTGTCATCGGTCAGTTTCAGAATATTATCTTGCTCGACGCAACTAACCAATGCAACAAAGCAAAGGAGTGCCATAGCGATTTTTCTCAGCACCATTCTCGGATGATTTGTGATTTCAGCGAAAGAACGACTTTTTAAAGTGAAATTTGAAAACACAAAACGGACTTGTGTCCGTGTTTTCCACTCTCAATTATGAGTACTCGCCTGACTAAGAGTTTTTTTCTTTTTTTCTTTGAAATTTCACAAATCAACCTCTCGGGGACGTTAGCCGAGTGTCCGTATAGGGCCAGTAAGGTATGTATAAGTTAGTTAAGCTAGTTTAATCATTTTTGTCTAGTGCGTAAGATAGTTTTAAGAAATCAATAATAAAAATTAATTAAAAAAATAAGACGAACCAGATATTAGACAATAGATGCCATACGAGTATATAAAATATGTTTTAAGCGCGGTCGCGTTAGAAGTAAAACGGTATGTTCAACTTGGTCAATTTTGTTGGAATGGTCAACAAGTTTAGGGTCGTATCGTGGTGGTATCCAACAGATAAAACGTTGTCGCAATCCGAATGGCTGACAAGGTGGCATAACACGTTAACGAATATGAAAGGTGCGTTTGTGTCTTGAACGGCATTACACCCGTAGACATCAATGTGCCATACGATGACATGTTCCACCCGCCGACGCATCATTACGTTTATGTTGAGCTAGGCGCTTTGATGTTCAGGTATGTACCACGACTTGTGTCTGCGCTACGCAAGAAATGGCAGGGAAATTACCAGAGGGAGTATAAAGTAGATACTATAAATAAAATTTATTAGTAATTTCGTATTGGAGCGACTACTTTAACAAACTCGAGTAGAGATTTCGCAGAAGGAGAACTTAACGACAGAAAAATGACGCATATTGATTGTTCGCACATGGCGTGTGAATGTTAGAATAATGAGGTGAACAGTTCTTCTGATATTTTTAATACCACTTTATTTATGGTACTCAATATCCTGGTGTATGCTCCTTGCTCTTATTATCTATTTTACTGGTTGTTCCTTTAAAGAAAAGTTGTTTTTCTTACGGCTGTTTTTTGTTTTCTTCTTTATTTTTAGTTTGCGATGGTAAATATACTTTCCCATCCATTGCCAGATGTCCTAGATGACCTTGCTGTCCAGATAAGTCGTTGCACCCTGATAAACCCACTGTTTTTGTGCGCCTACTAGGAGGAGTACAAGATGAAACCCCTGTCGTGTCGGAAGCCTTAATTTGCGTGACGAATGTCAGGTAAGGGATTTCATTTTCCTTTTCGCTTTCCATCTTTTTAGTTTTTTTATTTTTACATCTGAAGGTCACACAAGAGTTAGCAAATTAATTATTTTGGAATGAAATGGAGAATACAGACTAGTGGTCTGGGTGCACTTTTTGACCCTTTATCACTTGTAATTAGTTCAAAGGTTTAGAATTAGAAATGAACGTTGATGGGAAAGGAGGGTATGTAAGGCTTTTCTTTTTATTAGTGCCTTTTCTATTCACTGAAACATTCAGAAACAATTAACGGTTCATTGTACTACCAGACGGACACTTAATTTTTTTTTTTTTAATTTTGTTTTTTTTTTAATTTTCCGGCGAACAATTAGGAGAAGCCTCAGTGATGCTAAGGTATTCGGTACCCATTACGTCTGCCCCAAAAGTACAGTCTTAAATGCGAATAAGGTCAGAGCAGTCACAGTGGACGTATTCCGCCGAGTCATTCTTGTCGCCGCATGCAGCGCACGTGCCCGTCCTTAGGTATTCTGAAATTATTGCTCTTGCGAATTGTCCTCTTAACTATTTTATCATATAATTCCTTCGGGTAAAATCCGAACTAAATTGCATAGAACTTCATTAGGGTAAAATGATATGTACTCAGATTCAGGTGTCCTTTCTTATCCGAGACAAGGTCTGAGACAAAACTACGAGACGTTCCATACCACTTACTTTACTTAGATGGCGCTACAGTTCGGGGTGAACCAAGGCCTCAACCAACAAGGCTCTCCGGCGATCTATGGCCAGCTGCTTCAAATGTCGCATGCCCAGTTGGTTGAGGGACCTCCACCTGTGCGCGCCACCTTAAATGCGGTCGTCCTCTGCTGCGTCGTCCCCCGGGATTGGATCCGTAGACGTCTAACTAGGCCGATGTCGCTGTACAGGCTGTACAGTTCTTGATTGAATCTTCTTCTCCACTCTCCGTTGACACAAAGGGGGAAAGATTGCACTCAAAATTTTCCTCTCGAAACTCCCAAGAGTCTCTTCATCCACTTTTGATAACGTCCAAGCCTCAGCGCCATAGAGGAGGACCAGAATGATTAAGGTTTTGTAGAGGGATACCTTAGTTTTTCGAGAGAGGGCTCTACTACTTACGAGTAATTGCCTCTTGAGCCCAAAGAAGCCGCTGCTTCTGGCAAGAGTTATTCTGCGTTTTATATCAGCGCTGGTGCTGTTGCTGCTTGTAACTATCGAGCTAAGGTAGACGAAGTCCTTGACTACTTCAAAAATATAGCTGCCGAAGGTGACGTTCTGCCCGGACGTCGGTGTTGCGTGCCTTTCTTAGATTACAGCATATATTTGGTCTTTTTCCCATATACCCTTAGGCCCACTTTAGCCATTTCTGGTTCAATGCTTGCAAACGCCTCATTGACGTCTCGCCTTGTCCGTCCAATAACGTCAATGCGATCTGCGTAGGCAAGCAAATGTTTTGGCTTGAAGTAGATCGTACTTCTTGTATTGGCCGCAGAGTCCCGCACGATTTTTTCAAGTATGATGTTAAAGAAATCACATGACAATGCGTCACCCTATCTAAATCCTTTTCTAACATCGAAGGTCTCGGTTAATTCACATCCGACCTTAATGGAGCAGCGAGTTTGGCAGAGATGTTAAAACATGACATCTCTGTATAGCTCTATATAGCACTGTCACGGCTTTAAAGTCGACAAAGAGGTGGTCTCTCCAAGATCTGCCGTAGTGTAAATGATTTTCCTGGCCGGAAACCACACCAATAGGAACCTACCAGATTGTCCACGAATGGTTTCAGGCACTTACACAGTACGGCAGAGAGGATCTTGTACGCAATGTTCAGGAGACTTATCTCTCTGTAACTGTTGCCATCATAGGGACCTCCTTTCTAGACCGGACAAACGATGCTGAGATTCCATTCAGCGATATTCAGGTTCCTAATAATTCTCGCAACTATCATTAGGGGCTCTCATAATAATGTACTATTGAAGCACGCGTTCAAATTTGAAATTAACTTTTTTACCCAAATATGAGGCCATAAAGAAGACACCAGTATTTTGCCGGAAACCTATACCACCCCCAAAAATCATAAGGAAAAAAATTAAATCAAGCTCTAATAAATGTTAGTCCAAGAGAGCAAACGGTACAATTGGGCTACCTTGGATAGGGCATATGAAACGATAATGGTGTATCTTCAATTAAAAAAAACTGATATGTATATTGATTGGGTTATTGAGGAGAAACTTTCCTTGAAGAAAGAACTTTTGAAACATTGTACTCTATGTAGAAACAAAACAAATTGGCATTGATTTCAGGATACTCTGTGGATCGATTTTTGTGAAACTTCCTTCGAAGTTTGCTATCGTTTTTCTTCTACTGACCTTTTTCGATACACCAATCTTCGTTTTTATACCTTCTTCAATCGATACTCCGAGCACAGCAAGATATAACTTTTCCGAAGGAATAAACTTGGATATTTTTCACGAGAAGAGTTTTGAAAAACAACGATGTTTCATCATCTTACGTACGTTTTTGTATATCAGAAACAACCCTTATTCAACCCTTAACAAAATCGAATGTCATACTATTACCTCGCAATACAAACGCTACGAAGATAAAACCCTCTCAATTTCCTAAAGTTGGGGCGGTGAGGGGCTATTTATTTCAACAAGTTTGCACAGCTGTTCCTCTTAGCGAAATGTCTTCTTATTAATGCATCATCATTCCGACATGACCATCTTTACCACATTCAGCATCAGGAAGGAACAACAAACAGCGATGGAGCGGACGGTTGACAACATATTAATCGATGGCAGACCAAACAACGACAGCGAAAAATACACATAAATAAAACAACAAGTTTCCAAATAACTCATGAAAGTTATTCATTACTGAACCCGAATCTGTTGGATAACAAAGTATTTTCGTCAGGCTCATAGGTACACACAGCTGCTACCACCATGACCGTCACTTGGTGCAGCAGGAGTACGAGTAGGGCAGCCTAGAGGCCATCATTCACGCTATTTCCAAACACGGTTTAGTTGATAAATGGGTGAGCTGAAGGACACGGAGGCATAACCTCGAAAAGTAAAACAACAGCAACAGCCGGAAAGCACGAGGAATGAAGAAACAAATACCTAACTCCGCAGTCGGAACTCAGTATTCGACATTCGGCGCAGATTAATTTTTCAAGCAACGTATTTATTATAAATTATTTGCTAGGCCCGTTTGACAGGGACCTACGCAGGGCTTTAATGCCAAATGACGGCAGCTAAACAACTTGGAGAACGTGTTATTTATTCAAATGTTGTTTGGTATCTCGATGCATATGAGAGTATCCGTATAAATTCGTAAAGGCAAATACTTATCGAGAATCTACCTTTCTCTTATTATCTGTGTATCTCGGATCTGTCACTAATCATACTTGCAATAACTTTGTGACAGCTTTGATAGTGTGTTATTCTCTGCATGCGATTCGAAGATTGGTTCGAAGAATTTAGGAGAGGAGTGCGAGATGTACGAAGTCGATGGTAACTTATGCTCGCACCCACTCTATCACTAGGGTGAAAAGGGAGGAAGGCAGCAATATCGCTGTACAATTACCTGGGGCGAAGGTAAGTGCTAACTGGTATGGGTACGATAAGGTGTTAGTGGTCGTTAAGTTCATTTTATGGCAAACAGCAACTGTGCCATGCAAAAACTACAAAAATGCAAGTAGAAACAAGAGTGTAATATACTTCCTTAAAACTTGTACGCTCTTTTACGTATTCAGGTTTTATGGATCTCAAGTCGTAGAAGATCGTGTTTACAAGCTTTTATGCTAGCATGATGATTTTAATCGCTATTCTACGAGCGACAACCTAGAAATTATTCCCTGTTTCGTTGTAGAGTACATGATTCTGAGATTATAGCGACCGGTTTTAGAACTCTAGCTTTTTCTTCTTTGTTGGAGGTTTCTACTATCTGTTGGAGTACTCAAACGCAAATAATCATCCATTGTACTACCAGGCAGACACCTTTCTTTATTGTGCTTTCTCCGTTGTCCGGAGAAAAGTGAGGATGGACTTCCGTGATGTAGAGCTAAGAGATTCGGCACACACCAAAGGTGCGCTACCGTGCGCTAGTTGAGGCGGGCCAGTCGTAGAGAAAGTGTTCTGTTGTGTCATCCTTCTCGCAACATGCAGCACAGGTAGGCGTCTCACTGATGCCAAACACGTAGAGATGCATGGCAAAAGTGTAATGACCCGTAATGACGCCCGTAAGCCTTCTGCAACGATTTCTCCTTAAGGATAAGAAGAATGTTGCGGACTTCTTGCAGACATCAGGGCGTACGCGCTTAGTCATCCTGCCAAGACCCCATCGTTGATGTCGGGTTTAATCGTGAAAGCAGGTTGAATTAAAGCGGGTTCAGGTCCTGTGAAACTCTACTCTGAGCCCATTCTAGCGTGTTCATAGGAGATCTCGTTTCCTGGGATCCCAGAGTGACCTGAGACCCACACAAGCCTAAGTGTATTTAGTCTTCCCACTTTGTTGTTAATATTTGTGCACAAAAGCATAAGGAAATTACCTTAAATCACATTCTTAAAACTTTTATAAAAAAAAATGTAGGGTATTTATTGACAAACTGTTTTTTGATTGTATAAATATATGTACATGTATATTAAACTACATAAAAAAAAAAATTTTTGAACATTTTTTACTCTTCGTAGTGACGGTAGAGAGCGCATTCCAAAAGGCTCGTTTTTGACGGTAGGATAATTTTTGAGCCTCCTAAAAAAAATTAAGTCGAAATTCAAAATAGGTTATGTTCCTGAGACATTTTCCTGGGGGTTATACCAATAAAATTACGAAAAACATTTTTTTTCGTTATTTTACAGATGACTTTTAAAAAGTGTTGAAAAATCGACAAATTTTTTTGATGAACTACCCTCGTAAAACGGGTGGATTTATATAAATATAAGTTTTTAGAGGTATAGCCCCTAGTATATTGTATAAAAAATCGAATACTTTTTGGTTTTTGTAAATCAGATGATTAGAACCTGAGAAAATTGTCTTACGAGTTCGGAAAATGTAGTTTCGAGAAAAACGCTTTTAAAGTTTTTTTTCGATAATTTATATATTAATATATTTAAATTAATTATTTCAACTTGACACCTTATTCTGCCATTCCTGGTGAATACTATAGGTCTCCAACTTCTTCGAGATATAAAATTCTTTGCTCCAAAGCCTTTTTTCTCTCTATGTGAGCCTCTTTTGAGCAGTCGGTGCTCCTTCTGTCGGCTTGCAATATAAGGCAATTATGGATCGTTTCTGCGAAATTCATAGCAGTGTACCCAATTTTGATGCCCATGGGGTCCATAATGGCAATATAAGTTCTTGCTCCTTCCTTAAATGCACATGCAGCTACCCAGGATGCAATTTCGACAAGTTCTTTGCCAGCAAATTTCTTTGGAGCGATACGCCATATACAATTGTTGTAACTTTCGTTACTGTTTTGTGTATTTCCACCAAGACATCTTAGTAAATCAAGGGAGGTAGCGCTATAGTTGAGCAAGTCATTTTATACCGGCTGAAAATCATAACAATAATAGTTCTCCCCTAACACATAACAACTTCGAACGTCAGCTGCTTCGATAGCGGTGGAGCTAAAGAAGACAGCATGAAAAAGTCTTTGGAAAAAAATCTGCTCCGATGAATTTTATACCGAGCAAAAATGTATGAACTTATTGTTTCAATCACATTTAATCGTCAGCTGTATTGAGAACGGAGGGTTATATGTCAGTCACGTGCGTGAACCTCATGGAAAATTTGACAAATAAATTTATTTTATACCTTATGAAATGTATACATCTAATTTTCATAGTTTTAAAATAATAAAGAAAATCGTCAGCTGTATTTTTGACGGGGATAAGACAGTCAGTCAACGTGATAAACATTTTGCGAGCTCAATGCATTTGAGCGTTGCATAGTTTCTTTGAAAAATAAACTGACGATCTTTACACCCACAAACGATCAGCTGACGACGATTTTTTGTTTTTTTAACATTTAAATTATGTTATGCTTTGAATTCACTAAGTATAATATTAATTAAATATAAATAACACCACATTGTTCTCGATTGAAAATGTCAGCTTACGAGCCAAGTTCTCGTCATTTGCGGGAGGTGTTACTGTTTTGTTTCAATATGAAGAAAACAGCGGCTGAGTCTCATCGAATGCTCTCAGATACGTATGGTGAGGACGCTATTAGTGAAAGAACATGTCGCGAGTGGTTTCAACGCTTCAAGAATGGTGATTTTAACGTGGAAACCGGCATAGTGGTGGAAGAGAGTAGGTTTTCGAAGATGCAGAATTGGAGACATTGCTGAGTGAAGACTCGCGTCAAACTCAAGAAGAATTGGCACGATCAGTGGGAGTGATACAGCAAGCCATTTCAAAACGTCTCAAGGCCATGGGCATGATTCAAAAGGAAGGAACTTGTGTCCCGTATGAGTTGAAACCAAGAGACGTTGAACGGAGTTTGTGTGGTTGTGAACAGTTGCTTCAGAGGCAAAAACGGAAGAGATTTCTGCATCGCATTGTGACCGGGGACGAAAATGAGTTCATTACGATAACCCTAAACGTAAAAAATCATGGGGATTGCCGGCCATGGTTCCACGTCGACGGCCAAACCGAATATCCATGGCTCCAAGATCATGCTCTGCATTCGGTGAGACCAACTCCGCATCGTGTACTATGAGGTGTTAAAACCAAGTGAAACAATCACAGGTGCTCGTTATCGAACGCAATTAATATGTTTGAGCAGAGCATTCATTTTTTTTTTGCAGCACAACAACGCTCGACCCCACGTTGCAAAAGAGATCAAAACGTACTTGGAAACGTTAAAATGGGAAGTCCTAACCTACCCGCCGTATTCTCCATACATTGCTTCCTCTGACTATCACCTGTTTCGATCAATGGCGCATGGCCTGGCTGACCAACACTTCCGATCTCAAGAAGAAGTCAGAAATTGGATCGTTTCGTCGATCGCTTCAAAAGATGAACAATTTTTTCGACGCGGGATTTGTACACTGCCCGAAAGATGGGAGAAAGTATTGTAGTGGCCAGCGATGGAAAATACTTTGAATGATACAGGTGTAACCTATTTGTTTCATTAAAGCTTCAAATGTTGAGGAAAAGACGGCGGAAGCAAAGTTGTACACCTAGTATATTTATTAAATTTGTGTCGGTTTCAAATTACGGTGAAATCTGTCTTAAGTGGACAGCCACGGGACCAGAGTTTTTTGCCCAAGTAAGAGAGTGTCCGCTTAAGAGGATAAAAACGCACATTTTAAAACGAACGGAAAATGATCATCTTTATTTCACTTAATGTACATATAAAATATTATATATGCACATCTACACACATTCATATTAATTTTTAAAAAAATCTTCAATCCGCCTTTGGCGTAGATGCAACCTCTTACTATCACTGACTCATAGTGAGATCGGAGAACAGATGTGAGCTGCATTGCCATTCATCTCCAGCTTTCAAAGCAAATTTGCACAACGTTTCACAAGCATTAAACGGCTTTTTGTAGGAGTATGAATCCATTTCAGTATCTGCTTCTACTTCTGCGTCCATATCCTCGCTGTCGTCACTTTGGTCATTCACACTTATAACGCTTGTATCATCTTCGGCCAAGTTTTCATTCCATGCTTCATCGGTTTGAACGTTGTTGTCACATGCGGTATACGAAAAACACGCATTGGGGATCAAGACTAACGACAACTGAGGGAAGAGAGCTCCTAAACGCAATTAATGACAAAAGGTGCGATGTCTTATCTACTGGAAAGCCGACTTACTGGCCCACCGATCCAGAAAAAATCCCAGATCTCATTGACTTCTTCATAGTGAAAAACATCTCGAGTAACCTTCTGAGAATTGATGAAAATCACGACCTAAGCTCAGACCACTCACCTATTATTCTCACTATGAGTTCGAACTTTCCCCACAACGAAAGTAATCCAGCTCTTACTAATAAGCGAACAGACTGGGTAAGCTTCAAATCAAGTCTTGAAGAGAAGATAGAAACACTTACACCAATACTATCTAAAGACCAACTTGATTCAGAGGTTGAAAAATTTATCAAAGACATTCAAGTCTCAGCCTGGGAAAACACTCCTAGTACCAAAAAAAGATTAAAGGGCAATTACTACCCCCAACAAATTAGAGAGTTAATTGCCGAAAAGCGGAGAGCGAGGAAGAAATGGCACCAATCCAGAGCTCCTCGGGATAAAAACCGGTTCAATAATTTAGCACAAAGAGTTAGACGAGCAATTAAGGATCTTAAAGATTCTGAAATTAATTCCTTCCTCCTAAATCTCAACAACAACAAAAATACGGAGTACTCCCTCTGGAAAGCTACTAGAAAGTTAAAAAGACCAATCACTCACCTTCCACCATTAAAAAGAAAGGATGGAAGGTGGGCTAAAAGCGACAAGCAAAAAGCTGAAAGATTTGCAGAGTACTTAGAGGAAATTTTTCAACCAAACCCAGCGGAGAGTGATCTGCCCACTCCAGAATTATTACTAGAAGAAAATGAGGATATATCCAGCACGTCGCCTTCAGAGGTGAAAGAGTACATAAAAGCCTTAAAAATGAAAAAAGCGCCAGGATTTGAACTGATAACGGGTCAAATCCTGAAGCAGCTCCCAAGAAAAGCACTCTTAAAACTAACGTGCATTATCAACACCGCATTCAAACTGAAATACGTTCCTCAGTTATGGAAAGTAGCTGAAGTTATCATGATAGCCAAACCCGGAAAACCACCGCAGGAAGCTTCGTCATACAGGCCAATATCCCTGCTACCAATCATGTCCAAACTATTCGAAAGGCTACTATTAAAAAGACTGCTACCTATTATAGAAAGAAAACATACTAGGCAGACCAGTATGCGCGGGCTTAACTCCGCTACTGAAAATTTTTGATCGAGCGAGCAAATTTGTTGTTTTATCAAATTACAATCATAACCAATACTCTCAAGTGAATACATATAGCTAAGTGTGATACATCAAATTAATTGTCTACTTGCAAGGACGTTTAGATTTAAGATCATATTTTCGAGAAACGTGTTGTTCTGAAGCTTTGACCACATCTTTCGCACCTTTTGCCTTATAGGCTTTTCTGACGAAATTGAAAGCTCGTTGCAATCAATGGATTCTTCTTGGGTACCTCTTAATAGTGTGATGATCCGATCAGCTTTCAATGCCTTTGCCAATTCCAGAGTGAAATTCCTCACGCCCCATTGCTCTCGAATACCCGGCGCATGGGGATCATATTGCGTCAACTTGTATTTGCCATTAATTTTATCCACCAATGCGACAATAGCGTGAAACGAAGGAATAATTAAGCCAGTGAGTGGATCTATTGCTCTCTTCTTTGTGACTTCAATTTCTTTAGTGGAGAATACAATTACGCGTTTTGAAGAAGACTGAAAATGTAATCGGATCGCATTGACAGCTTGAGAGATTGTGGTCTTATATCCGAAACATGGACCATCTTTATCGACCTCCTTGTTTAAAATTCCAGTCCTTGCATCTACAATTAATTCTTTAGAACCAAATGACGAATAAAAACGCTGTTTCTCGCTAAATTTTACTTCGTTATTTCTCACTATTTTTCAATCAAACAATTTCATTTGATAATTTATGGCTCATCTACAGACCTAGATCTATCGAATGACATGCTGCACACATGTGTGGTTATAGCCGATATCTACATTTAGTGCGTACAAGATTAGTCCGAAATCGTTTTCGGACCACTATATTCCCCGTACATGCACGCGCTAGGCCAAAAAGTGGGTGATTGCTCTCGCTCCGCTACGCTCCGCTCGATCAATAATTCCTGATCATCAGTTTGGCTTTCGAGTGAAACATTCAACCATTGAACAAGTACACCGACTAACAAATACTATTGAAAAAGCACTTGAAGAAAAAAAAGTTTGTTCTACAGTCTTTCTTGATGTAGCACAAGCATTTGATAAAGTCTGGCATGAGGGCTTGATCTACAAACTAAAACAGATACTACCTAATGCATATGCTAAAATCCTTAGGTCTTATATTTCGGACAGATACTTTCGCATAAAAGAAAAGGACACATATTCAGAACTTAAAGAAATCAAAGCGGGTGTACCCCAAGGAAGTATTCTTGGGCCACTACTCTATCTTTTGTACACTCATGATATTCCAACCCTAGAATGTAACATAATGGCAACATTCGCTGATGACACGGCTTTACTGGCAGTTGCGGAAAGTAATGAGGACTCAACTCATAAACTTCAAGAGGCGATACTGCACATTCAGAATTGGACAAAAAAATGGAGAATACGATTAAACGAAGCTAAATCTGTACATGTTGATTTTACAAACAGAAAAATAAAGTACTTGCCAGAATTCATTAACAACCATGTCATACCGTACGTAAATCATGCAAAGTATCTTGGTATGACCCTGGATGCAAAACTCCGTTGGAAAGCTCATGTCAAGAAAAAACGAGAGGAGATGGGTATTCGTTATAAAAAGATGTACTGGATTATAGGTAGACAATCTTGCCTATCAACATACAACAAAGTTCTACTCTACAAACAAGTCATAAAGCCCATATGGACCTATGGTATTCAGCTTTGGGGTTGTACCAAAAAAAGTAACATCCAAACAATACAACGATTCCAAAACAAGGTGCTGAGAAATATTGTAAACGCACCTTACTACATCAGGAACGCCGATCTTCACCGAGACCTCGACGTGGAATTCGTACAGGATGAAATACACAAATTCGCTAAGAAGCATCAGGACCGACTTCATCACCACACGAACCCTGAAACCGCCCCGCTCTTGGACCAAACAAATCTTCTTAGGCGACTAAAGAGAACTAAACCTTTTGAGCTTGTACAGCTTATATAATGTATTATAGTCTATATGTAATTATGTAATGTAAACCAGTATATATGTTTAATGCTGTGATATTAAACTTTTAATGTTATTTATTTTTTTTTAATCTAAGATAAAACAAAATTGCTTATTAGTCTTAAGACTAGATTGCAATAAAAAAAAAAAAAAAAAAAAAAAAAAAAAAAAAAAAACATCCGGTATACTCTAAGAAATGAGCTTGTTCGCAACCAGTTTTTCTCAAATTTTGCAAACAGATCAATGATCAATGGTATGTCGACCTCTGGGGTGAAGTTCTCTAATTGGAAGGTTTGATTGCGTATAAACCCAGATTTTTTGAAGCAGTTCTTTTTCTGGAGCAACGCAACCTTATTCCATGCTTCAGCAGCCCAAATGATCGCATCTAGCACATTAATTGCAGAAGAAAGCTCTCCTACACTAACAACCTTATCCATTTTAGCAATTATGTGATTAAAACTTGTTCGCGATAAAATATTTTAAAATTTTTGATGATCCCCTGAATGTTTATCACGTTGACTGACGGGCTTATCCCCCTCCTCAATACAGCTGACGATAATTTTTTTTAAAAATGTGATAAGTTCATACATTTTTGCTCGGCATAAAATTCATCGGAGCAGATTTTTTTCCAAAGACTTTTTCATGCTGTCTCCTTTAGCTCCACCGCTAGTGCGATAACTGACGCTCACTTTACTGATTTCGGAACATTAAACAATTGTTTGAAATAAAATTCATTCGGTATAAAATTCCTAGAAAAATTGCAACGCTAACTCCCGGACTACAAGACCTCTGCTTTTCTGTTGAGAAAAAGAAAGATCGCCGTTGCACTCTCTGCAATTTACATATTCACCAAGACACGACAAAAACAGATTGAAACATAGAACTACATAATTTATGGAGCCATGCGTAGGCGGTGTGAGTTCATCGCTGGTTTTCAATTTTTCAGCAGACGAACTAGGTAACTCAGGATTACTTTCGGCAGTAAACTGATTGCCCTGGAATTTATTTTTTTTATTTGGTTTATTTCGAGAATTTTCTCGATTGCCTTTTTTACTTCCACCTACCATTTTTGCACACTTAGTTTTTCACGAATGATACAAAGCAACTGTATAATGTATGTTAACATAATAGGTATATTATATATAAAGGGTTTTCCAATGGGGACTTGACAGCTTTGAATTTAATTTGTAAACGCACCATTCCACTAATCAATTTATTCAATAAACTCAACATTTTCATCACGGTAAAGTACACGAACGAGCACCGTCTGCAAATTATAAAAATTTTCTACCGAAATTCGGAGCAACTTTAAGAGCGTTAACTCAAATTTTCGGTTGTAATTCTCGCCCTAGTAGACAGGAAATAACAAGCTTAGTGCAAAAATTTGAGTCTACATATTCGTTGTGTGATGTTGCTGTGTCAGTGAGACAACGGGTTGGTCGAATTGTCGAAAATATCGCTGCCGTTCAGGCGTCCGTAGCAAATGATCCAAATCAGTCAATTCCACGGCGTTCTCAAGAATTGGGCAGCGCTCAGACCACATTATGGCGTATTATGCGTAAGGATCTTGGTTTACACCCATACAAGATCAAGCTGACTCAAGAATTGAAGCCGATGGACCATTTGAAGCGACGTACGTTCTCCGATTGGGCTCTGGAGAAGATGCGCCAAGATGATGAATTTCATCGCAAAATCATCTTCAGTGACGAAGCTCATTTTTGGCTCGATGGGTTCGTCAATAAACAAAATATGCGTCATTGGTCGGGTGGAAATCCACATGTGCTTCATGAATCACCACTTCATCCACAAAAAATAACTGTTTGGTGCGGTTTGCATGCCGGCGGCGTTATTGGGCCATATTTTTTCGTCGACGATAACGATCGTCACGTTACTGTGAATGGCCAGCGTTATCGCGCCATGATTACCGATTATTTTTGGCCCGAATTGGAAGATATGGACTTGGACGACATGTGGCTTCAATAGGATGGTGCCGCAAGCCACACAGCACACGTTACAATCGATTTATTGAAGAGTAAGTTTGATGAGCGTGTTATCTCAAGAAATGGGCCAGTCGATTGGCCGCCTCGTTCGTGCGATTTAACGCCTTTAGAGTATTTTCATTGGGGCTACGTTAAGTCATTGGTCAAGCCGATGACGTTGGAAGAGCTCAGAGCCAAAATTGAACGCGAAATAGCGGCCGTTTCGGCCGAAATGTGTCTCCGAGTCATCGAAAATTGGGTCCAACGAATCGACCACTGCAAACGTGCTCGCGGTGGCCATATGAACGAAGTCGAGGTCCATTCATAAATGTTTTGATTGTACTTCAAGCCGACAATAAAGTTTTTGAAATATCTCAAATGGTTTGCATTGTATTTAAAAAAAAAGTTGTCAAGTCCTTTTTGGAAAACCCGATACATATAAAAGCCGCTTATACAAGAGACGAAGCAGCTGCGGTGCACACAGCGCTCTACGCTCCAAAACTAGTTTTAGTGTACCGTTACATTTATGTTTGTAACTTTGGTATTACACGGAATTTTTCAAAACGGCTTTGCGAGAACATTTCTATGATATATTAGAACACATTAATGGAATAAAAAAATTAAAGTAAATGTCCCCTTAAATGAAAATGACATTTGCTGGTAAAATTTCATGTTGGAAGATATGCGTTGTGATTTTTTCTCACTAGCTTTTTTAACGTCGATAAAAAAAATAAAGACTAAAATATGAAGCGCACCAAAAAAGTAGATTTCAACAGCGGAAAATCAAGAAGGAAAAGATTTGGCAATTAAAGCGTGTTCAGGAGACATCTATAAGTATGTGACAACAGTAGCTTCTACATCTAGTGCAGAAACCGAACCCTCAAGTTCCTTAGAAAAATCTACCCCATCAAGTTCATTAGAATAAACCGAATTACGTAACACTGATGAAAATGCAGAAGGTTTTGACCGCGATAAGGAGCAGGAGCGTTCGGGAAAAAGAAGATTTTGATGAGTTGGAAAAGCAAACGACAAGCAAAGAGTGCTCTATTTATTCTGATATTGCAAATTGGCCAATTCCGCTGTCTGGTGATTTGAGAGTTGATTTAGTGAAAAAGGGTAGTACTCATTTTCAAAATAAAGATGGTCCTTTTAATACAGCCGAAGTTCAAAGGTCAGGCGATAAAACCAAGGGGACGAGTAGGCATCTTAATGCGGTCTGGTTTTATAGTACCCTCGCAAATGGTGAAAGAGTATTGCGGAAATGGATGGTATACTCCAAGTTAACAAACAGTTTGTTTTGTTTTTACTGTCATGCATGCAATGAATTACAATATTTCGTCACTAGGTTTAATATGTGGTGGAAGCTTAACCCTAAGGTATTCGAGCACGAGGCATCTGATCGCCACCTAACTTCATTAGAAAAGTGGAAAACCTTGGAAATGGGCTTAAAGCTGCAAAACACAATCTACAAATCTCAATGGGTGCAGAAAGAAAGAAATGGCGCGATATTCTAAGACGCCTTTTGGACGTAATTTTGTTTCTTGCTCGTCAAAACCTTTCTTTTCGAGGCCATAAAGAGGACTTGTCATCGGAAAATAGAGACAATTTCTTGGAATTGGTGAAACTTATATCCAAATATGACCCAGTTTTAAAGGAGCATTTGTTGAGAATCGAGCATTCAATAGGTGATAAGACACGGGTCAGCTCGTATTTGTCGAAGAATATTCAAAATGAATCTATAAGCCTTTTGGGGAAAGAGGTGTGGACAAACATTGTGAAAGACATCCACCAGGCGAAGTACTTTGGCATTATATTCAACAGCGCACCCGATGAATCACATATCGACCAAATGAGCGAGGTCATTAGATCCGTTCAAATTCAGGACGGCAAAGTTGAGGTGAAGGAATCTTTTCTAGGATTCTTTCCTACATCTCTAAAGACTGCCAAAGAACTTACCGACGATATCTTAAAGCAACTCAATGAAGATAGTCTTGACATTAACCTTTGCCGAGCTCAGGGATATGATAATGCTGCGACTATGGCGGGTTTTCATGGAGGAGTTCAAAAATTAATTCGGCAAATTAATACAAAAGCTTTGTTTACGCCATGTGCAAGCCATTCCTTAAACCTTTATGGAGTTCACTCTTTGGGAAGTACCTCTTCAAGTACAACGTTCCTCGGGACAGTGGAAAGACTTTACCCATTTTTCTCAGCATCTACTCATCGTTGGGATATTCTCATAAAAAATGTAGGTGTGTTAGTTAAGAGACTTGTAGACACTAGATGGGGCGCTCATTACGAGGCTGTTATGTCATTGAAGGAAAATTTCGTGAAGATAGTTTCAACTCTTGAACTCCTTTGTGATCCTCAAAAGAAAAAATTGGATACAAGAGGTACTGCAACCATACTCTTATCTGCTGTATGCGACTTTACGTTTTTGTGTTATCTCTCATTTTGGTGCGATATTTTGGAAGAAGTTGATTTAGCACAGAAATATGTACCTACAAAAATTTGGGCTCACTCTAGAATAATAAAACTTAAGGCACTCACGAATTTTCTTAATGAACATCGTGATGAAACCGTGAAGAAGGCCATAATATACGCACGAGAACAATGTACTGAGCTAGAAATTTCAATTGAAAAGCGGGGAAGAACAAAAAAGAAGAAAATTATGCCAGGCGAAAAGGCTCAAGATGCTAGTTTGTCGTTGGAAGAGGAAATACGAAGGTCCATGTTAGAATGTCAGGATTTTACACTGAACTATTTCATAGGTCTAAGGCCATGGAAGACATAGCTCAGTTTTCTCAGCTATTCAACCGAAAATATTGCTGTATGGATCGGAGGAAGAACTGCGTGCTGTTGACCCAGTGCTTACCTCGATATTTACAGAACTAACTGACAATAGTATCATATTGGAAATCGGGCGAATACGGCGTCACATGGTAGCTGCAAAAATAAATTTAAAAGATGCAGAAATTTGGACAGCACTTGAACTTTTAAGCTTAATTGTTAAGTGGGACTTTTCAGACTCGTTACCGAGTCTGTCATTTACGATGAGAATTTATTTAACAATTTGCGTCTCAGTGGCATCATGTGAACGAAGCTTTTCAAAATTAAAATTAATTAAGACTTATCTAAGATCAGCAATGAACCAAAATAGGTTGACTAATCTAGCTATACTTTCAATCGAAAAGGAACACACAAAAAATATAGATTTTAATGATTGAATCGAAACATTCAGCGCAATAAAAGCTCACAAGTACCTTTAACCCTAATTTACGGATTGGGATTCGCGTGAATCCCAGCGCATGTTTGAATGCTTATAACTTTTTTCTAAATCATATTTTCGACCTGGGATGAAAACTCAGTGAACGAAATTCAATTTTCTTTACGTTTTTCGTCCTTTTTCAATCAACGCGATTTTAGATCATTTTCTGGAATTTTTTTCTTAAAAAGGGGATCACCAAGCCTTAAAATGGGAAAAAAGCCTTCCAAACACGTATACTTTATTTGAATATGAATAAAAATGAAGATGACGTGTATTAAAGGGTCCGCCATCTAACGGTTTTTTTTTTCAAGTAGTGCTTATTTCGTGAATGGTAACACTTAGCTCATGTCTGATTTGACAGATAATTAGTTTTATCCTTCCGCTGAACGAATATGGTTGTGTATACGCTTGAACAACGCTTCGCTAAGTGGGCCTGCGATCGACTTACAGAAGATGCCGATTTTGCCAAAAAAATCATCTTTTCAGATGAAGCTCATTTTGATCTTGGCGGGTATGTAAACAAGCAAAATTGTCGCATTTGGGGCACAGAAAACCCGCACGCATACATTGAAAAGCCGGTGCACCCAAAACGAGCCACTGTTTGGTGCGGATTTTGGTCCAGAGGCATAATTGGGCCATTTTTCTTCGAAAATGAGCAAGGAGTGGCCGTTACAGTCAATGGCGATCGTTATCGGGCCATGTTGAACGAATTTTTGTTCACAAAAATTGAAGAGGAGGATATTGGCAACATTTGGTTTCAACAGGACGGCGGTACGTGCCACACAGCTGAAGCTACACTCGATGTTTTCGCCCTGTTTTTGAAGATCGCATTATCAGCCGCAGAGCTGATGTCGTTTGGCCACCTCGGAGCTGCGATTTGACACCGTTGGACTATTATTTGTGGGGTGCCGTCAAAGATAAGTGTTACGCCGACAAGCCAGAGACAATTGACGCTTTAAAGGACAATATTCGTGAAGCCATTGGTGAAATACAGCTGCACACAATCGAAAATATGCTTAAAAATTGGACCGATCGTGTAGGCTACTGCATGGCCAGCCGAGGCAGCCATTTGAATGAAATTATTTTCCATTATTAACCGGAAGGATTGTACTTTCAAATAAAAAAAGAAATTTGAGAAAATATTCAGTAGTTTTTTTTATAGCATTTTCAAAAAAAAAAAAGTTATTTGGCGGACCCTATAGTAAAAGCCTTAATCACCCTGGAATCGGTGGTAGTTCTGGGAGGCATTTTACGCAAACTATGTGGTGAAGACAACAGTTTTTTCCACAAACATCACATGGGGTTTTGCTCTTCCTGTCCTCTGCTCTTGGACAAATGTGACACCTGGTCTGAAAATAAAAGATCTTTCAGAAAAAAAAATTGGATTTACATTATACCTATAAAATACCTGTTTACCTCGTCTCTCGTCAACTACTCGAAAAACTGGCAAATTTCTTCGCATAATGCGAGGCATCCAAGCTTGATTTAGAGATTGTATTTTGCACCGAAGAGTGTGAACGGCCATCTAATTCTAATTCCATAAGCTCCTCTGCCAGCTGAATTAAATAGTTTGTCGTTTCTAAATAATTTTTTGTTCCTTGTTGGCGGATTGAAATGTCAAAAAATAATGATTGTGGCTAAGGCTGCAATATCTCATAAATTGTAAAATACAACCATAGGCCAGCGATTAGTTTGGTGTGAACAGGAATAAATTGACACCATTTGGTCGAATACATCGACTCCACCTTGTGTCCGGTTGTAATCCAGTAACATGTCCGGCTTGTTATGACAGCCTGAAATTGCCTTTTCAAGATTGTGCTGTGTTGACTTAATTATTTGGTTTTGGAACATAAGATACTAATGCCATTCTCTGCGAAAATCCAAAAATCGACGAAAGAAGTGTACGGTATCGTTTTTTATTATTTATTTTGATGGGTTCGTTATTTTTATCTAGAAGCTGACAGAAGCTTTGACAACAAATGGTTTTGGTACATCTCTTTTATTTTTGCGGATTGTGCCAAGAATTGTTATTTTTTTATCCAGCAATTTCAACGCTAAATTCACGGAAGTGAAAAAATTATCGACTGTTAGGTTACGTCTAGTGTGGAAATATCTTGGCATGAAAGACATCACCACGTCGTATCCACGGCCAAGCCCGACACACTCATCACAACTGCCAGTGTATATTGAAAATTTCAGTGGATATCCCGTTGCACTCTCATTGAGCCACCAGAACTTCAGTCCATATTTTGCAGGCTTGCTGGGCATATATTGCCGAAACTTACAGCGACCACGGAAGCCTTTCAATTGCTCATCGATGGTAAGATTTTCAGAGGGAATGTAATTTGTTGACAAAATCTGATTCAATTCGTTCAAAAGTATTTCAACAGGCTGGAGAATGTTTGTTCTGGCTGATGATTGAGTTCGGCGAGGAATTGAATCGTCGAAACGAAGGAAGATATTGAGCCCCTCAAAACGTGTACAATTCATCACGGCTCGAAGAATTGGATGACCCTTGATAGGATCCCATAGTGTACTTACACGACGGTGACCATCTCTCAATGCTCCAATATACAACAAAACTCCAAAATATGCCTGGAGTTCGTTCATTGTCAAAGGTTTCCAAATGCGTTGCAATTGTCGATTCGCATTCAATTTGGTACATATGTATGTACATCATAGGCCTTTCATTTGTCCATTTGATAGTCTCATATTTTATTTGGTTGTTAAAAATGCGATTGAAAATAGCGAGAAGAGACGAATTTTTCAAATTAGCCACAGGGCCAATAGTTCCACCAGGTCTGAAAACATTACTACCTTGGAAACGAGACAAAACTGCTGCCTCCGGCTCTTTCATCATTTTCGACCACTGGGGGCAAGAAAAAACTCTTCATCCAGCGCTGAAGCCGACGTTGACTGTTCTTGGTTATGCCCAATCGATTCACCACTTCCAACTTCATCCGGTTCAAGCAGGTGTGCCTCAGCCACAGCTTCATCAATGTCTTCATAGGCCGCTAAGAAATAAAATTATATTATAATAATTACAAACTGTATAACGAAAAATACAACTGACTTCCGTCAAGTGCGTCATTTTGCACATAATCTGGATCGTTCTGTGTGTCATCGCCGCCAACATCAAATGGGTCAGTCTCGCCCTCTTCATCAGATTCCATGTCTAACATTGCTCTTAATGCAGTTGCTCTTTCATCTTCAGCATATCTCCTCAATAATATACCTAAATTAGACACTGAAATATAAAAACAATATTTTTACATATATTTATAATAAAACTGGAAATTATAATTTTACAACTCACTTTTTTGGTAACTTCAAATTTTTCTTCTCACTATTTTCAACAATGTTTATTTTATTTTATCAAAACCAAACACGTGTTCTCATAATATGACACCGCAACGGTCAACTTAACACTAGAGTGCACGCACCCTATTTTTTACACTGATGCACGCGACTGATGTTCTGGTAGAACGTATTAGATTTAAACAAAAGAAGAGAATGTCTTTATTTCACTATTTTTATTTTGTTTTAAAAAAGGTACCGAACACGAGCAGGTTGCGTTCTTAAAATTACCAAGAGATTGATCGGCGGTCGTCTTCAACTACTCTTTAAATAGGTTAGAGAAATGCAGGATATTGGGTTACAAATGTTTTATTATCGAAAATTCCCAATATGCTCATTTAGTTTTATGACAGGAAACGACCGAAGGGTCTTTGGATAATTAGTGAACCCACTTCCTCATTTTCGGAAATATTCCAACGGTCCAACGGTCCACCATTTGTTACCAGGGATTAGGGAAAACCAAATACAATCTAGTCAGACCGTATGATATGAACTTAGACCGGATGTAACTCGCGTGGCCTACTATGGTAGACCATTTTAAAATGTTAATATTTTTTTTTTATAAACATATGAAGCAAATATTTAAATAATATATTCATTTACTGTTTTAAACATTTAATAACTTTAATTCATAAATATTGTGTAAAAACTTCAAATGCATAAAAACTGGGATTCGCGCGAACTCCAAGTTTGGTTACTGCATTATTTTGCGTGCCGTAAACTAGGGTTAGGTTAGGTTAGGTTAGGTTAAAGAACGGGAGTGTGATGGTTGGACATCACTTCCACTCGGAGGCCGATTGTGATTCCCTTCGATTGTGTGGGTACACATAAAATTAACCTGTCCTATCACGTGGTGGCTGAAACCACCCCCCGTGTTATTGATGAATCTTAGAAGATCCGATATATCTGCGTTAGCCACGTCCGCAATCTCTGTAAAGAATCTTTGGCCTAGCGATACTAGGCGTCGATTCTCGAGAGCTGGACAGTGGCAGAGCAGATGTTGGATCGTCTCAGTTTCTTCGTCATCGCCGCAGCTCCGGCAGAGATCGCTGGATCCCGAGTCCCATTTTCGGAGCATTGCTCCAATGGGACAGTATCCTGTGATCACTCCGACGAGCATACGGATCGAGTTACGGTCCAGCGCCAGGAGCTTCTTTGTTTTTCCGACGTTGAGCTCTGGCCACGATGATCTTGTCGTGTAGCTGTCGTTTCTTGAAAGCCAAGACGAGTTGGCCTCTTTGATGATTGTGTCGTATATGATCCTGTATAATGCGCTGATCGGTGGTTGCAGTGACGTGTCCGCTTCGCTGATGTCCAATTCAGAACCTTGCCTGGCCAGCTCGTCTGCTCTTTCGTTCCCTGCGATTGAGCTGTGGCCCGGTACCCAGCAGAGTTTAACTTTATGGTGTCTGATGGACTTCAGCGAGTCGCGACATTTCTTGACAGCCTTTGATCTCGTTATACAGGATTCTATTGACTTCAGTGCAGCCTGGCTGTCTACGAAGATGGTGATATCAGATGGTGGGATATCGGCTACCTGTAGGTGTTTGGCTGCTTTCTCTATTGCCAGGATTTCTGCTTGGAACACGCTACACATATCAGGGAGTCTGAATGATTCCTGTTTGCGTAGGGTATCAGAGTAAAACCCGGCCCCAGTGCCTGTGTCCATTTTCGATCCGTCGGTGAAGAGGGTTATCTCATGGTCGTTGATTACGGCGTTTAATAGCCACTCTTCTCTGTCGGTGAAAAGGATAGGTATACTGTGACAGAAGTCATTTTGGGGGGGAATATAGTCGGTCGTAGCTGCGAGGCTACTAAAACCATGTTTCCTTCCCAGGTCGTCTATTATCTTAAGTATGGCCGAATGTCCATAGTTGGCTTGCTTCCACAGAGAGGACTCTCTTAGTCTGAGAGCGCTCTTTGCAGCGTAGCCTTTTACGAAAAGATATAGGGGAGGAGATGAAGAATCATGTCCAACCCTGCCTGCGGCGTGCTTCTCATGGCTCCCGTTGCACAAACAGCTGCTAACCTTTGTACTTTGTTGAGCATGTTCATATAGCTTTTTGTGCTGCTAGCAGTCCACCAGACTAGGGCCCCATAAGTTAAAATGGGTCTGATGATTGCTGTGTACATCCAATGAATGATGTACGGTTGCAAGCCATCTTTTTCCGAAAGTCTTTTTGCATGCATAAAAAGCGTTCAGTCCTTTTTTCATCCTTTCCTCCAGGTTCCTTTTGCAGGAGAGTTTGGAGTCAAGAATGATGCCTAGATATTTTGCTTCCGCCTTAAGTTTGAGTGGAGTACCCTCTAACTTTGGGGGAGCAAATATCGGAATTTTCCTTTTCCTGGTGAATAAGACCAGCTCGGTTTTCTGGGGGTTTCTTCTCAGACCGTTCTGTCTTGCCCAAGAGGAGAGTTCACTCAGCGCAGATTCCATTAGTTCACTGATAGTTGGTAGAAATTTACCTTTTATCAAGATAACCAGGTCACCCGCGTACGCTATGATTTTTGTGTCTTTTTCCATAAAGAATTTGAGGATCTTGTTGACTGTAAGAAGCCACAGTAGGGGGGTGGTGTGCCTCTAGTTTTTTTTTTTTTTTTTTTTAAATCCTTGTTGGTGTTTTTTTTCTTAAATTTTTTAAGGGGTGTAAGCTTGCTTTACCGCCCCGGGCGCCACTGCCTCTTAGTCCGCGCCTGGTTGGACAACACCTATTATAACCCTCAAGATCGTCATCATTGATTCCTCCATGGAGCAGCATTCAGCTAGGTATTATACAGGGTGCCCAAGGTGTGGGGGGGCAATTTTCAAAAAAATTGACTTAATTTGAGAAAAAAAAAATATTAAAAATCAGCAGTTACATTTTTGTAAGGCCAGAAACCTCTTCTTTCATCTTGTTTTTAAACGAAGCTGTTTTAGGGAATAGTTTTTGAGAAATTAATTTTCAAACTCAAAATTTTGAAAAAAAAATTAAAAAAAAAAATTTCGAACTATTTTTTTTCAAAATTGTATGTAATTAAGTACTAATTTTTTTTCAACAATTCAATTCTCTTATTAGTTTTTACTTAAAAACAGAAAACCGGATGCAAAAATGTCTTGTAGTTTTTGAGAAATTAAAAAAAAACCCGAACCGTTTTTTTCTAAGAAAAACTTTTTTTTGGTTTTAACGCGGCTGGACTTGTAGGCAAGTTAATGTATGAAACATTGACCTCTTTTTTATTATTTTTGAAAAAATCGGAGTTTCATTATAATACATTTTCAATATGATCCCCATTTTTTAGAAGGCAAAGATTATATTGATCTCCTTCTAATGGCTGCACATAAGTCTATGCTTGATAAATTTTCCTGCAATTTGACTCCAGCGACTTCAATCCGTTTTTCAGTTGTTCCAAAGATACTATTTCCACTTCGTAAACATAATTCTTCATGAATCCCAACACATAAATTTCTAGAGGAGTTAAATCTGGTGATCTAGGTGGCCATTCCGTGGGGCCCCTTCTTCCGATCCAACGGTCACTAAAATTATCATCCAGCCAATTTCTAACCCGTAAGCTGTAGTGTGCTGGTGCTCCATCTTCCTGGTAGATTAAATTATCTGATATGGCCAAACGAACGTTGTTCATCAAATCGGGCAAAAGGTCTCGTAGGAGCTGCAGGTATGATTCCCCATTAATAACGGCATTCAAAAACGGGGGCCCGATTACAGTTTGTCCAACAATACCAAGCCAAATATTACAGTTAAAGTGATTTATTTTGTTTTTTGTTGTGTGGATTGGTGCTACTCCAATGATGCAAATTGTGGAAGTTAGTAACCACATCTCTGGTAAACTGTGCTTTATCCGTCCAGAATATCCTTGCAAAATAGTTTCGTTCAGTTTCATCTCGAAGCAGTAATGATCGACAAAATCCTGCTCTCAAAAACTTGTCGTTTGAGGTGAGTTCCTGAACTGGCCTAAAATGGTACGGGTGTAAGTTTTCGGTATAAAGCACTCTCCATACTCTAGATTTGGGCACTCCAAGCATAACTTGTACTAAGGGAGGGATTACGTCGGACCAAATCCGGAATCTAAGATTCCTGATCCATCTGTAACTGATCTTTCGCTTCTTCGATGCTCTAGCACTCCGTGCTCTCGCAGACGTCGGTGGATTCTTGAAAACATGCTACGACTGCGACACCTCCGATTGGGATATCTTTCAGCGTAGAGTCTTTCGGCTTCATGATCTGGACCATTAGCTAAACCGTAGCAGAAGTGCATGTCCGTTAATTCTTCTCGAGAGTATGAGTTTGACATCGTAATGTGTTGATGAGTTAACATCCAATTTGGAAACGGTTTTTTATTAAAAAATGCGATGCCTTTTATTTACATTTGGGTTGCAAATATTTTGTTTTTCAATACAGAAAAATTGCGGTTTTATTGTCTCAAGGTCCTAGCGGGTAGAACCCATCGGTGGCGGGCGGACCCAGACGAAATTGACAGGTCAGTTGTCAGGCGTTATCAATGAAAAAAAGGATTAATCCAGGGTTATTTCAATACTGTGTCACTTTATTGTATCCTCATAAAACTCCGATTTTTTTAAAAATAACAAAAAAAGAGGTCAATGCTTCATACATTAATTTGCCTACAAGTCCAGCCGCGTTAAAACCAAAAAAAAGGTTTTTCTTAGAAAAAAATGGTTCGGGTTTTTTTTTAATTTCTCAAAAACTAGACATTTTTGCATCCGGTTTTCTGTTTTTAACTAAAAACTAATAAGAGAATTGAATTGTTGAAAAAAAAATAGTACTTAATTACATACAATTTTGAAAAAAAATAGTTCGAAGTTTTTTTTTTTAATTTTTTTTTCAAAATTTTGAGTCTGAAAATTAATTTCTCAAAAACTATTCCTTAAAACAGCTTCGTTTAAAAACGGGATGAAAGAAGAGGTTTCTGGCCTTACAAAATAGTATATCACGGCATTGTGGATGTAAGTGTTGATTTTTAATTTTTTTTTTCCAAATTAACTCAATTTTTTAGAAAATTTGCCCTCTCGGCTAAACGGGTGGGAATAAACCACCCCTCCCATACGATTTTTTTCTTGTTTTGAAAAGACCTACACGCTCTAGCTTTTTGGCACACCCTGCATATTATTAAATGATAAACATTTCCATGACTGTTCTATCTCATTCTCATGGACAATAACTTCCCAGGAATCCTGTCTAAAAAATGTATGACATATTCCGAGCTGTCAGGCAATGTAACGTTCCTTTACGTAAAACAATGGAATCCACTGAAACGATTTCGTCTTACTTTTCTTTTTCTGTGAAAAATATTTCTTTATAGAGAATATTCTTACTCGAAATTCTTTGACAACAAAAGTTGATGGTAGGGGAAAGGAGTTGTTATGGGAGGGTACGAGCACGACCCCTTTTGGCAAACAGGGTGACAATAGTCTTATTTGCTCCTTTTACGCTGTTGTGTACCTATGTCTATCGATAATCCAAATTACAAACACCAAACGAAACCAAATAAATCAACAATACTAGGCAGATCAGTATGCGCGGGCTTAACTCCGCTACTGAAAATTTTTGATCGAGCGAGCAAATTTGTTGTTTTATCAACCTTGCTCTCGCTCCGCATGGCACTTTTCTAAACTTTACTTCGTTATTTCTCACTATTTTTCAATCAAACAATTTCATTTGATAATTTATGGCTCATCTACGGACCTAGATCTATCGAATGACATGCTGCACACATGTGTGGTTATAGCCGATATCTACATTTAGTGCGTACAAGATTAGTCCGAAATCGTTTTCGGACCACTATATTCCCCGTACATGCACGCGCTAGGCCAAAAAGTGGGTGATTGCTCTCGCTCCGCTCGATCAATTAACAAAGAAGGAATACAAAGGACTAAAGCGACGTTGTCGCCCGACTCGTTGTGAAGTTTTTGGATGAAAATGAAATATGTCGGGCTTGGGATCAACTAAATATGTTTTGTAGCGTCCAGGTCAGTTGGATTTTATACGGCTACAGACGCATAACTCGCCAAGTTAAAGTCGTAGAGGAGCCTAGTTCTTCTGACTGGTGAAGAATTGACAGCGTTTTCTCGTACACTCTCGCGCAATACCGTGGTGTTTTTAGCAGATATTGCGACGAGCAGATGATCTACGGCTGTTTTATTCATTTCTAAATCGCTTACAGCGTGCTGCACACTCTCGTAACATACATTTGCTGTTTTACAATTTTATGTTATTGGAAATAGTAACTTCCACAATTCTTGGAAGATGCAAGACAGCACGGAACTATTATAATATGTATTATCGAGTTTGTTTAATCCTCGCCGCCTTTCTACTCACTTCGATTGTTCCATTTCTCCAGGGGGTGCTCTGTAGTCGTCTGTTTATGAGTGATTTCACCTCCGTGTCGTATGGTTTTATTGCGTAAGAAAAAAAAAGACGAAAAACCACAAAACACACAAGCATCGCCACTCAAGCTCGCGAGTCAAGGTCTTGGAAGTGTTGAATTCCCCATTGGGAAAGAGTGTTTAACGGGTATAAAACGATTAAAGTCAAGTAAATAAATTTCAGAGAGAAATAACGTTTGGCAACCCCCCAATGCTTCAGTTAAGCAAACCGTCCCTAATCGCTTTAACTCGCTTTGGCGCACCCACCAGCGTCACTGACACCGTCACACTAGTTGAGGACTCGTTCTAGGACAAAAAGAACAGTAAAAGATGGGGAGAAAGGTTTGATATTTAGGGAAAATGGGTTTCGTCTTGTTCGCTCCCTTCCAGGGGTCCTTTTATTATTTACTTTCGACTTGTCGATTGCGTTTTGAACAAGGATTTATGGGCTCCGATTTCGGTATACACGGATTGATCAATCAGTACCTCATCCCCTTTGTCACCTACATCAACCACTCTCTGCCGGGATATATGGAGTAAACAAATTCTTCTTACTTTCTTCCCATTCTAAAGGATGGAATATGTCTCGAACGAAATACCGAAATCGTGTCGGCGACTCCTTAACTAATCTGCCCGAACCAAGTGATGGTGCTACACAACACTCACTCCTATCTCAAAGTAAGTAGTTTAAGTCATTCATGTTGGCAGCCGACAATCGACAGACGCAAAGATGATGCGACGGCAGACACCAACGTCGGGACTTTCTCACCGGTGCACAGTATGTCGAACGATGGCCATGGCACTTCAGCATACAAATGTCGCAAAGAAGTGCCAGAGTCACTTATGTATTAGACAGACTGCTAAAGATACTTTTCCTGACTTATCTCCTAAATCCACTTTCTATCTCACCGAGGAAGAAAAGAATTCATCCTCTCGCTGATAAAAGAAAGATGAGACCGAAAGAAATCCTTGATAATGATAATCACCGTAACTAGGGTAGTAGAGGACTCCGGATGAGAATTGAAGATTACCGGTTGACGACTGCTTTCTGTGCGCTGTACGGGCTGCATGTTGCCGACTAAAGATAATCGATAAGAAAAACAGTCTTTTCAGTTGTTTTACATAGTTTTTATGGCATTTTCCTTTTCCAATATTTTGGTTCGCTCCACATTGCCATAGGTGGATAGTGAATGACTGAAGCTTTTCCAGTCATTTATGTGAATCCGATAATCGAGAACGTGCACTTCGTGAGAAGCCTCGTATGTAGGAGGGTTGTATTAGGTATAGAGATGGGTATCTGTCGTTTTCCAATAGATGGAGCTAGCTATACATGCCGCTCAGAACTACTCCACGTAGAAGCTTTTATTAATAGAGATCTTGTCGGGAATATTTACAATGCTAAGAAAAAAAGTCGACGTGAAGGGCGAAGTGGACAAGTTTGAAGACGCAGAATTGGAGACATGGTTAAATGCAACAAGAACTTCCAGATTCTGGCTGGCCGTAACTCAATAAGCAATCTAGGATTGATTGAGATCTTTGGGAATGATCCCAGTTGAAAATGTAAAATGGTGTTTTTGGAGGAAGATTTGTTTGGATCGCAATGTGACAAGCCATTAAAAGCAGGTTATGATAATCCAAAGCCATGCATAAATATCGAAAGCCAAGGCAAACATCAAATAGTCGAAGTTCATACTGTGCATTTGGTGGGACCAGCCCTGAGTTGGCTCTTTACTGAGCTCGAGTCTAAGCACAATCCGATCAATGACATGACAAAATGATTGGGCAGCACAGCAAAACTTGGCGACATATTGCTTGATTCGTTAAAACCTACCTAGAAACATTTAACTAGGACGCCATATCCTTTTCTTTCCGACTAACACCATTTTTGACACATGGCCTGGATGAACAGTAATTCTGGTCTTTCGAAGAAGGCAAGATTCGTGGAGCGAGACGTTTAAATAGAGCAGAGAATATTTAAAATATGGGCTGAAATTTATTCCGGGTCTAGTACACATATTATGTTTAAGTATGGAATTCGGTCTCGTTCATATGACTACCGCAACCAAGTTTGCAACGCTCCGATCCTTGGGGCCAACTTTGAAGCACTCTCCCACATATGTCGGCGGATCGTTGCCTATTTTGCGTTCGATACTGTTCCAGATTTTCTTTAACGTTATATCCCCACAAAAATAAATGGTTCTCGAGAGACACGATTGCCGAATTTCACAGATGTCATCTCTTCTGGCCAAAAATAGTCTTCCAACATTTCAAGATAGGGAACTCCAGTGACCGTAACGTGGCGATTATTTTCATCAAAGAAAAAAAGAATGCTTTATTCACACTTGAAATCCACATAACATGATCACTTTTGAGGATGCAATGAACTCTTTCGAAGGACATACATATGTCTTCGTTACTGTCCAATTTTGCTTTTCAACAAAAATATAAAGCCGAGCTCCACTAGTGAAGATGATTTTTCAATGAATTGAATTAATTTGATCTTGATCCAATTCGTTCAAGAATTGAAGCCGCCAAACTTGAATTTACGTTTAAATTTCAGTCAATGGGCTCTGCACCAGCTCAATGAAAATGCGCGGTTTTCGCATCGATTATGTTCAGTGACGAGGCTCATTTCTGGATTTCTGGCTCAACGGAACACTCAAATAAACACAATTGTCGCATTTGGTTAGATGAGAAACAAAGCTGCAGGAAATTGAAGCCCACGATGTCGGCAGCATTTGGTTCCAGCTAGATGGGGCTACGGCCTACACAGCGCGCGAAACAATGGCTTTATTCAGTTGATCACAGACCAGTGAAGCAGAAGGTAGTGTTTCGGCTAAAGTGGAAAAGAAAGGGCGCGTACATTGCCCGACCCGCAATCGGAAGGTCGCCGGTTCGGATTTCCAGTCGGGAGAGGAAGTTTTTCGTGTGCGTTTTTTTCCGTTTTCTTACTGCTACGTAAGCTAGAATTAGTAAAAGGAGATGTCGGGGGATGGCGGGGGAAGTCCCGTGCCTCGTACAGAATCGAAAACGGATGATTTATCATCGATGCTTCTCATAGGCGTGTACTCGATTACTGACTCCGAGGAAATGCTCTCAGAGCTCAAAGAGTTCTAGTTCACAGCGGCGGTTCAACCACAGGACACCTCCAACAGGGCAAATCTCCGGTCAATAAGTCTCCTTCCGAGTATCAGCAAGGTTTTCGAGAAGGTGGTCCATAGAACCTTGTCTAAATGGGTTGAGGACAATAAAATCATCCCGGATAACCAATTCGGTTTCAGAGCGGGGCATGCCACTATTCATACCGCGTCGAAACTCGTATCGGGTATTCAATGGAATAAATGCAAGAACCAATGCACGGGTGCCTGTCTTATTGACTTGGAAAAAGCCTTCGACACCGTATGTCTGGAAAGTCTTTATTACAAGCTCAGTCGGCTGGGCATAAGTTAACCACTGCTATATATGATTTTTGAGATGTTAACCGGTAGAAAGTTCGTTGTGAAAATTGCCAACGTGACTTCTACCCAAAAATTTGATGTTAACAATGGACTGCAACATGGTACGGTGAACTCGCCGATTATTAATATTTACCTCAGTGATTTGATAGCTTCTGTTCACCATTCAATAGCGTATGCGGACGATTTAATGGCGTACAGATCAGGTCCAACGATTGACGTCATTGTAAATCTTCTGCAGCGTGACTTCAAAAAAATTCAGCAGTATTGTGATGACTGGAAGTTGAAGATCAACTTCCAGGAATCGGAATCTATTTTATTCAGAACGCCTCTATCTAGGGCCTCTCGGGACACTAGAATAAAATGGCGCAGGTTCTAAATTTTTGGACCAGACGGGCGTCCACTGGCGAGACAAAGTGTAGTCAGATACCTTGTGATATTGCTAGATCAGTATCTATATTTTGTCAAACATGTAGATGCCGCTCTGGCAAACGGCCCGGGGCGCTTTCTCTCGGGGTTTCGCTGGATTGAAATCTACACACATAACAACTATGTAGCCATTAATAAAATCGAACTCGGAAGATGACTGGAATAAATATCGATCGAAGCAGAAGGAATATAAGAAGCTTATTCGAAAATCGAAGAATGATTCCTATAAGTCCTTCTGCGAAGAGATCAAATCCCTGAGCGCGACCAGCAAGTTGGTTAAAGTCCTCAAACGAGGAAAATCGACAAGGCTGGAGGTACTCAGAAAGTCTGATGGTACCTTTACCGAGTCTAAAGCAGAAACTCTTAGTTTACTGTTTTAGACCCATTTTCCGGGAAATCAGACTGTCATCGGCTCGTTGCACACTCCCTCATTGGATACTGCGGCTGTAGTGATGAAAACAACTCGGCGTAGCTGGTATGTTGCGTCACGCGTGGCAACTACTGAGGCCATTGAATTTGCTGTGGCATCCTTCGATGGCTTTAAGTCGCCGGGCACTGATGGGATATACCCCGTTATGCTGCAAAAAGGTATAAGACAGCTGCTTCCTACACTGAAAAGAATTTTCACTGCTAGCCTGGCACTTGCCTACATACCTATCCCTTGGCGCGCGGTGAAAGTGGTCTTTATTCCCAAAATAGGAAAAGAGGATTACTCAGTAGCCAAGAGTTTCAGACCAATAAGTCTAACATCATTCCTGCTGAAAAGCATGGAAAGACTAGTAGAGTTGCACGTGCGCAAAGTTGCCCTTCGAATGCATCCTCTGTCGGACATGCAACATTCTTATCAGCGCGGAAAATCCTGCGAGACTGCGCTTCAAAACCTAGTTGGGAGAATTGAATGCGCTCTCGAAAGGAAAGAGTACGTACTAGGCATTTTCGTCGACATTGAGGGAGCTTTTGATAACGCTACCTTCGACAGCATGTGTAACGCTGCTAGACGGCATGGCGTAGATGAAGCACTGGTTTTGTGGATCAAAGCAATGCTTGTGCACAGGACATTGATCGCTGATACAGGCCTCGAACAATGTGTCAAGTCTGGAGTAAACAGGGGCTGCCCGCAAGGTGGCGTCTTGTCTCCGCTGTTATGGTGCATGGTGGTCGACTCTCTGCTAGATGCTCTCAATGCCTCTGGAATCTATGCCCAGGCCTATGCGGATGATGTTGCTGTTCTCTCTGTCGGCTCATGTTTAGCGAATGTCTGTCTCAAAGCGCAGGCGGCGCTAAACGTGTTCGATGACTGGTGCACGAGAAATGGGCTGTCGGTTAATCCTCTTAAGACCGATGTCGTTCTCTTCACGAGGAGGAGGAAAACAACTGGCATTGCTCAGCTGGTGCTAAAAGGCATTCCCATCCCCATATCCAAGGAAGCTAAGCATCTGGGAGTCATTCTAGATAACAAACTTCTCTGGTCAAAACATGTTGAGTCCAAAACCATCAAAGCGCTGTCAGCTTTCTGGCAATGCAAAGGTGCCTTTGGCAAAACATGGGGCTTATCGCCGAAAAAGGTCCTTTGGATCTACACGGCAATGGTAAGACCGATAATCTCATATGCATCGGTTGTTTGGTGGAGCAGGCTGACACGAAAACACGTTGTGGCTTCACTTACCAAACTCCAAAGAGCGGTCTGCCTCAGTTGCACGGGGGCTTTCCCCAGCACACCGGGAGCTGCTTTGGATGCTATGATGAACCTTCCACCCCTTGACATATTTATCAGAGGGTGTGCACTGAAAACTATTTCTCGCCTAAAGAGGAATGGTCTTTGGTACAACTCGCAGTGGAGTGAAAGTGTACTTGAGAGAGAAATATCCTACGATCACTGTCTCATGGATATGCCCTCTGACGCAATGACACCTGCCATCCTACTGCGCTGTAACTACACAGTCACATTTCCTTGGCGTCAGGACTGGCTTTGGCCAGACACTGAACCTGGAATAGAATGTCTTCGCATCTTCACAGATGGCTCCAGGACTGATCAGGGATCCGGCGCCGGAGTTTTCTTCGAGCGCGAAAACATTCGACTGCACTTCTCGTTAGGAAAATATGCGTCTGTCTTCCAGGCGGAGATTTACGCAATCCTAATGGCCATGCACTATGTTGTGAAACACAGATGGAGGGGAAAGAGCATATGTGTCTACAGTGACAGCCAAGCTGCACTCAAAGCTGTATCCAATCCTCTGTCCAACTCCAAACTAGTGCATGAACTCAAGACCTTCTTGAACAAAGTCGGAAGACTTAATTCACTTAGGCTTGTATGGGTTCCAGGTCACTCTGGAATCCCAGGAAACGAGATTTCCGATGAACTCGCTAGAAAAGGCTCAGAGGAGAGTTTCTCAGGGCCTGAACCCGCCTTAGGTCTACCAGCTTCAACGGTTAAATCTGACATCAATGACTGGGTCTTTAACGTACACAGTCGCAGATGGAAGGAATATCCAGGATGCAGGATGACTAAGCGCGTACGCCCTGACGTCTGTAAAAAGTCCGCAACATTCTTCTTATCCTTAAGAAGAAATGACTGCAGAAGGCTAACGGGCGTCATTACGGGCCATTACACTTTTGCCAGGCATCTTTACGTGCTTGGCATCAGTGAGACGCCTACCTGTGCTGCTTGTTGCGAGGAGGACGACACAGCGGAACACTTTCTCTGCGACTGTCTTCGCTCGTGCACGGTGGCGCACCCTTGGGGCCGACGTGGTGGGTGCCGAATCTCTTAGCTCAACATCACTGAAGCCCCTCCTCACTTTTCTCCGGACAACGGGGAAAATACAATAAAGACAAGGTGTCTGTCTGGTAGTACAATGGACCAGTACTTGTGTCTGAGTGCTCCAGCAGATAGTAGAAGCCTCCAACAAACAAAAAAAAAAAAAAAAATGTAGCCATTAAGTATCTCGCTTGTTGAGCGAGCAATTTTTAATCGTTCGTCTGTGCGCATCAGCATCTTTAAACCTAGCATGGAAAACTCATGTATGATGATTACTTTTACTGATACTATATCATTTTGAAATGCTGAGAGCGTCTCTGACGACAGGCCTCCATTTGGCCTAGACTGCGATATACATAGTGCGCTGCGATATGTTTGACCACCTATGTTATTTGCCGCTCCAGTTGGAACTAACAGCAGCACTTGTTCCCTGCCATGTTTCCGTACGATTTCATTGATCACACATGATTTCCCTGTTCCCGCTGGACCAATGACTAAAGATAATTTGTGGTGTCAACATCGTCAACAAAATCATACATTTTCTTCCACCTATACAATTTGAACATGTCTTGTATGTCAGGTCTTCTAACTTTGCAGTGAATTCGTTACGCGTATTGTTATTATGCGTTTCAGATGTATAATGTCTGTATGACTCCGGGTTAAGTGCGAGGCTTCGATTGTTTGCATTGTATGCTGCCGTCCGACGTCGAATTCTTGCAACTGGCCTCTGTGTCAGGTCTGGGCTGTCTCGCCGGTCGGCCCCGCCATGAAACTAGGCGGATTAGGAAACTAGGTAACTGCTGAAGAGAATCGGCGAATTCACCGTACCCAGTTCATTTTTGATTTCAAATGTTTGGGTAGAAGTCACGTTGGCAATTTTCACAACGAACTTTCTACTGGCTAACATGTCAAAAACCATATATAGCAGTGGTTTACTTATGCCCAGTCGACTGAGCTTGTAATAAAGACTTTCCAGCCATACGGTGTCGAAGGCTTTTTCCAAGTCAATCAGACAGGCGCCCGTGCATTGGTTCTTGCATTTATTCTATTGGATATCCGATACGAGTTTCGACGGGGTATGAATAGTGTCATGCCCCGCTCTGAAACCGATTGGGTTATCCGGGATGATTTTATTGTACTCAACCCATTTAGACAGGGCCCTATGGACCGCCTTCTGGAAGACCTTGCTGATACTTGGAAGGAAACTTATCGACCGGAGATTTGCCGGGTTAGAGGTGTATTTACCCCTCTTGGGGATTGGTTGCGCCACCGCTGTCTTTCAGTACACTGGATAATATGCAGTATTCAGTGCATTGTTGAACAGGATGGTGTACCTCTCAGCCTGTACAGCCACTGGCGGAAGGTGCCTAAGCACAACGTTGGATATACCTTCGACTCACGCGGATTTTTTCTTCTTCAATGACTCGAAGGTCATCTGAAGATCCTCCGTCGATATGAACAGGGTATTAACCCCCGCATTGTTTGCCAAGTAGCGACTCAACCCGCCCCGTCAACACTGACTTATCTGTTCACTGCCCCAATATCCGGCTTTTACAATACAGACCTCCGCATACCACGATCTTATCTTAGAAATAGCACCCCATCTGGCCAACTAAACTCGCCAAGGGTATTTAAAAAGCAGTTCTCAACATTCGAAGATCACTCTCGGAGTCCTTCGCCTGCTCCCCCTTATGGTCTCACAGCCCCCAACGGTAAGAAAATAAGTAACATCTGGGAGTTGAACCTCACTCGGCCGCAAGTCGAGTTATGGTCGCTTTCCTCGGATGACGCGTCGTCTGTGGGGACGATCCTCCAAAATGGGAAGACACGAACTGCCACCAACCGAAACTGAACGAAAAATGAGAACGACTGGCATAACACCAGATATAAATTCGGCATACAATTTCGGTTAACATAAATATATTACAAAGGAAGATTTATACTTGGGAAAAATTGAAACGAGACCGAAATTAGTTTCGTTGTGTGATTCTGCCGTTTTCAAGCTTAGTAAGCCATTTACTGGCAGCGGTGGAAATGTTACTACCCACAATTTTCTTACGAGTTCTTGCTTTGCAATAAACTCGTGTAGTAAAAAAAACTTCTTAGTTGGAATCATTCGCTAAACAAGAGAGAATTGCCAAAACCAGCGAAAATACAAAAGGATAAAATGCAACGCTTTTACGAGCACTCGTATGTGGTTCTTTACGCAAGAAACGATTCGACTTTAACATTCTGTTTATATCACTTTGAGTTTCATAAGAAACCTTGTTTTTAACTGTGTTGAATGTCAAATGCCAATTTTTGTGCTGTTGCCGTAATTCGAATAAAAGTGCACCAAATGCTTGTGAAAGTTTATAATGCTCCGATCAATAAATCACGTAGAGAATGGATTCGGCGTTTTAACACTCCATCAAACGCGTGGGGCACAGGGCGCATTCTTGTTAAATATCTCAAAATTGTTTATACCTAACACTTAATCCGTCGCTGTAGTTGCACATTGTGAGTTCGTTCAGGCGTCAGTTTTGCGTAGATCGCGCCGACGCACGGACGTGTCTCGTAGAAGGAATTTATTACATCTGGGGCTCGCCTGTGCCCCGCGCGTGAGATAGTGTAATTAATCAGCCTAAGTTGAAGGTAAATTTTTTTACGCTTTTTATTAAATGTTTAGGTCTATTTTGAATTTAAATTGCAATAATTAATACATGTTATATATCAGAAAATGAGCAGACAAGAACAATAAATAATTAACTAGCTTCAGGAAACTGACGACGAAGAGGAAGACGAATTAAAGAGTAGCGAAAATGAAGAAGATCAATGTCAAGAAGAAATGCATATGTCCGATTCGGAGCAAGAAGAGTATGGAGGAGGTTCAACAAGTCAATTGACTGTCGATATTGACTTAGGCGTTCAAGGAAGAGTCGATAATTCGGACGAGGATTGTCCATTTTCTGAGTTGCAATGCTACACAGCATGATCCTCACCTATACCACTGCCTTACGAGAAACCATCGATCTGTGTAAGTATGCCATTGGTGTAGGTAATTTTGAATTTAAATGTTTGGGCCAGAAGCGCTATGCTATTCAGTGCAAGACACTGGAGCAACATAAGCGTATTAAAAGCCTACTGAAGGAGTCAACGACGGAGTTTTTCTCCTTCACTCCAAAGGCCGAGAGGTTGCGGACGATGCTCCTCAAAGGCGTGGAATCTATCACAGATCCCGAGGAAATGCTCTCAGAGCTCAAAGAGTTCGAGAGTGACGACCTCAAATTCGTGGCGGTTAAGCCATTTTCCACGGTGAGCTCCCGACGGGAGAAGCGAGTGATTCCCTTCTTCGTGGTACAGCTCACACCCAACAGCAAGCTGGAGAGGTTAAGGTCCATTACTTCCTTGGCTTCCCAGCGTGTAACATGGGAAATATTAAAAAGGCAAGGAAACATTTTGCAATGTATCCGCTGCCAAAGATTCGGGCACGCCGCATCGAACTGCGAAATGCAGCCTCGATGCGTTAAGTGTGCAAAGAATCACAAGAACGAGGAATGCGACCTTGGGAAAGACAAGGTGGCGGACAGAGAGCAGCTCGAGTGTGTCTTGTGTCGGAACCGAGGGCACCCTGCAACCTATCGGGGATGTCCTAAGTTCCAGGACATCAAGAAAGAAAACCTGGCCCGTAAGCAGAAGGTCGAGGAGAAGCGTCCCTTGGGTCGCTTCCAAACACCAGCCGTCACATCCCAGTTGACCTACGCCCAAATGGCGGCAGATTCGGGAAAGACGGTACAAAAACCCGTGGCTGTTCCTAAAGCCCCATTGCCTGTCTCTAAGGCACCGGGGGCCGAGGTGGATGTCTGTTCGATCTTGCTCGCAATCCAAGGGCAGATTGGGCAGCTCCAAAAACAGATCCAGGAAACGGCGACCCGAGTAGATAGTATCTGCTCGCTTCTGCCGGGCCTAGCGCACCTAAGGTCATGATGGGTACGCTGGCAGAGAGACACTTGAAGATCCTATCGGTGAATGTAAATTCACTGATAAGGATCGAGCGACGAGCCGTACTTTTTAACCTGTTGCAGGACGAAAGCCCCGATGTACTCTTGGTTAGCGAAACAAAGCTAAGCCAGAAGCACAAAATCCGGCACAGTTCGTATAAAATAATTAGAAGAGATCGACCCAACGCTACTCAAGGCGGGGGAGTTGCGATCTTCATTAAAAATAATCTTAAACATAAAGTCATATACAGGGTGTCCCACGAGCAGTGTGCCAAAAAGCTGCAGCGTGTAGGTCTAGTCAAGACAAGAAAAAAATCGTATGGGAGGGGGGGGTCTATTTCCCCACCTTTAGCCGTGAGGGGCTATTTTCTAAAAAATTGACTTAATTTGGAAAAAAAAATATTAAAAATCAACAGTAACATCCACAATACCACGATATACCTTTTTGTAAAGCCAGAAACCTCTTCTTTTATATTGATTTTAAATCAAGCTGTTTTAAGGAGTAGATTTTGAGAAATAAATTTTCAAACTCAAAATTTTGAAAAAAAATTGAAAAAAAAAATTTCGAACTATTTTTTTTCAAAATTGTATGTATTTAAGTAGTAATTTTTTTTCAAAAATTCGATGCTCTCATTAGTTTTTAGTTAAAGGCAGAAAACCGGATGCAAAAATGTCTTGTAGTTTTTGAGAAATTAAAAAAAAACCCGAACCATTTTTTTCTAAGAAGAACCATTTTTTTGGTTTTAACGCGGCTGAACTTGTAAGCAAATTAATGTATGAAACATTGACCTCTTTTTTATTATTTTTAAAAAATTCGGAGTTTAATGAGGATACAATAAAGTGATACAGTATTGGAATAACCCTGGATTATTTTTTTTTTTTCATTGATAACGCCTGAAAACTGACCTGCGAATTTCGTCTGGGTCCGCCCGCCGCCGATGGGTCCTACCTGAATTTTGGATTTGGTCCGACGCAATCCCTCCCTTAGTACAAGGAGGATGGCTATTATGCTTGGAGTGTCCAAATCTAGAGTATGGAGAGTGCTTCATACCGAAAACTTACACCCGTACCGTTTTAGGCCAGTTCAGGGACTCACCTCAAACGACAAGTTTTTGAGAGCGGAATTTTGTCGATCATTACTGCTTCGAGATGAAACTGAACGAAACTATTTTGCAAGGATATTAAGGATATTCTGGACGGATGAAGCACAGTTTACCAGAGATGGGGTTACTAACTTCCACAATTTGCATCATTGGAATAGCACCAATCCACACAACAAGAAACAAAATAAATCACAACACCGCTTTAGCTGTAATGTTTGGCAATGTTGGACAAACTGTAATCGGGCCCCGGTTTTTGAATGCCGTTATTAATGGAGAATCATACCTGCAATTCCTACGAGACCTTTTGCCCGATTTGATGGACAACGTTCCTTTGGCCATAGCAGATAATTTAATCTACCAGCAAGATGGAGCACCAGCATGCTAGAGCTTACGGGTTAGAAACTGGCTGAATGATAATTTTAGTGACCGTTGGAACGGAAGAAGGGGCCCCACGGAATGGCCACCTAGATCACCAGATTTAACTTCTCTAGATTTTTATGTGTGGGGATTCATGAAGAATTATGTTTACGAAGTGGAAATATTATCTTTAGAACAACTGAAAGAACGGATTGAAGTCGCTGGAGTCAAATTGCAGGAAAATTTGTCAAGCATAGATATGTGCAGCCATTAGGAGAACAAGGAGATATAATCTTTGCCTTCTAAAAAATTTATTATAATAAAACTCCGAGGTTTTTAAAAATAATAAAAAAGAGGTCAATGTTTCATACATTAATTTGCTTACAAGTCCAGCCGGGTTAAAACCAAAAAAATGGTTCTTCTTAGAAAAGAATGGTTCGGGTTTTTTTTTAATTTCTCAAAAACTACAAGATATTTTTGCATCCGGTTTTCTGTTTTTAACTAAAAACTAATAAGAGAATTGAATTTTTGAAAAAAAATTAGTACTTAATTACATACAATTTCGAAAAAAAAATAGTTCGAAATTTTTTTTTTTTTTTTTTTTGCAAAATTTTGAGTTTGAAAATTAATTTTTCAAAAACTATTGCCTAAAACAGCTTTGTTTAAAAATAGGATGAAAGTAGAGGTTTCTGGCTTTACAAAAAAGTATATCACGGCATTGTGGATGTAACTGTTGATTTTTAATATTTTTTTTTCCAAATTAAGTCAGTTTTTTAGAAAATTGCCCCACCCGCCTAAACGGGGGGGAATAGACCCCCCCCCTCCGATACGATTTTTTTCTTGTCTTGACCAGACCTACACGCTCTAGCTTTTTGGCACACTGCTCGTGGGACACCCTGTATAGCGGTGAAGTGCGGAGGTTCCAGGTGCTAGAGGCCTGTATTGTGTGCATTCCTCTCCGAAACGGAAAGAGAATGTACATTATATCAGCCTATGCACCTGAAGCACCTCAACCCAATATTTTTATCGCAGAACTCGAGACACTCTTTCGATCTCTGCGCTTGAACTTGGTAGAAAACTTCTACATCCTGGCCGGCGATTTAAATGCCAAACATAGTGATTGGGGAAATAACATTCCCAACACTAGGGGGAGCCTACTAAGCCATTGGTGGGTTCTTCACAACATTGAATATAGAGTCAAGTTGCTCGCAACAGATAGTCCATCGTATCCTAGGAGCGGCTCCTATCTGGATCTAATGCTGATAGACTCTCGACTGAGACTGGCAGACACGAACGAATGGTCTATTAACTGTCTACGGACCATTGTATACGACAGTGACCATTGCGGACTATGTGCCATGATCACAGTACCTGACGAGTTCGCGGAAATGGCAGAGTACGTCCACACGCACCCCTACGATTACAGTAGGGTGTGCTGGCCACACTTCGCCAATTCCCTGACGAGAGCGCTCACTTAGAGCGCCTCCTTCCCACCAACTAATAGGAACCTGTCAAACCACGAGATTGACAGGTATCTCAAAGAAATGGACGATATCATTAAACAGACTATGAACAGTATGATACCACGTCAAAGACAGCACGATACCACAAACATATACCGAAACGCGACAATCGACGCACTGCATAGACAAAAAAGTAGACTCCTAACAAGACTCAAACTCTTGTACAGGCGGTTTACCGACAGACAAAACTCGGAGGTCAGGACACTGAAGTCACTGATTAAAAATATCCAACAGTTAATCAAGGAAAATTACAGAATATCTGTAAGTTTGCATTGGAACAACAGAATTCGTGCTGTAAAATCCAACAGCGCGAGTATGTTTCCGCAAATAAATAAAATATTTCGGAGAAACAATCAGAATGACATTCAGGATCTGAAACTTCCGAGAACGTCAGACAATGAACGTTTGCTACGGACAGTTAGCATCGATCCAGATGGCGCCATCCTGGATGACGACTTTTTCGTGATTGAGGATCCTCAGGAGAAGGTGGCGACAGTGGGAGCTGTTTTCCAGGAAGTGTACAAGGTGAATGATAGTATTCGCCCGAACCATGACCTGGAGAACAGAGCCTTGCTTCATCACTTCTACCTTAGAAATGATTTCGATCATTGGCGATCTGAGAATCTTGGTTTTACCAGGTTCAATGAAGATTTCATGGCAAGCAATGCCATCGCCAGTGAGGGGGCTAACACCCTGTTCATTTCGACGGAAGATCTCCAGATGATCTTTCAGTCATTGAAAAGGAAAAAATCCGCGGGTATCGACGGCATATCCAATGTTGTGCTAAGGCAAATTCCACCAATGGCTGTAGAGAGGTACGCCATCCTGTTCAACAATGCATTGAATAATGCATATTATCCAGTGCATTGGAAGACAGCGGTGGTTCAACCAATCCCCAAGAAGGGAAAAGACACCTCTAACCCGGCAAATCTCCGGTCGATCAGTCTCCTTCCGAGTATCAGCAAGGTCTTCGAGAAGGTGATCCATAGAGCCCTGTCTAAATGTGTTGAGGACAATAAAATCATTCCGGATAACCAATTCGGTTTCAGAGCGGGGCATGACACTATTCATGCCGCGTCGAAACTTGTATCGGATATCCAATGGAATAAATGCAAGAACCAATGCACGGGTGCCTGTTTGATTGACTTGGAAAAAGCCTTCGACACTGTATGGTTAGAAGGCCTTTATTACAAGCTCAGTCGGCTGGGCATAAGTAAACCACTGCTATATATGATTTTTGACATGTTAACCGGTAGAAAGTTCATTGTGAAAATTGCCAACGTAACTTCTACCCAAATATTTGAAATCAAAAACGGACTGCAACAGGGTACCGTAAATTCGCCGATCCTTTTCAGCATTTACCTGAGTGATCTACTTGTTTCTCTACACCACTCAATAGCGTACGCAGATGACCTAATCGCGTACAGATCAGGTCCAACGATCGACGTCATTGTTACTCTTCTGCAGCGTGACTTCGAAAAAATTCAGCAGTATTGTGATGACTGGAAGTTGAAAATCAACTTCCAGAAATCAGAATCTATATTGTTCAGAACGCCTTTGTCTAGGGCCTCTCGGGACACTAGAAAAAATTGGCGCAGGTTCTCAATCTTTGGGCCGGACGGGCGTCCACTGGCGAGACAAAGTGTAGTCAGATACCTTGGGATCGTGCTGGACCAGTATCTATATTTTGACAAACATGTAGATGCTGCTCTGGCAAGGGCCCGGGGCGCTTTCGCTCTGACAAGATGGCTGTTTCATAGCAGCCAACTTGATTCCAGGGTGAAAGTAATCTGCTACATGGCCTTAATCAGGCCCATGGTTGCCTATGGATGCCCCGTCTGGTTCAATGTGAGAGCCAGCTTGATGGAAAGGATTCGGGTGTTTGAGAGACAATGTCTTAGGACTTGTCTCGGGCTACATAGGACTCCCGAATCTGAGTACACGAAATTTTACCCGAACGAGGTCCTATACAATAGGGCCAGGATTGTACGGATAGATAATTTTCTGATCAAACTGATTCGAAGCCACGTTGCAAGAGCAATGACTTCGGTCAATAGCCTGATCTTCGGGGCTTACTACCCCAATGATCTATATCATGAGAGAGTGCGCCTTAACGGCTTTGTCCCGCCAGAAGCATTCCTCTATCTAGATAGATGTGGGCTGATCAAGGACAGATTGGCGTTACCGCTAATCTTCCACATGGGTCGCAATTCCGTGGAGCGGCGATTCCTCTACGAACCCGATGTCGCGCTCCGTGAGCCCGAGCGCCTCAGGTTCTGTAGATCGGTCTCACGCCGGGATCGAGGAGACGTAGTCCGCCAGCACCAACGCTTTTGGTGGCTGGAAAGAGCTCCGTCAACGGACACCTTGATAGGAGCAGCCTCTTCAAGGCAAGGCCTGCCCAACACCAATGGCAGGCTTGCATAGGCTAGGGTAGGGTAAGGTAGGGTAGGGTAGGTTAGGGTAGGCTAGGGCAAAAACGACAAAAAAAAAAAAAAAAAAAAAACTTAAAACAAAAAAAAAATTAAAAATAAAAATATAAAAAAAAAGATATATATATAAAATATATATAATGTATATATTTGTGTATATATATTTTAGTTAAGTTAGAATAAGATAGGTTTAGTTAGGTTTAATTAGTATAAGGTAGGTTTAAGTTTTATATAAAAAAATGATCATATGCTAAGTTTTTTAATAAAAAAAAACATTTTTCTTAGCTTAAGTTAGTTATAATAATGTTAATAGTAAATTTGTGTAGACGTCGAAAGACATAAGTATGTTTCAATTGTTCTGTTTGTTTTAGAGTGTCCGCTAGGGCCAGTAAGATAGGTACATTTGTTAAGATAGTTAAGCTAGTTTTAAGCATTTTTGAGAAGGGTAAGATAGATATAAGTTAATATGAAATAAAAATGAATTGAATTGATTGATTGAATGCTACACAGCAAAGTCAGCTATGCAATGGAAAAAACTTCCTTTCCGAACTAGTGTAAGAACTCAATCGTCAAATATTAGAACACAAGTCCGTGGACCTAAGGGTGCTGCCAAGGAATTTGTATGTTGACGATGAAATGATCAATATTATATCCGAAGGCACTAATGTATATATAAATAAAATAACAAGTAAATATTCGCGAGAACGAGATGCGAAGCCTACTGATCCTCAGGAAATCAGAGGCTTGATTGATATTATAAATACAGATGGGCGAAGAATAATTAAAGATTTTTGGGATAATAAATATGGAACTGCAGTTGAATTCATTTATCTAACAATGTCAAAAAGCAGATTTATATTCTTATTAAAATGTTTACGCTTTGATGACTTGAATACTAGGGAGAGGCGTAGAGAAACTGATAAACTAGCCGCTATAAGGATGTTGTTTGAAAAGTTTGTTCACAATTGCAAGAAATACTATACCCCAAGTGATTATTTAACATTAGATGACCAGCCGGGGGCTTTTAGAGAACGTTGTGGATTTCGCATATTTATTCCTAACAAGCCTGATAAATACGGTCTGAAGCTATTTGCTTTGATGGATGTGCAATTTCAATACGCATATAATTTAGAAATGTACGAGTATGTGGGCACTCAGCCCATTGGCCCTTATCAATTATCAAATAAAGTACCTGATATTGTGCATAGAATGTTGTCACCTATTAGGAACATGGGTTGCAATGTTACTATGGATAATCGGTTTTCCAGCATTCCATTATTTTTGGAATTAGAACAACAGAACATCACAGCGATTGGGACTTTAAAATCAAATAAACCCGACATACCCCAACATTTCAAAACCTCCAAAGGGAGACCAGTAGCAGGTGATGCGAACTGGTGATGCCCAGAAACCTGAAATTATAACCGAAAATAATAAAACGAAATGTGGTGGACAAAATGTGTAAACATTTCAGAGCAGCACGAAACAGTAGACGTTGGCCATTAACACTCTTTTATGATATTATCAACATATCTGGTATAAACGGATTTATAATTGATACAATGGTCAATAACAACTATCAACGCAAGGCACGACGAGATTATCTCCGTTCTGTTGCATTTGATCTCATGCTACCACTTATCAAATGACGACCACAAAAGCAAAATTTGCCTAGAGAACTGAAACTATTGCTGAGCTATTTTTAAACGTAAATATTGACAGCACGAGCTCAAATCACCCAGGTCTTTCAAACCAGAAGAGTTCCAGTATTTTGTTAATATAATTACCAGAAATTGAGCTCGTTGATATCTTTGATTATGGTTACCATTTCCATCCATTTCTTGATTTCTTCTTGTCCCACCACCACCCTCAGTCACCCCCATTTCTTCTTGCTCCATTTCTTGTTTCTTGGTCCATTTCTTATTTTTTGATCCATTTTTTGATTTCTTCTTGTCCCACCACCACCCTCTGTCACCACCATCAAAAACTCTCATCTCTCTCTCACTCATCAATCAATTCCTCACATTAAAATGTACTAATAGTTGAGTGCCTGACCTTGAGAGGTTACAGACATCAAGAAAATCTTTATTACATATATTATGTGATAAAAAAAAAACGTTTGATTTTGTTATTACGAGGGTGCTCGGATAAGTACTTAGTCTACAAAAGAAAAACAAAAAATTTGCAGAAATGGCGGTTTATTTTTCAATAAAGTCTCCTCTTCGCTCGATACACCTGACACAGCGATGCTCCAACTTCTTTAATCCGTCTGAAAAATACGTTTTCTCGAGGTCTGCGAAGTAGGCCTCCGTGTCGGCGATGACCTCCTCATTCGACTAAAATTTCTGCCCGGCGAGTGACTTTTTCAAGTTTGGAAACAAAAAGAAGTCGCACGGGGTCAAATCTGGAGAATACGGTGGATGGGGCAGCAGTTCGTAGCCCAATTCCAAAAATTTGGCCGTGGCAAGGGCGGAGGTGTGAGCCGGTGCGTTATCATGGTGGAAGAGCACCTTTTCTTCGCCAAGTGGGGCCGTTTTTTCTTCAATTCGGCGTCGAATCGATCCAATAATTTGGCATAGTACAGCCCTGTGACCATTTTGCCCTTCTCCAGGTAGTCGATGTGGATCATACCTTGTGAATTGAAGAAAACGGTGGCCATCACCTTTCCGGCCGATGGGACAGTCTTCGTCTTCTTCGGAGCACGTTCGCCGGGTGAAGTCCACTGTTTCGACTGTTCCTTGGTCTCTGGTGTGTACCAGTGGATCCATGTTTCGTCGAATGTCACGAAACGACGCAGAAACTCCTTCGGATTGCGCTTTTTTTTTCTTTTGGAGAAGCCTCCAATTCTGCTATCTGTTGGAGCACTCAGACACAAATACTGGTCCATTGTACTACCAGACAGACACCTTGTCTTTATTGTATTTTCCCCATTGTCTGGAGAAAAGTTAGGAGGCGCTTCAGTGATGTAGAATTAAGAGATTCGGGACCCACCACTACGGCCCCAAGGATGCGCCACCGTGCGCGAGCGAAGGCGGGACAGTCGCAGAGAAAGTGTTCTGCTGTGTTATCCTCCTCGCAACATGCAGCACAGGTAGGCGTCTCACTGATGCCAAGCACGTAGAGATGCTTGGCAAAAGTGTAATGGCCCGTAATGACGCCCGTTAGCCTTCTGCAATCATTTCTCCTTAAGGATAAGAAAAATGTTCCGGACTTTTGACAGACATCAGGGCGTACGCGCTTAGTCATCCTGCATCCTGGATATTCCCTCCATCTGCGACTGTGTACGTAAGACCCAGTCATTGATGTCAGATTTGACCGTGGAAGCAGGCAGACCTAAGGCGAGTTCAGGTTCTGAGAAACTCTCCTCTGAGCCTCTTCTAGCGAGTTCATGGGAGATCTCGTTTCCTGGGATTGACCTGGGGACCCAGACTAAGTGAATGTAGTCTTCCGACTTTGTTCAAAAAGGTCTTGAGTTCATGCACTAATTTGGATTTGGATAGAGGCTTGGACACAGCTTTGAGTGCAGCCTGGCTGTCACTGCAGACACATATGCTTTTTCCCCTCCACCTGTGTTTCACAACTGTGCATAGCCAAGCCATTAGGATTGCGTAAATCTCCGATTGAAAGACAGACGCATATTTTCCTAACGAGAAGTGCAGTCGAATGTTTTCGCGCTCAAAGAAAACTCTAGTGCCGGATCCCTGCCCAGTCCTGGAGCCATCTGTGAAAATGCGAAGACATTCCATTCCAGGTTCAGTGTCTGGTCAAAGCCAGTCCTGACGCCATGGAAATGTGACTGTGAAGTTACAGCGCAATAGGATGGCAGGTGTCATTGCGTCAGAAGGCATGTCCATGAGACAGGGGTCGTAGGATATTTCTCCCGCAAGTACACTTTCACTCCAATGCGAGTTGTACCAAAGACCATTTCTCTTTAGACGAGAAATGGCTTTCAATGTTCACCTTCACATGTTCACATATGTATGTCAAGGGGTGGAAGATTCATCATAGCATCTAGAGCAGCTCCCGGTGTGCTGGGGAAAGCCCCCGTGCAGCTGAGGCAGACCGCTCTTTGGAGTTTGGTGAGTGAAGCCACAGCGTGTTTGCGTGTTAGCCTGCTCCACCAAACTACCGATGCATATGAGATTATCGGCCTTATCATTGCCGTGTAGATCCAAAGGGCCTTTTTCGGCGATAGGCCCCATGTGTTGCCAAAGGCACCTTTGCATTGCCAAAAAGCTGACAGCGCTTTGGTGGTCTTGGACTCAACATGCTTTGACCAAAGAAGCTTGCTATCTAGGATGACTCCCAGGTACCTAGCTTCCTTGGATATGGGGACGGGAATTCCTTTTAGCACCAGCTGAGTAATGCCAGTACTTTTTCTCCTTCTCGTGAAGAGAACGACATCGGTCTTAAGAGGATTAACCGACAGCCCATTTCTCGTGCACCAGTCATCGATCACGTTTAGCGCCGCCTGCGCTTTGAGACAGACATTCGCTAAACATGAGCCGACAGAGAGAACAGCAACATCATCCGCATAGGCCTGGGCATAGATTCCAGAGGCATTGAGAGCATCGAGCAGAGAGTCGACCACCATGCACCATAACAGCGGAGACAAGACGCCACCTTGCGGGTAGCCTCTGTTTACTCCAGACTTATTCGAGGCCTATATCAGCGATCAATGTCAATTTGATCCACAAAACCAGTGCTTCATCTACGCCATGCCGTCTAGCAGCGTTACACATGCTGTCGAAAGTAGCATTATCAAAAGCTCCCTCAATGTCGACGAAAATGCCTAGTACGTACTCTTTCCTTTCGAGAGCGCATTCAATTCCCCGAACTAGATCTCGCAGGATTTTCCGCGCTGATAAGCATGTTGCATGTCCAAGAGAGGATGCATTCGAAGGGCAACTTTGCGTACGTGCAACTCTACTAATCTCTCCATGCTTTTCAGCAAGAAGGATGTTAGACTGATTGGTAACATACCAGCTACGCCGATTTGTTTTCATCGTTTCAGCCGCAGTTTCCAATGAGGGAGTGTGCAACGAGGCGATGACAGTCTGATTTTCCCGAAAATGGGTCTGAAACAGTAAACTGAGAGTTTCTGCCTTAGACTCGGTGAAGGTTCGAGACTTTCTGAGTACATCCAACTTAGTTTGAGAACGTTAACCAACTTGCTGGTTGCGCTCAGGGATTTGATCTCTTCGCAGAAGGACTTATAGGAAACATTCTTCGATTTACGAATAAGCTTCTTAAATTCCTTCTCCTTCGATCGATATTTATTCCAGTCATCTTCCGAGTTCGATTTAAGCGATCTGTTCAGGAGACTTCTGGCTTCCCTGCGAAGACATTGGAGCTCAGCATTCCAACAGGGAACCGGCTTCCTGCTGGGAGGTTTTTTGACAGGACATGCGAGTTCAAAACAGTTGGTGATGGCGCTGCTCAGGTTATGAACGGCATCCTCCACCAATTGATTTGTTTTGAGTTTAGCCAGGGCTTGAGTCGATTTCTCAAGCTCCTCCCTGAATTGCACCCAGTCCGTCTTTCTCGGATTCCGCTTGGGCTGCGAGGGGGAGATCCCACACTTCAATTGGAATTCGATGTATCTATGGTCTGACAGCGTAACATCTGGTAAGACTCTCCAGTTAGTGATGGCCTTCACATGCCTATTAGACAGAGTTAGGGCAACCACTTCTTATCGTCTCGCCGTCATAAAGGTTGGTTGGGAGCTTGTTGATGATAAGGTCAGACTAAAGAGTGATGTTTAAAAGATGGTCTCCTCTCCGGTTGCATTTTCTGCTGCCCCAAACAGTATTTTGAGCGTTAGCATCGCAACAGATGATGAGTCCAATCCTTCTGGCTTCACAGTACTCTACGAGTTCGGAAACCGCCTTAGGTGGCGGGGGTAGTACCGAGTTGTAGGGGAAGTAAGCAGACGCCACGACGAAATGTTCAATTTCTCCATGCGTTTTGTAGCTAACTTTCGCAGCAACCAGATCTTGACCACAGAATTGACCAAGTTTGGTTGCCGATAGCGTGTTCGATATGATGAGGCAGAACCTGGGCCTTTCGGATCGCTCATCATAAAGGATCGTAGCATCATATATACCACCAAGACCACACAGGCGTTTGTTCCACACCCATGGTTCCTGAATGGATACAATGTGATGATTTGTACTACTGCATGCAATTTTGCTACTGAGAAGAGCAGTAGCAGCCTTGCAATGCTGTAGGTTAATCTGAGTAAAAATTATAGATTTAGACTGCGGAACACGTTCCATCCGTCGACTACTTGACATCAAAGTGGAATAAAATCCTACCAAGGCCGAAGTAGGGACGTGAGTCGTACGCGGATTTCAGGGCCTCAACAGAGCCGTTGTCCAATCCCACAACCAATCGCGGTTAAACAGCGTCAAACACTGCTCTGAAGTGGTCTCACGGTTGCGCTTGTTGTCTGGAGTGAACAAACGGTCTGCCAATGCGAGATCGTGGATTTTTGTCACGTTATCCTCTGTGGTAGACGTTTTCGGGGCACCTGGACGTGGCTCATCAAAAACCAACGTGCGACCGTTGAAAGTCGTTAAACCAATTTTTGATGGTCTCCATCGAAGGAGAAGAGTCACCGTACACAGCATCCAAACGCTCTTTGATTTCGCTGCGCGATTTCCCTTCCAAAAACAAGAATCGAATCACCGACCGATATTGCTCTTTTTCCATTTTTCTAAAATCCGCGGACACTCCCGCTTCCACACGCGGTCAAAACAAAACTACGAGTCCGATCCGGCTGAAATTTCGACAGTAGCCGTCTACTAGAATGTACTACACGATAGCTCTTGCGATACTGGTGCCATCTGGCGGTGAGGCTAAGTACTTATCGGACCATCCTCGTAAAGTGAAGTAAAATAAAGGCTGAATAGTTACATATCTCTAAATATTTGTTTTATTCTTCATTCTGAAATATCAAAAAAGCGTATTTTATATACTCCTGTGGCCGCGCGTGTAACAGTGTTATAATTGAGTGCGCGTTTAATGGAGTGTTAATAATGGTGATTTCAGCGTTGAAGATAAGCCTCTGGACAACCGAAAAATTCGAAGACAAGGAATCGGAGGCATTACTCCATGAAGATCCGTGTCAAACGCTATTTAGAAGCTATTGGGTTCCTCATGTATTAAAACCGAAACATGGTGAAAGGTGATTTTGCACTGGTGAGTAGCTGATTCAATAGCAAAAAGGAATGGTTTTTCTACGTCGGATTGTGACTGGGGATAAGAAATGAATATTTTACGATAATCCCAGGAAAAGGTACCATCGACCTCAACATCAACACGACAGCAAAATTTGAGTTTGACGATCATGCTTCGTATCTGATGTGACCATAGGGGTGTTGTGTAGCATGCTACAACAATCTGGCCAATCCATTACGTGCGATTGATATAACTGTAATTTACTCGTTTGAACCGTGCGTTATGAGAAAAACGGTCGGTATACGAACAAAACAAGACAAAGTTTAAAAACGGATTGAAATACATTTGTAAATAGGAACCACAACATTATATTGCTTGGCATGCACTTTGTTCGCATATAAATTTCTGCGAATCTCTCCATTTCTCTGAGAAGTATGGCTCATGGGGTTGGGAGAGACGTTAAAGCGATGACAAAGTGGGTGTCGAGATTCAGAATTTCTGACATCCTGGCGAAAGAAAATTAAACAGAAACAAAGCGCCGTGCAGTAGAACGCTTCTGAAAAACCGTACGAGCACGAGAGGGTACTTGTCATCCTTGAATCATCCTAGAATCTCCACGTAATTTTTAATACCAAATTTAGACTTCGTTTTGTTTGTTCTCTTCCTTGATTACGCTTTTTGTTTTTGGTGAATACACAGAGAGGGTTGCTCATTTAAACAGCGGATGAGCTTTAAAATGCAAACTGGGTACTGTATCGCGAAGTCGAATAAGCTTCTGTGTGCGAGTATGGTAGTTTTGAGATACTATTTGCTGAAATTAGATTGTTGTAAAGAAGGTAGTTAATTTTTCTTCGGTCCTTTTCCATTTATTTTTAATTTTTTGACCTACGGAAAAAATGCTGTTACGCTACCCGAAGCTGAAGATGTTGGCGCTCGGGTTATGTGGGACTCAGCTGTTGGGATTTCTCCCTTCGGCTCATACCCACTAAAACAACCGCAGTTTACTACTTCGCCTGGGAAGGCGAGTGTCGGCTTAATTGCTTGGTGCCGTTTCTTGGTGGAAGGGCGCAAGTTACCCTGTGTTTGCGGTCAGGCTCACAAGCCTATCCAATGCCAAGCCTGGGCCACTGCCGATTTTGTATAGTGGTCGTTCTGTTCCACCTGGACCAATTGATGTGGCTGCCTTGGAGAACTCAGATTGTGGTGCGCAGTGTCATCAAATTTAAAACGTCAGAGAAATCGTTCTTCCGAGACAGATGGGGTAGGTTCACTTTTAATCAGGTTGATGACAGAATATAAGTTATTTCAAGAAAGTTTACACTTCGTTGCTTAACACGCGGCTTCGGTTATTGGTAGTGGTCTTGCTCTAAGATCCACTTGCTAGCTAGGTTGTCCAAATATATGTGGTAGTTGTTATCGGTAATTTTTCGCATTGATATTTCCCGTACTTTAGATTTTACTTGCTTGTTGCATGTTTCTCGATTATACGAGTGACACTTGTTGTTATGTTTTTATTTGTTTAGCGACCGCTTTCTGCCTTACTCTTCTTACTCCCGTCTCCCATACAACAACTGATCAAGTACCTTTAACCATAGGTGCAAAGGAAATCATATACGGAATTTCAATCCACAAACAATATTTCCATTTCCATTCCTTACCCAATATACGATTTCTTCTTTAGTTGAACATACATTTATGTACATTTTTTATCGGGGATTAAACAATATTTCGCGACTTTGATAAATGCTATATATAGGGTTTTCCAATGGGGACTTGACAGCTTTGAATTTAATTTGTGAACGCACCCTTTCACACCCCTAATCATCGAACTGTCATTATCAATTTATTCAATAAACTCAACATTTTCATCATGGTAAAGTACACGAACGAGCAACGTCTGCAAATAATAAAAATTTTCTACCGAAATTCGGAGTCGGTGACTGCAACTTTAAGAGCGTTAACTCCAATTTTCGGTCGTAATTCTCGCCCTAGTAGACAGGCAATAACAAGCTTGGTGCAAACATTTGAGTCTACATATTCGTTGTGTGATGTTGCTGTGTCAGTGAGACAACGGGTTGGTCGAAGTATCGAAAATATCGCTGCCGTTCAGGCGTCCGTAGCAAACGATCCAAATCAGTCAATTCCACGGCGTTCTCAAGAATTGGGCATCGCTCATACCACATTATGGCTTATTTTGCGTAAGGATATTGGTTTACACCCATACAAGATCAAGCTGACTCAAGAATTGAAGCCGATGGACCATTTGAAGCGACGTACGTTCTCCGATTGGGCTCTGGAGAAAATGCGCCAAGATGATGAATTTCATCGCAAAATCATCTTCAGTGACGAAGCTCATTTTTGGCTCGATGGGTTCGTCAATAAGCAAAATATGCTTTATTGGTCGGGTGAAAATCCACATGTGTTTCATGAATCACCACTTCATCCACAAAAAATAACTGTTTGGTGCGGTTTGCATGCCGGCGGCGTTATTGGGCCATATTTTTTCGTCGACGATAACGATCATCACGTTACTGTGAATGGCCAGCGTTATCGCGCCATAATTACCGATTATTTTTGGCCCGAATTGGAAGATATGGACTTGGACGACATGTCGTTTCAACAGGATGGTGCCACAAGCCACACAGCACACGTTACAATCGATTTATTGAAGAGTAAGTTTGATGAGCGTGTTATCTCTAGAAATGGGCCAGTCGATTGGCCGCCTCGTTCTTGCGATTTAACGCCTCTAGACTATTTTCATTGGGGCTACGTTAAGTCATTGGTTTATGCCAACAAACGGACGACGTTGCAAGAGCTCAGAGCCAACATTGAACCCGAAATAGCGGCCGTTTCGGCCGAAATGTGTGGCCGAGTCATCGAAAATTGGGTCCAACGAACCGACCACTGCAAACGTGCTCGCGGTGGCCATATGAACGAAGTTGAGTTCCATTCATAAATGTTTTGATTGTACTTCAAGCCGATAATAAAGTTTTTGAAATATCTCAAATGGTTTGCGTTTTATTTAAAAAAAAAATTGTCAAGTCCTTTTTGGAAAACCCTTTATGTTTTGGCAAGTTTGTTCCACGGTATAGAGGGAATGACGGTAACTCGATACACCATTTCATCCAGCTGTCTTCCTTTAGAAAAAAATGTGAAAGGAAATATAATGCTACTAAATCGATCTAACTCGGTTACCACTACTCAATACCATCGATGTTAAGCCTCATTTACTATTATTGATTACGGTGTCAACAGAACCGCGTCGTTCCCAGTCAATCCTTCATTCCATATAATTTGGAGCGATAAACAGTCCTGATTTGGAGTATGAGTGAAGAGCATTTAAGCAATAAATAACGACCACCCACACCTCTCGCAACCGACCACAAATACGGCTAGGCAATATGCTCATTCCTAAACTCATAATTTACTACGGTAGTACGCGGGCCATTTATTTTATGTACACCACTGTCACGATTGTGGGTGTTTCTGACCAAATGAAGGAATCTACAGCCCCAGCTCCACGGCTCCTGATTCCTCGCCTCAGCTGTACTTGCAACTATAGACGCCGTTCCGAACTGACAGGTTTATTGATTAGCAGTCTACATGAACAATTTCCGATTCAATTGAAAAAGCTTCACACAAGACCAGGGTTGGGCATATGTCAGTTTGCTGGTCTTCGGGCTGCGAAGGGCAAACAAATTGGAATAGATAGCTTAGAACGTGGTGATGTTTCTAAGATTAGAAACCTTCTTGAAATGTTTTCGGTTTTCTTTTCTCTATTAATTATTCATTGATCCTATACCTTGGATATGTACACATTTAAATCGTATTTATTGCCTTTCCTGACGTAGACATGTACACAAGCCAGAGACCTGATGTTGGTCACTTGGACACAGAAGAAAATTCATGTAATGGACAATACATGTCCGCAATCAATATCGCAATAATACTTCAAGTTCGTGGGAAACTAACTTGTAGCTGGCTTTTAACCTATTGTTTTTGCACTTAGGTGTAGACATTTATGTACACAATAGTGGCGTGTCCGGCAAACAGTAGGGTTCTGATTTATTAATGAGGCCTTGTTTTACAGCATTTACTGTGCTTCATTCGTTGGAGCTGTCAATGGCAATCATTCATCTCTATTCGTACCCTAAATCAATAGCTATTTCTGTTTCCCGATTGTAGGTATTCATACCTCCTAAGTACAATTTAATTGGACGGTGAAAAGAATTTTAGTAGTTAACCCAACTGTTCAGGAATAGCTCAGGAAAATCAAAAGACATTGTAACTGACCTTAAAGAATTATGTGAACGCTTTACAGATTCCTCGAGGATAAGGACTGGTCGACATGTTGCGTCACATTCAAACAAGGTATACTCGTACATCATTGTCCGGACAATTCTCACTAGGAGTATTAACGACACCCACTGCGAAGGTCCGCAACCACACGACGAGCTCAAGCGAAGCGCCGGCTATGAAGAACACTGCCCGAGGGTTCTGATAAGAATTGATATATTTGAACCGGGCAAAGCATATGTTTGACCCGAACAAGGCTACCGGAACTATAGTGCATCATGACTGAGTGGCGTAGAGCTCATCAATAATTTTGTCTGAGACAGTGGACGTCATTCCTACATTTGCTCGACACCAAATCAGATACTCGAGTATGAACATGTATTGACAGTCCATGCTCGTCCCGGACACGCTAACTACTTACGATGCTCCAGATTAAGTTAAGGAAGGGAACTGTGATGGTTGAACATCACTTCCACTCGGAGGCCAAATGGCCCATTGTGATTCCCTTCATTTGTGGAATACACATACATTTAACCTGTCCTATCCCGTGGTCCCTGAAGCCCCCCATGCTCTTTATGAATTTTAGAAGATCCGCAATCTTTGTAAAGAATCTTTGGCCCAGCGAAACTAGGCACCGATTCTGGAGAGCTGGACAGTGGCAAAGCAGATGTTGGATCGTCTCGATTTCTTCCTCATCGCCACAGCTTCGGCGGAGATCACTGGATCCCGAGTTCCATTTTCGGAGCGTTGCTCCGATGGGACAGTGTCCTGTGATCACCCCGACGAGTATACGAATCGAGTTTCTGTCCAGCGCCAAGAGCTTCTTTGTTTTGCCGATATTAAGCTCTGGCCACGATGATCTTGTCGTCTGACTGTCGTTTCTTGTAAGCCAAGACGTGTTGGCTTCTTTTATTATTGTGTCATTTATGATCCGGTATAATGCACTGATCGGTGGTTGCAGTGACGTGTCGGCTTCGCTGTTGTCCGTTTCAGACCCTTGTCTGGCTAATTCGTCCGCTCTTTCGTTCCCTGCGAATGTGCTGTGGCCCCGAGACCCAGCAGAGTTTGATTTTGTGGTACCTGATGGACTTCAGTGAGTCGCGACATTTATATTGACAATGACAGTGCAGCCTGGCTGTCTACAAAGATGGTGATATCTGATGGTGGGATATCGGTTACTTGTAAGTGTTTAACTGCTTTCTCTATTGCTAGGATTTCTGCTTGGAAGACGCTGCACAAATCAGGGAGTCGAAATCATTCCTGTTTGTGCAGGGTGTCAAAGTAAAACCCGGCCCCAGTTCTTGTGTCTATTTTCGATTCGTCGGTGAAGAGGGTAATCTCATGGTCGTTGATCACGGTGTTCGATAGCCGCTCGTCTCTGTTGGGGGAAAGGATTGGTATTTTGAGAGAGAAGTCATTCTGGCGGAAATATAGTCGATCGTAGCTACGAGGCTACTAGAACCATGTGTCTTTCCAAGGTAATCTATTATTCTGAGTATGGCCGCATGTCCATAGTTGGTTTGTTTCCACAAAGAGGACTCCCTTATTCTGAGAACGCTCTTTCAGCGCAGCCTTTTATCAATAAATCGGGAGAAAGGAGATGAAGTATCATATCCAACCCTGCTTGCGGCGGACTTCTTATAGCTCCCCTTGTACAAACAGCGGCTGACTTTTGTACTTTGTTGAGCAAGCTCATGTAGCTTTTCGTGCTGCTAGCAGTCACCCAGACTAGGGCCCCATAAGTTATAATGGGCCTGATGATGGCTGTGTACATCCAATAAATGATGATTTTTACAGGCATAAAAAGCATTCAATCCTTTTTTCATCTTTTCCTCTAAGTTCCTTTTCCAGGAAAGTTTGGAGTCAAGAATGATGTCTAGATACTTGGCTTCCGCTTTGAGTTTGAGTGGAGTACCCTCTAACTTTGAGGGAGCAAATATCGGGATTTTCCTTTTCTTGGTGAGCAAAACCAGCTCGGTTTTCGGGGTGCTTATTCCCAGACCGTTCTGTCTTGCCCACGGGGAGTGTACCCTTAGCGCTGATTCCATTAGTTCACTGATAGTTGGTAGAAATTTACCTTTTATCAAGATAACTAGGTCATCTGCATATTAGGGTGGTCCTTATTTTTCGACTTTTGAATTATCCCCGGGGCACTTTCTCATTTGTTTATATACCTCTAAATATGAAATAAGTTTTTTTTTTTGTTTTTTTAGTTAAGATTTAGAGGTCGCTACCAGCTGTCAAAATGTTTACAAGATGTTTTTTAGATGTTTATATCACATTTTACGTGTAAGTGAAACTGGCATAGACAATCGCTTCTTATCCCTTCCTCCCGTCGACCTCTCATCTATACGGACGCGTCAAAATTTAAGGGCTCGTCACATAGAATTCGTCCGTACGTGGTTGAGGATTCTTTGTATTGTACGCGTGCTGACGTCTATGTTGCATGTATCCCTGACTATTTATTTAATGGTTGTGCAATTCGTTTTTGGGTTTTTTCTTATCGTATTCGTATCATGTTTGCTAAAATTATAATCGTAAACAAAACAAAACCGGAAGATCAGCCTCCGTACGATGAATTGTGTCATTTGGACTGCACCATATTTTATTACTAGATTAAAGGGAATAGAATGAGGGAAAGGATGTGGGTATTAAAAACATCATAAAACACAAATAATAAAAATAATAATAAAAATTATTCACATCTATACACATTGACCAGTGTACAATTTAAGACGTACGCGTGCGCACTAACATCATAATAAGTAAAAATTGATTTGTGCGCATGCGTAGGCGTACAGACACCCTTAGCTCGCCACGCACTTCAGTTCTAGTATTAACGAGAGCGGACGTGTTTTATTTTTAAAAGTCATAGTAACGCGTTTCAACTTGCAATGGCGTCCACAAGTAGCGGACTCAGTAAAAGTACTAGAAATCAAAGTAAAGTTTGGCTTATCGGTCAATTATTATCCGAATTAAACCAATCAACGTTGCCATCCATCGGTGAAGTTTTGCGTTTTTTTTTTTTACTACAAAAATCAAGAAAAGAAAACCATACGTGAATCTGTGACTTTGACGGCTTGCGGAGTTATAAATTTGTGGGAAAAAAACTAGTATACCAATTCAATTAAAAAAACATGTCATCAGTAAAATTGAAAAGCTATTCAAAGAATGGCAGAATCTAAAAAAAAATAAAGAAAACAAGAAAAAACGTTCAGAAACATTAAAGAAAAAAGAACAAAACTGGCAACAAAAATTAGAAGATTTATTTGATATTGCTCATCGTGATGCTTTAAATATTATGACTTTAGAAGAAGACAAGCAGTTTTTATTAGCAGTGCGACAAAATCGGCGCCAACTTTTAATTGGTTCAGTGGACAGAAAAAGTTTAAACAAATGTAAGAAAATGAAAGAGAAAGAAGAACGCCTTGAAAAATTGCGTGAGCGTGAAAGCAAAGAAATCTCGGCTTTAACAGAAAAGTGCTCTTTTTCTTCATTATCATTTCTTTCGTCGTCCAGTAAAGAAACAAGTTCATCTAGCTCCGAATGCATATCAGAATTGTCCGAAATGCAACCACCTCAGAAACGAGCTCGAAAAGACATTATTAACAGCCAATTAGCCACCAGTCTTGATGTCTCTAAATTGAGTGACAGAAAAGCAACTATGGTCGTGACATCTACTCTGAAAAGTGCAGGTTGTGATCCATCAGAATTTAATGTCAATAGATCTTCTATTCGTCGGCAGCGTGTGAAAAATCACAGAGCTATTGCAGAGTCTCTCAAAAGCGAGTTTAAACCTAATTCGTCATTAACAATCCATTGGGACGGTAAACTTATAGAAGATATTACTGGACACGAAACTGTAGATCGGCTGCCAATTTTGGTATCAGGACATGAAGTTGATCAACTACTCGTAGTTCCAAAATTGGAACGTGGGACGAGCGAAGCATGTGCGTCAGCTGTCTACGAAGCTATAAATTCATGGAATTTGAGCGATAAGGTAAAATGTTTGTGTTTTGACACTACTGCTGTAAATACCGGTTTAAGAAGTGGAGTATGCGTTCTTTTGGAGCGGAAAATGGACAAAAATATGCTTTGGCTTGCTTGTCGTCACCACATAATGGAAATTATGTTGTCAGCTGTCGTGGATAAATTGCTTGCCCCATCTAGTGGTCCTGATATACAATTATTTAAAAGATTTAAGAACAAGTTGGACACTATTGACCAAAGCGACTTCAAAACCATAACAGATGATGCTGAGGCAAATATTCTCGCAGAAGTGGCCGCAGACAGGATTTCTTTTGCCAAAAAGCAACTACAAGTACATCAACCTCGAGATGACTACAAAGAACTGTTGAATCTCACTATCATTTTCTTAGGAGGTGTTCCTGAAAAAGGCGTTTTATTTAGAAGACCTGGTGGTCTACATCGAGCTAGATGGATGGCAAGAAGCTTGTACTGTTTGAAAATCTATTTATTTAAGCATCAGTTTAAGCTAACGAAGAAGGACGAAAAGGCTGTGAGAGTAATATGCATTTTCACGCTGATGATTTATGTTAAATATTGGTTTCAAGCCTCTACCGCATGGTCAGCACCAAGAAACGACTTGCAATTATTGAAAGACCTTAAAGCCTTTGAAAGTTTTAATAAAAATATAGCTACTGTTGCGCTGAAAAAGATCCTAAATCATTTGTGGTATTTGTCGGAAGAGCTAGTTTCGCTTGCCTTTTTCGATGACGAACTTTCAGTTCAAGAGAAGGAAAAAAATGATAGAAGCACTGAAAATTGAAGGCACAGAAGATTGCTTAAAAATAATAAACCTTGATATCACATATATTTACGAAAAAAATATAGAAAACTTCGTGAGTAGTAATTCCTTAAGATTCTTCCAGATCCTAGGTATCTCATCAAATTTTTTAAAAAAAGACGTGGAAACTTGGAACGAAGACACTGATTATGTAGCTGCCAAAAATATCGTTCATTCTTTGCGAGTAGTGAATGACATAGCTGAGCGCGGTGTTGCCTTAATGGAAGAATATAATAAATTAATTACAACCAATGAAGAACAAAAGCAATTTTTGCTTCTATTGGTAAAAGAGTATAGGAAAAAGTATCCTAATATTAACAAATCAACCCTTGTATCTTAAAAATAAATGATTCAAATATTCTTAATTCATAAAAACAACAACAATTTTGTAATATTTTTTATGTCCTGGCTATAAAAATAAAAGAATCTAACAAATACAGATTTTGAGTTTTTATTAAAAATTCTCTAAATGTCATTTAATAAATTCAAAAAAAATACTGAAATACTTTCTTATGGTATATAACCAAACTACGTGGTGCCCCGCGAAATTAAAGAAAAAAAAAATTGTTCTTAGTAATAAGGACCACCCTACTGCATATGCTATGGTTTTTGTGCCTTTCTCCATAAAGATTTTAAGGATTTTGTTAACTGTAAGAAGCCACAGTAGGGGGGAGAGAACTCCCCCCTGTGGTGTGCCTCTAGTTGTCCCTTTCCTTATAGAGCCATTTCCAATAATTCTGTTATTTAACATATTTCCAATCCAGATTACAATGGATTTCTCTACTTTTATGTCCTCTAGAGCTGTTATTTTGGCCTCTATTTACATTGTTGAAGGCTCCCGCGATATCGAGGAAGGCTGCCATTGTAAATTCTTTTATATTCAATGAGCTCTCAATTTGACGAACAACACTACGCCGTGCACTTCCACTGATCTGCCTCTAAGGTAGGCGTGTTGCGTATTGCGTATTGCATAAATTATGTGAGTTGATAAGTCCTCTGATGTATGGGTCAAGGAGTCTTTCCAAGGTCTTTAATAGAAACGACGGGAGACTAATTGGCCTATAGTCCCTTGGTTTACCTGCCTAAGGTATGAAAACTACCTTTATCTCCTTCCACTGTGTTGAAATGTACTCTGCGTGCAAGCAATTGGCTCTGTGGTCCACCAGACTGCACTGATTTTCTTGCGAGCACGTTGCAAAGGGGAGGATTTGTTGAAAGCCGCATTCAGAATTTTCACAAGGTTTTCGATTGAATTCTCAATATAAGTTGGATCGGGGCTAGTGATGGCTTGTGGCGGTACCAACCTGTTGGCAACTAGGTTTGAGAAAAGATTCTAGTCTGTCTTTTTAAGGTTTCTGAAAGGTTTTAGTTTTTCTTTATTGACGTTAAAGTTGAAGAGTATTTGGCTGTGGTCCGGAAAGGAACAGCTAGTGCACACTTTACGATGCTCTAAGTCATATGGTATTGGCACCACAACTGTGGAGAGAGCACAATAGTTGCACCGAATAGTATATGTCCCCCGTCACCAGCTAATTGTCAGTGACTGCGACGATACGATGGTAGCAGAACAAAGGGCCGAATGCGGGTATGGGACCAAAAGTCGAAAAGCTTAGTGCAAACAAATAATGCCCTATAAACATAAAATCGAACGTCCTGTATCAATATATCCGAGCTGGAAGCTACAACTATGCTCTTCTGAGGAACCGAGGTATTTAAAATTTTAAATAAATCAAGACATACAGTGTAGTGTTCGCACATTAAAAAAAGACCTTCTTTCTTTGATGAGTTCAGTTTATTGACTGACTAGTTACTTAAACCTATTACATCTCTAATTATACATATGGGACAGAGAGGGGCAGGTAGACACTCCACACCTCCCCCATAATTTATTAATGTTATATTCAAAATTTCATTTTTAATTTAAAATATTTTTTTTCCAAATAGTTCCTTGGTGAGTAATAATAAGAAAATAACTTAAGGATTATAGCGTTTAAGTTCATAAATATAATCATTCATTCATTTATAAGTGGTTATAAATATTCAAAATTTTCGGTAATAATTATAACATATTTCGATGGATAAGGCAAACAGTCGGGTAGTCTTGATACTCTTCCTGCTCTTGTCGTATAGTGATTTGTAGATGTTGTAGGTTGACATGTTTTCGGAACCGGCGATTCAATTTGACTATGCGTCTCTCCCTTCAAAAATTTTGAAATTGGGGGTTGGAGTTCTCCTTCTTCCGGCTTATATGGTACTTTTTATGAGCGTTATTCAAATGGAACATATTTTTTCGGTAAACAGCGGTGTTGGATTTAATATAAGAGGAACGAGGTGTATCGGCCTTGGCTTGAATGCGACCGCATTGATGGATATCTCTAATCCATACAACGTCACCGATTTCAAGGTTTCTTCCGTCACATACACCATGTCGTCGATCGTAGTTGTTTGCTTGTTGTAGCCTTCGTTGTTCTTCGGCCATTGTGACTTGGCGCATGTCGACGGGTTTTTGCTCAAATCTGTCACTTGTCATCGGCATAATTTACCGAATTTTTCGATCCATTAATAGTTCTGCGGGACTGTAACAGTTAAGTGGTGTGACTCGGTACTCCAATAGAGCCTACTCAGGATCGTCCTTATTTTTCTTCAAAAGCGTTCTCACAATTCTGACAGCCGACTCGACTCGATGAAACCATTGCTCTGAAGGAAACGAGGACTGGATGTTATGTACTTGAATCCCAGGCTAAACTCGGATGATTGAACAGTGGCGGACTGAGGGCCGTTATCAGTTCTAACTACTTCCGGTATTGTTGAACGATGTCATTTCCGCCGTAACACGCGCCCTTCATTAATTGGTGCGCTTATGTATTTGTCTCTATCTAGTTCCAAATTTCTTGGTCCCAATGTCAGGCATTTCCGGAAACCAATAAAAATCTGTCTAATGAAAAATTGGCACGTGTTTTTATTCTTTCGCTTGAAGTTGGACTTAGAGCTCCTTTTTTTTTCTTACAACAATCGACTAATTCGAAAATATTTGGTCCTAACGAGCGCGGATCTATGAACATCGTATCGTAAAATATTAATTCGTTTAATTATAATACATTCATACTGGCATAATCCCTCGCGATTGAAAAAACAAATAAAATCGAAATTTCCACCTCGATCACTTTTGTGTTCTTCCACATATGTATGCTTCCCCCGCAGTGGGTGAAGATAAAAAAAAATGGTTGCAAATCGTGCATTAACTATCCCGCTAATTCAGTACCATAAAAAAATTAATTCCATTCAAAAAAAGTGTGGCAAAGTGGAATTACGAGTACTATTTGCTATCAGGCGACCATCAAAACCTTTTTTTTCTTCAAAGCGAACTTTGTGAATCAGTTATTGTTAGTGCCCCTGTTGGTAAAAATGATCCGAACCAGCCTTGCCACTAGTTACATACCACGTACATGGAGAAGGATTAGGGTCATATTCATACCTAAAGGGGGTAACAAACCACCAGAAAATCCTAAATCGTACAGACCAATCAGTCTATCCTCGTTCCTACTAAAAACAACGGAAAAACTGATTGAACTAATTATAAGAACAACACTGGAGATATCTCCACTCCATAAACTACAATTTGCATACCAAAAAGGCAAATCTACGATAACCGCACTCCACAAAGTTACGGAAATCATTGAAAAGGCCTTAAATTCAAAAGAAGTAGCAATTGGAGCATTTATGGACATAGAGGGAGCATTTGACAATGCAAATCACTCATCACTAACTAAAGCATTACATGCAAAAAGGGTGGACCCCCTAGTAGTTAGATGGATCAATAATATGCTAAAAGATAGAAGCATAACAGCCAAGTTAGGTACCTCAGAACTAGTTATCAAAACCATTAGAGGTTGCCCGCAAGGGGGTGTTCTATCCCCGCTTCTGTGGTCAATTCTGGTAGATGAACTTCTCTGGGAACTTAACAACAAAGGCTTTACTGCCATTGGATATGCAGATGACATCACCATATTCATAAAAGGCAAACAAGAAGACATTTTAGGAAATCTCATGCAACACGCCCTAAAAATAACATGGAACTGGTGCGATAAAGAACAACTCTCTATCAATCCCAGCAAAACCCAAATAATTAGGTTTACCAGGAAAAGATCAATCGATCTACCAAACCTTAAAATAAAAGACACCTGCATCCCAATAAAGAAAGAGGTAAAATTCCTAGGAATAACACTGGATCATAAACTCTCATGGAATGCACACCTAGACAACATATACTCAAAGGCTGTAAAGGCCTTAGGTCCCTAAAACAGCTGGTGGGCAAAACATGGGGACTCAACCCAAAAATGAGTATATGGATATACAATCAGATGATCAAACCAATCATACTATACGGCGCCGCGGTATGGTGGAGGAAATGCGTACAAAAAGGAACAATACGCAAACTCAACAAAATACAAAGACTAGCATGTATTTGTATAACTGGAGCAATGAAAACCACTCCAACCGCTGGAATGGAGGCAATCCTAAACATTCCGCAGTTACACACTGCCGTTCAGGCAGAAGCGGCCAAACAAGCCCTAAAGATACAAAGAACCTATAACTACAAAAAAGGGAACCTGACTGGACATCTAGAGATTCTAGAAAAGGTGTAAGTGACCTAATGTCCCCTCAGCTGAACTTTAAAAAACACTTCGAAACACTCATTCCAAACAGGGAGGAATGGAAAAACAATCCCCCTTGGTTGAAGGATGGTGCCCAAAAGTGGTATACAGATGGGTCCAAATCCAGAAATAAAGTAGGGGCTGGTGTGATAGGACCTAAATGTAGCCTTCACATCCCTCTCTGCGGTGAATCAACAATCTTTCAGGCTGAACTGTATGCAATAAATGCGGCGGTAAACTACATTAGTGAACAAAAGCCCAATAGATTAAAGATATCCATATTCTCAGACAGCCAGGCGGTTCTCAAAGCTCTAAGAAGTTATACATGTAACTCTAGAGCTGTCTGGGAATGTCACCAACGTTTAAATAAACTGGCGATAAACAACAAAGTGAAGTTGATTTGGGTGCCAGGTCATGAAAACCATAAAGGCAACGAAAAGGCGGACTTACAAGCCAAAAAAGGCGCCCAGATGCCTTTTATTGGACCCTTCCCCCTTTATGGATTTGACAACACAGACACAAATAAAACTTTAAACAAATGGGTCATCAAACAAAAGAACCAATTCTGGAACAGACAAGAGGGCTTAAAACACTCTAAAATCTTTATGGAACAGAATCACAATCCAAAACGTGCAAAAGAGGCACTAGAACTAAATAAAGCCGAACTAAAACTGCTATGTGAAGCTCTAACAGGGCACGGCACTTGCAATCACCACCTATTCAAAATGGGTCTCAGCAGCACTGAGTCTTGCAGACGATGTGGGCAGGATAAAGAAACAATGGAACACATTCTCACAAAATGCCCAGAACTCACTGAAGAGCGACTCGAAATGTCAACAAAGACACAACTAACAGGGAAGGACTTCCAGGATATCCCATCTAGGAAAGTTGTTAAATTCATGAAAGCAACACTAAAAACCTAGATCAAAGAAGGGGGTACAATAGATCTTTATGGTCGCAGTGCAAGTGTCCTGTAATGACACACCCCATACTCTTCAATTCAATTCAAATTGTTAGTGCCCATTTAGGACTTTAACGCCTGGATATGGAGGTATTAAAGCGACAACGCGCGGCGCTTAAGGACCAGGTAACACGGATTGCTACATTCTGCGAGGAAGCGGGTGCTTCTTGCGCCAGACGCGGTTGGAGCAACACATGCACGAGTTCGAACGAGTCCATAGCGAAATTGAGGTTTTGATTGAAGACGAAGAGCAATTATCCGAGGAAAGTGAGTATCGTGCTGAGTTCGAATCAACCTTTTATGAAGTGCATGCAAAGTACATATACATACATAATACAAAATCCTTGTGATTCGTGGATAGATTCTGAAAGTGAAATTTAAAAAACACTTATATCGTTGGCCGAAAATCAATCTTGGTAAAATCGAAATCGTAAAATCCATTGTAGATTCACAGCGTCGGTCCATTACCATAACAAAGCCAGAGCTTCCATCCCGACTTCCGGAAGTTACACTTCCAGAATTTTCCGGTAGGGTTGATGGGTGGATTCGGTTTCGCGATTTTTTTAATGCTTCAGTGGTGTCCAAGGAGTCGTTAAGTGGGGTCCAAAAATTAGAGTACTTGCAAATGCGTTTAAAAGGCGATGCTGTGTCAATTGTTAAAAATCTGCCGCTAAGCAATGACAATTTTAATGTCGCGTGGACATCGTTAAAACTTAATTATGATAAGCCTCAATTTATCATGGTGGCTCCTTTAGGCAATCTTTTCGATCAACCAGCGATAAAGCACGGTTACTTAGCAGAAATTAAACGTTTCTTTAGTACGACGACTGAAAGTATTAATGCTCTTAGGGCTTTGAAAATGCCGATCGCTTCGTAGGACACTCTACTTATTTACCATCGGTTTCGGACTTAACCAATTTCTTGTGGGAATAAACGAGCTTGAAAGCTTGCATTTCTCGCGAGTCGGCCGGGTGAATACGGCAAGTGTGAACAAAACGGTCGCTAGTAGAGAGCAAGAAAAGCTTGTTTTCAGTGCAATGGCACCTGTGTGTCTCAAATGTAAACAAAAGCACCACCTTTATCAATGTGCACAGTTCCGAGATCTCGCGGTGTGAATTTCAAAAACAATAATACTTGTCAACACTGTCTCCGGGTAAAACACGCTGTAACTGAATGCGAGTTCTCCAATTGTGAAACGTGCGGTCTTAAATACAACACAATGCTCCATATTGAGCGCAGTTCGGCTCCTCCGATGTCACCAAGTACCTCGCGCAGTATTTCGGGCGGATTAGCTATAAATTCGGCCGAGGTGTATCGGGAGTGCTTCACGATGTTGCCGACGGCTATAGTGTTAGTAAAAGGCATTAACAACGAACTTCAACCGTGCAGAGCCCTACTTGATTTGGGATCGCAGGCTACGTTAATTACCGAGGCTTGCGTACAGCGTCTAGGACTTAAACGGTTTCATGCGAAAATTCGCATTGTGGGTTTCGGTCAAAACGGGAATAATCAAGGTACACGCGGTAAAGTGAAGCTTGAAATTTCGTCGCCGGTAATCGCAACATCTACGCTCTCGGTTCAAGCCTTCGTCTTGTCGCATTTAACGAACGATTTAACAAGTGTTCAAGTCCCGGGTTCTAGTCTTTCGTATTTCAAAAATTTACCATTAGCAGACGAATCGTACTTCCGCCCAAATAAAATTGATATACTCCTTGGTGCGGATATCTTCTTTGAAATACTCGCTGAAGGGAAAAACGTGCACCCCTCAGGTTCCCCTGTTGCCCAGAACACTATATTCGGCTGGGTGCTTGCCGGAAATATAATATATCATGTCAAGAAAGAATGTTAAACGTATTACATTCCACTTACTCTTAAGACAATTCTTTGAACATGATGAATTCAATGATGTGCGTCGAATCGATAACGAGGTAAGTGTATCTATTGAAGATCACTTTGTTGCAACACATTGTAATAATTCCGAAGGAAGACTCGTAGTCAAGTTACCATTCAAAAAAACTCCCGTTGAGTTCGGTGATTCACGAGGGGCAGCGCTCAAATTGCTGAGTGCAATGGAGCGACGATTCGCCAAGGATTCGGTATTAAAACGCGTTTATATAAACTTTATGAGCGAGTAGCGATTGGGCCATATGGCACTCGTACCCTCAAGCGACCTCGAACGGCCGTCCTTTTACCTGCCACATCAGGCGGTAATCAAACCTGATAGCGCTAGGACTAAACTACTTTCTTTAAACGACTATTTACTTGTCGGGCCGACTATCCAGAACGATTTATTTACCTGCACAATATTTATTTATTTCGCAAGCACAGGATAGCGGTAAAGGCTGACATTACCAAAATGTATCGGCAGATCCTTGTTAACACGGATGATGTCCATTTCCAAAGAATCGTTTGGAGAGAAGATGTTACGGAGGAACCCCGCGATTACGCCTTATTGATGGTAACGTACGGAACAGCTTCTGTGTCATTTCTCGCCAAGAGGGTCCTTAAACAAATCGGACTCAACAATATTTCGAAATATTCAGGCACGTTGGATTGTTTGATAAACGATTCTTACGTTGATAATTTCACCCCTGCGTTCGATGGCGTTGAGGAAGCGATAAACATCAAAAAAGACCTTTGCCTCATATTAAGAAACGCGGGAATGGACCTCCGGAAGTGGTCTTCTAATTCACCGGACTTTATCAACACGATCGATGAGAAACTTCGAGAGTCGGCTACTGTGTTGTCCATCGGCGAAACAGGTGTCAAAACTCTAGAGCTATTATGGGATACCAAACGCGATAGCTCAAATTTTCAATGGCCATTCAACTTATTGGGTCACGCAGTACCAAGAGGGAAATTCTATCGGATATAGCTCGCATCTTCGATCCTCTAGGTTGGCTTTTATCAGTCGTAGTCAAGATGAAGATCTTCATCAAACGTCTTCGGATCAATGGTATCGGTTGGGATGAGATCATTCCGACAAACTTCTACCAAGAATGGTTCAATATCAAGGCGGATCTACTTTCATTGAAAGGTGTGAATATTCCGCGATGGTTACAATTCGGTCGAGGGCAGGTTATAGAATTGCATGGGTTTGCTGATGCGTCGGAGTCAGCATACGCTGCTGCGATATATTCTCGAGTGATAGGAGCTAATAATGTTCAAACAACTCTCATATGTGCGAAAACGAGAATTGCTCCTGTTAACCCTTCTCTTTCGATCCCGTGCCTCGAGCTATGTGGAGCCCTCCTACTAACCAAACTTCTTAATAAGATGCTCTCGCGATTCATGACATCGAGTGCGTACACGGACTCTGCAGCAGTTTCATATTGGATTCAGGGATATCCCCGCGCGCGCAATGCTTTCGTCGATAATCGCGTATCACAAATTGTCGCTCAATTTCCTGCATCCATATAGCATTATTTACGTTCTGCAGAAAATCCAGCTGAATGCGCTACTCGCGGGTTGATCCCGAGATACTTACCGAAACTAGAGTTATGGTGGAATGGTCCATCCTTCTTACGTGACACGGTGATAACCTTTTCGAAATTTCCTTCTTCTAAGGAATCCCCGAACGAAAACGAATCTTATGTACGCTTAGCCAATTCAGCTAGTGTCAGTGAGTGGGACATTTTTGAAAGATTCTCGAATCTAAACCGTTTATTTCGGATAATTGCGCGGTGCCTTGGTCCATTTGTGGTATCTAATGGGGCTTTTCTATCCGCACGCGACATACGCGATGCTAAAATTGCTTTGGTGAAACGCGCGCAAAAGGTTTCGCTTCGCGTTGAGATTGCGAACATAGAACACGGTCATGCTGTCTCCAAGGGTAAATATGCAGCTATGAGTCCCTTTATCGACTCAGAGGGTGTGCTCCGTGTAGGTGGAAGACTTGAAAACACTCACATACCGTTCGACCAAAAACATTCCATAATCCTTCCTAAGGATCATCCATTAACCCGACTTATCGTTAACACCTATCATGTTAACAACATGCGTGCCGGAATGCGTCAAATGACTTATCTGCTTCCGCTCGATTATTTTGTGCTTGAGATCCATCATGTTATCAAACGGTGCATATATGTAGCAGTGCACAATATGTAAGCAATGCCGCGCCTATCAAGGAATCTGGAAAAGTAATCGTTTATTACAAGAAATGTCTTACCATGACATACGCAGAGGGCCATTGACACTGTGTGCCATGGGCGTTTTGGCATTGGAGAACTAATGATCGTCTCGTGTCTTGGAACCAGGAATTGTATGCAGGTAGTACACCGCCGAATAAATTCTTCCATCTGTTTTCCATCCTTCCATCCATCCGGGCCACCAGACAGACTGGCGCATCCTGCTTTTGCATTTAACAATGCCCAAGTGGCCAGTATGCATCGTTTCTTGTATTTCGTGTTGCATAGCCGTTGGAATAACAAGTCATTTTCCATGCATCAACAGTTGATCCTTAAACGGGAGATATTAATCGTTGTAGTATAACCTAGCTTCCGGCGTAATCTTCGAGTCCGTCTTGGCAAAACTCCATGACTTCTCTGATGATGGGATCATCTAGCGGGGCCTTTCGAATAGAATTCAGTTTGTCGGTTGATGCTGGTAGCTCCTCGATGATGCTGTTGATGAATGTTTCAATTTCGACGTCATCGTCCTGTCCTGATCCTTGAATAGGATGGCGTGATAGTGTGCTGCTAACAGATCTTTCCCAGGTGTATATATAATGTTAAAGGTGAGACCATTTTCATACGAAATCTCTCAATCCTTGGTGTCAGGTCGTCGCGATTTTTCGTCGTAAAAATGGGAATCAACGGCTTGTGATCCGTTTCGTAAAGTGGATGCCAATGATGTAGTCCCGGAATTTCTCGCATGCCCAATCGATACTTAAGGCTTCCTTTTCTATTTGTGCATACTTCTTTTCGCTGTCAGGCATGGTTCGAGAAGCGTATGCTAAGGGCTTCCGGATGCCGTCGTCATCTGTTTGAAGGAGCACAGCCCCTGGCCCGAATGATAATGCATCAGACGATACAAGAGTTTTGTGCGTCGGCTTGTATGCCTTTAACATGCTGCCCGATGTTAACGCCCGCTTCAGTTTTGTGAAAGCCTTCTCTTGCATTGGCGTCCATAAAAAATCTGTTTGGAATTTTAAAAGCTCATTTAAATGATAGCTTACTGAAGAGAGGTATAATACGATCTTACCCAGGTAATTGACTAATGCCAGAAACTGGCGTAGTTCTTTTACATTGAGCGGATGGGGAAATTCATCAATCGCCTGGATTTTTGATGGACAAGGGTGTATGCCTTCTTCGTCGATTTTGTGTCCCAGAAAGGTAATTGATTTGACACCTATCTGACACTTAAACTTCTTTAAAGTGACTCCATTCTGTTCTAGCTTCTTAAGTACAGCACGCAAATTGCGGACATGACGTTGTTCCCTTTCACTAAAATGTCGTCCATTTGGCAGATGACTCCGTGAAGCCCTTCGAGAAACAGTTGCATTCGTTTTTGGAACAGCTCTGGGGCAGTACAAATACCAAAAGGTAGCCTTTGGAAACAGAACCTCCCAAACGGCGTAAGAAAAGTTGTAAGAGGCTGCGATTCTAGCGGTGGTTTTATCTACCAAAATCTATACTTCACGTCTAATTTGGTGAAGTATTTAGCACATTCCAATGGAGCTAATGAATGATCAGCGACTGGCTTCGGATGTATACCCCGTTGAATTGCCAAGTTGAGTTTCGCGAAGCCAACACAAGGACGAATGTCACCATCTGGTTTGGTTACGATTACCATCGGAGCGCATCAATCTGTCGGCTCATCTACACGCCTAATTACACCAAGCTGAAGCATTTCGCCAAGTTTTGCCCTGAGCATTGCCTTTAATGGAATCGGGACGCGTCGTGCTGTAGCGATTGCGTAGGGTTTCACGTTTAGTTGTAATTTAATTACGTGTTCATCTTTCAGACAACTGAGTTTGTTAAATAATTTTGGGTATTGCGTCTCGATATTTACCGATGATTTTTGATCTGTTTGGGCAACCGAATTATCCAAAGTGTTGATTCGTTGTACAATTTTTACTCGATTTTAAGCTCAAAAGCGGTGATTTTAAATTGTTCACAATGTAAACTTCGGATTTACAGAGTTTGTTTCCGTATTTGAACGCGCAGTCCCCGTAATATGAAGACGTTCACCAGAAGGGCCACACAGTTTTTTATTCGACTTATTAATTTTCGCGCTAGGGAAATTTATAGTCAACTCTTTAAGTGGTAAAACGTATACCGGAGCTCCCGTATCTGGCATAAAATTAATTTTCTTTTCATTAACTGTTACTTCCGCCTTCTTCCTTTGATGAGTTCAGTTTATTGACTGACTAGTTATCTCTAATTGTACATATGAGACAGAGAGGAACATCAGACACACCACATACAGCATGATTCGAAGAACACTAAAATCGTTTTGAAAGTAGGTAGTGCAGCGGTAGTGTTCTTCTGGACAAAAGAAAAATCAAATGTCCTGTAATGTGACACAATCGAACGAAGATATACTGAAAAAAGTACCACAAGCCATAAACCACGCCGTCTGTGAACTGAACATTTAATAAAGTCGGGGTGTATTTCTCCCACGCCGGAATAAGCACGGCCGAGATTAACACTGTAGTGAAGGTGAAGTCGGAAACCCGGCCCGGGTATTATGAAAGGCATTAGTCAGCTAAGTTACCGGAGTTTAATAACTTCACAATGGATCCTGATAAGCATTACCAGTCCTCTTCGCAAATGTGATAACTAAGAAACGGGGTAAGTCTGCAAAATACCACTGAGGCACTGAAATATAATTCGATATATGTATGAGATGACATCAAACCGGCGGACCCCACAAGCGGACCAGTAGGAATGCAGTTAAGTGGGAAGGTTATGGTCCTACACTTCTGACCATAACGACGCCGGGATAAAAAGGAAAAGAAGAAGAAGAAGAAGATGTATGAGATGACATAGCAATTCCGTCCTTTTCCATTATCAATTTACCTTAAAGCAATTTAGGATTTAATGGTTCATGGCCTGAGAACAGTGGCAGAGACCATTCTGAAGATTTTTTAGTTTCCTTATTTATTTCCTTAAGAATAGTTTAAGGATCAAAATGAATTTGGACCAAAATGTCCTTTCATTTTACAGGCACCAAAACACCCAAAGGAGGCGAAAGCAGCAAACGAAGTCATCGCCCAAAATCAGATATAGTTCGGTATGTGGATGTCACTCACGGAAAATGAGGTAGGTCCATGTCCTTGCTTTAATCCTTTTGAATTGCTTTTGCATAATTTTTCCTTTACACCTGATTTACTAAAAGATAAATCTGGTGAAATGGATACTGGTGACAGATGCAGACACGGTTCCTGCACCATTAGTAGGGAGACTCGGTTTTGCGAAACCAGACCGACTCAAATAATTTAATTAGCAAATAGATGGTTACCTTTATGTATGATATCTATGAGATGTTCCTATATCCAAATAGTGCTTGCATATGAAAACCGAAAGTAATTATTTCTCTGCGTATAGACCGAGATATAGTCAAGCTTTATTTAAAGCAGATGGTAAGCAGGAAACCGCTTTGCTAAAATATTATAACTAAAATTAAACACGTTTCTGAACGAAACACCAAAGCAAGTACTCCCTAAGCACTAGCGGACTAGTGATTATTGATACTGTCGTTGATAAGTAAGTCTATGGTGGAACTTTTGAAAATAGATAGAACTTCTTTTAATATTTTTTTTTTCTCATTTGTGGCCGAAATTATGGTGGATTTACATGAAATTGAAGGCTTCGTTTAACATAAAATACGATTTTGGCTAAACATGCTCCTTTTTGTTCGTTTGTAGTCATTTTGAAGGTAATGCCATTATGCGTTTCTCATAGAAGCCGTCGTTTAGCCGTCTATTCACAACAAAAACTGGAACAGCCGTTTTTCTAGGACAATTTCTTCTGAGACCAGTTTTTCACGATCAAAATGGTTCACTATGGACAGGAATAGGTGGTAATCAGTTGGGATTAGACCATAATAAGAACCTAAAAACCAGCTCCTAGGGCTTCTGAGTCACTGTCTACCTGGTGAAATCAATTCTTCTCCTATTAGACAAAGCTGGCCGCTTTTTGGCGGGAGCTTCCATCAGACGGTCTTATAATGACAGTACAGGTCCGAATTAATCGCTTTACTATAGGGGAGCAGCGTCATGTAGATGATTGCCTGCCAAAAACTGGCCGTAAATCCTGACTTGGATTTTTGCGGCGGTTCACTGTGATTCGCCACGACAGTTTTCACTTAAAGTTGTCGTAGGTTAGGTTAGGTTTGAGAAGGAGAGTGTGATGGTTAGACATCACTTCCACTCGGAGGCCAAGAGGCCCATTGTGATTCCCTTCGTTTGTGTGGGTACACATAAAATTAACCTGTCCTATCACGTGGTGGCTGAAACCACCCCGTGCTCTTGATGAATCTTAGAAGATCCGATATATCTGCATTAGCCACGTCCGTAATCTCTGTAAAGAATCTTTGGCCTAGCGACACTAGGCGTCGATTCTGGAGAGCTGGACAGTGGCAAAGCAGATGTTGGATCGTCTCAGTTTCTTCCTCATAGCCGCAGCTCCGGCAGAGATCGCTGGATCCCGAGTCCCATTTTCGGAGCATTGCTCCAATGGGACAGTGTCCTGTGATCACTCCGACGAGCATACTGATCGAGTTACGGTCCAACGCCAAGAGCTTCTTTGTTTTGCCGATATTAAGCTCTGGCCACGATGATCTTGTCGTGTGACTGTCGTTTCTTGTAAGCCAAGACGTGCTGGCTTCTAGTTGTCGTAAGTCAGCTTCTTTACCATCACCTTCAGAAATGGGTCGATTTCATTGTGTTTCATCAGCGATTCGTAGAATAAATTTCGGTCCATGATGTTTTCCTGCGTTAACTCTTGTGACACCCATATATCGAGTTTCATTTTGTATCCAATCTTGTAAAGGGTGTTTTTTTAGAGGTTTGGTTTTTAAACTGTCAGCACTGTGCCTACGCAATTACGCCAATTTGACAGTCGAAAATTGATTTATCGTCAGTAGGTTTTGTTATTTTACGGTGAACAGAATAACGCCAGAACAACGCATGCGAATTGTGCAAATTTATTCTGAAAATCATGATTCGGTTCGCCACGTCCGTTTTATAGTCGAAATAATCGTCCATTTGGGCAAGTTATTCGGAACACTATTATAATATCTTCTCGAACAAGGGAAAACACGTGTTACTGCTTCGATGGTCACGGAAGAAGAGAGCTTTATTATGTCCAATTTTACATGCGGGGCATTTCACGTCAAGCGGACAAGGAAAAAAAAGTGAGGTTCTGAAATTTGTTCACATTAGGTCCAGTTGTACTTCTAGTAGATATGAATACGAACACATAATATTTTTTTTATATGATGTGTATTTGTCAAGTTATGGGTTTCTAAAGAATCGTCTATATCAAAATTCGTATATTTTGGAAGAATTTTCTCGTATTGAAAAAAATTAGAATAAATTTTCAAATTACCCGATTTGCATCAAAAGTTTCCTGCTCTTTTTAAAAAAGAAATCAATTTCGAAAAAAAAAAATGTTTAATGTTCAAAACCGGAAGTAAACATTTCGAAACAACATTTTGGAAACTTCGACCAATTTTATTTTTATTTTTCTTATTTCAAAATATAGCTTAGAGTATATATGTAATACACCAGAAGTTTTGAAATGGGATCTACATTAGTTAAGGAGGTAGGTAAATTAATGTATGTACATGTAGCAATAAGTATGATGTTAGGCGTTTGTTTATGTCGGTTAATCGAGTTATGAAATTAAAATACGACAGTATTAAGATTTATCATCCTGTTCATTTGTGTTGAAGCTCTAACAATAATTAGGGGTAGTTACTTTTAAATAAAAAAAAAATTAATACATTGACAAAATTCATTTAAATATTGTAGAAAAATTAGTAGGAATAAATGAAAAATAATTTTACCTGTAGTTTGTCAAAAAGTTTATTTCTTCAATTAATAAAGGATTAATTATTTAGTTACTAAATGTTTAATTATTTTAACTTAATTACAAGTTCATTATCTTCATAATTATCATTATATTTTATTCCGATTTCCACTCTCTTATCTGCCCTATCTTTTAGAATTAATTACTTATGTATCACTTTGAATTTCCGTTATTATTTATTTGTTGCTCTGACCTCTTAGTGACTGGTGCTTGACAGAGACAATTTATAATGGCTCCGTACGGTTATCGATGTTTTAATCCATTTCGTTTGGTGAATCATCGAAAGTGCAAAAGTGGGGATTTCCAGCAAACGTTTACGTGTGTGCATCTTGCAGGAAACGTCTTTTTAACGAAAGACCGCCAGTAGCTTACGAAAATAAAGAAGTGCCCTGCAGTCCAACATCGAGTGAACTTTCAAAAAACATTCAAGATGAACCATTCATTCCCGAAGACAAATTCAAACATAATTCAACTCAAACTGACACAGTAATATATAACCAAAACATTTTGAAGCAGCTAAAGGAGAAATTTAATGATCCATCTACTTCTGCTTCTATGAAAACTATGATCCTGACCATAGCACCTAAGTCCTGGAGTGAAAATATACTTGCAGAAGAGTTTGAAACATCCAGGCGACAAGCGAAAAAAGCAAAGCAGCTTGTAGATCAGTTTGGTATTTTGTCATCTCCGAACCCACGTGGTGGTCGTAAACTACTACCCGAGACCGAAAACTTGCTTAAAAAATTTTATCTCCGAGAAGACATTAGCCGAATAATGCCCGGTAAAAAAGATTTTATATCTGTTAAACAGGATGACGGAAAAAGAACTCACATACAAAAACAACTTCTGATGTGCAATATTGATGAACTTCTTCAGAAGTTCAAGGAAGAATATCCAGACGTACAAGTAAGTTTAACAAAGTTTTTTATTCTAAGACCCAAACAATGTATCCTCGCTGGCGACCCTGGAACACATATGTTATATGTTTGTACGTACCACCAAAATGTAAAGCTAATGTTGAATAGTGGAGACATAGCTAATCTTACAGCTGGAACTGCTATGGAACTTTCATCTTATAAGGATTGCCTTCGCAAGATGATGTGTCCCAATCCAACAGAGACGTGTCATTTAATGACTGCAAAAACACCGCCAATTGAATGTTGTAAGTCTTGTCCTGGCTTAAGTGCAATTCGTGATAATTACAGCAGCTTAAAACAGCTTAGAAAGTGGCTTGGCACAGACCGATTCACATTATTTGAACATTAAACATTTTTTTTTTTCGAAATTGATTTCTTTTTTAAAAAGAGCAGGAAACTTTTGATGCAAATCGGGTAATTTGAAAATTTATTCTAATTTTTTTCAATACGAGAAAATTCTTCCAAAATATACGAATTTTGATATAGACGATTCTTTAGAAACCCATAACTTGACAAATACACATCATATAAAAAAAATATTATGTGTTCGTATTCATATCTACTAGAAGTACAACTGGACCTAATGTGAACAAATTTCAGAACCTCACTTTTTTTTCCTTGTCCGCTTGACGTGAAATGCCCCATGTGTTAAGTGTCTTTTGCCAGCATTGCCAGACTAAATTATTCAACTATATAACATTTCTCCCCTTTTAGAATTCTTGCTATTAATAAAAGGATGCTTAACTTAAAATGTTAATGTTCCTTCTTTACATTAAATTACTTTACATATTTACTTGCTAACCTAGATGAACTTCTTGTTTTTATGTAATTTTTACTCTGAGGTTTACATGATTAATTAACATCGTTAGGTGAACCCTTGTCTTTGACTAAAAATTCATTATTATCAGTTTTTTTTTTTTTTTTTTTTTTTTTTTTTTATAATTCGTGCAGGTTCAAGAGTTACGCTCTTTTGATGTTTGTCACACAACCTGGACGGGGTGCAGATGGTTTGTGTCCAAGATGTTCGTTCACTACTCTCCGGGGGTGGTTGTCTTGGGATTCGAGAGATTCGACTGAATTTGTCGCGTTGATTGTAGTTTTACAGTAACTTTATTCCATGCCATTAAGATCTTATATTGGAAATGCACACGCAGAGTATGAATTTTGAAGTGATCTTATACTGCGAGTGTTATGCCTTCGTCAGCATTTTTTGATCATCTCTCATTCACAACTGGTGTTGTTGCATGGGTTTTTTCCGTATAGGAATTTTTCTTGGCTATGGTCAGACTTGAACTACAGACCTTCCGCTTAACAGTCGGTGATGATTACCATTGCACCACTTTTTTTTTTTTAGTCCCTTTCATGATTAAAGATTCGGAAGTTAAAGTTGTTGAGGGGTGGTAGTTCTGAAAATTGTACAATACGTCTACTATTATTATTAAAAAATAATTTCATTCACACAAGGACTGATTCTCTTAGATATAATAGCCGAAATCCATTTTGCTACTACATTATGTGAATTACAAAACCTAACCTTTTCTCCCTTTATAAATGTTTATAAAGACAACCGCTCTTTGGTGAGTGAAGCCACAGCATGTTTGCGTGCTATCCTGCTCCAGCAAACAACCGATGCATATGCGATTATCGGTCTTATCATTGCCGTGTAGATCCAAAGGACATTTTTTGGCAATAAGCCCCATGTTTTGCCAAAGGTACATTTGCATTGCCAAAAAGCTGACAACGCTTTGGTGGTTTTGGACTCAACATGTTTTGACCAAAGAAGCTTGCTATCTAGGATGACTTCCAAGTACTTAGCTTCCTTTGATATCGGGATGAGAATGTCTTTTAGCACCAGCTGAGTAATGCCAGTATTTTTTCTCCTTCTCCTGAAGACAACGACATCAGTCTTAAGAGGATTAACCGACAGCCCATTACTCGTACCCCAGTCCTCGATCACATCTAGCGCCGCCTGCGCTTTGAGACAGACAATCGCTAAACATGAGCCGACAGAGAGATAGATTCCAGAGGCATTGAGAGCATCAAGCAGAGAGGCACCATAACAGCGGAGACCACCTTGCGAGCAGCCCATATTTACTCCAGACTTGACACATTGTTCGAGGCCTGCATCAGCGATCACGGCCCTGTGCACAAGCATTGCTTTGATCCCCAAAATCAGTGCATCATCTACGCCATGCCGTTTAGCAGCGTTATACATGCTGTCGAAAGTAGCATTATCAAAAGCTCCCTCAAGCCGCGCTGATAAGCATGTTGCATGTGCAAGAGAGGATGCATTCGAAGGGCAACTTTGCGTACGTGCAACTCTACTAATCTCTCTATGCTTTTCAGCAAGAAGGATGTTAGACGGATTGGTAACATACCAGCTGCGCCGAGTTGTTTTCATCGTTTCAGTCGCAGTTTCCAATGAGGGAGTGTGCAACGAGCCGATGACAGTCTGATTTCCCCGAAAATGGGTCTAAAACAGTAAACTGAGAGTTTCTGCTTTAGACTCGGTGAAGGTACCAGACTATCTGAGTACATCCAACTTTGTCGATTTTCCTCGTTTGAGAACGTTAACCAACTTGCTGGTTGCGCTCAGCTCCCTTCAAAGACATTGGAGGAACTCAGCGTTCCACCAGGGAAGCGGCTTCCTGCTGGGAGGTTTTTTGACAGGACATGCGAGTTCGAAACAGTTGGTGATGGCGCTGTTCAGTTCATGAACGGCATCCTCCACCAATTGCTTTGTTTTGAGTTTAGGCAGGGCTTGAGTGGATTTCTCAAGCTCCTCTCCGAATCGTATCCAGTCCGTCTTTCTCGGATTCCGCTAGGGCTGCGAGGTGAAGATCCCACACTTCAATTGGAATTCGATGTATCTATGGTCTGGCAGCGTAAAATCTGGTAAGACTCTACAGTTTGTGATGGCCTTCACATGCCTATTAGACAGGGTAAGGGTAAGATGGTCTCCTCTCCGGTTGCATTTGCTGCTGCTCCAAACAGTATTTTGAGCGTTAGCATCGCAACAGATGATGAATCCAATCCATCTGGCTTCACAGTACTCGAGTTCAGAAACCGCCTTAGGTGGCGGGGGCAGTACCGAGTCGTAGCGGAAGTAAGCAGACGCGAAGACGAAGTAACTAGCTTCCGCAGCCACCAGATCTTGTCCACAGAATTGACCAAGTTTGGTTGCCGATAGCGTGTTCGATATGATGAGGCAGACCCTGGGCCTTTCGGATCGCTCATCATAAAGGATCGTCGCATCACATATACCACCAAGACCACACAGGCGTTTATTCCACCCCCATGGTTCCTGAATGGATACAATGTGATGATTTGTACCACTGCATGCAATTCTGCTATTGAGAATAGCAGCAGTTGGAGTGAATATCATAGATTTAGACTGCGGAACGCGTTCCATCCTTCGACTACTTGACATCAAAGTGGAATAAAATCCTACCAAGTCCGAAGTAGGGACGTGAGTCGTACGCGGATTTCAGGGTCTCGACAGAGCCATTGTCCAATCCCACAACCAGAGTGAAGTCCTCTTTTTTCAGAGAGTTCTTTTTCTGTAGGAATAGACAGTTCAGGCCCTTGTGTCGAGTCCCGGGTTCTGCGCACGTAGTCGCGACAGCACCTTCAGCTTGTTTCCGGGTTTGCCCGGCATCCAGCAGATGGCACGCGTTAATTTTGGGAGACTAACTACCTGATAGGTAGTGGTTCCCAGGGGAGGGATTTTCGGCACCATGCTCCTGATCCAGGCAAATGTCTGCTGTGAGGAACTGCTCGTCACGAAGGTACCATTCATCAAAGCTGACCTATCAGTCTGAATACAAAAGCCTTTTGCTGAAGCTAGCTCCAATAGATGATGCTCGCAGTGTTGGCAATCTGCGCTGGTCACTTGTATTTCCTTTCCAGAGGAAAAGGTTTTGTTGTGTGAATTGCCCGCCTTCGATGAGCAGTCTTTGGTCCTCTCCGTCTTCAGATTTTTACTTTGATCTTTGTTGATCGCCGCATCTACCTTCGGACTCCAATTTCCCGCCGCTACGTCAGCAAGGTTGTCCCCGGCGGCCGTCTCCCGTGTGAGAGCGCTCTTGCCTTTTTCGGTTCAAGCTCCTGCTCCCTTCCGACGCCGCTTTGGAACAGCTCTGCCAGCTTGAGGTTTCTTGGAATCCGAGATCGCTTCACCTTCTGCGATCAGAGTTTGTCTGTCAGCATCATCCGTTTTTTCGGCGGTGGCGCCGGCCATAACAGGACCCTGAAAGTTTTGGAACCTGGCATGCTCTTATTGGGGATTTGACCGTCACCAATAAGAGAAGGAGTGTTTGAGGCGCATGTCGAAAGTGCTGGCATGCTTGTGTCTACTGCAGCAGCCTTTTTCTGGCCGCCGACGCTTTCTGCGCTGCGCGCCGCCAAGATGTGAGGGAGCTGCAGATCACATGTCGGAGAGGGTCGGATGGGTTTCGGTAGGGGATAACTCCGCCGACCGCCGATCTAATCCTCTTAACTAATTTCCCCATAGGTTCGCCTTCAATCTTCGTGTCTTCGGTTGTGCCAGCCTCTTTGCACGATTTTCGGGCACGCCTCTTCTCCTTCTTTTTTGGCACTTAACAGTGCAATCTATAAGTGTAAGTCCCAACTCTGGGGCTCGTTCAACCTTAGCGGTTTCCCGTGCCGCGCCATCGTCGGTGTCGCCTGCGTTGGTTGCACCACTCATGCTCAATCCAATGAGGTGGTCGGACAATGAGCCGCAGGAGTCGGTGTCGTTCCGGGCTGTCGGGGAGTTAGGATTGAGTGGTGGGGCCTCCAGAATCCTTGCCCCGGCCGCGATCAGAGAGATCGCGAGTGGATTTCCGCTATTGCGGGTGCCACCTGGAGTATTAATATCGATTTGTTTGTCCATTCATCCATCAAAACTCAGTTCTCCGGGTCTTCGTTCGAGGTCATTGATCTCTTAAACCCCTTCGCCCCGACAAGGCGCCCGAAGAGCGAAGGGGATCTGGCTGTTCTGATGATAACGCATTTCTGGAAACTTGTGGCTGTGCAGAAGGAGCTCCGACCGTTGGCCCGGTTGTTGTAACGGGATCTGATGCTTGGTCCATGGCGACACTAACTGTTTCATCCTGTGTCTGATTCAGGCGTGGGCTTTTACCAGGCGGCGTATGATGCATTGAACTCACGATGACGCTTCACGGCGGCAAAGGGAGTCTCACTTTGGATGTTGGAATGTACGATGCATGTAAATTATGACAAAAGAACACAAGACGATATGACGGCAAATGACGCAGAATAAAACTGCTTGTCAATAAAAAATTTTCCGACTCAGGTGAGCAATAGACACGAAATCAACTTATGATGATAATGATGGTAGGTTTTATTTCTAAAGGAAACAAAGCTTATAATAATAGTAAGTAGGTACATATATAATTTACTTACCTCAGTTTGTGTCTCTTTGACGTGTGCTCACCTCGACGGATTTAAAAAAATAAGAAAAAAAAATACAAACAGTTGACGGGTATGTCACTGCGTAAAAGAGACACAGACTGTGGTTTGACAAGGACGACTATTGCGTGTTTGATTCGACATAAAATACATACAAGTTGGGGGTTCTGTGACAGTCATATTTAATCACTAATGACCATTAGTTTTTTTTTTTTGGATAAATTATCTATTAAATAAAGCTAATATCATTAACATTAACATTAGCTTCAAGTATTTTATTTCATATTGAATTTGTATACGTCTAAAAAACAATCTTTACTACCTTTGTTGGGCCCTTTCTTGAATATATTAGTCAATTTTGGTGCCCCCCTTACGGTATCTACAATGCACGTAGATTTATTCGTTTTCCCTTCGTGGTTTTCCCTGGGCTGATACATACAATGTATTGCCTTACAAGGCTCGCTTACCTAGGTTACCTACAACCTCTAGAAGAACGACACAAGGTCGCAAATATACTTTTTATCTGTGACTTACTTACCGATAATGTTGATTGTCTCTCCCTGCTCCGAATGATTCGCCTTAACACCGATCCCCGTAACCTTCTTCTTACCGCCTCGAGTGATGACCATGGAATGAACATTTTTAAATTAGCCCTGTAATTATTTATATATCAATTTGAGTGGCTTCTTAAAAGTATGCCAAAACTTTGTTTACCTCAACTTTCAATGTGTATCCTAGTTCAAATATTCATGTTAAGCCCCTGCCCGCATATCTATCTTTGTAAATTCCTGGGATAGGACAACAACGGAATTCTTAAATATTGCAAACATTTAGAAAACAGGAAGGAACTGCCGAAATCGATCAGATTCCGAATCCGATGCCGTGACCTATCTTATCCAGGACAAATAAAATAAAGCTAATTAAGGCGGTTAATTATTGACGTGCCATTGCTCTTGTGACAACTTACTGTGGATGCGACTAAAATTGGTTTTCGGATTCAATTACCTGATTCCCGGTAGAGGATATGGGACTCTGGTAGACGAAGTAGGACGAAACCTTCGTGAATCTGCCGTCACTCTACTGATTTATCTACTAATAACTGAAACCACTGGCAGTGAAGAAGAAAAATACACGAACATGAACAAGGTTTTGCTTTTTTTACGTGACCGTATTCAATGATGAATGGTCGTTGGAGCGAACATAAAATGAATAAATAAATAGAAAGCAATTAATAAATTATTGCTATTGCATTGAGCAATAGTCGACTGCACAATTTGTGTCCATCATCCATACAGCGCTCTAATTAATTAATTAATGTCTGTGGCGTTAATCGCATTCGGCATCGCTTTTGGGTTCGAGTTGCCTCATTCAATTGCGTTGTGTACTGTGATTCCTTTAACAGTATTTCGCAACTTAAACGTGATAGTAAAAGGCTTTCATTCCCGTCCAATCAGTTTGACATGAAAACTGAGTTAAACGTAATATAGAAGAGTTCGAATAGTTCAATCAGCTGAGTGGATTTGAAGCAAACTTATCAAATGGAAAATAGTACATTCAATGCAGATATTGGTACTGATGATAATGGTGACGGTAGTCCTGATTCTATCAGGGTCTGTACTGAGCAAAACCTTGGACGAAGGTGGATATGTGAGTGGGAATCTGGTATTAATCACGAAGTATTTGAAACAGTGGCAATAATAAAAGGTTTTTCAATAATTTTAATTTAATTTTCGTGGAGGCGAACGCCCCCATTTATTGGCTTAATTCAAGCTAGCTTAATCTAATCTTAACCTAATCTCACTTACTAGGTAGGGAGAAGGGGAGGGTGGTTAAGAAGGCGGATTTTTAGGCATCGAGTGCTGAGGTTGAAATCGAAGTAAGGATTCGAATTAACACTTCCCAGCATACGAGAAATAGGTTCATTGGAGCCATAGGCAGTACGGGGGGTGGGTAGGTAGAAGAAACGGGGATTTCGTACGTTGCGGGGGTTAGTGTTGCTAGAGACAGAGTTGTAGAGGGTCGCGCAGTCAATGGTACCTGAAAGGAGCCGATGGATGAAAAGAATGTCAGATACAGTTCTTCTTTCTTCCAACGTGTTCATCTTGATTAGTTTAAGGCGATCTTGGTAGGGTAGTAAAATGAAAGGATTGCTCCAGGGGAGACCTCGAAGAGCAAAACGTAGGAATCGGCGTTGGATGCTCTCGATTCTAGAAATGTGGGTTTGTTGGTAGGGAGACCACACTTGGGAGGCGTATTCAAGAAGGGGCCGGACAAAGGTTATGTAAAGAGATCGGGTAACGTAAGGGTCCGAGAATTCTTTAGACCATCGCTTCACGAAACCGAGTGCAGAATTAGCTTTAAGAATTATCTCATCGATGTGTGCCCAAAAATTAAGCTCTTGGTCACATAATATGCCAAGATCGCGAATGACTTGAACCGTGGAGATGGGTTGATTATTGAGGAAGTAGAGATGAGGAGGAGGTTTAATTCGTTTACGTGAAAATGTAATTGATTGGCATTTTGAAATATTAAGCTCTAAGCAATTTTTGGAGCACCAGATGGAAAAGCTATTGAGATCAGATTAAATAAGGGAAGAGTCATGACTGGAGGAAATGGTCTTGAAGAACTTGATGTCGTCGGCGTATAATGACATGTGGGAGTGTTTGATCGCCAATTCAAGATCGTTTATGGAAAGAACGAAAAGAAGTGGACCTAAGTGGCTGCCTTGAGGGACTCCGGAGGAGGCTAAAAAGGGGTTAGAGAAGGCAGATCTAAAACGAACATTATAATAGCGATTTTCCAGGTAAGAGATATCCACTTCAAAGAAATGGGGTCGAAGCCAAGAGAGGACAATTTGAAGAGTATCAGTCTGTGGGAGATTTTATCGAAAGCTTTACTGAAATCGGTTGAGATAACGTCGACTTCTTTGCCGTTCTCTAAGGCTGATAGGGTAAAGGACACAAATTCAACAAGGTTAGTGGTTGTGGATCTGCATTTGAGGAAACCGTGTTGTCTAGGGGAGATTAATGACTTGCAGCGAAAACTTAGTGTTTCGTACAAAACACTCTCGAAGAGTTTAGTTATATGTGATAGTTTGACAATGGGACGATAGTTGTTAACAACGTTCTTCAGACCTTTTTTATGTATAGGGGTGATAAATGAGTTTTTCCATAAGCGGGGGTATTCACCTTGGGATAGGGATAGGGTGAAGATTTTCGAGAGAGGGCGAGAGATGGTTGAGGAGCATTGTTTTAGAAATATGGCAGGGAGACTGTCGGATCCAGGAGTGAATTCATCATTAAGTAGATTTAATTTGTTTTCGATGACATGAGAATCAACCGTGTGTGGGAGAAATGGTCCAAGCGAAAAATTCGGTAGATAATCAAAGTATGAGAAGTCTGGAGCAAACGAGTCGTCGGCGAAAGACTGTTTAAAAAAGGTGGCGAAAAAGTTGGCGATAATATTGGGATCATTCGAGGTTTGATCGTGGAAGGAGAGGGAGGTAGGATAGCCATCGGATTTTCTTTTATAGTTAACAAACTTAAAGAAGGACTTTGGTTCGTTTATAATATTGGCTTGCGTTTCTGTTAAATACCGTTGATAGAGGAAGTTGTGTAGGGCGGTAAAGTGGAGATAGCTGCCCAGGTACATAGTTAGAAAAGTCATTGGATGATTGAGTACGAAGGAAGATTGTCCATTGCTTATTTCTTTTGTTTCTTAGAGAACGGATAGGCGGATAGATGTTGAAATGGAATAAAATAAGCTGTGCGTGAAGAACTAACAAAGTTCTTTTGTTATTTGAAAGACCCATATATGCCATTATGTAGGAAGTATGACATTCTTCAAATGACTGCCTCGGCTTCTTATATTGGTATGGACCCGAGTGGTCCATTTTTAAATGATTCTTCCGCATAGATCGGAATGAATTTGAGCGACGGCATTTGCTATATTTATCTTAAAGGCATTGATTGTGGTTTATTCGCATAGACCTCTGACTACAGGAAACCTCACAAAAAAAGGCTAACAGGGTCAAATCGCACGATCTTGGTGGCCAATTCGCGTCACCTCTACGAGATATAACCTTACTCCCGAATCGTTCATGCAGAATGTCAATCGTGGCGACCGCTGTTTGTCACGCAGCGCCATCTTACTGGAACCACATGTCGTCTAGGCCCATATGGTTCAACTTGGGGCATAAGAAATTGATTATCATCAGTGACAGTAACCGCCACACCAACGTCGTTTTCGAAAAAGTATGGACCAATGACGCCGCACCAAACGATCACTTTTTGAGGATGTGTTGTCACCTGGTGAACTTCTTGTGAGTTGGTGTCATCCCATATACTGCAATTTTGTTTGTTCACCGCCATTCATCGAAAAACATGCCTCGTCGCTTAAGATGATTTTCGGTCAAAATTGGGGTCCATTTCCAAACGCTTGAAGGCCAGTCAGCGAACAAACGACTATGGTCATGAACTCTGAGCATCTGGGCCAATTGGATCTTATACAGGTCTAGGCCCAAGTCTCGCCAAGTTAAAGCCTGCGATGGCCCGAGTTCTTGTGCTCATCGAGGAGCCGACTACCCCGGGTTCTGCTGTGCATTTTCAAGACCGCGGCGATGTTTTCGGCTGCTTTTGCATTCCTTTGACTTACAAATGTTAACTGATTGATTACCGAACCGATCGTCTTAAATTTGGCCACCTAACGCTGAGAAGTCGATTGTGGAGGAGAGTACGGTGGATGGGGAAAAATTTCGAATCCCTACAGTGGCTGCTTTTGCATTGTTACTTGTGAGGTACGGGGTCTAGCATTGTCATGCCACAATATTGGACCATACCTTTTGACAAATGCAGGTGGCTTTTCAGACAAATTTGTATGCATTATGTCGATTTCCTCACAATATTTGACTGCATTTATCGTTTCCCATGATTGAAGAATGGAATGGTCCTTTCGATGTCCACCAAATTGTCACCATAACCTTTTCTGGGTGAAGGCCAAGTTTGGGGCTGTGCTTTCATTTACGGTTGTCATACAAAATCCACTTTTCATCTTATGTGATTATACAGTGCAAAAAGGTTGCATTTCGGTGCCTTAGACTCAGCGATCACAGGTTTCTAGACGGCGTAGTTGTTGCGCCTCGTTCCATTCATGGAATACCCGCTTGTCGAGTTTTTTCATTTTTCCTATTTGAGATAGGTGTCGACTTATTGTCATGGGGGATACGCCCGTGTTGTGTGAAATGCGCTGCAACGTTTTTTGTTGGGTCTGAAGCCACCGTTTCTCGTATAATGGGGTCGTCAATTACCGTTTCCGGTTTCCCACGCGTTTCGTTTTCGAGGCTTAGGTCTCCCGTACGGAACTTACCAAACCAATGCCGAATTCATCATTTATGTTTTTGGCTGCCAGAGATGCGTTATGCCCCAGTTTGTACTTGTAAAGGAAAAGAGTACGAATTAGAACCGTCGACAGCATGATATAAAAATGCCTAGAAAAAAATAACTGCAGTTGCAACGGACCTTAAAAGTCGCATACATCAAACACACATACCATTTTATCTTATAAAAAAAATCACTCTGTTGTGCAGATGCTCACTCTGCAGCTTCTAATTGAAGGCTAAGTGCAAATTCGGACATTTCATGTGGTACAACCTAATACAACTACCTTATTCTAGATTGCTTGAAACTTATCTTATCTTATTGGCCCGAAGTACCAGTCGTAAGAGGCAACGAAAGTTCTCATGGATCTCTGCCAGCTGATCAGCTGACACATACTGGCAACACTACACCAATACACCATATTCGTTGACCCACCTATGTAGGTGTAAAATATGATCTTTGTTGAGTAAAATATTCGGGAGGAGAACTAGTAAATAAAACTAAACGGTCAACAGGCAGTACGCTTCTGACGATGTAAGGTCCACTGTAGAGCGGCTCTAGCTTACGGGACTCACCCGTCACTGTTGCCTCATGCTCGACTAACACGAGGTTATCCACCTCATACTTGGATGGCTTGCGATGCCGCAGGTCGTAACGCCGTTTCTGCTCCGTCTGGCTCCTCTCGATATTCTGCAATGCTCTCTCTCTCCTTTGGCCCATTTCATCCGACCCGATTGGTCCGGTTTGCCCTAATTCCAGCAGCAGCTTGTTACCCATGATGTCCCTCGGTGTGTATGCAAACAATAGCTCGCGCGGGCTCGCCCTTGTAGTGGAGTTCCTTGCAGTATTCAATCCCCGTATTGCTCGCAGCTGGCCCGCCCAGTCCATTCCGGCAGATTGTGTACATTTTAGTGATGAAAGGATGGTCCTATTACAGCGTTCCACCTGGCCATTCGCTCGAGGGGTCCTTACAGCGGTTCTGATGTGCTCCACCCCATCGCATCCTTGGGAACCAAAACGCTTCCCGTACCCGTATCAACGTCTTCTCCACAGCCAAGTGTCCCACATCGTCGTGACAGAGCTTTAGAATTCTCCATCTTATCGCGTAAGGCACCACCCACCCTTCAAATGGAATTTCCTTTTGCAGCTGCTTTTTCCTAGCTGTTAATTCGGACGACCTCAGCTCCTTTATTATTTCTCGCAACTTAGTGTCCTGCCACTGGATAGCCGCTAGCCAATCGTCATCCATGATGTGCAGATTAAGCACGAATATCGATGCTTCTTTCATCGGTTTTCCCTCCAATCGCCAACACCTCCAGTTCGTAGGAATGATACTTCCTTTCATGTTCCGAGAGCTTGCGACTGTAGAACAAAACCGGACGCAAGGTCGAGTCTTCCTTCGCCCTCTGAAACAAGATTCCTGCCAGGCCCACGGCTGACGCCTCAGTATGTACCTCGTGCTCGCAGCTTGGGTCAAACAGCACCAGTACTGGCGGATTACTTAAGATATCTTTAAGACGCTGGAATGCCTCCTTCTGTTGGACTGTCCATACGAATTCTTGATCCCCTTTCGTCAAATCAGTCAGAGGTACTGCCAACTGCGCATAGTCCTTCACAAACTTCCTAAAGAACCCGGTGAGTCCTAAGAACTGTCGCACCCATGGATGTTCCGGGGTGCTGGAAACTCGGGGATCGCTTGTCTTCTTCCGGCTTGGCTTCAGCCCATCCTTATCCACCTCGTACCCAAGAAACTCAATGCTTGTCTTGAAGAACACGCACTTGCTGACATTCAGCGTTAATCCGGACTCCTTTAGCGATCTCAGAACCCTTTGTAGCTTCTCCAAACCCTCTTCGACAGTTTTGCTGCACTGCTACATCGCCTTTCCTTCTTATGGAAATACCTCACCTGCTGGCATTGAAAACATGTTCTCTCTCTTCCCGTCGATTCAGTATCTTGCCGTTCTACTTCACGTCGGTCCGCTTCCCCACGCTCCACCTCGCGCCGCCGAGAACTCTCCGTCGCACGCCAGCTCTTGGTCCTTAAACTCACGACCCAACGGACTCTCTCTAGAATTTCGTCCACTAACGCCGGCCTCGCTGCTCGGAATGCTTCTAAGCACTCACCATCCGAGATTCCTTGTGTGATATATTTCACCAGAGAGTTACTTTGAACGTGACCTCTCGACGCAATCATTTTCATCTCAAATATACAGGGTGTCCCACGAGCAGTGTGCCAAAAAGCTAGAGCGTGCAGGTCTGGTGAAGACAAGAAAAAAATCGTACGGGAGGGCGGGGAGGGGGGGGAGGGGGGGTCAATTCGCCCCGTTTAGCCGGGAGGGGCAATTTTCTAAAAAAATTGAGTTAATTTGGAAAAAAAAGTATTAAAAATCAACAGTTACATCCACAATGTCGTGATATATTTTTTGGAAAGCCATCAAATGTGTTGATGAGTTAACATCCAATTTGGAAATGTTTTTTTATTAAAAATGCGATGCCTTTTATTTACATTTGGGTTGCAAATATTTTGTTTTCAATAAAGAAAAATTGCGGTTTTATTGTCTTAAGGTCCTAGCGGGTAGAACCCATTGGTGGCGTGTTTCATACATTAATTTGCCTACCAGAAAAAGGGTTTTTCTTAGAAAAAAATGGTTCGGGTTTTTTTTTAATTTCTCAAAAACTACAAGACGTTTTTGCATCCGGTTTTCTGTTTTTAACTAAGAACTAATAACAGAATTGATTTTTTGAAAAAATATTAGTACTTAATTACATAAAATTTTGAAAAAAAAATAGTTCGAAATTTTTTTTTTCATTTTTTTTCAAAATTTTGAGTTTGAAAATTAATTTCTCAAAAATTATTCCTTAAAACAGCTTCGTTTAGAAACAGGATGAAAGAAGAGGTTTCTGGCCTTACAAAAAAGTATATCACGGCATTGTGGATGTAAGTGTTGATTTTTAATATTTTTTTTTCCAAATTAACTCAATTTTTTAGAAAATTTGCCCTCTCGGCTAAACGGGTGGGAATAGACCGCCCCTCCCATACGATTTTTGTCTTGTTTTGAAAAGACCTACACGCTCTAGCTTTTTGGCACACTGCTCGTGGGACACCCTGTATATTCCTCCACGTCCTTACCATGCTTCTGCCTACGCTCACGCAAGCGATCGTGAACATCTGCGTCATCGTCTACCGTTGGAAAATTCTGGCACAATTCACTGAAGAACTGCTCCAATGATTCCAGCGTCCTTCACGAACTTCCACAGCAGCTCCATAACTTAGCCGCACCTACCAATTTTGTTGTCGCTGCCATCAGAACCACCTTCTTTATCAAGGCTTTGGACGATACATAGTTCCGTATGGCTTTGGGATCGAACTGTGGCAACATATCTGCAACTTCTCGGACGGTGTATACGTTACGTGAGCAACATGTATCTGCCCTCGGTGCGACCATAACGTCACGGGAGGAACACGCATCAGCTCTGGGTGTAATGACAACTGACGGCTTTTCGGCCTCACGAGTCGTCTGTTCTGAGTGGGCCACTGCAAGTTTCACTAATTCAGCCCACAGCCTCCGCAACTCATTACGCATGTCTTGGAATTCGTCGTCGCCAGGTTCCGAATCCGTCGCATCCAAATGCCGCTCTAGCAACTCCTCCTTCAAGCCGCTCTGGTCTAAAGCCCGCTTTTTGAGCTCCTCGCGTAACTGATCCCTAGTCATCGATCCAGCAAACCACCAAATCGCAAGCAAAAAAAAAATTTTTGTTACAGCTTATGAAGAGCCAGAGACAAGCTACTGTCATTCACTTATGTTGTGTGCGATTTATTTTTCACACAAGTGAAACGGGACCTACAATTTAATGTTAAATCCGAACAGTAGAGCCGAGAAGTTTTCTCAAGGCAAGTATACTAGGGGGATTCGCCAGTACCCTCTGAGGAGAGAGGCCGCGAAATAAACATTCGATGGCGTTGGTGTTATCGGGATCCGATCTTGCTCATCGTGCGTCAGAGGCCGACACACTACCCACTACACCACGGCGCTCTGGTATCAATAACAGGACAAAATTAGTAACCAGTTTGCCTTACTAAAAGCATAGAAACTAGCGAACAAACAAGGCAGACAGTATAGCCAACAAATCAAATTAGGCTGTTGTAAAACCTCCGTAACACAGTCTTGGTTCGACGAAAAATTCGAAGAAAAACAAAAGCCCGTAATGTTCTAAGACTTTAAGCCCTGCAAAATAGTGAAGACATCATGCGTATAAGATATCAAACCATACGAGAGCAAGTTAGTCATCTTCTTCGGGATAAAAAAACGTCAATGAGAACAAGTTTGCTAAAATTCAGGAAGCAATGGGTGCAGGGCTAAACGCAGGGGTCGTTTCGGACAAAGAGAGAGTTGCAACCTAATGGAGGAGATATTTCGGTAGACCGCTGAAGAGCCAATAACAATGGAAAACGGGCTTATTCACACGGCCGCGGTCCAGGATGAACTGCCACCCATTGAGGAAGTAAAAAAGCAATCCATCGGCTTAAGAATAACAGCGTCGCAGGAATTGACCTAATACCAACGGAATTAATGAAATATATAGGAGAAAAATTAACAGAGAAGTTACATGAGCTCATCATAACTCAAATGTGTCCTTTTTTAGAGTTATACAAATTCAATATGAAATAAAATTCTTAAAGCTGATGTTAATGTTCATGATATTAGCTTTTTTCAATAGATAATTTTATGCCATTACTGCTCAAATATAATTTTAAGCACTAGCTCGAATGAAGCGCAATCGTCCAATTTTCGACAACTTTATCAAAAGAGGCCATATATCAGCAATTACATGGCGAATGTTGACTTAAAAATCGTCCAAATTCGTCCAATGACCAAAGAAAGTAATCTAAATGTGTAAGATCACATGATCGTGGAGGCAATGTCACAGGTCCATTGCTCGAAATTATGCGCTCAGCGCCGTGTGGCATGTTGCGCTATCTTGTCAAAGCCAAAGCTCTGTCAGGTCAATGCCATACAACTGAGGAACGAATAAGTGAGAAATCATGTCTCTCTAACGCTTTCCATTGGCGGTAACATTCTGGCCGGCATCGTCCTTAAAGAAATATGGGCGGATAATTCCACCAGACCATAAAGCACATCAAACAGTGAGTTTTAATGGTCTAGGGCGTCTCGACAAAGGCTTCTGGGATTTCTCCACTCTAAATTCGGCAATTTTACTTGTCTACATACCCGTTTAACGAAAAATCGGCCTCATCGGAGAACAAAATTTTGCGTTGAAAATGAGGATCAAGCTGAACAATATTTTTGGTCCATTCACCGAAACTACGACGCGTATAGTGGTCACTCGGTTTTAACTCCTGCACTAACTGGATCTTATAAGCTTTTAAGCCATGATCTTTCCATAAAAATGTCCACAAAGTGGATGGGTACAGCTCCACGATGACGAATCGACTTGTTCGGATTCTCCTCAACACTGCGCTCCACAACGGTAATAACTTCTTCTCTTCGCGCTGTTTGTCATCTTTGGGGATTATCCACTAGAGTGTACAATGTTCGTAAACAATTCATCACGTTCGGATTTACTTGTTTAGATGGAAGGTTGTGCCGACTGTAAAGTGGATGTAGCACACGATATGCTTGGCGAACGGATGGTTCTCAAAACAGGTTTGCACAATTTTCATGGGTTGTTCTGATGTTAATCTATGTTTTTGTTAAATGGCACAACGTATTAACCACAAATCATTTTTCAACTGTCAAATTGGAAACCTGTGGAGACAGTGTTGCCAGCTCAAAAACAAAACTCTAAAAAAAACACACTTTACAAGAATGCTTGGGAATATGACCCTGTATATGACAAAAGCGGCGTTCACACTATACGATTTGTCCATCCGACTTGTTGGAAAACCTTGCTTGATGGGCCAAATCGTAAGTGTGCACGCTCTTACGACATGTCGTCCGACTTGTCGTACAGAAGTTCAATTTTTTCAACTTTTTGACTTTGTTGATCAACTTGTCGTAAGGTGTGAACAGTTGTCGTACGACTTCAGTGCATTTTCTCATTTATGTTTGTGATTTCAGAGAGTCAACACCCAATTTGAGCGGGATGAACGATATGGCAGGAAATAAAGAAAAAGAATTTTGGATCGATTTTTTTGAGGTGTACCGCCAATTTCCAGAAGTATGGAAGATAAAAAGTGAAATTTATAAAAATAAAGTACTGAAAAAGAAAGCGTACGAAGTACTCTTAGGACATTACAAACAAATTGATGAAAATGCGACAGAGGAAATTTTAAAAAGGAAAATCAATAATTTCCGCTCATGTTACCGACGGGAGTTGAAAAAAGTTAATAATAGTTATCGGTCGGGTTGTAGCGCCGAAGACATATACGTACCAAATTTGTGGTACTATGACGCATTAAACTTTTTAAAGGACCAGGAGACTCAATTTCTTCAATAGATATAGAGATGGAAAATGACGGTACTTTGTTTGAAGAAGTAAGTAAGCAAGGTTCTTGGAAGTTCTTCAGTGATATTATAGTATTCCGTGAAATTCCTTCTAATTCCGTGAGACTAGTAGTATTGTACCGTTATGTGGCTGTTGCTTTGAATTGCCAGCTATATGAACAGATATATACTGATTCGGGGAATTAAATTGCAATTTAAAATTACAATATCGCTTCAAGGACGTATCTAGTGTCGCCATTTAAATGTAACAGGTGTTACATGTGTATCTGTTGTTTTCTCATAAATCTTTAAAATGAAAAATTAATCTTAATATATTTTTAGAGCACAGCATCATCATCGTCAATTTATCAGTGCAGCCCTCCTGTCCGCAATAGAAAAAGATTTAAATTGGACAGGAATCAGGTACTACTGAAAGCAGTGGAAAATTTGGGCAGTCAAATTGAAAAAAAAGATGACGCTGATATTTTGGCTGCAGGTTGGGCAACTTGCTTTAGAAAGTTGGATGCAGACCAACAACTGTTTGCCAATAAGACCATCAACGAAGTCCTATTCCAAGCAGCTTTGGGTAAACTAACCGCCCAAAGTCATAAGGCATTTGAATCCCAAACAGAAATACAGTCGATACCATCAACTTCGTCACATAGCTGTGCAAATATACGCCCGATGAATATAACTTACAACTCCCCAACATAATTTTCGGAAGACCCTCCAAGAACTGCCGTATACATCCGTCCGAGAACAACATATCCATATACGGTTGTACGCAAAGATTCGCCAAACATAATTACAAATTCAAAAGTCAGGAAAAGAACCATACAAGAAGTACACAATAGCCAGGAAGAAACACAAAGCTCATACACATCTCTTGATGAGCTCTTCAAAGACCCGGATTTCCAATCATAAAAAAATTAATACATATATACTATATTCATACTTTTATTCTAAATTCCATTTAAAGCTTTACATGTTTTTGTATAATACAACTTGAAGTTAATTTGCTTATGTAAAGAATTTAAAAAAATAAATCTGAAGGAGTAAAAGACTTTCTTTGTTTTTTTAACAATGTTTTTTTTTTTATTTAAAATCTATATATTGGGAAAGGTCCCAACAGTATTGAAATAATCGGAGAAATCTCTGCGAACTTCCTTTGCGTTATTTGCCCAGTTATGGCATTTTCCAGCTTGGAGATTGGGTAATATCGGCTGGCTAGAATCAATGTCTATGTCCGAGCTCCGGATATATGTACCTGGGTTGATCTTCCTTAAAAAATTGTGAAGATAACATATTGCCAGTACAATATCCGTCGTCTTTTCAGGGCTTAAATTGATGGTGGTCTGCAAAACTCTGACTTTTTTTAACAATTTTTGGTACGTTGCAGTGTCCATTCTTAAATAATTACGAAAATCTTCAGGCGAATTTTCGTTTAATTCCCGCAACAAATTAACGGATGAAAATTTACTTCTGTTCTTTATCCACGGTTTAACCCACATTCGCTTTTTTTCTTTTTTTCTTTTTTTCTTTGCTCTACTTCTTCATTTTCCAATATTTCATTGATTATCATCACTGAAATAAAAGCACGCGTCACCATCTTTACACTTTAAAATTTCTTTCACAAATGAAGTCTGTCAAGCATGTTGTATGATGTGAACGCTAGGCATTTTTTGGTCGTCCGACAAGTCGGATAGACATATCGTAGAATGTGAACGCCGCTATTGGGCCGTCAGTGCACCACCTTCGTGGAATTGTCATGCTGGACAGAAAGCCGGGTAAGTCAAGACGCTAAAGGTATTATTCACTTCATGGTAGGTTATGCGTTCAAGTCAAGGGCTTACAGGTTTTATGAATCCAAATCGAAGCGGATAAGCTCCACAATGCGGAAGATTTTACTGTTGGTCAGAAGAATAAAGCTGTTGTTGTTTATAAAGGGGAGGTGAAGAGGCTGATCAATCATCTAGAGACAGCTTTAATAACGATGCTATTAAAAAACTCGATGCGGATGTGCTCATTTGCGTTCGCGAGTAGGCCAATATTTATCAAACTGGCTTAAACGATTTTAACTTTCTGTAGTAAGTGTCACATAGAACCGTTGTTAAAATCAATGTAATACGTTGAAATCAAATACCAAATAAATCCTAACAGCCTTCGCATAAAACGAACTTACTCGGACAATATTCGCTTGTAGTATCGTACGAGCAATAACCAAACTTCCGTCGAATACGATGAAGAGCCCAACCTCGAAGAAGCCAACAATAAGAAGCACCATAGTAACAGGAAATGGCGATGCTGCTGCTCATACATTTCCATTTCGTTCTCACCATCAACCCTTACAACATCTCTATGACAGTGAAAGGATATTCCAGTAATTAAAAATGTAGGTAAAATTTCTCATTCAGAAATGGAAGGACCACGAAACGAAAAAACGAAGAGAGCAAACCTAAAGGAGCGTTAATCCTTTATCGTCAACGACTACGATGTTAAGCTTTCGCTGTCAATCGAATGTAGTGAACATCCGTTTCCTTTATCCCAACATTTCTGCCATCAAAAACGTATTCAACAGATAATTATCGTAGCGTGCTGATGATTTTTGAATCCAACGAATTGAATTAATGACAGCTCACCAAAGGGCGGCTACGACGAACATTTAACGCGATACCTCGAGTGTACGTAAGCTCATCTGCTCAGACGAAGTAGTTTGAGGAGGATTTCAACCGTTATTTTTCATTTGCTTTCATGGTAACACCAGAATCGCTGTGTCTATGGCAATACTTTTCATTCAACTGACCACGCGGTTGAGCTAACGTAAGTGTCTAAGTCCGGCAATCAACCTTTTTTTGTTTGTAATAAATGAATTACTAATATAATTTAAATATTTCAAAATTTGAAACCGTTTTGTTTTTTGAAATTAATTCATTTCACTTTCTGTCTTTAATTTTTTTAAAGTCGATGATTACAAGTTAGAGAGATGAAAAAAAACTAATAATTGCTAGAGAGATATTTAATTAATTCGCATTGGTAACTCCTAGTCGAAGTGAATAGATCAATAGAACTTTTAGGTACTCTTTCTTTTCTTTTATCAGTTAACCAGTGAGTGGGAAAGGTGAATTTTTTTTGTGTAATTATTACAATAGAAGCGATCAGTCTCTCAAACATTTCGAAATTCATGAGGATTTTGTGAGCTGGAATGAAACGAAAGAGAACGGATGCAATACTTTTGAAAAATGACCTCGGACTCAAGGCTTTAAGGTTCCAAAATCATCACTGTGTCACATGTTGCTTTCACGTAAGGCACCAATTACCAAAAATCGTCTCCTTTGATAAAGCAGCAAGAGACCAACATTTCAACTAGCAAAGTCATCGAGTTTACTTGCCAAAAAGGTCGTACTGTAACTTCGACGTTCGATCGGGAAGCAAAGGCCAATTTTTTTTTAATTGATTGTGCTCCATACAATTGTGTATGCTATGTGCTCTGCATCTGCCGTTTTAGTTCTTTTTTATGTAACGAGTCTTCTTAGCTCATATTGCACGGTCGTTATGAAGGAGCAGATTTCCCGCCAGTAGTACTTGTCATGTGCCTTACAAGAAGCTGCGGGATCGGCAAGTCCTGCGAATCGTCTACAGTGGAATATTGCGTTCCCTGGGTCTTCCTCATCCTCTGGACATTCTGGGCAGAAGGGCGAGCTGTCGGGTCGAAATCTGTGAAGAAATTTTCGATAGCCGCCGTGACCTGACAGGAATTGCTTAAGGTGGTAATTGCAATCCCTGTATGCTCTTTTCCTCCAAGCCTCGATCGTGGGGATCAGCTTTAGGGTCCATCTGCATTTTACCTTATTATCCCACCTGGCTTGCACCAGTGTTACAGATGTTGCTCTTTTATCTTCCGGTCCGTGGTTCACCTAAGGTAAACCCTATGTATCTCGTTGGCAAGGATACCGATAGGGATCATACTCGCTATAACACAGGCTATTTCATCCGAGTTTGTCGGAAAACCGCATATGTACTGTTCTTATTGCGCAGAGCCTGTATGCAGACGAAAGCTTGCTTTTATCTCCTTCGTTGTAATAGCTCCCACCCAGACCGGCGCAGCATTTTCGCGTTTCCCGGTCCCCCGATGTTTGGCAGCAATCTGGCAGCTGCTCGCATATGTGAAGCCTTCTAAAATTAGTTATCAAACATTACACCCAAGTCATTGATTGCCTTTTTAGTCCTGATTAATTGGCCCCCAACCTGGAAGTTTGCGTATTCTACAGTCTTTCGGCTGGTTATTAAACAGCCTCCGCCTTGTGGTCAGCTAGTTTAAGGTCGGCAGACTCTAGCCAATTTTTGATCGTGACGATTGCTTCATCTGTGGCTGACTCTACCTCGTGAATGTGTTTCACTAGAGTAACTAGGACGATGTCGTCAAAACCGATAATCTTGAATCCTTATAGCAGCGTTGATCGCAAAATTCCATCATACATTTTGTTCCACACAAGAGGTCCAAGGACTGATCCCTGGGGGGACTCACGTGGAAACATTGTTGTATTTAAAGCCATCGTCCACCTGATAACTCAGCTTGATAAGTTAGTGAAGTAGTTAAGAATTATGTTCAGAAGGTAACGGGGTGCATCCATTCTGGTCAGAGAGCCCCTAGTGCAGGGCCGGTTTGCAGAATTAAAACCATTTTAAACGTCCAGCGTTGCAACTGCGCAGTATTTCTTTGTGTCCCCTCGCTACGTTTTCCCCCGTATCGCTTCAGCAGCAGTATCTAATACCTCTTTTATGGCATCGACGGTACAAAGCGATTTTCAAAAACCATATTGGTGACAAGACAAAGCTTCTCTATCCTCCGCGACAGAGATTTGTCGGCCATCTATGATACGTTCTAGGCTTTTTCTGGTAGTTTCTAGCAAGCATTTTGACCGGTACGCTGAGGGTTCTCCAGATGGTTTGTTTCCCTTGGGTAGTTTCCATGGTTCAGGGAAAATGCCCTCCTCAAGGCATTCGCTCTTTGCATAATTGCTATAAAAATGTCTGGTCTCCTTTTAACGGCTGCTTTGATCGCTTTATTTGGGACGCCGTCATCATTCCATGTTCATATTCATCCGTAGTCACTGGCGGGATCTGGTCCGTGCTAGTATCCCTCGTGGCGGTGCACAGAGTAGATGGTCTGTGAGGAAATAGATGCTCCACTGTTGTTCCTGTTATTGTTGGGCAAGATATTTGTTTGGACTTACTGCCCCTTAGCTTCTGCGTCACTATCCTACATGCCAGCCTTCAGAGATCTAGGTTTGCTTCGTTGCAGAGTTGCTTAAAGCATACTGCTTTGTTCCCTTTGACGGCCTTGTCAAGCTAACGTCTCAAGCTGAGGGTATCTAATCGTTCTTGGAACTCTAGTCTTCCCCTAGAACGCTGTGATCTAGCCTTTTGTGACCCTTTTGATCTCCTCACTCTACCAGTTCACCCCTTCTGCTAGCTGATCTCCTGGACATCGCCACATCGCACGCTGTCGCGATTGTTTTAATTACTAATTTTAATCTTTTTTTGACACTACCGGTCACGTAGCCAGCGTTGTTTGGGTTGTCCGTTTTGTACCAAAACCATATTGGGTCCTTTGTGCAGTTCTTGACTATGTGGCCTTCTTTTCCGCATTTTCTGCAATGCTCGTTTTTGCATTTGCGCGCAATGCGGCCGAATTCCAGGCACCTAAAGCACTTTGTTAGCACTGCGCACATCCGGATACCGCAATTTACTCAGCAAATCTTTATCTTGCTCGAGTTCAACATTAAGTTCGCACTGCTTGCCGGCAACCCTATCGTCGCGACTAATGTGCCACCGTATACCTTCCTTAAGTTTTAGACGGTGGCTTCGCAGACCTCTTTTAATTGGTGAGATATCATTGCATCGAAGATATCCTTCTTGGTTGTGACCTCGTCGTTGTCCTTGATTTCCATCGTCATTCTCTGTGTCAACGCTTGAAACTCTACTAAAAAAACTCCCTAAAATCATGTGAATTTTTCAATATGTATTTATGTATGTGCCATCGAACAAACTTGTTGAGTGATGCGTTACATTAGTTTAAATAAGCCAGATAAGATTTTTGAGCCACCTAGTAGATATAAAAAGTCAAACAAAAAACAAAATTCAATACCACATATCAAACGATTGTTCATGAATACTTAACAAACACAATTGATTTTTAACAACGTCTTTTTCTTTCTTTTTAGGTTAGAATGGAGCCAGAGGTTATACTTCCATTTCGTGAAGTACAATACCATTATGAAGACCAGCACAAGACTCATCAAAGAAACATAAGGCTTATTCTTAAAATAAAACAACTTTTTACATACTTTCTTGTCTTCATTTTTATGTATCTCTGTCTCACATCTCTAATGAACCTATATCTAATAAGATCGTTTAGATCTAAAGATTAATATGCCAAACAAAAAAATACAATGCACTAACAAATCGGGCAGCACCTAGTGTTGGAAAACCAGGCACTACTTACAAGGAGGCATGTGTAGGTACCAAAATAGCTGTGTTAGCTAAGGACTACCATAACACTACTCTCACTACAGCACAAATAACAACGTTACAAGAAGCCATTATTAGGAACGTCCTGGGACAAAGGATAGCATCATCAAACTGCACATTCAAAGCAGGACACTCTGAAATGTATGACAGAGAGTATCGTGGAGTGGCTGAAAATCACCAAACCGCTGCTGAAGCCTTGGGAAGGAGCCGAACTGTGGGCTACAAAGGAGGAATCTATTCCTCAACCCTGCACCGTAGTCGGCTACTTTCCTAACGCCGCCGGCAAAGACACCAACAAAATACTCGACCGACATTGGATTGAAAGCAGACTCGTGAAGGACTCTAAAAAGAGTCAACAAGGGCACATCCACTGTGTTGGTACTCTCAGTAGGCTAAACAATTATAAAAACACTGGAGGAGAGAAGTAACAAAATCAACTTCAAATTCGGACAAATCAGCCTCCGTCAAATATCAAGTTCGGACAAGATCAATGAGGACTAAGAGACTCTCGACGTGCCTGAAACCTCTAAGAGTGCTGTAGCACAATGATAAAATTCCTTCAAGCCAACTTCTAGCATGCTAAATCATCATCAGCTGAAATATGCAAGAAGCATGCTGGTGGTACATTTACTCTGGGGCTGATTCATTAACAAAAACACCATATCAGGATTAGACATTAAAAATTGTAAGTTGATATACGACAAATCGGCGGTCATACACGGAGCTGCCATAATAATAGACAATAATATTAAATTCCTTAAAAACAAAAACACAGTCTTAATTATTGTCAGCACGGCAGACACAGAAGTAACTATTACCTCAGCCTACTTCCCGGAAGACGATAGTGAAGCATCACCAAAGCTAGTAAAGGACCTGGTGAAATTCTGTCAAGGGAAAGGTACAATTTTTATTATAGGCCGCGATGCCAATGGGGAAGCAGCGAGAACAACCTTAACAATTCGTCGCCTCGGAATTAAAGAAAGAAAAACAAAATTAGGTTGGTTCCCGAGAGGGTTAGGCGTTCCTCCAAATTAAGAACGTACTGGGGAGCATCGTTCTTCTCTCCAGGTGGTAATCCTCTTAACAAATCCACAGGAAGTTGTAATTCTCTGCCGAATGTTAGTCTTGCAGGTCTAAATCCAGTGGAGCTATGTTCGGTTGTGCCGTAGGCCAGAAGAGCTAATTGAAGGTGACGATCGCAGTCGATCTGGTGTGAACTCGTGAATTTGGCTGGGTAATCAAGGAGCGTGTTATTGAATCTCTCTATCATTCCATCAGATTGGGAATGCAGCGGTGTAGTTCGAGTCTTTTGAATACCGAGGATGTCCATGGACTTTTGGAATATATCAGATTCAAAGTTCCTGCCCTGGTCAGAGTGGATGATCGAAGGCATCCCAAAACGGCAAAAGACGTGATCCATCAACGCGTTAACTACTTCATCTCTCGTTTGGCTAGGGATCGCAATGCATTCGGGCCACTTGGTGAAGTAATCCATGGCTACAATTACGTAACGGTTAACAGCGTTTATGTGAGGAAGTGGTCCCAGGATGTCCAGAGCGATCCTTTGGAAGGGAGCGGCTAGACAACTCGGCTGAAGGGGTGAACAAGTTCGGCGTTTTGGACCTTTCCGCGCCAGACACTGAACCATGCTTTGATGTAAGCAGTACGACCGATCCAAAAATATCTGATCGTTTTCTTGTTGAGTGTTTTCTTTACTCCTAGATGGCCGCCACTTGGTCTATCATGTAGGTCCATTAGAATAGTTGGCACTAATGATTTCGGGACTACCATCAGATCTTTTGATGTTCCAGGTTTCTCATGCCAAGTTTTGGTAATCATTTCCTCGGTCAACTTAAGTTCGTCAAATAATGCCCAGTAAGCTTTGACGTCAGCATTTTCACTCAAGATTTGATCCCTGCTTGGTCGGACCCCGCAAATAAGCCAATCTCTCACTAATCTAAACGTCCGGTCTGCTATTTGCTCTTCACGGAGGGGTGAAGCCACAGATATCAGCTTGACATGTCTGTCCTAAAACTCTTCTTTTTCTTCGGAAGTGCTGCAGTTTTTGCAGATGCCACTTGGTCTACGAGTCCATCTGCATTGCCGTGTTGCTTGCCAGGGCGATGCTGAATCTCGATGTCGTATTGCTGGAGTCTCTAGATCCACTTCGCAATTTGATCTTCAGGTTGCCAGAAGCTCAGGAGCCAACGAAACGAAGCGTGATCCGTCCGAAGCGTCGTTTTCGCCCAAAAAGATTACGGTGGAAATGCTTGGTGGCCAGAACAACAGCCAATAATTTTCTCTGTGTCACACAATAATTTTGTTCCGGACGATTTAGTGTCTTACTGAAGTATTCGATGACAACTTCTACCTCTCCTTACTGCTAACTTAGTACTGCCCTGAAACCTGCGCTGGATGCGTCATTGTCCAATATGAACGGGGCGTCCGTCGTAGGGAATGCGAGTATAGGAGCGTTGGTGAGCTTTCTTTTCAGATGGGTTAAAGCGGCTTCGCAATATAAATTCCACTTTTCTTCTGTTAACTCACTGAGGGGCTTAGCGATGGTCGAAAAGCCGGCGATAGACTTTCGGTAATATCCGCAGAACAAATTTGTTTTTTGGATTTTGGAGTGGGCCACGACTGAACGGCGGATATCTTTCTTGGGTCCATGCTCAGGCCATGTTCGGAAACAATAAGGCCAAGATAACGACTGATCGCTTCAGGAAATGGCACTAGCCGGGGCTTAGTTTGAGATTGGCTTCTCGTAGTCTTTGAAACACGATTTCCAGACTTTGTAAATGGTCGTCGAAACTTTGTGAATACACTATGATGTCGTCTAAGTAAATAAGAGCTGTTTGCCATGACAGTCCTTTAAAAGCTTCGTCCAATAACGTCTCGGATGTTGCCAGCGCATTGCACAGCCCGAAAGGCATAACGTAGAGCTGCCAAAGGCCGGTCCCGTCGGAAAAAAGCGGTCTTTTTCTAGTCTCGATTTCATCTCCACCTGCCAATATCCACTCTGCAAGTCCATCGCCAGTTGGCACCAGCCAATGTAGAGAAGAGGTCGTCTATGCGAGGCAGAGGCAGGGGGTAGGAATCCTTTTTCGTCACTTCATTAAGGCGTTTATAGTCCACGCAAAAGCTTGCCGAACCATCCTTTTAACGGACAAGTACAATGGGTTCTGCCCAAGGGCTGGTGGAGGGCTCTATTATTCCTCGGGCTCTCATATCCTTGATAGGTTCAGCTACTTGTTCGCGCTTGGCCAAAGGGACTCGATGTGCAGGAATTTTGACAGGTTTCGCCGACCCCGTTTCGATGATGTGCTTCGGTAATCCAGTGAGCCTGTAATCGCTAGGTCCAATAGAAAATATGCCTTGATAACGAAGAAGTAGGCTTCTGTAACCGGAGGCTTGTTCGTCTGTCAGATCCGCCAGGGCTTATAGTTCTTCGCTGGGACATGTTGCATTTGATGCGTCTGTGACTGGAATTTCATCCACATAGACTGGGCTAAGGCACCCAACGATCGAATTTTCCGGCAAGGTAATATCTTCATCAGACGTTTTGGCCATCCTGAATATGCCATTCGCTTGTTCTGAGTCGGCGATACTTCCAACCAGAAATACTCCTCTGGGAAGCTCATTTCCTTCACAGGGCTCTATTAGAACGTCGGACTCTTTTACGCAAGCCGGCATTGAATGAGAAAGGATGAGCTCGGATTGGACAGATAGCACTTTCAAGTTAGTAATCAGTAGGAGATTGGTACAAGAATTTAATGGTAGTTGGATGACAAGACGTTTGCCATATACTTGCAATTATAGGTCAGAGAAATCCAAGCTGCACTTGCGGTAATTATAGCAAACGACTGTAAGTACTCCTTTCCATTGAGTATCATTTTCATTTCTGATGAACCCCTTGTCCACAAAGTCCCTCCAGCGATCCCTCGCAGCTGCATTGGGGGGCCTTTGATCGGTGTATTAACTAAGAACACTGCTCGCTTAAGATGGATACTTCGGCTTCTACATTTTGGCCGGCGATTTAAATGCCAAACATAGTGATTGGGGAAAAAACATTCCCAACACCAGGAGAAGCCTACTAAGCCATTGTTGGGTTATTCGCAACATTGAATATAGAGTCAAGTTGCTCGCAACGGATAGTCCGTCGTATCCTAGTAGCGACTCCTATCTGGATCTCATGCTGAAAGACTCTCGACTGAGACTGGCAGACACGAGCGAACGAACATAGGACAATTGCGGACTATGTGCCGTGATCACAGTACCTGACGAGTTCGCGGAGATGGCAGAGTATATCCAAACCCACCCCTACGACTACAAAAGGACGCGTTGGCCACGCTTTGCTAATTCCCTGACGAGAGCGCTCATTTCGAGCGCCTCCTTCCCACCGTCCAATAGGAACCTGTCAAACTGCGGGATTGACAGGTACCTCAAACAAATGGACAACGCTAACGACATAACGATACCACAAACGTGTACCAAAACACGACAATCGACGCACTGCACAGACAAAAAAGTATACTCCTGACAAGGCTCAAACTCTTGTACAGGCGGTTTACCGACCGACAAAACTCGGAGGTCAGTACACTGAAGTCACTGAAAAAAAATGTCCAACAGTTGATCAAAGAGAATTACAGAATATCTGTAAGTTTCTATTGGAACAATAGAACTCGTCCTGTAAATTCCAACAGCGCGAGTATGTTCCCGCAAATCAATAAAATAAGACAAACAATCACAATGACGTTCAGGATTTGAAGCTTTCGAGCACGTCAGACAATGAATGTCTTTTACGAACAGTCAGCATTGATTCGGAGAGCGCCGTCTTGGATGATGATTTCTTCGTGATCGACGATCCTCAGGAGTAGGTGGCGACTGTGGGAGCAGGAAGTATATAAGGTGAATGATAGCATTCGCCCAAACTACAAATTGGAAAACAGAGTTCTACTTCATCACTCCTACCTTAGAAATGATATCGATCATTGGCGATCCGAGAATATTGGTTTTACCAGGTTCGATGACAATTCCATGGCAAATAATGCTGTCACCAATGAAGGGGCGAACACCTTGTTTATTTCGACGGGGGATATCCAGATGACCTTCGAGTCACTGGGGAGGAAAAAATCCGCAGAATCGACGGAATATCTAATGTTGTGGCATCTCCCACCGGTGGCTGTAGAGACGTACACCATTCTGTTCAACAATTCACTGAATAATGCATATTATCCCGAGCACTGGAAGGCAACCAATCCCCAAGAAGGGTAAAAACACCTCCAATCCGGCAAATCTCGGGTCGATAAGTTTCCTCCCGAGAATCAGCAAGGTCTTCGAGAAGGTGATCCATAGGGCCCTGTCTAAATGGGTTGAGGACAGTAAAATCATTCCGGATAACCAAATCGTTTTCAGAGCGAGGTATGACACTATTCATGACGCGTCGAAGCTCGTATCGGATATCCAATGAAACAAATGCAAGAACCAATGCACGGGTGCCTGTCTGATTGACTTGGAACAAGCTTTCGACACCGTATGGTTAGAAGGGCTTTACTACAAGCTCAGTCGGCCTGGCATCAGTAAACCACTTCTATATATAATCCGTGATATGTTAACTGGTAGAAAGATCGTACTGAAAATTACCAACATGACTTCTACCCAAATATTTGATATTAACAACGGACTTTAACAGGGTATGGTGAACTCACCGATCCTTTTCAACATTTACTTCAGTGATTTGATAGCTTAAATCGCGTACAGATCAGGTCCGACGATCGACGTCATTGTTACTCTCTTGCAGCTTGACTTTGAAAAAATTCAGCAGTATTGTGATGACTGGAAGTTGAAGATCAACTGCCAGAAATCAGAAAGTATTTTGTTAAGAACGCCTTTGTCTAGGGCCTCTCGCGACACCAAAAAAAATTGGCGCCAATTGCCAATTGCTGGACAGGGAGGGCGCCCACTGGCGAAACAAAGTGTAGTCAGATACCTTGGGATCTGGCTAGACTAGTATATATACGAGGGTGGTCCGATAAGTATTTAGCCTCACCGGCAGATGGCGCCAGTATCGCAAGAGCAACTTACTATCGTGCAGTACATTCTAGTAGACGGCTACTGTCGATCAGCCGGATCAGACTCGTAGTTTTGTTTTGACCGCGTGTGGAAGCGGGAGTGTCCGCTGATTTTAGAAAAATGGAAAAAGAGCAATATCGGTCGGTGATTCGATTCTTGTTTTTGGAAGGGAATTCGCGCAGCGAAATGAAAGAACGTCTGTCTACGGTGACTCTTCTCCTTCGATGGCGACCATCAAAAATTGGTTTAACGAGTTTCAACGTGGTCGCACGTCGGTTTTTTGATGAGTCACGTCCAGGTGCCCCGAAAACGGCTACCACGGAGGATAATTTGACAAAAATCCACATCTCGTATTGGCAGACCGCCGATTGAAGGTGCGCGAGATAGCTGAGACAGTAGGCATTTCAAAAGATCACGTGGGTCATGAGAAAGCTGTCGATGCAACCGTGAGACCACTTCAGAGCAGTGTTTGACGCTGTTTAAGCGCAATGCGAAGGAGTTTCTGCGTCGTTTCGTGACAGTCGACGAAACATGGATCCACTGGTATACACCAGAGACCAAGGTACAGTCGAAACAGTGGACTTCACCCGGCGAACGTGCTCCGAAGAAGGCGGAGACTGTCCCATCGGCCGGAAAGGTAATGGCCACCGTTTTCTGGGATTCACAAGGTGTGATCCACATCCACTACCTGGAGGAGGGCAAAACGGTCACAGGGCTGTACTATGCCAAATTATTGGGCTGATTCGACGCTGAATTGAAGAAAAAACGGCCCCACTTGGCGAAGAAAAAACCATGATAACGCACCGGCTCACACCTCCGCCCTCGCCACGGCCAAATTGGTCGAATTGGGCTACGAACTGCCAGATTTGGCCCCGTGCGACTTCTTTTTGTTTCCAAAAAGTCACTCGACGGGCAGAGTTTCAGTCGAATGAGGAGGTCATCGCCGCCACGGAGGCCTACTTTGCAGACCTCGAGAAAAGGTATTTTTCAGACGGGTTAAAGAAGTTGAAGCATCGCTGAGTCAAGTGTATCAAGCCAAAAAACTATATTGAAAAATAAATCGCCATTTCTCCAAAATGTTTGTATTTCTTTGCGAGGGCCCGAGGCGCTTTTGCTCTTACAAGATGGCTGTTTCATAGCAACCTACTTGATTCGAGAGTTAAGGTAATCTGCTACATGGCCTTAATCATGCCAATGATTGCCTATGGATGTCCCGTGTGGTTCAATGTGAGAGCCAGCTTAATGGAAGGATCCGGGTGTTTGAGAGACAATGTCTCAGAAGTTGTTTTGGGTTATATAGGACACCCGAATCTGAGTACTCGAAATTTTACTGTGCCAAAAGCCTCAGTGCCTGCCTCTAAGGCACCGGAGGCCGAGGTGGATGTCTGTTCGATCTTGCTCGCAATCCAAGGCCAGATTGGGCAGCTCCGACAACAGATCCTGGAGACGGCGACCCGAGTAGATAGTATCTGCTCGCTTCTAGCGCACCTAAGGTCGTGATGGATACGCTGGCAGAGAGAGCCTTGAAGATCCTGTCGGTGAATGTAAATTCACTGATAAGGATCGAGCGACGAGCCGTACTTTTTAACCTGTTGTAGGACGAAGCCCCGATGTACTCTTGGTTAGCGAAGCAAAGCTAAACCAGAAGCACAAAATCCGGCACAATAGTTACAGAATAATTAGAAGAAACCGACCCAACGCTACTCAAGGCGGACGAGTTGTAATCTTCATAAAAAATAATATAAAACAAAATTGTATATAGCGGCGAATTGCGGACGTTCCAGGTGCTAGAAGTCTGCATTGTGTGCATTCCTCTCCGTAATGGACAGAAAATGTACATTTTAGCGGCCTATGCACCTGAAGCGCATCAACCCAATATTTTTATCGCAGAGCTCGAGACACTCTTTCGATCTCTGCGCTTGAACTCGGTAGAAAACTTCTAAATTCTGGCCGGCGATTTAAATGCCAAACATAGTGATTGGTGAAATAACATTCCCAATACTAGGGGGAGCCTACTAAGCCATTGATGGGTTCTTCGCAACATTGAATATAGAGTCAAGTTTCTCGCAACGGATAGTCCGTCGTATCCTAGGCGCGACTCCTATCTGGATCTCATGCTGATAGACTCTGGACTGAAACTGGCAGACACGAACGAATGGTCTATTAACTGCCTACGGACCATTGAGTACGTCAGTGACCATTGCGGACTATGTGCCGTGATCACAGTACCTGACGAGTTCGCGGAAATGGCAGAGTACGTCCACACGCACCCCTGCGATTACAGTAGGGCGCGCTGGCCACGCTTCGCCAATTCCCTGAGGAGAGCGCTCACTTCGAGCGCCTCCTTCCCACCGACTAATAGGAACCTGGAGAACAGAGCCCTGCTTCATCACTTCTGCCTTAGAAATGATTTCGATCATTGGTGATCCGAAAATCTTGGTTTTACCAGGTTCAATGAAGATTTTATGGCAAACAATGCCATCGCCAGTGAGGGGGCTAATACCCTATTAATACCCTATTAATTTCTTCTATGAATACCCTATACCCTATTAATTTCTACAGATGATCTTCCAGTCTTTGAAAAGGAAAAAATCCGCGGGTATCGACGGTATATCCAATGTTGTGCTTAGGCACCTTCCATCAGCGGCTGTAGAGAGGTACACCACCCTGTTTAACAATGCACTGAATAATGCATATTATCCCGAGCAGTGGAAGGCAGCGGTGGTGCAACCAATCCCTAAGAAGGGTAAAGACACCTCTAACCCGGCAAATCTCCGGTCGATAAGTCTCCTTCCGAGTATCAGCAAGGTCTTCTAAATGGCCCTGTCTAAATGGGTTGAGGGCAATAAAATGATCCCGGATAACCAATTCGGTTTCAGAGCGGAGCATGACGCTGTTCATGCCGCGTCGAAATTCGTATCGGATATCCAATGGAACAAATGCAAGAACCAATGCACGGGTGCCTGCCTGATTGACTTGGAAAAAGCCTTCGACACCGTATGGCTAGAAGGTCTCAATTACAAGCTCAGTCAGCTGGGCATAAGTAAACCTATAAAGTAAAAGAAAACGGTAGAAAGTTCATTATGAAAAGTGCCAACGTAACTTCTACTCAAACATTTGAAATCAAAAACGGGTACGGTAAATTCGCCGATTCTTTTCAGCATTTACCTGAGTGATCTACTTATTTCTCTTCACCACTCAACAGCGTACGCAGACGACCTAATCGCGTACAGATCAGGCCCAACGATCGACGTCATTGTTACTCTTCTGCAGCGTGACTTCAAAAAAATTCAGCAGTATTGTGATGACTGGAAGTTGAAATCGTTGTTGGATCGTGCTGGATCAGTTTCTATATTTTGACAAACATGTAGATTTTGCTCTGGCATGGGCCCGGGGCGCTTTCGCTCTGACAAGATGGCTGTTTCATAGCAGCCAACTTGATTCCAGGGTGAAGGTAATCTGCTACATGGCCTTAATCAGGCCCTTGGTTGTCTATGAATGTCCCGTGTGGTTCAATGTAAGAGCTAGCTTAATGGAAGGATTCGGGTGTTTGAGAGACAATGTCTCAGGACTTGTCTCGGGTTACATAGGACACCTGAATCTGAGCACACGAAATTTTACCCGAACGAGGTCCTATACAATAGGGCCAGAATTGTACGGGTGGATAATTTTCTAATAAAATCCTAGGTCACGTTGCGAGGGCAATGATTTCGGTCAATAACCTGATCGCCGGGGCTTACTTCCCTAATTACATGTACCACGAGAAAGTTCGTCTTAGCGGCCAGAGGTATTCCTCTATTTAGAAAAAAGATATATCACGTATGTATTTTTGTATATATATTTTAGATAAGGTAGGGTTAAGTTGTTTTTAGTTATAAGCTTTTTTTTAAGAAAAAGACCCGATGCCAAGTTTTTTAAAAATATAAATTTTCTTAGCCTAAGATGTTTATTTATTTTAATTATTGCAATTTAATCGTAAGACCGATAGGCATAGTCTTAAATTGTTCTATTTGCCTTAGAGTGTCCGTAGTTAAGCTAGTTTTAAGCATTTTTGTCTAGGGTAAGTGTGTTCTTAATAAGTAAGAACAAAATTGAATTAAAAAAGAAAAAAAAATTCAAAGAAGGGAATGCAATAGATCATCTCAGTGACACATCCCGAGTTCTTCAGTTCAGTTCAATATATGGATGGATTTAGAAATTAAAAACAGAGGCAAAAAAGTCTGGTCGCAGCACCAAGCAACCGAACTGACTGACCGCCACTTAGTGTGAGCAAGACCTAGATTGATAATACGAGTATAGACAAAAAAGAGGAGATTTAAAATTGCCTTGCCTCATCATTCTTGCCTCGGAATCTCAACTATTTTTTTTGTAAATAATATGGTCTGTGGATTGTGTAATATGATGGGGTAATTGTACAGAAAACTCTCCACTAGCAGAGATTAATATTTATAAAAGGGAGATTTAAATAAAGGGATATGGCCTGTCTGTTACTAACAGCCGCTGTGTGCTGTGCTTTTATTTATTGAAGACACGTCCTGCAACAACTAAACAATAGCCTATTGTTGAAAGACACAATTCATTTGTACTTCCGAATTGTTTTATTTTAATATAACGTGCTCACCGTAGATCCCTTCAAATATCGCGTTCATATTAATTCTCTGAGTTCGGCGAAAAATGTCCTCATGCTTACGGGCTTATCCCATTTACCTTTTATTAACCGGATGAGCATATTGCATCATGACATAGAATGGATGCAACAACCCTCATGCCAGAGTGATTATCATTAATGTCTATTTTCCCATTAAGAGTTCATTTGCATTTCGCTGACCACATGGAATCAGAAAATGTGATGATTTTAACGTTATTACGCCCGCTATTTCGACATGAAAATCCTTCCTTTTCAAATATTATATTGCGCCATGTATTCAAGGGTGAAACCAACGAGGAGGATGATTACTGGCATGGTTGCAGCAGCTGCTTTGTATACGGGTACACGCGGATGTGCTCGCTTTCAGGCTTGCTGCCCTACTAGATGTTTTTAGCCGTGCCCGTAATTTACCAACGCAAATAGAGCATTTCATGAAAATCGGAAGTAAAGCTCACTACGTGTCGACTGTCAAATCACCCGTACGGTGTATATATCTGCTTCGCTTCACCAAATTTATACCGAATTTAAGGCCTCAATTAAGCTGAAACTCATTGCCCGTTTTATTGAATATCCACTGTAAGCATATACAGCGAAATATTTTTTTTTTTCTGATGCATGAAAACATTAAGGACGATGAACAAAAAACAGGAAACCTGTTAACATGTGACTACAAATTAAAGCATCAGCGTGTCACGCCCGATGTCCACATGACTGTAGATGAGTCAATTGATTTTCATGCAGCGATAATTACAACATGCCGCAAAAAAATAATAATTTTAATCTCCTAGATATTATACAAACGTTTCGACAATAGTTTTGGGATTTATTATATGTCATTTCCCCGGCATATGAAGGACACAGTTAAAAGTTAGTAGCGATAAAGTGGGCTTTATATTGACATTAAGAATTTTTCTTTTATAATGACGAGTTTTTTCAGAGGAGCAACTAGCATAATGTTTTGTTTGGAGCCATTAGTAAGGTGTGTTACATGAGGAAAATATGCGCAAATACAGTTTTTAGTGTGAAATGTTTTTGTTTTTTTGTTTTTTGCTTTTTATATTCATTTTTATACGACTTAGAGCTGTCTTATCTTACGCTAGACAAAAATGCTTAAAACTGGCTTAAATAACTTAACAAACTTAAAATACCTTACTGGTCCTATACGGATACTCTAAAGTACACAGAACAACTTAAGCTATGGCTTTCGACCTAATGATTAACTTAAAATAATTTAAAAAAGAAAACAGTTCAGCTAAGAACATTTGATTTTTAGAAAAACTCCTAAGCATCCGATTTATAATTTTTGATTTTTTATAAAACTTAATACTAACTAAAACTAGCTGAACCTACCTTAAGTAAAATATATATAAGCGGGTGTTCGGATAAGTACTTAGCCCCACCGACAGATGGCGCCAGTATCGCAAGAGCTATGGTGTAGAACATTCTAGTAGACAGCTACTGTCGAAATTTCAGCCGGATCGGACTCGTATTTTTGTTTTGACAGCGAGTGGAAGCGGGAGTGTCCGCGGATTTTAGAAAAATGGAAAAAGAGCAATATCGGTCGGTGATTCGATTCTTGTTTTTGGAAGAGAAATCGCGCAGCGAAATCAAAGAGCGTTTGGATGCTGTGCACTCTGTGTACTCTTCTCCTTCGATGGCGACCATCAAAAATTGGTTTAACGAGTTTCAACGTGGTCGCACGTCGGTTTTTGATGAACCCCGAAAACGGCTACCACGGAGGACAACGTGACAAAAATCCACGATCTCGTATTGGCAGACCGCCGATTGAAGGTGCGCGAGATAGCTGAGACAGTAAGCATTTCAAAATATCGCGTGGGTCATATCCTGCACGAAATTTTGGTACACACCAGAGACCAAGGAACAGTCGAAACAGTTCACCCGGCGAACGTGCTCCGAAAGCGAAGACTGCCCCAAGGTGTGATTCACATCGACTACCTGGACAAGGGCAAAGCGGTCACAGGGCTGTACTATTGGGCCGAATCGACGCCGAATTGACGAAAAAACAGCCCCACTTGGCGAGGAAAAAAGTGCTCTTCCACCATGATAACGCACCGGCTCACACCTCCGCCCTCGCCACGGCCAAATTGGTAGAATTGGGCTACGAACTGCTGCCCCATCCGCCGTATTCTCCAGATTTGGCCCCGTGCGTCTTGTTTTTGTTTCCAAACTTGAAAAAGTCACTCGCCGGGCAGAAATTTCAGTCGAATGAGGAGGTTATCGCCGCTGCGGAGGCCTACTTTCCAGACCTCGAGAAAACGTATTTTTCAGACGGGTTAAAGAAGTTGCAGCATCGCTGGGTCAAGTGTATCGAGCTAAAAGGAGACTATATTGAAAATTAAATCGCCATTTCTCCAAAATGTTTGTTTTTCTTTTGTAGGCTAAGTACTTATCGGACCACCCACGTATATAGATATATACAAAATATATGTTACATATACCTATATATATATACCTTTTTTATATTTTGTCTAGACATAAACTCAAACTACCCATCAGCCTAGCCTACCTTAACCTAACCTAATCTACCGCAACCTACTCTATCCTACCCTAATATAAGCCACTGGCGTTTGGCAGACATTGCCTTGAAGAGGCTATATGAATTAAGGATACCACTAACAACGTCCACTCCAGCCACCAAAAGGATTGATGTTGACTGACGATATCTCCCCGATCTTGACGCGACATCGATCTACTAAACCTGAGGTGCTCGGGCTCACGGGGCACGACATCATCAGAGAAATGCCTCTGGTGGAACAAAGCCGTTAAGGCATATTCCCTCGTGGTACAAGTAGTTGGCGATACGAGCTTCGACGGGTCATGCCCCGCTCTGAAACCGAATTGGTTACCCGGGATAATTTTATTGTCCTCAACCAATTTAGACAGGGTTCTATGGATTACCTTCTCGAAGACCTTGCTGATACTCGGAAGGAGACTTATTGACCGGAGACTTGCCGTGTTAGAGGAGTCTTTCCGCATTTTGGGGATTGGTTGCACCACCCCTGTCTTCCAGTGCACTGGATAATATGCATTATTCAGTGCATTGTTGGACAGGATGGTCTACAGCCACTGGCGGAAGGTGCTTAAGCACAACATTGGATATACCGTCGATACCCGCGGATTTTTTCCTTTTCAATGACCGAAAGATCATCTGGAGATCTTCCGTCGAAATGAACAGGGTATTAGCCCCTTCATTGGTGACGGTATTATTTGCCATAAAATCATCATTGAACCTGGCAAAACCAAGGTTCTCCGATCGCCAATAATCAATATCATTTCGAAGGTAGAAGTGATGAAGTAGGACTCTATTCTCCAGGTCGCGATTTGGGCGAATGCTGTCACTCACCTTCCTGTAATGCAGCTCCCACTGTCGCCACCTTCTCCTGGGGATTCTCGATCACGAAGAAATCATCATCCAAGAGTTGTAATGGGTCTCTGACGATTGCTGTATACATCCAATGAATGATGTACGATTGCAAGCCCCGTCTTTTTGCAACAGTAAGAAGCATTCCATCCTTTCCTCCAAGTTCCTTTTCCAGGAAATTTTGGAGTCAAGAATGATGCCTAGATACTTGGCTTCCGTTTTGAGTTTGAGATGAGTACCCTCTAACTTTGGGGAAGCAAATATCGTGATTTTCCTTTTCCTGGTGAACAAAACCAGCTCGGTTTTCTGGGGAAGAGGTCTGTTATTTAAGGTATTTCCAATCCAGATTACAATGAGTTTGTCTACTTTTATGTCCTCTAGAGCTGTTATTTTGGCCTCTATATTCACGTTGATGAAGGCTCCCTCGATATCGAAGAAGGCTGCCATTGTAAATTCTTTTATATACATTGAGCTCTCAATTTCACGAACAACACTATGCAGTGCACTTTCCACTGATCTGCCTTTAAGGTAGGCGTGTTGAGTATTGCATAAGTTGTGTGAGTTTATAAGTACTCTTTCCAAGGTTTTTAATAGAAACGACGAGAGAGTATTGGTTTACCAGCCTTAGGTATGAAAACAGCCTTTATCCCTCCCCGACATTTGTGTAGATTACTAGGCTGGAACTAGGGTCAGATCTCTGAGTAACAAAAACAATAGGGAAGAGGTTCCTTACTATGATGTACCATAACCTTCTGGTTATAATAAAGGGTGTTTTTTATACAGGTATATAACTTTAAGCTGGCAAACTATTTTAACTGGCGGCCATTTTATCAGCTGTCAAGTGATTTATTTTTAGTCTAGTTTGACATTTCAACGTAAATAGACTGACGCCTGAACAACGCTTCCAAATTGTGCAAATTTATTTAGAAAATCATGGTTCTGTTCGAAATACGTATCGCGCACTACGTCCATTTTACGGTCAACATAATCGTCCATCAGAACAATTAATTCGATTAAGTATGGAACGTTTTCGAACCACGTTTACTCTAAATAATAATACGCATCCACAGAGACGTCGTACAGAAGAAGTCATCGCTGCTGTAGAGCGTAGCGTAAAGGAAGACCCGAATCAGTCTATCCGCCATCGTGCACAGGAATTGGATATGTGCCCATCCACTTGTTGGAAGATTTAGCGGAAAGATCTTGGTTTGCGAGCTTACAAAATCCAACTCGTGCAAGAATTGTAGCCACAGGATCACCTAGCAAGGCGTGGATTCGGTGAATGGGCCCAAAACAAGATTGCCGTTGATCCCAATTTTCATAAGCGAATTTTGTTTAGCGATGAAGCTCACTTTTGGTTGAATGGATACGTTAATACGCAAAACTGCCGTATTTGGAGTGATGGTAATCCTCAAGTGTATGTTGAAGCATCGTTACATACCGTAACTGACTGTTTGGTGTGCTTTATGAGTTGGTCCGTACTTCTTTAAAAACGATGCTGGCCAGAACGTTACAGTCAGTAGTGACCGCTATACAGCCATGGTTACTCACTTTTTCGTTCATCCAACCATAATGTGCAGGAGCTGCGGTTTCAACAAGACGGCGCAACATGTCACACAGCTCGTGCCACAATTGATTTATTGAAGGAAACGTTTGGTAACCGCATAATTTCACGTTACGGATCCGTGAATTGGCTTCCAAGATCGTGCGATTTAACGCCGCTTAACTATTTTCTGTGGGGATATGTGAAGTCGCTAGTCTACGCCGATAAACCCGAAACGATTGACCACTTGGAGGACAACAATCGCCGCGTCATTGCCGATATACGGCCACAAATGTTTGAAAAAATCATCGAAAATTGGACCTCCAGATTAGACTATGTCCGAGCCAGCCGTGGCGGTCATATGCCAGAAATTATATTTAAATTATAATGTCGGAAGATTGTCTTTCGAATAAAGTGAATTTCATGTCAATTTGGAAAAATCATCTTTATTTTATTCCATTTCAAAGTTCTATACCTCTATAAAAAACACCCTTTATAAGGCCATCTTATTAATATTTAAATAAAATTTATATCAATATTCGATATTTGCATTGGATTATGTGTAATAAAAGCGGCTTCCTGGCGACTACAACATTTGAGTCGGAATATATTATACGAGTGCATTTTATTATCTCTACTGCTTTTAAGACGCTGACAATATTCGAATGTCCTATCAGATGGAAGTTCTCGAACGTACAGTTGCAGCTGTATTTTTAGTTACAACATATGAAAAGTGAAAAGATTCAACGCACTATCATAGCCGTAACTCATTCTTTGAATTCGTCATAAAAAGTTGGTTTTAAAAGCACATCTCCGATTTCAATGATAATGGATTTATTTTCGCACGAAGGCACTGTGTAGTACTTATGAAGTCGACCGTGAATTGCTCATCCATCATCCATAAAGCATATTTACGAGTATTGTGAGTAATTAATCAGTTTACATCCATGGTTCTTTCCGACCGCATTGAAACTCACGAAGTGATGTCTTTCAAAATGCGTTGCCATTGAGTACCAATTATAGCGTTGTCTTGCACTCGGTTAATTAAAAATAAATTCAAGTGGATCATCACATAATGGAAGCTAATAGAATCGCGTGAAATATTCCACTCACGGTTTTAAGTTAAGTGTTGGTTCATGGGATCGCGAAAAGTTTGTCATGAAAACGAATGGAATGGAAATCGATGCTCTCTCAATAAACTTAAAGCTACTTATATAGATATAGCTATACACTTATAAGCCAGGAGGAATGGAATTTAGATATTCTATTAGGTGTGGGAAAAGGATCGTGGCGTTTTTGTAGTAAAATTTAACTGGTTTCAGAGTAGTGTGAAAATGAATTTATTTATACCAAATATACTCCATTATTATCGAGAATGTTTCGTCACTTTTCAGGTGGAACTATGATGCTATCGGTGAAGAACTTCCGTGGTTTCTGGTTGAAAAACTGAATCAAGTGGTTTTCACAGACTTCTGATGAGACTAACCTAATTCCATTGAGAGAGATCTGCAGGGATCGGAACAAGTGATAGTCAGATGGTGCTATGTCTAGACTGTACGGTGGATGCATCAAAACCTCCCAGATCTCGCAATTTTTGAAGGGTCATAAAAGAAGTATGTGGTCGGGCGTTATGGTGATGGAAGACAACGCCTTTCCTATTGTTCAATTCGGGCCGTTTTTTTTTAATTGCCTTGCGTAATCTCTCCAGTTGTCCACAGTAGACTTGAGAATTAAACATCTGGCCAACTGCAAGTAGCTCATGGTGGACGATTCCTTTCCACTCCCACCGCACACACAGCATCACCTTTTTCGGACGGCGTCAATCCTGGCTTCGCGAACGCTTGTGACGGCTCAGCATAACTTGTCCACGATCTTTTACGTTTCCTATTGTCGCATGTGACACGTTTTTCTTCAACTCAAGCTCAACTCGTGAGGAACCCATACATCGAACTTCTTTTTGTAGCCTGCTTTGTGTAAATGTTTCAAAACAGTTTTGTCGTTAATGCCTAGCTCCATACCAATATCGACACTGCTGATATGCTTATTTTTCTGCACTTTTTCAAGAATTTTATCTGCTTTTTCAGTAATTGGACGACCAGAGCGCGACTCATTTTTCGCATCAAAATTATCGTAATGAAAACGGGCGAAACATTTCCGTGCAGTAGATTTCGATAAAGTACCTTCGCCGTACACAGCACAAATTTTTTCACAAGCCTCCGTAGCATTCTTCCCTTTCTCCTAATAATGTTGCAAAATATATGGCAATTTTTCATTATTCATCTCCATTTTCAAATGCAAACAACTGTAAATAACCCTTTCGATGTTTACACGCTCGGACTGTCACCTTTCCAACTAGCGTTTAGTGACGTCGCTGTGGTCTGTGTTTCCTGAGTTGTTTGTAATTGACGAAATCTATCTGAAAAAAGGCCATGAACTTTTTTCCACACCCAGTGTCTGAAGTTGACAAATGATTACACAACCGTCGGGGTGGATATGCCCCTCAACTGCAACGTTGTTATACCTCCAGTTAGCATTTATGTGCTACCTTAATTCTGCTTGTCTTTCATACATTGCGCGCAAAATCTGTTTTAAAAAATGCTTCTTAATCTACCAACAAGTCTATGTTTCTGACTTACCATACCATAGATTAGGATAATTATGGTCCTGCTGGGAGACTGGAATAGACTTATCTTATATCTCTTGTAATTAATAGCAATTTTTGCATACCACTTTTCATCATGTTGTTGAAACGTGTCAGTGAGATCTGTTCCGTTTTCACAATCCGTTTGCACAATCTAACGAGTTTGGCATAGATACCAAAATTTGACGTGGCCGTGCTTATTTTATTTCATCACGGTCTTATGGTGTTTGTCAAACAACCTGGACGGGGTGCGTGTCGAAGATGTTCGTTCAATACTCTCCGAGGGTGATTGTCCTAGATAGGAATTGAGAGATTCGACTGAATTTGCGTTGGCTGTAGTTCACAGTAACTCTTTCGTTTCCATGTCATTAGGATATTATATTGGAAATGCACACAGAGTATGTATTTTGATTTGGTAATGTCATTATTGTCCGCGACATTCAATTGCGATTGGATGTGGTGGAAATGTAGCCTGGATAAACAAGCGAGTCCTTTCCAGGTTCGGTATCTGGCCAGAGCCATTCCTGACGCCATGGAAATTCGACTGTGAAATTATAGCGCAATAGGATGGCAGGTGTCATTGCGTCGGAAGGTATATCAATGATATGGGGAGCGTAGGATATTTCTCGCGCAAGTACACTGTCACTCCAGTGTGAGTTGTGCCAAAAATCATTACTCTTGAGGTGAGACATGGCTTTCAGTGTGCACCCGCTGGTATACATATACGTGTATGTCAAAGGGTGGATGATTCATCATAGCATCTAGAGCCACACTCGATGTACTGGAGAAAGCCCACGTACAGTTGAGACAAGCCGCTCTTTCGAGTTTGGTGAAAGAAGTCACGACGTGTTTCTTGTTCCACCAGACAACTGATGCATATGAGATCACCGATCTTATTATTGCTGTGTAGATCCAGAGGACCTTTTTTTTAGCGATAAACCTCATGTTTTGCCAAAAACTTCTTTGCATTGCCTAAGAGCTGACAGTACTTTAGTGGTTTTTGACACAACATGCTTTGACAGAAAACGCTCGCTATCTAAAATGGCTCCAGGTACTTATCTTCATTGGATATCGGGGTGGGAATGACTTGAAGCACCGGCTGAACCACGCCACTATTTTTCCGTCTTCTCGTGAAGAGAACGACATCAGTTTGAAGAGGATTAACTCACAACTCATTACTCGTGTCCTACTCATTGATCACGTTTAGCGCCGCCTATGCTTTTGAGACAGACAGTCGCTAAACATGAGACAGAGAGAACGCAACATCATCCGCATAGATCTGAGCATACATTGCAGAGGCATTGACAGCGGTGGCAGGACATCTCCTCGCGGGTAGTCTCTTTTTACGCTAAATTTGACAGGTTGTTCGAGGCCTGCATCAGCGGTCAATGTCCTGTGCACTAGCATTGCTTTAATACACAAAACCAGAGCTTCATCTACGCCATGCTGTCTAGCAGAGTTACGCATGATGTCGAAAGTAGCGTTATCAAGAGCTTCCTCAATGTTGACTAAAATGTCAAGCACTTTCCTTTCGAGTGTGCATTCAGTTATTCCCATTAGGTTTTAAAGCGCAGTCTCGATCTTCCGCGCTGATATGCATGTTGTGTCTGCATTCAGTTTTGCGCCCGTGCAACTCTACTAGTCTCTACATGCTTTTTAACAAGAAGGATGTAAGACTAATTGGTCTAAAACTCTTGGCGAGTGAGGAATCTTCGTTCCCTATTTTGGGAATACAGACCATTTTCTCTGCTCGCCAAGCAATAGGCATATAGACAAGTGCCAAGCTGGCAGTAAAAATGCTTTTCAAAGTAGAAAGCAGCTGTGTTATACCTTTTTGCAGCATAACGGGGTATATTCCATAAGTGCCCGGCGACTTGAAGCCATCGAGAGATGCCAAAGCAATTTCAATGGCCTCAGTAGTTGCCACGCATGGACGCAAGATACCGAGTTGCCTTCATGGTTTAAGTCGCAGTTTCCCTTGAGGGAGTATGCAATATGCCGATGACAGTCTGATTTATTGAGAAATGGGTCCGTAGCAGTAAATTGAGAGTTTCCGCTTTAGGCTCAGTAAAGGTACTCGTACCATCAGATTTTCTGAGTACATTCAGCCTTGTTGATTTTAATCATTTGAGGACTTTAACCAACTTGCTGGTCGCCCTCAGTGGTTTGATTTCTTCATAGAAGGTCTTATAAGAATCAATTTTCTATTTACGAATAAACTTATTATAATTCCTATGCTTCGATTGATACTTATTCCAGTCATCTTCCGAATTCGATTTGAACACGATCTATTTAGGAGGCATCTGGTTTCCCTACGAAGACATTCGAGCTCAGCACTCAACCAGGGAACCAATTTCCTGCAGAAAAGTTTTTTGACAGGACATGCGAGTTCAAAACCGTTGTTGATGGCGCTACTCAGGTTATAACCGACATCCTCCACCTATTGCTTCGTTTTGAGTTTAGGTAGAGCTGGAGTGGATTTCTCAACCTCCTTCCTAAGCCGTCCGTCTTATTCGGATTCCGCTAGGGCTGCGAAGGGGCTATCCCACACTTCAATTGGAATTCGATATATCGATGGTCTGACAACGTAGCATCTGGTAAAATTCTCCAGTTAGTGATAGCCTTCCCAAATCTGTTAGATATGGTTAGGTAAACCACCTCCTGTCATACCCCCGTGATAAAAGTTGGTTGAGAGCCAACATTGTTGATGATAAGGTCAGACGAGAGAGTGAAGTTTACAAGATGGTCTGCTCTCAGGTTGCACTTACTGCTGCGCCAAACAGTGTTTTGAGTGTTAGTATTGCAGCAAATGATGCGTTCAATCTTTTAGCCTTCACAGCACTCTGCAAGAAGAGGTTTAGATACAGACAGAAACTTAACAACTAAAAAAAAGTTCATCGTCCTCTGCAGCATTTCCCTCTCTTTATACAATTTCCTTTGCAAGGTTTTCAACATTTATGATATGTTTTCCACCTGACTAAATTTTTCTTTTCTGTTGGCTACTTCGCAGTGACCACAGAATATTTGGTGAATATATTCAGAATTTCTACCGGAAGTCTCACCTAAACATGTCTTTATCAAGTACTAATCCGGTAAAAGATAACCGTAATTCGTGGGTGGTTTTTAGTTTTCATCCCACGAACCCACTAAATGCACCTTCAAATACCACTCATAGATGAGCTTGGGTTGATGTGTGCATTTTTTTCTTCTTCATTTTTCATTTTTATACGTAAAGTCCAATAAATGGTTCTAATTGCTGCTTGGCTGGAGCTATCCCCTGAACGATGCCCCTGGAAAAATAACTCCTTTTTATATACGATGGCGGTCTGTGAAGTACTATCTCTGTATAGGCCTATTTCATAAGCCTATACCATTCGTGTGCAAATAATTTGCAATCCCATGTTCTGCCCCATCGAGACAAATGATAGCGAAGTGTTTGCTGATTTTAAACGAAGCCGTTAAAATACCGATGATGCCGAGTAGTCTGGTCGTATAAAATCGGCAGTGGTTCTAGTTAACAAAATAGTTTTAGTCAATTGTAAATTCAGGCTGCGTTAAAGTTATTAAAAAGTATTGTATTTTTTTTTTTTTTTTCAATTCATTTTTATTTCATATTAACTTATATCTATCTTACCCTACTCAAAAATTCTTAAAACTAGCTTAACTATCTTAACAAATGTAACTATCTTACTGGCCCTAGGCGGACACTCTAAGACAAACAGAACAATTGAAACATACTTATGTCTTTCGACGTCTACATGAATTTACTATTAACATTATTATAACTAACTTAAGCTAAGAAAAATGTTTTTTTTTTTTATTTAAAAACTTAGCATATGATCATTTGTTTTTTAAATATTTTATATAAAACTTAAAACTACCTTAAACTAATTAAACCTAACTAAACCTATCTTATTCTAACTTAACTAAAATATATATACACAAATATATACATTATATATATTTTATATATATATTTTTTTTTTTATGTTTTTATTTTTAATAATTTTTTTTTGTTTTAAGTTTTATTCTTTTTTTGTGATTTTTCATTTTGTATTTTTATTTTTTTATTTTTTTGTCGTTTTTGCCCTAGCCTACCCTAACCTACCCTACCCTACCTTACCCTACCCTAGCCTATGTAAGCCTGCCATTGGTGTTGGGCAGGCCTTGCCTTGAAGAGGCTGCTCCTATCAAGGTGTCCGTTGACGGAGTTCTCTCCAGCCACCAAAAGCGTTGATGCTGGCGGACTACGTCTCCTCGATCCCGGCGTGAGACCGATCTACAGAACCTGGGGCGCTCGGGCTCACGGAGCGCGACATCGGGTCCGTAGAGGAATCGCCGCTCCACGGAATTGCGACCCACGTGGAAGATTAGCGGTAACGCCAATCTGTCCTGGATCAGCCCACATCTATCTAGATAGAGGAATGCTTCTGGCGGGACAAAGCCCTTAAGGCGCACTCTCTCATGATATAGATCATTGGGGTAGTAAGCCCCGAAGATCAGGCTATTGACCGAAGTCATTGCTCTTGCAACGTGGCTTCGAATCAGTTTGTTCAGAAAATTATCTATCCGTACAATCCTGGCCCTATTGTATAGGACCTCGTTCGGGTAAAATTTCGTGTACTCAGATTCGGGAGTCCTATGTAGCCCGAGACAAGTCCTAAGACATTGTCTCTCAAACACCCGAATCCTTTCCATTAAGCTGGCTCTCACATTGAACCAGACGGGACATCCATAGGCAACCATGGGCCTGATTAAGGCCATGTAGCAGATTACTTTCACCCTGGAATCAAGTTGGCTGCTATGAAACAGCCATGTTGTCAGAGCAAAAGCGCCCCGGGCCCTCGCCAGAGCAGCATCTATATGGGCCTGCATACACGGGAGTAATCCAACCGGCTGAAAATTGAGTTTATGGGAGAGGGAGCTGAAGTGTGAAGTATGAAACGGAGTAAAATCTTCAACCGCGTATCGAGTGGTTGAAGAGAGCGCAAAACTAATACATACACAACTCTTTACTTTTCGAGTCAGCACGTTTTTTGTCTCGTGTTGCGAGGAGACGTCTTTTGCGAAATATCTCTGTCAAATGAAATGTCAGAAAGACGAGAAAACACTAACACAATGAAACGAGGTTCACATATACATTTTTTTCAGTTGGATTAATTCATTCCGTGTAAGCTTAGAGCAGAGCATTACACCAGTTTTACTCCTGATAAAATTACTCCCGTGTGTGTAGGCCCTATGTTTGTTAAAATATAGATACTGGTCTAGCCAGATCCCAAGGTATTTGACTACATTTTGTTTCGCCAGTGGGCGCCCGACCGGTCCAAGAATTGAGAACCCGCGCCAATTTGTTCTAGTGTCTCGGGATAACCCGAGACAAAGGCGTTCTGAACAAAATAGATTCTGAAGTTTAAATCGGCCGCATACGCTATTGAATGGTGAAGAGAAGCTATAAAATCTCTGAAGTAAATGTTGAACAGGATCGGCGAGTTCACCGTACCCTGTTGCAGTCCGTTGTTAATATCAAATGTTTGGGTAGAAGTCACGTTGGCAATTTTCACAACGACCTTTCTACCAGTTAACATGTCAAAAATCATATATAGCAGTGGTTTACTTATGCCCAGCCGACTGAGCTTGTAATAAAGACCTTCTAACCATACGGTGTCGAAAGCTTTCTCCAAGTCAATCAGCCAGGCACCCGTGCATTGGTTCTTGCATTTGTTCCACTGGATATCCGATACGAGCTTCGACACGGCATTAATAGTGTTATGCCCCGCTCTGAGACCGAATTGGTTCTCCGGAATGATTTTATTGTCCTCAACCAATTTAGACAGGACTCTATGGACCACCTTCTCGAAGACCTTGCTAACACTTGGAAGGAGACTTATCGACCGAAGATTTGATGGGTTAGAGGTATCTTTACCCCTCTTGGGGATTGGTTGCACCACCGCTGTTTTCCAGTGCACTGGATAACATGCATTAATCAGTGCATTGTTGAACAGTATGGTGTACATCTCTACAGCCAGTGGTGGAAGATGTCTGAGCAGCGCGTCAATTGTCGCGTTTCGGTATACTATACGTTCGAAGTATAGTGGTGTATTTGGCGTGGTATCGTACTGTCCGTCGTCTGCTTAATTTTATCATCCATTTGTTTGAGGTAGCTGTCAATCTCGCTGTTTGACAGGTTCCTATTGGATGGTGGAAGGAACCACTCGAGGTGAGTGATCTCGTCAGCGAATTGGCAAAGCGCGGCCAACGTGCCCTACTGTAATCGTAGGGTTGCGGTTGAACATACTCTGCCATCTCCACGAATTCGTCCGGTACAGTGATCACGGCACTAAGTCCGTAATGGTCACTGTCGTATTCAAAGGTCCGTAGACAGTTAGTACACCCTTCGTTCGTGTCAACTAGTCTAAGTCGAGAGTCTATTAGCATGAGATCCAGATAGGAGCCGCTCCTAGGATACGACGGACTATCCGTTGCGAGCAACTTGACTCTATATTCAATGCTGCGAAGAACCCACCAATGGCTTAGTAGGCTCCCCCTAGTGTTGGGAATGTTATTTCCCCAATCACTATGTTTGGCATTTAAATCGCCGGCCAGAATGTAAAAGTTTTCTACTGAGTTTAAGCGCAGAGATCGAAAAAGTGTCTCGAGCTCTGCGATAAAAATATTGGGTTGAGGTGCTTCAGGTGCATAGGCTGATACAATGTACATTCTCTTTCCGTTTCGGAGAGGAATGCACACAATACAGGCCTCTAGCACCTGGAACCTCCGCACTTCACCGCTATATATGACTTTATGTTTAAAATTGTTTTTAATAAAGATAGCAACTCCCCCGCCTTGAATAGCGTTGGGTCGGTCCCTTCTAATTATTCTATAAGAACTGTGCCGGATTTTGTGCTTCTGGTTTAGCTTTGTTTCGCTAACCAAGAGTACATCGGGGCTTTCGTCCTGCAACAGATTAAAAAGTACAGCTCGTCGCTCGATCCTTATCAGTGAATTTACTTTCACCGACAGGATCCTCAAGGGCCTCTCTACCAGCGTACCCATCACGACTTTAGGTGCGCTAGGCCCGGCAGAAGCGAGTAGATACTATCCACTCGGGTCGCCGTCTCCAGGATCTGTTGCTGGAGCTGCCCAATCTGCCCTTGGATTGCGAGCAAGATCGAACAGACATCCACCTCGGCCACCGGTGCCTTAGAGACAGGCACTGGGGCTTTAGGAACAGTCATGGGCTTTTGTACCGTCTTTCCCGAACCTGCCGCCATTTGGGCGTAGGTCAATTGGGATGTGACGGCTGGTGTTTGGAAGCGACCCGAGGGACGCTTCTCCTCGACCTTCTGCTTACGGGCCAGGTTTTCTTTCTTGATGTCCTGGAACTTAGGACATCCCCGATAGTTTGCAGGGTGCCCTCGGTTCCTACACAAGACACACTCGAGCTGCTCTCTATCCGCCACCTTGTCGTTCCCAAGGTCGCATTCCTCGTTCTTGTGGTTCTTTGCACACTTAACGCATCGAGGCTGCATTTCGCAGTTCGACGCGGCGTGCCCGAACCTTTGGCAGCGGATACATTGCAAAATGTTTCCGCTCCTCTTTAATGTTTCCCATGTGACAGTCTGGGACGCTAAGGTGGTGATAGTCCTTAACCTCTCCAGTTTGCTGCTGGGTGTGAGCTGTACCAAGAAGAAGGGAATAACTCGCTTCTCCCGTTGGGAGCTCACCGTAGTGAATGGCTTAACCCCCACGAATTTGAGATCGTCACTCTCGAACTCTTTGAGCTCTGAGAGCATTTCCTCGGGGTCTGCAATCGACTCCACGCCTTTAAGGAGCATTGTCCGCAACCTCTCGGCCTTCGGCGTGAAGGAGAAAAACTCCGTTGTGGACTCCTTTAATAAGCTTTTTATACGCTTATGCTGCTCCAGTGTCTTGCACCGAACAGCATAGCGTTTTTGGCCTAAACATTTGATTTCAAAATTGCCTACACCAATAGCATACTTACAGAGATCGATGGTCTCTCGTAGGGCCGTGGTATAGGTGAAGATGGGTGGCACTTTCTCCTTTTTAGGACGTTGCTGCTGCTTCTGCTGCTGTTGTTGTTGCTGCTGCTGTTGCGGCGGCTGTTTCTGCTGCTGTTGTTGCGGCTGTCGTTGTTGCTGCTGTGGCTGTTGTTGTTGCTGCTGTGGCTGTTGTTGTTGCTGCTGCTTTTTCTGCGGCTGCTGTTGTTGTTGCTGCTTTTGCTGTGGGGCGGCTGTTGCCTGTTCTAAATCCCTCTTCTTTATCTGCTTCAGCTTATCAACTACGGCCTGCAGCTGGGCACGTAGGATACGCTCTTTCTCTTCCAGTTCGCTACGCTCTTCCTCCGTAGCCGAATATAAAAGGGGGGCAAAGGGGTTATTGTCCCCCGTGTAGCGGCCTTCCCTACCATAGGAAAGGTAGGCAGTATCCGCTTCCATGGGGATCGCTGGTTTTGGTTGTTGTAGTCCAGCTGCTTTCGACGTTGATGGTGTTGGTGATGGCGCCCCTTTCCTCGCTTCGACCTGCAGCTTTTCAGTCGAAGCAGTGAGGGAGGGGCGCTTAGTTAGATCGGGCTTCTGGTTGGCCCTTCTGCGCCTCTTCATGACGACGGTCGGTGTTGCGAAATCGGATGATAAATCACCCGATTCCGACTCCGTACGACGTACGGGTTTTCCCCCGCCGTCTCCCGACATCCTCCTCCTGTTACTTCCAACTAATTGAGAAGCAGCAGAAAGAAACAGAGAAAACACACACAAAAAACTTTCCTCCCGACTTGGGATCCGAACCGACGACCTTCCGACTGCGGGTCGGGCACTTAACCACCGGGCTAATTGGGGTTCCGCGAATATTTCGCCTAAATGCGCACTTATACCTTTTTATTGTTTTTTGTTTATATCGTAAACAAGCCGAAACACTACCTTCCACTTCACTGGTCTGTGATCAACTCTTCAGAAACTTGGTCTGTTGCAGCATCTGTACAAAGATAGTTTATTAAGTCCTAAAGCGATAGTACACAAAAAGGCAATAGTAGAGGTTACGTAATATGTTAGTACGAACGATTGCAATACCTGCGGTGATTGCCCTTGCAGTACATTCTCCCGCTCGTACTTTTCGGCAATCCCAGTAAGTTTTTCCCTTGAGCGATCTAGAGCGCACGTACACGTAACCATCCAACAGTAATTTTTTATCGACTATCCGAGCCATCACGCAATAAAAAGGCAAACATTTTTACACAAGATGATATTAGAATTTCGTTATGACACGCAGTTGCCGTGGAAACGCATTCGCTTGATCAGAAGCGCGTTCGATTATTCGATCGGAGCATCGTTTGAAAAATCGATTCGGGGAATACTCATTCGGGAAAAAAAAATTCGGGTGAATGGATTCGGGTAAATGTCATTCGGGTGAACGGTATTCGGGTATTTGTTTATTCGGGCATTCGGGCATTCGGGCGTTTGTCCGTTCGGGTGAATGAATTCGGGCGTTTGTCCGAGAACGTAAATTAATAAATGAAAAAAATGTTTTTTTTATGAATCAACTTCCTCTGGACATCTCTCAGTTACATCTCCATCGACAGCAAGTTGTTGTTCCACATCGTAGGGCCTCATGTTGCTGGGTGACGTTATCCCTTTGTATGGTAGTCGGGTCAACTGCAAACCTTCAATATCTGTGATAAGATACCTGTCGTGGGGGAATACTTGTTTAACCTCGTATGGTCCTCTATATTTTGTTAATACATACATAGTATTTTGTTTACCCCTGGTGTGGTACAAACATTTTTAATCATGACATATTCGCCCTTTTGGTACTTCCTAGGTGTTTTGTGACGACCATCGAAATAAACTTTATTTTGCTCCTGAGCCCTTTTAGTGTTTTCACCTGCCTGTTTCCTTATATTCTTGAGATTAGCCCGTTTATGTTCCAAAGCATTGACAAGGAATTCTCTAACACTATCAGATAATTCACCTTTTTGGTTTATACCAAACAGAAGAATACTTGGTGTAAAATCTGTGCTCCTATTTATGAACAAATAACCGGATAATACATTGAGAAATCTTTACCGACAAGTAATTTCAAATTTCTAAATTTATTTTCAAAAAAGATACAAGTATTTATACTACCCAGTATTTCGAGACGACTGCCATTAACTGCGTAGTACGATTTTGTTGTTGGGACTAATGTCGACAGTAGGACCGATGGTAAACATTTTTCTTGCATGAAGGTGATAGGGCTTCCGAAATCTAAAAGTGTAAGAAGTGACGTTGAATTCCCTACAAATTCCGTTGTCCACTGAAATTCCGAAAGCCTTTCGAAGTCGTTGCCTTGACCCTTTGCATAGTTGGTACCGCTGATATTAGATGATGATGACGGAAGAGATCCAATTTTGAAATCTTGCAGCTGTGTTGATTTAGTTGTTTAAAGTTTAAAGTTTAAAGTTTAAAGTTCTCTTCCAATGCCATCACTGGATTTTGATTTATGCAAGCTGTTGATATATGGCCAGGCTTACCACATTTGAAGCAGATTGCATCTTTCTTCGAATTTCTTCCACGAGATATATTTCGACGGTCACACTTAGTTGTTGTTGCTTCAGAATTAGGTGTGACGCTGGAGCGTTCTTGGTGACTTGAAGAAGCACTCTTCACTTTCGGCGATTTCTCTGCACTTGCATATAAAAAAAATTGTTTTTGCTTTTGATATTTGCGCAGAGCAACTTTCAATTCTGTCAAATTGTCTGCACTATACAGGATTGTTTTATTTAGTTCCGAGTCAGGTATACCTCGGATTATAAATCAATCCAGGTTCTGGGACTAATTGTTCTCACATACAATTTTGCCGTACCTGTCAAAAGCCTATTACAATATATATATTTGGCTGGGTCATCCGATGTAGAATTTCAGAGCATTCTTCGAACTGCTCTATCCATCTTTCTACGGGAAATTTGTCATCGCCGTTAAAAGGGGAGATAGCATCTTCAACGTCCTTGAAACTGCAACCAGCGAAAGATCCTGAATTGGAGACGGGACCATCTTCCACTTGAAGTTCGCGTAGTTGCTGCTTCAATTGAGCTATTTCTCGGCACACACAAGGATTGAATTGAATATCTCTCTCTTGAAGGAGACCAATTTGATAAATAGAGTAGGATTCTGCCACCAAGTTGTCGTATTATAGATAATCCTACGAACTTATTGAGTAATGTGTTAACAGTATGTTAAATCGAGTGCTCTGAGAAAAGTTTTTTTAATTATTCGCAATTATTTGAAAAGTGATGACATCAACTATATACCACTGACTTATTAACGAAAAAGGACGTAGTCCTCAAATGAAGAGCTTAATTCTTTCTGATATGTAAGTAAGCTCCTATTTCGTATTGAAGTCATTAAAGGATTATCAACAGACAACATAAGCTATACGCATTAATCGATCATTTATTAAAGCTATTAACACATCCCATTTAAGGACCTACATACATATGTCTGATTAATCTGGTTAATCTACTGAAATATATAAAGCATAGCGTAATATCTGAACATATCATTGACTGAATTTTATTGTATGTTTCACTACAATACCTGTTCCGACCAACAACGTAATTGATTTTCGGCACCTACAGTAGTTTATACTTACATACATATATGTATGTAATATCGATGGCGCACAAGAATAAAACTGTGCGATTTTTAGCAATTATCATATACATACATAGATGATATCCAGTGGCGAGTTTTCTAGGTTATTGCTGCACTACCAAAAATGAAAGCACTGTAACGATATTGTACTGGGATTGTCTCAATTATTACTCGAAATATTGGCGACACTGAAAATACCAATTACTATGAATTACGCACGCAATTACACGTCTATATGTGCATGGAGTTTGCTGAAGGGATATAGAAATGTTGTGAGATCCCAGAACTTGCGACGAATTACGGAATAACTACATATATCTGCTAAGATGTCTCTTGGGACCAGAGGCTTGAATGCGATCAGGAAGATACTCATACCTACAAAAGTACCAATTAGGGCGGTAATTGACAACGTCTGGGACGAGAGCAACAAACTATTCACAGTTGATCACAGACCAGTGAAGGAGTAGGCAGTGTCAGCTTGTGTAGTGTGTAGAAAATAAGTAAGACTATAAGTTCGCATTTGGACGAAGTATTCGCGGAACCCGAGTTAACGCAGTGGTAAAAAATTCGGAAAAAAAGTTGATTCGTGCTCTTTGTTTTTTTCTTCTTCTCCGTGTTCTTTCTAAAGTAAATAAGAAGTAGCAGGGAGAGATGTCAGGAGACGGGGGGGAAATCCCATATGTCCTACGGAGATGATAAATCATCCGATTTCGCAACACCGGCCGCCGTCATGAAAAGGCGCAAAAGGGTTAGCGCAAGGCCCAACCCAATTAAGCGCCACTCCCTTATGCCTTCGGCTGAAAAGCTGCTAGTCGAAGCGTGGAAAGGGGCGTCATCACCATCACCATCGACGTCCAAGGTAGCTGCACAACAACAACAACAACATCAACAATCAGGAAGTGATTGACCTAACCCTATCTAATAGGCATGTGAAGGCCATCACTAACTGGAGAGTCTTACCAGATGTTACGCTGTCAGACCATAGATACATCGAATTCCAATTGAAGTGTGGGATCTCCCCTCGCAGCCCAAGCGGAATCCGAGAAAGACGGGCTGGGTGCGATTTAGGGAGGAGCATGAAAAATCCACTCAAGCCCCGCTTAAACTCAAAACAAATCAATTGGTGGAGGATGCCGTTCATAACATGAACAGCGCCATCACCAACTGTTTTGAACTCGCATGTCCTGTCAAAAAACCTCCCAGCAGGAAGTCGGTTCCCTGGTGGAACGCTGAGCTCCAATGTCTTCGCAGGGAAGCCAGAAGTCTCCTGAACAGATCGCTTAAATCGAACTCGGAAGATGACTGGAATAAATATCGATCGAAGCAGAAGGAATATAAGAATCTGATTCGTAAATCGAAGAGTGATTCCTATAAGTCCTTCTGCGAAGAGATCAAATCCCTGAGCGCGACCAGCAAGTTGGTTAACGTTCTCAAACGAGGAAAATTGACAAAGCTGGATGTACTCAGAAATTCTGATGGTACCTTCACCGAGTCTAAAGCAGAAATTCTTAGTTTACTGTTTCAGACCCATTTTCAGGGAAATCAGACTGTCATCGGCTCATTGCACACTCCCTGCGGAAACTGCGACTGAAACGATGAAAACAACTCGGCGTAGCTGGTATTTTGCGTCACGCGTGGCAACTACTGAAGCCATTGAATTTGCTGTGGCATCCTTCGATGGTTTTAAGTCGCCGGGCACTGATGGGATATACCCCGTTATGCTGAAAAAGATATAAGACAGCTGCTTCCTGCACTGAAAATAATTTTCACTGCTAGCCTGGCACTTGCCTATATACCTACATATTCCTTGGCGCGCGGTGAAAGTGGTCTTTATTCCCAAAATAGGGAAAGAGGGCTACTAACTAGCCAAGAGCTTTAGACCAATAAGTCTAACTTCCTTCTTGCTGAAAAGCATGGAGAGAATAGTGGACTTGCACGTGCGCAAAGTTGCCCTTCGAATGCATCCTCTATCGGACATGCAACATGCTTATCAGCGCAGAAAATCCTGCGAAACTGCGCTTCAAAATCTAGTAGGGAGAATTGAATGCGCTCTCGAAGGGAAAGAGTACGTACTAGGCATTTTCGTCGACATTGAGGGAGCTTTTAATAACGCTACTTTCGACAGCATGTGTAACGCTGCTAGACGGCATGGCGTAGATGAAGCACTGGTTTTGTGGATCAAAGCAATGCTCGTGCACAGGACCGTGATCGCTGATGCAGGCCTCGAACAATGTGTCAAGTCTGGAGTAAACAGGGGCTGCCCGCAAGGTGGCGTCTTGTCTCCGCTGTTATGGTGCATGGTGGTCGACTCCCTGCTAGATGCTCTCAATGCCTCTGGAATCTATGCCCAGGCCTATGCGGATGATGTTGCTGTTCTCTCTGTCGGCTCATGTTTAGCGAATGTCTGTCTCAAAGCGCAGGCGGCGCTAGACGTGATCGAAGACTGGTGCACGAGAAATGGGCTGTCGGTTAATCCTCTTAAGACTGATGTCGTTCTCTTCACGAGAAGGAGGAAAAATACTGGCATAACTCAGCTGGTGCTAAAAGGCATTCCCATCCCGATATCCAAGGAAGCTAAGTATCTGGGAGTCATCCTAGATAGCAAACTTCTTTGGTCAAAACATGTTGAGTCCAAAACCACCAAAGCGCTGTCAGCTTTTTGGCAATGCAAAGGTGCATTTGGCAAAACATGGGGCTTATCGCCGAAAAAGGTCCTTTGGATCTACACGACACTGGTAAGACCGATAATATCATATGCATCGGTTGTGTGGTGGAGCAGGCTAACACGCAAACACGCTGTGGCTTCACTCACCAAACTCCAAAGGGCGGTCTGTCTCAGCTGCACGGGGGCTTTCCCCAGCACACCGGGAGCTGCTCTAGATGCTATGGTGAATCTTCCACCCCTTGACATATATATCAGAGGGTGTGCACTGAAAACTATTTCTCGCCTAAAGAGGAATGGTCTTTGGTACAACTCGCATTGGAGTGAGAGAGTATTTGCGGGAGAAATATCCTACGACCCCTGTCTCATGGATATGCCTTCTGATGCAATGACACCTGCCATCCTACTGCGCTGTAACTTCACAGTCATATTTCCATGGCGTCAGGACTGGCTTTGGCCAGACACTGAACCTGGAATGGAATGTCTTCGCATTTTCACAGATGGCTCCAGGACTGGGCAGGGATCCGGCGCTGGAGTTTTCTTTGAGCGCGAAAACATTCGACTGCACTTCTCGTTAGGAAAATGAATGAATAAATGAAATGATATGAAATGAGATTTACGCAATCCTAATGGCCATGCACTATGTTGTGAAATACAGGTGGAGGAGAAAAAGCATATGTGTCTGCAGTGACAGCCAAGCTGCACTCAAAGCTGTGTCCAACCCTCTATCCAACTCCAAATTAGTGCATGAACTCAAGACCTTTTTGAACAAAGTCGGAAGACTAAATTCACTTAGGCTTGTATGGGTCCCAGGTCACCCTGGAATCCCAGGAAACGGAATCTCCGATGAACCCGCTAGAAGAGGCTCAGAGGAGAGTTTCTCAGGACCTGAACCCGCCTTAGGTCAACCTGCTTCCACGGTCAAATCTGACATCAATGACTGGGTCTTTAAAGTACACAGTCGTAGATGGAGGGAATATCCAGGATGCAGGATGAATAAGCACGTACGCCCTGATGTCTGCAAAAAGTCCGCAACATTTTTCTTATCCTTAAGGAGAAATTATTGCAGAAGGCTAACAGGCGTCATCACGGGCCATTACACTTTTGCCAAGCATCTCTACGTGTTTGGCATCATAAGACACCTATCTGTGGTGCATGTTGCGAGGAGGATGATACAGCAGAGCACTTTCTCTGCGACTGTCCCGCCTTCGCTCGCGCACGGTGGCGCACCCTTGGGGCCGACGTGGCGGGTTCCGAATCTCTTAGCTCTACATCACTGAAGCCCCTGTTCACTTTTCTCCGGACAACGGAGAAAATACAATAAAGACAAGGTGTCTGTCTGGTAATACAATGGACTAGTATTTGTGTCTGAGTGCTCCAACAAAACAAAAAAAAAAAAAAAAAACAATCACTGGTCTCCGTGGAAGGCCGCTATACAGGGGACAACAACCCCTTCGCCGCCCTCTCAAGTTCGGGTACTGAGGAGGAGCTAAGCGAGCTCGAGGAGGAGGAACGTGTCCTACGTGCCAAACTAAAGGCCGTAGTCGACAAACTAACTAAGATGCGGCAGAAGGGGAAAGAGGAGGCAACGGCCGTCCAGCTTCAGTCACATCAACAGCAGCGACAACAACAGCAGCTGCAAAAAAAAGCTGCCTAAAAAACGTCCGAACAGCAGCCACAACCTCAACTGCAGCAAAAAAAGCAGCAACAACGACAGCAGGAGAAGCAGCAACCACAGCCGCAGCAGCAGAAACAACAACGACAGCAACAACAACACTCGCAGCAGCAACAACAACAGCCGAAACAACAGAAGCAGCAACAACAGAAGCGGCAGCAACAGAAACAGCCGCAACGTCCCAAGAAGAAGGTGCCACCTATCCTTACCCACTCACGGATCTACGCGAAACAATTGACTTGTGTAAGTACGTTATTGGTGTTGGCAATTTCGTCTTTAAAGGTATAGGTGAGAACCATTATGCTATCCAATATAACACACTGGAGCAGCATAAGCGGGTCAAGGAACTATTAAAAGAGACCACCACTGAGTTCTTTTCATTTACCCCCAAGACCGAGAGGCTGCAGACGATGCTCCTCTAAGGCGTCTACTCGACTACCGATCCCGAGGAAATGCTCTCAGAGCTCAAAGAGTTCGAGAGCGACGACCTCAAATTCGTGGGAGTCAAGTCATTCACCACGGCGCGGGCCAGACGAGAGAAGCGTGTGTTACCATTCTTCCTGGTACAGCTCGCACCCAATAGCAAACTGGAGAGGCTAAGGACCATCACTTCCTTAGCATCCCAGCCTGTAAAATGGGAAAAATTAAGAAGACACGGAAACATTTTACAATGTATCCGCTGTCAAAAGTTCGGGCACGCCTCGTCGAACTGCAAGATGCAGCCTCGATGCGTTAAGTGTGCAAAGAACCACAAGAACGAGGAATGCGATCTGACTCAAGACAAGGTCGGCACAGAGACGAGTGCGTGCTCTGTAGGAACCGGGGACACCCTTCAAACTATCGGGGATGTCCTAAGTTCCAAGACATAAAATCAAATTTGGCTCGTAAGCAGAAGATTGAGGAGAAACATCAGGCAGGTCGCTCACAAAAACCAGCCGTTACATCCCAGTTGACCTACGCCCAAATGGCGGCAGGCTCGGGAAAGACAGTACAAACGTCGGCAACAGCAAATATTTTATCGGCAACAGATGCAATGTAAGCTAGTGTAATATAATAAATTATTTATAACGAATTTAAACAGTTTGCCTCTTATTTATTTTGCATGCGTCCAAATGTTTTGTTTATTTCAATTTCCTGCATACGGACCTTAGGAACCAGGATTAAACATACAAATTATTTGGTTGTGAACGACAGTTGTGAAATCACACACGAAACACACCTTATTCACAATCTCGCAATAAGCTGCTATACGAGCATTACTAATAACCTTCTCCGCGGCAAATATCACTTACCCACGGTTTCGTGGCAAACCAAATAAAGATCATTCGATTTAAATGAAAATGGCAACAGGCGTTTAAATGCCCCCAGTTACTGGCCTATGGATTCAAATATCCATAGGCCATATCCAGTATTCGTGTCGTTATAGCCATCCCAGCGCTTATCTCACCTATCCAAACCCCCACTGCGGTCAATGCCTAAGAGCGAACATACGCCGACATTTAAACCAAATGTGTTTATCACTCTTAGGAAGAATCCTACGTGCCATGCCGACCACGGTGTTGTTTCGCACCTAGTCAATGAACTGTGACATACAAGCCGTGGAAAAGTAAACAGCATAAACTCGCATGGTAATTGCCATGTTGTTCAAATGGCGCTAGGCTTATGTTCGAAATGTGCGTGCTTCTAAATGTCATACGTCCGGCATGCGGAACTATTCCATTAGCGATATGCATGAAATTGTGGTTACAATATTATTTCGCATACGAGGGTCATAAGGAATTAATTCTATTATCTACCAGTGACCAGGTTTGGGTGAAGATCAATAATATGTGTACTCCACCGCCATGGCTCACAACTCGCTAATGTTGCTGTCTGATAGTGATAACAAACAATTCATCCAATTGAGTCAATTACTAACGTCTTTTCTAAACGTGGCGAATATATTCACTCCATAGCACATGGTAGGTTTGACTGGTTACAGGAAATGCCTCGATCCCGTATTGAAGTCAGAAGGCCATTCAATGTCATTTAAATATAATATACTATTATTATTTCTACCGGCCATTTGGAACTCGAAAGCTCAGAGCCTCGTCGTTCCCCAAGCCTTCCTGTCGTGTGTGTATTCCTTTCATGTTACGCTGTCTTATTCCATCTCTTCTGATCCATCTTTATATTGTTCTGCCATCTACGGCGCGGCCTTCCTGGTGGTCTTTTTTTTCGCGTTTTCCACTCATTATGCTCCTAATTGTTCGTCCACTGTAATTTCGTTCTACTCGTCCTACCCATCTAAGTCTTGACGATTTTCTTACTCGGACAATTTTTTGTGTGGAGTAGAGTTCCTCGAGTTCTTAATTGTGAAGTTCTCTCCATTCGTCTGTTTTTTCCTCCTGTTTTCCGCCATAAAGTCGCATTTTTACAATCTGTAAACAGCAAGTGGGCCGTTTTGTGGAATTCTATTTCTTTTCTCGAAGTCGTATAGTGAAAGTCTGGTCACTCTTTGAGCGGGTCCTATTAAAGCCACGCTGGTAGACTCCGATTATTCCATCAGTGTATAGTTTCATTGTCTTTAAAAGAATATTGACAACACCTTGTAACAACTTGGTACCATCTCGTTAATTGCTGCGTTGTGTTTGGTCACCCTTTTAACCCTAGAGTAGTCGCGCCTTTTCGTAAAACGCGAGTGATCGCGTGTTGAGCATTTTGCCGCCCATGTTTAACATAAGTTTTTTTTTTAAATACTAGATAAATAAATTTGCAATTATTACTACAGCATAAAAAAAGTCATAAACTATTTGAAAAAGTAACATATATTATAGTTTTACACTTACTATTAAAAAACAAATGTTTTAGGAAATTTAGGGCAACATTTTTTGAATTTTAACAAAGACTTTGCTTAAGCCTACGTGTTTAGAAATCATTTATGATATTTAATTTGTTTAGACGTTCAAAATTAATCATGTTCTTTACTTTTGTTAATTTCTTAAAATATTTGTTTACTCGAATAACCTGCTGCCGCACTGTATCTTTAATATGTTTGAAAAATGCAAGTAACCCTTTTTTTTTGCATTCACTTTTTTGTGCAGGTGTTCGTTGTGATTTTATTGAAAATAAAATAAATCGATGTAGTCCACTTGGATTTTGAACTCAGCAGCATCAACAACTCTCTCGTGTTATTAATCAAAAATTGGTCCTTCGTTGCCGAATTAATAAAGTGAATTGCAAAAAGACAAAAACCTTTTGGAATTTCCACGTGTGAAACAGTGCATTCAGTAACTTTAATTGCAGATTTTCTTTTTCTTACACGTGTTTCGTATAGGTTCTAAAAAAGCAATCGTTCGCACATTTATCTTACTGAATATCCCTTCTCTTTGGTTTTTCTTTTTTGTGTATCCGTTGTGAGAATTTTGCAGTTGAAGATGAGCGCGCAAAAAATTAGATTGCAGCGGGAGAATGCGCAAGCACGCTTAAATCGAGCTGCTTTATTTGCAGACAAAATAAATCAATCCACATCAATCGAAATTTTAGAGGTTCGATTAAGTAAGCTTGAGGAATCGTGGCAAGAGTTCGCGTCGTTTCACAATGACTATCTGCCGCATGTTAAAGGCAGTGACCTCGTGGACATTGAGGGTGAGTTTGCGGAATACGAGAACAAATATTTTAATACCCATGCTAAAATGGTTAAATCTATTCGCGGTATTCAGGATGCGCCTCAAAAGGTTAGTGACGGTTCGATAATAGAGCGGCTTGTAAATCAGCAATCCATGTTTCTTGACAAATTAAATTCTTCGTCGAAGTTTAATTCGAGTTCGGTTGTGTTACCACCTATCGTTATTCCGCCTTTTTCGGGAACTCACAAGGATTGGCCAACGTTTCGTGATCTTTTCGCGGGGTCAGTTGACAGTCGAAGTAATCTGACTGCAACACAAAAATTTCAGTACCTGAAATCATTCCTTCGGGATGATGCAGCGAACCTTATAAAACATATTCCCATTTCGGACGCAAATTATCTGGAAGCGTGGGATCGCTTAGCGGCGCGATACGATCGGGTGCATTTGATCGTGAAATCTTTCATACAATCATTTATATCACTTCCCGCAATCAGTGTCAATAACGTTCAGATTCTTCGAAAAATCACAGACGGTGCAGATGAAGTTGTGCGCGGACTTAATGCTTTAAAAAAGAACGATCGTGATCCATGGCTCATTTTTCTGTTATTGCACAAGCTGGATTCGGACACTAACCAGGCTTGGGCAGAGAAGGTCGGTGCTCGGGACGATTGTGCTATTAGTGAATTGTTAGAGTTCTTACAATCAAGGTGTGATGCACTGGAGTCATGCCAGTCGGTGAATCGGTCTAGTTCGTCGCGTGTAAAGCCATCTCCTCCTATAAGATCGCATGTTGCTGAAGCTCCAAAAGCTAAATCGCAGTGCCCCAAGTGCAAAAACCTGCATTCTTTGTTTCAGTGTGCCGATTTTGTGGCACTAGACAATATTTCTCGTCGGGACTTCGTAAAGACAAACTCTCTTTGTTTTAATTGCCTTCGGGCTGGGCATTCGTCGAATCAATGTCGGTCTACCTTTCGGTGTCGCGTTTGCAAATCGCGTCATCATTCGTTGGTCCATCCCGAAGATTCAAGAAATAATATCTCGTCGTCTTCAGAACCCTCTTCTATCTCTAAATCTAATCGTTCAGCATCGTTTATCAATCAACATGAATCCACTTCTTCTTCGGCGCCTTCGCATTCATCCACTTCTTCACTCGTCAACAATTTTTCGATTAAAATACATCATCGAAAGCAAACCATTTTGCCAACAATATTAGCCTCTGTGAAAGATATTCAGGGAAACCCTATCGCTTGCCGAGTACTACTGGATTCTGGGTCTCAATCGTCTTTTGTTGTAGAATCATTCGCTCAAAGACTCAGATATCCTCGCAAGCATGCTCGAATTCCCGTCTCCGGTCTATCCTCTATGGAAGTTGGTTACACAAAGGGATGCATCTCGTTTCAACTTTGTTCTCGAGTCAACACAAATTCCTTGTGCATCGATGCATTCGTTTTGAATAAGCTCACTTCGAACTTGCCTACCCATTCCTTTGACGCTTCATTGTGGTCACATATAGAGAAGTTGGAGCTGGCTGATCCTCACTTTAATCGATCTGCTCCTATTGATGTCCTACTAGGTGCTGATAGACTTTGGAGCATTTTAAAAGGAGAGCAAATAAGTGGTCCGGACGGTGTTCCACTCGCTCAAAGCACATCATTTGGTTGGATAATAACCGGGGAACTTTTTGACAGGACATTGACTAAAACCAGCTTGTCCTCATTTCACTCTGCAGTCGATGTGGACGCGTTACTTCAACGTTTTTGGGAGGTTGAAGAAGTCACACCTCTTAAGGACGAAACTTTCATCAATGACCCTGCTGAGCAACACTTTCGTCAAACTTTCGCTCGCTCATCGGATGGTAAATATGTTGTTGCACTACCTTTCAAAACCCCGCAACCCACTTTCGGAAACACACTAACATCAGCAGTTTCGCGCTTGCACTCCATGGAACGATGATTTCAAAACAATCCTCAGTTGCATCGGTTGTATTCGGATTTCATGAGGGAATACCTCGAACTTGGTCACATGGAAAGGATTCCGTCGGATGAAGTAAATTCAGCCCTGGGTAAAAAGTTCTATTTACCCCATCATGCAGTATTGAAACCTGACAGCTCATCTACGAAACTACGCGTTGTCTTCGATGGATCTGTAAAAGATTCTGACGGTCAGTCCTTAAACAGTACGCTTGTGGTAGGCCCTCCAATTCAGCGAGATTTGATTGGTGTAACCTTGCGTTTTCGGCAGCATCGGTACGTTTTTACAGCCGATGTTGTAAAAATGTTTCGTCAGATCTGGGTGGACGAGTTACACACCGATTATCAACGCATTGTTTGGCGCGATAATCCCTCAGAATCCGTCGAACATTACCGGTTATGTACAGTTACATATGGTACTGCGTCAGCTCCGTTTTTATCAGTTCGAGTCTTGAAGCAGTTAGCAGTTGACTACAAGGCCCAGTTCCCAAAAGCTTCTGATATTCTCGTGAATGATGTATACGTGGATGACATCATGACTGGATCAAACAGCATCGAGGATTTAATCGCGCTGAAATCTGAGCTCGTGACCCTCTTATCGATGGGTAAACTTGAGCTTCGGAAATGGAGCTCAAATTGCTGGCCTCTGCTCGCTGGTATCCCAAGCGATCAACGCGAATATTCTATTTTTGATAATGAACGCACAAATCCTTTTATCAAAGTTCTTGGCATGTACTGGAATCCTATCAGTGACGATTTGTCGTATCAGCTGTCAAAGCTACCCTTGGCTTCATCGTCGACAAAACGGACTCTACTTTCGGAAGTTTCGCGAATTTTCGACCCATTAGAATTGTTAGCTCCTTCGGTAATTTTATTTAAAATGCTCTTCCAAGAACTTTGGTCGTCGGAGTTAAACCTCGGCTGGGATGATCCACTACCTACCCCTTTGGCTCAACGATGGAATACATATCGACAGGAACTCCACTATTTTGAGCTACTTCGGATTCTGCGAAATGTGTTTACATCAACGGAAGGAATCGAACTACATGGATTTTCGGATTCATTGTCTTTAGCTTACTCCGCCGTGGTGTATACTCGTTGCAGAAAGAAGGATGGGACATTCCAAATCACCCTACTATCGGCAAAAACAAAGGTGGCTCCACTTAAGCCAATTTCGATTCCCCGATTGGAACTCTGTGGTGCGTTACTTTTAACTCGATTACTAAGTCGTATCAAATCATCTATAGCAACTGAAATCTCAACAATTTATGCGTGGTGCGACTCGGAAATTGTACTACATTGGCTCTCTTCCCCACCTCGACGTTGGACCACATTTGTGGCAAACCGCACAGCTGCCATCCTCGAAACGATTCCACGCCATTCATGGCATCACATCGCGTCGGAATCAAACCCTGCCGACTGTGCTTCGAGGGGTATAACCCCATCCAACCTAGCTACCCACAATCTTTGGTGGACAGGTCCAACTTGGCTTTCTCTCGGTGTGGAATGCTGGCCAAAATCAAAAGTATTATCACAAAAATCGGATTTTAACGACATTGAAGAAAAGCAATCACACCAAGCGCTTGTAATATCCACTGAAATCGATGTCGTTGAGAAACTCGTCGAGAATATATCCTCGTGGTATCGAATACAAAGAATAGTCGCGTATTGCCTTCGGTTTTCCTTCAATTGTCGGGCAACATCAATTACTCGACGTTCCTCTGGTCTAAACTTATATGAGATACAACATGCAAAAGCCCTTATCATTAAAACTATCCAACAAAATTCATTCAGTGCGGATATTCGGTACCTAATTAGAAATCATAAACTTCCATCCAAATCTAAACTCCTTCGATACTCGCCCTTTATCGACAACGAGGGTCTGCTTCGCGTTGGAGGAAGAATCAAAAATGCAGTTGTTTCCTTTAATATTAAACATCCCATTCTTCTTCCCAACAATAATAAACTCTCTTCTCGTATTGTAACAGATATCCACAACAACCACTTACATACAGGAGTATCTGAAACATTCGCCATAGTAAGGCAGCGATATTGGATCTTGGGAAGCCGAAATCTAATCCGGAAGGTGGTTCGTAATTGCAAGGTTTGTTTCATGCAACGTAAGCTGACGAGCCAGCAGCTGATGGGTAATCTACCGGCCGCACGAATTCAACCGAGTCGCCCATTCACCAACACCGGGTGCGACTACGCTGGACCGATAACTATAAGGCTTTCTCGGGGACGTAATCCCAAATTCTCGAAGGCATATATAGCGCTCTTTGTGTGCTTATCTACTAAGGCGATACACCTTGAGTTAGTAAGCGACCTCACTACTGATGCCTTCATCGCAGCTTTACGGCGATTCGTGTCCCGCCGAGGACTGTGTTCCAATATCTACAGCGACAACGGAACTAACTTTCAAGGTGCTCGTCGCTGCCTCACTGATATGCACAAGTTGGTTATGTCAGAAGCCTTCAATGACGCAATCACTGCATCGCTAGCCAAGGACAATATCGCGTGGCATTTCATTCCGCCCTCTACGCCACATTTCGGTGGCTTGTGGGAGGCTGGTGTTAGATCAGTCAAGTTGCATCTACGTCGAGTTGTTGGGTCTTCCATCCTAACATTCGAAGACTTGTACACCGTACTTACACAAATTGAGTGTATATTGAACTCACGCCCTTTGTGTTATATATCTGATGAAGACATAAATCCTCTTACACCTGCCCATTTCCTTATAGGTGAACCTTATACGGCGGTGTCAGAACCAAACCTGTTGAGCACACCTACAAACCGACTGCAACATTGGAATCACCTACAGAGCATGGTCCAAGGATTTTGGAAAAGGTGGAATGCGGAGTATCTCACCACACTTCAAACAAGACCGAAGTGGCAACAAACAAAGACGAGTTTGAAACCTGGCGACGTAGTTGTGCTGAAGGAGCCCAATCTTCCTCCAACGAAATGGCTTCTTGGCAAAATTGAAGCTGTCACACGAGGTGCGGATGGTCACGTTCGAGTTGCTACAATCAAGACGAATCGGGGTTCAATTGTCCGCCCAATCACCAAACTAGCGCTACTTCCTTGTTCCTGAAACTCGTTCCAGGGGGGCCGGGATGTTTAGAAATCATTTATGATATTTAATTTGTTTAGACGTTCAAAATTAATCATGTTCTTTACTTTTGTTAATTTCTTAAAATATTTGTTTACTCGAATAACCTGCTGCCGCACTGTATCTTTAATATGTTTGAAAAATGCAAGTAACCCTTTTTTTTTGCATTCACTTTTTTGTGCAGGTGTTCGTTGTGATTTTATTGAAAATAAAATAAATCGATGTAGTCCACTTGGATTTTGAACTCAGCAGCATCAACAACTCTCTCGTGTTATTAATCACTACGTAAAAAAAGAAGAATTAAACTGTTTGACAAAATTAGGCGTATTCATTATCTACAATATGTAACTCAGCAAAACAGTCCTGGCACAAGTACACACAATGTTCGTTGCACAGTAACTTTACACATCTATTACACCCTTTTTTGGTCCTTCTATTTTTCTTGGACGGGCATACTGTGCATATACCTGCTCTACTTGGGGGTATATCTTGATGATCAGATGGCACAAATCGAGAAATTTGGTTCCTCAACTGTTTCGGCAATGTGTATACCTTTGATCTTCTGATTATGTGTGGTCTAGTCATAGCCAGAGCAATTTCTTTCAAAAAGATTCGCCTTAATAATAAGTGATTATTATTTTCTTTGTATATTATTTGACTATTTATGCCGGCAATATTCAAAATTGAGAAAAATAATCTCATCGGCCACCTGCGCATCATTCTACCCACGGAATATTCCTCTTTCATTTGATCGACAACGTCAACTCCGCCTTTAGTCTCATTGTAATATGTAATAATTTCTGGTTTCTTAGCAGCACCGGTAGTTTCATCGATCTTGTCGTCATCGTGTAAAGTGGACAACAGTAGAACCACTTTTTTTTGCTTTTTATTAGGCACATAAGATATTAAGACCTTTTTCGCACCAAATCCGAATATTGTACTCGGTTTGACTATATCTTTGGTATCTAAAAAATATGATGGGATTTCTTTTTTGTTTTTCCGCAGAGTGCCTACAATAGTTGTTCGGTGGTTAGCAACTAGCTCGTCAGCAAGAGGAATAGACAATAGTAAAGTAGTTATCCATCGTTATATTTCGGCCAGTATTCAAAATATTTTTAGATAATCTTTTCACCAAAGCGCTTGAACTATTATCAACATAAAACTGCCCTTCTGCTTGTTTACCGGCATATACGTAAGTACTTCCAAATTGCTGGTATATAATGATTTTGAATCAACAAGAGCATATATTTTTATGCCGTATTTTGCGGGTTTATTTGCCATGTACACACGAAACTTGCAACGTCCTCTAAATTGTACCATTTTCTCCAATCTGATAATGCGTTTGACAATTGGTGACAAAAGCGTCAAATGTATTTCTCATTGCTGCCATATTATCAATTTTAGCGCGTTCTGCTCTGGTTTGCACATCGTCAAAACGAACATTTCTTAGCAGAAAAAAAAATCTTGTCTTTGACATAATTACTCTAAATATATCAGGCGCCGTTCCATCATCAACCCACAATTCATGTATATTTAGGTGATGCATTTTTTTCAGCCCCGCTATAATCAAAAGCCCAACTAGAGCTTCTATTTCAATTAAGTCTGTTTCTTTTGTATCTCGCTCCCTTGAAAACTGATCATTATGTGCACGTATGTGTAAATTCGTGAGTAGCACGATATCTTCCAGCATTTTTGTACTAATAAACAAATTAAAACATTCCAAAGGTGTTTTAGAATTTTTAGCAACTTCACCTTGCACTCCGGGGGGCCTTGTGACAATATTTTCTTGCCTTGTTCGTATATTAGGCCTTGTAGGAGGATGTACTAACCACTTAGTTCCATCTTTTCCTTTATACATAGGAACTCTTGCAAGTCGTCGCTCGGAAGTTGCTTCTATTGTAGCGGCAACAGTGGTTCTTCGCCTGGTAATCAATCGAGCCAGAGGTTCATCACTTGAGGATGGTGTACGAAATCCAGTTGGCGACCGTGGGCGACGACGAGATGGCCGTTGTGCTACTGCGGCTCCATGTCCGCGACCACGACGAGATGATTTCTGGGAAGACGTAGTGGCAATTAAAGACGATCCTTGAGAGGTTGTTGGCGCATCATTATCCGATTCTGCTGCTGATTGTTCTGTTTCAGTATTATAATCACTATGTTCACTTTCCCTATCAGATATAGGTATTTTCCAATAAACTTTGTAAAACATCTTCTTCGAAATCCGCCTCCTCTTCCAACCATGAAACGATTTGTGCGCTTTGTACATTCATATTCTATATTTATATAAACTAAACAAAAGAAAAGTAAAACAAAACACAAGAATTAATAAAATACTAAACATCAATGTTATTATTACGATACTTACATCAAAACAACGCAATGGAAACTAATAATATCTAGACCACAGACAAAAACAGACAAATGAATTTAACTTACGTGAGTTGTCGCGCAGTGAGCAGTTTGCCGCCAAACTAGACACAGCGATCACAACCCTCATCTCATGTAGTCATACGTGCACTAAATTTCTCCGAACTTCTAAAACAAAGAAGTGAGGAACCGAGCGGTAGCTACTAGGTCGCTTGACTTTGAAAAATGTACTGTTTTCAAGAAATTACCGTTTTTTCGCCGCGGACGGCAAAATGCTCATAGCGCGAGCACTCTAGGGTTAAAATGCGAGAATGATGACAGAGTTTTTTTATTCCACGGGGATAAATTCCTTGTTCCATATAATCCGGCCTCGATGGTTAGCAGTTCTGCTTGAATCTCTGCTGTGTGGATAATATTGTTTTCTCATGTTGCTTGTCCCACATGTATGTACATACTTTAAGTTTCCTATATTGGGCTGCAACTCTGCATATATTGTATAATAACGGATGTTTCAGAGCAAATTGACGATTTCAAAATTAAATAACTCGTATAAAAAGCAAGACATCGTGACGGTGACGGTCTCTGTAGGTAGCCAATAAGATCAATTTTACTCTCATCTGGTAAGTTAGTACCATGGTGTACTGGAGTAAACAACAACGCGCGTTCGCGTTCGAGAGCTATATTCGTAACAATGAATCTGTGTTCAACGTGAATTTCGAAAAAAAATTAACATTCAGCCGCGATATCCTATTCCTGCTCGTGGAACAATTTTAAACTGGGTAAAAAAACTTCGGCGAAACGAGTGCAACATCAAATCGGAAAAAACTGACCAGCTGAAAACCAAACGAACTCCGGAGAATATCGAAAGAGTGCGGAACAGTTTACAGACAAGCCCTCGCCGTTCACTACGAAAACGTGTCCAATTACTGCACCTAACATCGTCAACTACTCATCGGATATTAAAATAGATTTGAATTATCATCCCTATAAGTTAGTGGTTACCCAAAAGTTGGAGCCAAAAGATTATGAGAAAAGAAAAAGATTTGCTCGAAAAAATTGAAGACGAAGAAATCGACCCTAACAAAATTCTAATGACTGATGAGGCACACTTCCATTTAATTGGCGCTGTGAATAAACAAAACTGGCGCTACTGGGCTCCTACTGGTGATAATCCTCAGGTCTGTGAAGAGAAGCCGTTACATGACCAACGCGTTACAGTATGGATAGGTGTTGCATCATGGGGTATTATCGGCCCGTATTTTTTCGAAGGAAATGTCAACACTGCGCGGTACACGGAGATGTTAAACACGTTCTTAATCCCCACCCTTCGTCGTCGCAGACGTCTCAAGTCAACTTGGTATCAACAAGACGGGGCTACATGCCACACCGCTAAGGAGACCTTGAAGATTCTCCGTGCAGCGTTTGGTAACCACATCATTTCAAAACACGCAGATATGGAGTGGCCACCAAGATCCCCGGATTTAACGGTTCCAGATTATTATCTTTGGGGTTATTTAAAATCGCGTGTTTATGTGAATCGTCCGAGAAACTTGCAGCAGTTGAGAAGTCAAATTGGTGACGAAATTTCGAGAATTAAGCCAGAAGTTTCAAAGAAAGTGAATCAAAATTGGGTAAAAAGATTGAGGTCTTGAGTAGCCTCTAATGGCAAACATTTAGCCGATGTTATTTTTCATAAATAAAATTGATACAATTTTATATTTGGTGTAAAAATTTCAATTCAGTTTGAGAGTTATTTAATTTTGAAATCGTCAATTTCCCCTGAAACACCGATTACTTTAGATAATTACATAGAGTAAAGAGAAGCAGAAAACGCGTAAAAGATGGCAAGAAAGTCGCGAGCCGCAGCATAAAACTCATCTAAATCGATTATGCAGTGTGCTCAAAAAACCAATTAGGATTTTGAAAACCAAATTTTAAGCTAATATTGAGAAAATTTAAAAGATATTAAGAGAATCAAATTGCTGTCTATGGAAAACTGTCAAAGGTCTCAAAAAGCCCCAAATTAAATAAGAAAAAGTCTAAAAGAATGGGTAAGGGGGGATAAAGAAAAGACGGAAATCTGCCGCAATTAAATTAGAATATATCAAAAATTTGCGATCGAATTTCACTTAATCACTTAAAACCGATTATTGAAGATAAACGTATCTTACCAGATCATCAGTTTTGTTTGGGAAGCAACCATTCAACTATTGACATTGAGTACATTGAATAACTGATTTAATAGAAAAAGAAACCGAACACAAACTGATATGCTCGAGAGCATTCTCTCAAGCCTCTGACAAAGTGTGGCACAAAAGCTTGGTGTTTAAACTGAGACTAATATAACAAGAGATGCTACCCAATATTTTGAATGCATATCATGCGAGTAGACTATTTCGCATTAAATACGGAAGTGCGTATTCGTGCCTTAAAGTGATTTCGGCTGGCGTTCCTCAGGGATGTGTACTCGGCCCACTTCTGTATTTAATTGATATTCGCAGTATACCGCAAACGCAAGGTTATATTCTAGCCCGTTCGCCGACGATACAGCTATTTTTTCTCCGAGTAAACTGGTTGAGGAATCAACTATAAAACTCCAACGTGCCCTTGACCGTGTAAATGACTGGACAGCGACTGGATGACTAGCACTCAACGACATCAAATCTATCCATGTTAATCTTACATACAGAAAAGCGAATAGGCTTTCCGTTTTTGATAACGAATCAAGGATTCCATTCATGAATGAGGCTAAGTATCTCGGGATGACTCTCGACGCGAAATTTAAATGGAAGATTCACGTTAAGAAAAAACGTAACAAGGTTGAATGTAAACAAAAGAAATGTACTGGTTACAAGGGGAGTATTTTAAACTCAGTATTGAAAACAAGCTGCTTGAGGATCGCGTAAATAGCACTACTAGCATAAACAAAATGTATTGCGCCGTCTTCAAAGGACAAACCTCTTGACTTAGCCGTAGCGGAAATAGCATGAACCTTCGTTTGAATGTTGGAATGTCGCGTGCCAAACGCGAGTACATCAAGAACAGAATATTGCAAATTAACCTTTTACTGTAGAGGTGGTGGTAAATCTTACCCTCTCTTTACATTTTTTTGAATTACTGTCTACCTTTGCGCTCTCTTAATTTAATTCTCTTAGTATCATCTCATATCGTCATCCTTATTATTCAGTTGTATTTTGGCTGCAGTAGGCATAGCATTAGCGGAGGAACGCACATGCTGGTATAAAATTTACCACTCGTCAACGCTTACGTATTTTTTTCTTGGAAGATATTTTGCCACCACGTCAGCGTAAGCGTAAGTATTCAGTAGAAAACAATTTACCAACCAACAAATTTAGCGAACGATTTTAATAGAATTATTTTTACCACTCGTCCGTTTTGTTGTTGGTAAATAATTACTTATTTTGAAAACGTATACAACGTATACAATTTATGTCTGAAGATCATGTCGAATTCAAGAAAACTCTGTGATTTGGTAATAGCCCAATTTCTTGAAGACGATGACGAAGACAGTGAAGTCGACGACGAAATTGTCGATCCGGATTTCTGCATTGAAGAAAGCGACATGAGTGTTGAAATATGTATAGAAGATGATGCATGCAGTGAATCCGATGGAACTAATGATATGATTGCTGAACAAATTCAGAGCAATGATGTAGAAGAGCGTGCTGTTGAAGAAAATGTGTGTGAATCTAAAGTAAACTTTTTTTATGGGAAAAACGGGTTCAAGTGGTCAGCATTGGAACCAACACGCTGCGTAAAAACTATTCTACATAACATTGTGCGATTACCAGTGGCTTTACAGCAAAAATCGGAAGAAGATTTATGTGGATATTGGTCAAGAATTTTTGATAGTGTTATCGAGAACATAATTTTAGGACATACAAATACAAAATTAAAAGCAAATTTGATTTATCAGCAAAATGTGAAGCGAAACCTCTTGATATAATTGAACTGTGTGCATTTTTCGGTGTCTTGGTCTACACGTCAGTGTTCAAATCTAACCATGAGGCCACAAAATTTATTTTTGCAACTGATGGAACGGGTAGAGAAATTTTTAGAGCTACAATGTCCGAGGCACGATTCCTTTGCATTCTTAGTTGCTTACGATTTGATAACTCTTATGATAGAAGCCAACGATTATTAAGCGACCCATTAGCTGCAGTTTCAGAAATATTCAACATATTCACTGAAAACTGCAGAAAAAAATATTCAATTGGTATTCATGCTTGCATTGATGAAATGTTGGTACCATTTCGAGGTATGTAGATGCAAGTTCAAAATTTACATGCCAAAGAAACCCGCAAAATATGGCATTAAGATAATGTCATTGACTGACATATTTACTTTGGGGAAAACTCTGATGGTCTAACAAATAAAGAAAAACGGCTTGCAGTACCAACACAATCAGTAATAAGGCTGTGCAAAATATTAGAAGGTAGTAGAAGAAATATTACCGCTGACAACTGGTTTTCGTCACTCCAGCTGGTGGAAGAATTAAAAAAACGACAAATAACTTACCTAGAGACGCTGAAAAAGAACAAAAGAGAGATTCCACCAGAATTTCAGCCCAAAAAAAATAGACCGTTGGGGTCCTGCATATATGGTTTTACCAAAGATGTAACAATTCTAACCTACTGTTAGCACGTCAAAACCGTGCTGTTATATTATTATCCTCCATGCATCATAAAAAAGAAACTGACCAATTCACTTTAAAACCTGCAATGATAGCTGATAACAACAATACAAAAGGTGGAGTGGATGAGCTTGATAAGAGATGCTCGATATATTCATGCGGTCGACGTACACGCCGCTGGCCATTAGCCATATTTTATAGAATTTTGGATATTAGTGCTGTGAACGCCTACATTATTTTTCAATCTGCAAAGGATTTTGATAACAGTTCAAGGGGAGACTTTTTAAAAAAGCTGGCAAGACAAATGGTTTTACCACATTAGCAAAGACGACAACACAACCAAAGGCTTCGTCGGTCACTACGAGGCACAATTGGTAACATTTTGGGTTAGGACTCAGTAGCTCCGCCTCCGATAGAGCCGATCCCTGTTGCTCGTAAATTATGCTACATATGCCCGAGTAGGCTAAAGCGAAAAACTACGCACATTTTCTTGCAATGTAGTAAGCCAATGTGTATGGGCTGCAGCAAACGCGTACATTGTGCAAATACAGAATTGAATGAAGAAAAAAAAACCTCCGAAAAAGTTGACCTGTATTTTCTAGGATTGATTTTTTTTTCTATGTTCTCTATTATTTCTTTAAGTATATTGTAACATAATGTTACTCTCTTACAAACTAGTAGCTCTCTCAGCACCTGTTGCTTGCTCAGCAAACATCAAGTGTGCAAATTCAGACATATGTATGTACATATATCAGCGCGCGTTCGCTCTCTTTCTTTTTTGGTCTCCAAGCGGAAGCCAAGCAAAACGGCTCGCTACCCACTGGTTGGGATTAAGGTCTTCCTTTTCTATTTAACCTCCAACGAAGACACCACGCATTAACACCTCTCATATTGTGTAGATTACATTTCCTGATTTAATTCCTTTCGTTCCGTAATAAACTTAAACTTATTATAAAAAACCCAAAAACAATCTCTTTAATATTTCTGGCGCAGTCGGGAAAACAAAAATAACAAAACAGTCATTAAGATTCGAAGTAAAGATAACCACGCGGTTTTCAATTCGGTCTGCGACTTATACTCCTTCGGCAACGAACCCAACGAACGACAAATAAAATAAGTGAGAAGATCTTCAACACCAAACTGCAAACACGTGGTTGGCGCATCCCACGGAATTTCAAGGTGCAAGCAGCAAGAAGGCGTTCTTAAAAGGTGAGCTAAAAAATAAGATATAACTTGAAATGGAAGTCCTTCAATCAGCAGAACGGTTTAGAATAACCTTAAATTTAATTAGCAAATTAAAAGAATTCAATGGTGATGTAAATTCTACTGTAGATTTTTTTGATAGGGTTGACTCGCTGGAAGCCACATTTGAACACTTTGATCAAACAAGTATTTCAATCCTTACGGGCTACATTAAAGATAAGATCGTAGGAAATGCTAGAATCGAATTGCAGAAGCATGGTAGGGTTAATTCTTGGGCTGAAATAAAAGAAATATTAAAAGTAAATTTCGGAGAAAAACTCTCGGTTAACACTCTCTTAGATAAAATTAGGACTGCTAAAGTAGAAACTACTATTGAGGATTATTATCAGAGTTTAAACCAGTTCTTGAGTGGGATAAATAATGCGCTTTTATTAGAAAATAATGTTATAAATGTTCAATTAATTTCTTCAAACAATCGCATAGCGTTAGACGCATTTAAAAGCAATTTACCGGAACCTGTAAGAACAATAATATATAGTAGAAACCCTAGGACGTTAAATGAGGCCTATCAAATTGTTGTAGAAGTTGGTCATCAGTTATCAGGGCCTAGCAAAAGCTTTCAATATCAAAGAAATAACCCTGTAGGTTATCATTTTGGTCGAAATAAGCAAGAACTACAATACGGCTATAATACTGGTGCTCAATACCGACAAACCAATAGGTACCGACAAGGCGAACAGACAGGACGACAAAACATGAATTCTAACTTTAAAATTACAACAGATAGGCAGCAACCGCATACAAGTACACGTTTTAGTGGTCAGTCAGGACAAACCAATAGATATGGACAGAACGAGCGTGCAGGTCAACAATCAATAGATCCTAATTACATGAATATACAACAAAGTCGAAATAACTATAATCCAAGTGGTCAATCACGACAATCAAACGAACCCATGGATATAGCCTTGAACCAAAACAACACTCTAAGCGAAAGTCCAAATTTTCCCAACAGCCAAGAAAACAATTACCCTATATAGTTGTACAAAGTCGCACGGGACCCCTTAGATTTATTATTGACTGTGGAGCTGAATGTAGTGTAATAAACAAAAATATATGTAACCCAAAGTGGAAGATACCATCCACCAGGCATACGCTTAAGATATTTGGTGGATACATAACATCGTACATAGCATACAGAATTCCTCTTTTTAAGGAATTTAAAAAAGAAGGATATTTTGTCGAATTTTTAGAATACCCATTCCATAGCTTTTTCCATGGATTAATAGGAAATAATATTCTTTGTGAAGTTAACCCCGTGATCGACTATAAGAATAGAACTCTAACTACTGAAAATGTTAAAATGCAACTATATTTTAATAAAGAGGAAGAGGACTATGCTAAAAGCTGCCAGAATATAAATTTTCCAGTTATATATAACAATGAAGTTTTAGATAATAAATTCGCAGATACAGTCTTCGCAAAACATTTAAATAATTCAGATGTTACTAAACTAAAGAAATTACTATGCTTATATAAAACTATTTTTTATAAGGAGGGTGACATGTTAACTTTCACAGGTAATATTAGGCATAAAATTAACACAAAAACCGAAATACCAATTTATAATAAATTATATCGCTACCCAGAGATACATTCTGAGGAAGTAGACAGGCAGATAGGCGATATGCTTCGACAGAAAATTATCAAACCAAGTAATAGCCCTTACAATGCACCCCTTTGGGTTGTACCTAAAAAAAGTGAAGAAAATGGAAAGACTCAATGGAGAATTGTTATAGATTACAGAAAGCCTAATGACCAGACCATAGACGACCGATATCCTATGCCCAACATGGAAGAACTTTTCGACAAACTGGGCAAATGCAATTACTTTTCGACCATTGATTTAGTGAATGGCTTCCACCAAATTGAGGTCGATAGTCGTGATACTGCCAAAACAGCTTTCTCGACAAAACATGGTCACTATGAGTTCTTAAGGATGCCTTTCGGGTTCAAGAACGCTCCGGCAACTTTTCAAAGACTCATGAACAATGTGCTAAGCGAGCTTTTAAATAAAGTATGCATTGTTTACTTGGATGACATACTAGTTTTCTCCACAAGTTTTGAGGAACACTTAGTATCATTAAAAAAGGTTTTTGAAAAATTAAGGGAATCCAATTTAAAAATTCAGGTTAACAAATGCCACTTTGCCGAATTGTCCACAAGGTTTTTGGGTCATGTCATTGTAAATAATGGTATAAAACCAGATCCTGGCAAAGTTAAGGCAATTATGGATATCCAACTCCCTACCACAGTTAAAGGCATTAAACAGTTCTTAGGGATCACAGGATATTATCGTAAGTTCATCAAGGACTATGCAAAAGTTGCTTTAGTTGTTTAACAGATAAAGGGCTTTTTTGTCTGTACTGTGATGACCTCTCACTGTTTATTAAATTCCAAAACATACATATATGTAGAGTACTTTTCAATGAATAGGAACCTTAAACTTTTAAAAGCAAATAGGAAACTTAAAGATATTTTGGATAAAAATGAAATCATCTCCTTAATTGAAAGAGAGCACATTAGCAAGAACCACAGAGGAATTGATGAGGTGTTTATGGAACTTAAAGAAAAATATTATTACCCGAACCTTAAGATCGAAATACAAAAATTTATTAACAACTGTGAGATCTGTAACGTAGCAAAACATGACCGAAGACCACTTAAAATTCCCATGCAAGTATCTCAGACACCACATCACTTTAATGATATTATCCATATCGACATCTGGTTTCCTGAACGGAACAAAATGTATCTGACAACCTTAGATAAATTCTCGAAGTATGCAACGTTACATAAACTATCGGACAGGGATTGGATAGCAATTTTAAATGCGATTAAAGAGAGAATTCAGTTTTTAGGTAAACCAATTAAAATCGTATTGGACGGTGACACTTGCCTTTTACATGCTGCAGTTAAACAGTTTCTAAAAGAAAATGAAATCACATTCCACAAAACGACAGCTTCTCTCAAAACAGGCAATGCAGACGTAGAGCGGCTACATGGTACCTTAAATGAACATTTAAGACTCAGGAATGCGGCAAAAGATCATTCTACATTGGACGAAAAATTATTTTATATCATTAACGATTACAACAGAACAATACATACAGCCACCAAATTACGCCCAATCGATTTTTTAACTAAAAACCTCAATAAGGAAGACATAGAATCTTTAGTGGAAACATTTAGGAGCAATAAAGAAGCAAAAGTTAGAAAATTTAATACGAAAAACAATGTTGATTTCACCCATAAAACATGCAAGAACATAGTTAAAAACAGAGCCGTTGGCAAAATTCAACCACGGTACAAAGTTCTTGGAAATTTTAAAACAGATGGACACTACGTTACCGACAGTGCAACAAAAAGAAACACAAAGTACCACAAAAAACAAATTAAACGGAAATTCAAGTACCAACGTTCTTTAATAAACACAGGATAAAAGTTATATGGTAGAAAATAAAAAGCTTACATTCTGAAGCTAGCTCCCATGTTTTTAATGTTATAAATAAGGGATAATATTATTCAATCCTTATTAAAATCATCCGCTTTCCTGATCCTCGATGTTCTTAAAGTTGCCCTTGTATAAGTTCTTGGTGACATCAAATGTCAAAAAGAATAATACAAATTCTATTCAAAAGCATCGTAATCTGTTGCCAAATTTCCTATTACGTGGAAATAAATAGAATTCGGTTAGGAAGGGAAAGATCGCCCATGATTGTTTAAACACTTATCTTTTATAGTGAATATATTATATGTTGCTCATTTTTAATATGTAACTTTGTGGCTGGCAGTATGGTTTGCCTTATTCAAAGTGAACGTTTAACTTTTGTTTTTCTTACAATACAATGTTTAAGCGAGCATCGAACAATATAATATTCTGTTGTATCTGCACATTTACGAGCTATAAAAATAATTTGTTAAATTGTTAAATAGGCTAAGGTAAGAAAAAACATAATAATTATAATAATAAATAAATAAAAAACAAAACAGTTCTAATTAAACTGAAATACATTTACACTTTTATTATCTTTTTTTTTCAAATCATGAAATTGTAATCAATTGACTTAGTTATACCATTTCTTATTTTTAATCATATCACTATTTATTATCTAAGAGAAATATGAATGTTTAAGTAAATATTATACAGTAAGTCAAAGTGAAACTCGTACATAGGTGCATAATTTCATATTTTAGGTAAGAACAAAACAAAAATTAACTTTATTCATTATTTTTTTTTGTAAAACATAACTACAACTATTTATCTCAAATCATATAAAATAGATTTAAGGATTAAAATAAAACATAATATCAAAAATAAAAGTTTTTCTTTAAATCCATACAAACACACCTCAAAGTCAAACTCGTACATAATAGAAAAAGGCAATTGTTTTTGAAAATATGTACACTAAATTCACAAAAAATCAAATTCTTAGTACTTCGTGGGCAATCCTTTGTTTGATTTTACAGCTGTCAACCTATTTGGCATCGATCTTACAAGTTTTTCGCAATAGGATGGTGGTATGTTATTCCATTCATGCAAAAGAGCTTTTTTAAGATCATTCCGGTTTGAAATGTTATGCTCTCTTATTTTCACTTCCAGATAACCCCAGAGGTTCTCAATGACGTAAGATATGGTGATTGTGGGGGTGTTTCAACCACTTTTGGGCAATTATACAGCAACCATAGTCGTACTTTCATGGCCTTATGTTTAGGGTCGTTGTCCTGATAAAACTGAAAGCAGTTTTTTAGCCCTAGTTTGTCTGCACTAGCTCGTAAATTTGTCTCTAAGATATCTAAGTACTTATCCTGGTCCATGATTCCCTCAATGAAATGTAGATTCCCCGTTCCGGCTGCCGACATACAGCCCCACACCATGACCGACCCTCCACCGTGTTTCACAGTTGCTCGTAGATTCTTCTCCTTCAGCTCTTCATTAGGTTTCCTCCAAACAGTAACTTTACCATCCGACCCAAAGAGGTTAAACTTACTTTCATCACAAAATATAACTGTTTTCCAGTACTCAAAATCCTTCTGTTTATTTGCATTTGCAAAATGCATCCTCTTTTTTTATTTTGCTTGCTTACCAATGGTTTTCTTCTTGCTGTTCGCCCATGATATTCATTTTTCCTTAAAATAATCCGTATGGTTTCTGGAGAAGTTTTTTTCTGAAGGTACTTTTCTGCATCTTGTGCAAGTTTAGGAGCACTAATCTTTGGATTTTCTTTAACCTTGCGCAAAATCCATCGCTCATTGGCTGCGTTAAAAATTTTTCGAGAGCTTTGTCTTGGCTTATTTTCTAAGATATTTTCTTCTCTATAGCGTTTTATGACATATTGTACAGTGGAATGACTGCGATCAACGATATTCGCAATTTCTCGTAAGGTTTTTCCTTGTTTGTAATGTAAAATTATTAGTTTTCTCACATCCAAAGATGTCTGTCCGCGTTGTCTACCCATTCTAATAAATACTTAACGTTTCAAATGAAATAAGAGGACTATCGATACGTACAAAAAGCACAGATACAGGGCGACAACTATGATGTCATAAAATGAGAAGCGAGGGAAAGTACCGTTATGAATTTCAGGAAACAATATGACACAAGTCTATTGTACGAGTTTAACTTTGAGGTGTGTTCGCATAGATTTAAAGAAAAACTTTTATTTTTGATATTATGTTTCATTTTAATCCTTAAATCTATTTTATATGATTTGAGATAAATAGTTGTAGTTATGTTTTACAAAAAAAAAATAACGAATAAAGTTAATTTTTCTTTTGTTCTTACCTAAAATATGAAATTATGCACCTATGTACGAGTTTCACTTTGACATACTGTATGTAAGCATGAATTCAATTTAGAATAAGGTAACAATGTAACGTTTGGAGACCAAACTTTTTTTTGGGGGGGAGGTGTAACATAATGTTACTCTCTTACAAACTAGTAGCTCTCTCAGCACCTGTTGCTTGCTCAGCAAACATCAAGTGTGCAAATTCAGACATATGTATGTACATATATCAGCGCGCGTTCGCTCTCTTTCTTTTTGGTCTCCAAGCGGAAGCCAAGCAAAACGGCTCGCTACCCACTGGTTGGGATTAAGGTCTTTCTTTTCTATTTAACCTCCAACGAAGACACCACGCATTAACACCTCTCATATTGTGTAGATTACATTTCCTGATTTAATTCCTTTCGTTCCGAAATAAACTTAAACTTATTATAAAAAACCCAAAAACAATCTCTTTAATATTTCTATATACATTTGGATGTGAAGAAATGCCTTTTTAGTTTTTGATTTATTTTTAATTTATAATATTTGTATAATTTATTGATGTTATGTTTTTTTTTTATTAAAAATGAAGTTTATGAAATAAAGTGCCTGTTTTGTGGAAATAAATTATAAGAATTGTTCAAATATTAGAAATGTAGTAGCTTATTTAAAAAAAAAAAATAATTATAAAGACATGTTTTTTTATTAAATTTTTTTAGTAAAATGAAAAGGGTTACAATCACCCCTATTACGGAAGTCGTTTAAGTCCGAGTCACAAAACGACTACGTCAAATTGGTATTACGGAAGTCGTTTTATACAATTGCGTTACGTCATTAAACGACTCAAGTCGTTATCTCGTGTGAAATGTATTTGTTGAGTGACATGAGTCGAATAACTATTGTTTTCGGTATTATGATAGTCGTTTTTGAGTCACAAAACGACAAGTTATACGACAAAAGGAGTCGATCAGGATTTTCTAAACGACTTGCAATGAAATTTCTTCAAGATGTGAGTTTTCTTTGTCTTTTTATTTAAGTGGATTAATAACCCAAGTTTGAACAATTTATTCGGTTTTTAGGATAAAAATATCAAACCCAAAGCAAATGAAGCGGCTAGTGGAGTCAATGGAACAGAATAAGGTTTTGGCAACAAATTTCAGAAGAGGTGTTAGCCAAACAAAAAATACTGGGTGGGAAGAAGTAGCAGGAATTCTGAACAGTTTAGGTTCACCTATACGAAACGAAATGGAATGGCAAAAGGTATGTACATATACGTATATGCAAACAATTCAAAGTTATAAGGAACAAATTATTAAGACTGATGTACGGTTTGGTTTGATCTAAAGTTCAAAGTTTTCTTTTAATAAAAAAAGAACAAGCGTCTACTGGAGGAGGACCGTATAAACAAAAACAACTTAATGAAGTTGATGAAACAGTAGCAAGGATTCTCGCCCTGAATGAACTAGTGGATCCTCCTGGAAAGGTATTTGTATGCTCCCCGATGGAAACAACAACTGAAGCTTCTTGCACTTCTAGTCTAAGTGAATCACTTCCATCAAGACAGGAAGATTCAGCATCTACAGTGGTAAAACCCATTTCATCACCGAAAAACAGTATTGAAGTTTAATCTGAAGATAGTTAGAAACAAATAGCTTCCGGTTCAATTGAAACCACAAGCAGCCGTACAAAACCATGTGTGAAAAATTTGTTAAGTAAACAAGAACAGGTGCAGGAAAATGTATACAATGCGGTGAATTACTCGTTACATAAAATCGAGGAGCATTTAAAGGAAAAGGCCGAAACCAACGAAAGCTTTTTTATTCAAAAGAAAAAAAACTAAAACTATATGAGAAACAAAAACTGGAGGAGAATAAGTTCAAACTAATGGACAATTAGAGGGGGCAATTAGAATTAGAAGAGAAAAAATTGGGAATCGAGTCAACCAAAGAAAATGGAAGACCGAATTCAAATATGTAGTCTTGAATGAAATAAAATATATACATACATATCTCACATTTTTCATTCGTTTTTTTATTTTTACATTTAAATAAATATTAAACAATTGAATCTATTTACAGCAACGTCATTATTAATAGCATTATTATCTTATTCAAAATTTGTATTAACACAAGACCAATATGACAATCAATCAATCTGACAGATAGTTGAAGGTGTGGAATCTATGTGGAATTTAAATGAGAAGAGAGTGGAGTCGTTTAAGTTTCGTAATACCGACACATAAACGACTACAAAATGAAGTGACTCCTAAAACGACTAGAGTCGAACAAATAAAACGACTTCCGTAATAGGGGTGAATATACCACCACGTCACTGACCAAAATTTCACCTCCACAGTTAAAGGTTAAGTGGAATGTCTTAGTTGCAGTATAAACTCGTTTCGAAGGAAGGTGTTTTTAGTGAGAAATCTCACGCTACGCATTTACAAGATTTGAAGATTCCCACCTACCCTCGTAAAAAAATAAAAACTAAATAAATAAATTTTAAAACAGTACTTAATAACGAAATCATAGATTTTGTTTCCGAGCACGATGCTTTCCCTAGAGGAAAATTCAGCTTAAGACACATCAAGTTGCAATAATAGAAAATATGTGAAAGCTAATCGAGACCAATACAAGTACACAGACATGATGCTTTTGGGCATTGAAAAAGTTCTGTGTACTACAATTGGCCTCAATTATCTTCTTCTTCTTTTCCTTTTTATCCCGGTGTCGTTATGGTCAGAAGTGTAGGACCATAACCTTCCCACTTAACTGCATTCCTACTGGTCCGCTTGTGGGGTCCGCCACAATTGGCCTCAATTATAAAATGTTTAATTGAAATTGTCCACAATACATATTTATGTAAAATTGTGAAAAATTGTCTATTCAATCGATTTGGCAGAAAGTATAAGGTATACAACTTTGCTTCCGTCGTTTTCCGATATGTGGCGATAACAGTAAGTAGCGGTCGAAAAACCAGATCGCAGACGTCAGGCAGTTGGCTTGGACCTCGGTCAACAGAACACCATTCAAACATTAGTCGATTTGTGTCTGCATCATAAAGTTGTTCTCGATTGAAAATGTCAGCTTACGAGCCAAGTTCTCGTCATTTGCGGGAGGTGTTACTGTTTTCGAATGCTCTAAGATACGTATGGTGAGGACGCTTTTAGTGAAAGAACGTGTCGTGAGTGGTTTTAACGCTTCAAGAACGGTGATTTTAACGTCGAAGACCGGCATAGTGGAGAGAAAGATTTCGAAGATGCAGAATTGAAGACATGGCTGAGTGAAGACTCGCGTCAAACTCAAGAAGAATTGGCACGTTCAGTGGCACAGCAAGCCATTTCAAAACGTCTCAAGGCCATGGGCATGATTCAGAAAAAAGGAACCTGGGTCCCGTATGAGTTAAAACCAAGAGACGTTGAACGGCGTTTGTGTGTTTGTGAACAGTTGCTTCAGAGGTAAAAGCGGAAGGGTTCCTTACGATAACCCTTAACGCAAAAAATCATGGGGCCATGCTTCCACGTCGACAGCCAAACCGAATATCCATAGCTCCAAGATCATGCTCTGCATTTGGTGAAACCAGCTCGGTGACGTGTACAATGAGGTGTTAAAAACAAGTAAAACAATCACAGGTGGTCGTTATCGAACGCAATTTATGCGTTTGAGCAGAGCATTAAAAGACAAACGGCCGTAATACAGCGAGAGGCACGGTAAAGTGATTTTGCAGCACGACAACGCTCGACCCCACGTTGCAAAAGAGCTCAAAACGTACTTGGAAACGTTAAAATGGGAAGTCCTACCCCACCCGGCGTATTCTCCAGACATTGCTCCCTATATTACCTGTTTCGATCAGTGGCGCATAGCCTGGCTGACCAACACTTCCGATCTCATGAAGAAGTCACAAATTGGATCGATTCGTGGATCACTTCAAAAGATGAACAATTTTTTTGACGTGGGATTCGAACACTGCCCAAAAGATGGGGGAAAGTAGTGGCCAGGAAAATACTTTGAATGATATACGTGGCGTTGAAAAAATGTTGCTATTGATCCAAGGTATGTTTTGCCAGTTGTCAAGCATGACGGAGGATCAATTAACGTTTGGGGATGGTTGTCTTTCAGAAGAGTCGGTCTTATTCACAAACCAACGGTTCACTTACGAAAAAAAGTATGTGGAAATTCTGCAAAATATAACGCTACCGTGGGCAGAAGAACATTTACTGGTTGTTTGAAAGTTTGAGCAAGATAAAGACCACAAACATAATACAAGCCTCAGCAAAAAAAAAATTGTGTAGAGCCATTGTGTGTTGCAGATCCAGTTGAGAATTCGGGCAATGCTAAAAAGGTTGTTAGCACGCATAACTTTGTCAAGTTTTTCGAAAAATTAAAGGCAGCATTTATCAAAGGATAAAACGAACATGCCAACGTTATAAACCCAGAACAGAAGCCTGCAGAGACGAAAATGGACATCTTGTATTAGAATCACAGTCGGTCTGAGAATGTGGGAAAACCACTTCAGCAGACTGTAAAACGGCGATGCCAGTCAACATCCTTAATAACGAAGGTCGCATAGAATGCCGTCCTCCTCACCTAGCCAAAGTTAAAATGGGCATATCTAAACTGAAGTCTAATAAAGCTGCTGGCGCAGACGGACTACCTACCATGCTCTTCAAAGCAGCTGGAGATGAACTGGTCGGGAGCGTGCAGCAGTTCGTTTATAACATAAGGTCAGAGGAAAGCATTTCCGAGGAATGGAGCCTCAACATCGTTGGCCCGATCCACAAGAAAGGTGACTCCTTTGACTACGCCAACTACAGAGGAATAGGTCTCCTCAAGATCGCCTATAAAATCTCCTCTGCCGTTCTGTGCGAACACCTGAAACCCTTCGTAAACCAGCTGATAGGTCTTTATCGGTGTGGCTTCAGGCCAGGAAAGTCCACCATCGATCAAATCTTCACACTACGGCAAATCATGGAGAAGACAAGTGAATTTCAAGTCGACACCCACTGCCTATTTGTCGACATCAAAGCCGCATACGACAGCGTAATTAGAGACGAGCTGTACAACGCCATGTCTATTTCTGACATCCCTGATCGTCAGACTATGTAGGATGACTTTGGAGAATATTCGTTGCTCCATTTGCGTCGGTGCAGACCTAACCGATAGCTTTGATGTCAAAAAAGTATTCAGGCAGGGCTGTTGTGTAACTTTTTCAACATTACCTTAGAAATAATTGTGCGAAACCGGCTGGTCAACACAAGAGGCACTATATATGTATTTCAAATCGTCACAACTACTCGCCTACGCGGATGACATTGACATAATTGGAAGGAGTCAGTGAGATGTCAATGACGCGTTTACGAGTATTGAGGCGGAAGCAGCGAAATTCGGTCTAGTGGTAAATGAGGGCAAAACAAAATATATACTGTCATCAAAAAAGGACGCTCACGGACATATTTTCCAGAACGTCAATATTGGCAGCTACAATTTCAAGGTAGTCAAGGACTTCGTCTACCTTGGCTCTGTATTTACCTGGAACAACGACATTAATTCTGAAATCAAACGCAGGATCACACTTGCCAATCGCTGTTTTTTCGGGCTCAGGAGGCAATTTTGTAATAGAGCTCTCTCTCGTACGACCAGGTTGACTCTATACAAGACCCTTATCATCCCAGTCCTCCTGTATGGCGCAGAAGCATGGACCGTGGAAAGTGGATGAAGAGGCGCTTGGCCGTTTTGAGAGAAAGATACTGCGTTAGATCTTTAGTCCTATCAATACCGACGGGGTATGGGGGAGAAGATTCAACCACTCGTCAGACGTCTACGCTACGGATCCAACGCCTAAGATGGTTAGACCATGTAGAGCGAATGGACATCTCAGCTCCAGCTCGGAGAGTCTTCGAATCCAAACCCGAGGGACGACGGAGTACAGGGCGGCCGCACCTAAGGTGGCGTACACAGTTGGAAGAGGACCTCAACCAACTGAGAGTGTGGCACTGGAGGGAGCTAGCAATAAATCGCGCTAGATGGAGAGGCATGTTAATTGAGGCCCAGACTTATCCCGAGCTGTAGAGCCCGCTAAGAAGTAGAAGAAGAAGCATGGAAATCCATTCCAGTAGAAAGATGCCAACGATTAATCAGCCCCATGGCAAAGCGATGACAAGCAGTATTGAAGCAGGATGGCTTTGCTATGAAATATTTATATTATATAGCTCAAAAAATTACTAATCTCTCATTTGCAACGGCTTCAGCCTGAAAAAAAACACACTTTATTTACGATTTTTGCCGGAAATATGGGTAAAGCAAATTCATTAAGAGTTTTTGTACATTATAAAATATGATTTTAGAAATACTCAGTAATTTTTCTATGTAACAATTTTGACAAACAAGCCGGTGACGGAGTTTTTCACGGAACGACCTTCGAAATAGGCGGCTTGTGGTGTTCACCGTATCTCAGTTGGAAATTATCTGAAATAAAAAACCATTAAAATTTAGTTAAAGTATTGTTAAATCCTCTCCCCTACGCTCTCTGATTATTAACTTTTACATTTTCAAATTTTTGGCGGTCATTTAAAGTGAAAACGTAGACGAAAGGTATTTTATATGTAGAAAGCTTGTACCAAGTTTCAAACGAATCGGTAATGTAGTTTTTAAATAACAGTGAACACGGACTTTAAAAAAGTGGTTTCAGGAAAAACGTGCTTAAAATTTTTTAAGCTAAGGAGGTGAAAAAAAAATTTGTTTTTTTAACTTACACTGAATCAACGATTCCAGCTCCATAGAGTAGACTCGCTGCAGCAGCTTCGATGTCTTCAGCCTTTTTTTTCTCTTTGCTGTGTTGCTGAGCTTGTATCTCGGTCCTGTTGATGCGACAGCTGTCCTCTTTGTATTAGCTTTTTTTTTCAATACACCGCCAGGCACTACTAATGGTCGTGATCCTGGGACGAGCAGCAATGCTCGGGTCAGAGCTATAGGATTTCCGGGGGATAGCAAAGTAATGCAACGGCGTAAGCCACACTTAAGAGTTGCGAGTTGGAACGTTGGAAGCAGAGTGGTCGCAGCTACGAGCTTGAAGAAATGATTGCTAGAAGGCGAGTAGACATCCTGTGCGTACAAGAGACGAAATTGCGAAACATCGGGCACGTTTCTTGGACGTTAAAACAAAAGCCTACAAGATGTTTTACTATGGATTGGAACAAGGAAAAAACGGAATCGCCATCATCCTTGCGGCAGAGCTACTTGGCAACGTCTTAACCATTTCAAAGTCCAGTGACCGTTTGATGGCTCTCAAATTGGTGATGCATGGTGAGGTGTGGAACATCGTAAGCGCATATGGCCCTCAAGTAGGATGCGAACAAAAAGAAGAAGATGCATTCTGGCTAGATTTCCACAACCTGGTCAAAATCATCCCAAAAGAAGAGCTTTTGTTTGTTGGGGGAGATTTAAACGGACATGTCGGGAAGACAAGCGAAGACTATGAAGACTACCACGGAGGGCAGGGATACGGCACCAGGAACTCTTCAGGTGAAGATATCCTAAACATGTGCAAATCGTACTATAAGACCGTACGATTTGCACATGTTCTAAATGCCATGTTCAAAGGAGATCCTTTTTTGCGTGTTGAAATTGGAACGTTGATTGATAACGCCTTTTGGACGGGGTTCTAAGGATCTCTCCTTTGAACATGGCAATACCAACTGAGTCGGTCGCGCTCTATCTTTCTTGTGATGGTTTCTTTTACGTGGAGGCTTCCTCGGGTCTTTGAACTTCTAATTCTGTCACGCTTTGCTACTCCCGCTGTCATGCGAAGCATCTTCATCTCAGCTGCCGTTAATTTGCTCTCTACGTGAGCGCCGGACGTACAACTGAAGTGTAGAGCCTTCGTTTCAGCTTAGGGGGCATTTTTCGATCACAGAAGATGGCGGAGTTTTCCCGCCACTTCATCCACCCTACGCTTACGCGAGGGTTGATGTCGTCATCTCAAGTTGCTTCTTTATTAATCATAGATCCCAGATATTTAAACTTTTCACACTTGGGAAGCACTCTTCCATTCAAGTAAATGTCTGGAATAGGCTGATGAGGGTCAGAGAACGGGCAGCACAGATACTCTGTCTTCTTTGAACTAATACGATACCCGTGTCCCTCAAAAATGTCTACCCACACATCAAGTGCTCGTTGTAGGGACGCCTGATCATCACTTATAATGGCTCCGTCGTCAGCAAAGAATAGCTGGTGCACATTGTGGTCCGTCACTTTTCCTTCAAGCAAGCAATCAAGGACTGCTATAAGGAGCAGTGGGCTGAGAACGCTCCCTTGGTATATACCGACTTTGATTGCGAACTCTTCGGTGACTCCTGCGGTGCATCTTACTCTTGTCGTTGCTCTCTTGTAATGTCCATGATCACTCGCACGTAGGTTTCTGGAACTCCTTTTTGTCTTAGCGCTACCCATAAAAGATCTCTTGGTTGGCGGTCAAAGGCCTTCCCGAAACCAACCAACACCATATGCAAGTCCTTTGACGAATCACGATGCTTTTCCATCATGATCCTTATACTTTGGATTGCATCTGTTGTTGATTTACCCGAGACAAACCCGCACTGGTCATCAGATAGTTGTATTATTTTCCGCAGTCGGCTATCTAATACCCGTTCAACGATCTTCATGGTGTGCCACATCAGCTTGACAGAACGGTAGTTATCACAATTTCGCGTCTCACCCTTTCCTTTGTGCAAAGGAAGAAGATAGCTTTCCCTCCATTGATTAGGCATAGTGTCGCCTCTCATAAGTTTGGAGATAAGAACCATGAGCCATCTAGACCCGATGTCTCCCATCTTTTTCCAGAACTCAGAGGGTATCCCGTCCGGGCCAACAGCTTTTCTTTTCTTGGAGTTTTTAGCCGCGTACCGAACTTCTTCGACTGTGATGTCGGATATTTCGGCATGATTCGGGGCGGCTCTTGGTAAGTACACTCGGGGAAACTGTTCGTTCAGAAGTTCCTCGCAATACTGTCGCCATCTGTGGAGAATTTTTTCGTCTTCCACAAGGAGTTGGCCTTCAGCATTGTTAATAAACTTTGGGAAACGAATCTCCTGAGCATTTCTTCTTCTCTGCGCGGCTATCTTAAAGATATTTGCTCCTTTGTTAAAATTGCCCTGTCGAAGTTCCTGGGTAGCCTGGTTCCTGTCAGACGCGGAAGACGATATTTCTTCCAACTCCTGATAGAGGCCTTCCATGCTATTCGCTTTTAATTCGGCGCACTTTTTCTTCGCGATACCTTTGCAATATCTATCACGGCGAGCTTTTTCCTCTCTATTAGTAGAAGAGCACTTTGACCAAGCTTGGAAAGCAATTTTCTTTTCGTGTATCACTGCTTTGGCTTCGTCCACCACCAGGTGTCTTTTGCGTGTTAGCAGGGGCCTTTAGATGTTCCGAGCAGTGATTTGTCTTTCTCCAGGCCAGATTGTTGTAGGGAATCCCACAAGTCTTGTGCTCTGCACTCCTCATTACCGACCGATAATAAAAGTAATAAAAGCTTCGCCTTTTCCTTTATCCAGCTTATACCACTTGATTCTCTCAGACACCTTCGTTTGCTGCTTTGACTTCTTACTCGCCTCCTAAAAAATTCAGTCAGGAGGAGACGGTGTTGAGGGGCGATCGCGTCTCCCAGGATCACTTTGCTATCTTTAGCTCGTGGCTTCATGAAACTGGATACCAAATGATAGTCTATTTGACTTTCATTTCCGACGCTGCTATAAGTGATCAGGTGCCGGCTTTGTTTGACGAACATGGTATTTAGCACTATAAGACCGTACGACTTGCACATGTTTAGGATATCTTCACCTGAAGAGTTCCTGGTGCCGTATCCCAGCCCTCCGTGGTAGCCTTCATAGTCTTCGCTTGTCTTCCCGACATGTCCGTTTAAATCTCCCCCAACAAACAAAAGCTCTTCCTTTGGGATGATTTTGACAAGGTTGTGGAAATCTACGATGTTCCACACCTCACCATGCATCACCAATTTGAGAGCCATCAAACGGTCACTGGACTTTGAAATGGTTAAGACGTTGCCAAGTAGCTCTGCCGCAAGGATGATGGCGATTCCGTTTTTTCCTTGTTCCAATCCATAGTAAAACATCTTGTAGGCTTTTGTTGTAACGTCCAAGAAACGTGCCCGATTACCGGTGTTTCGCCATTTCGTCTCTTGTACGCACAGGATGCCTACTCGCCTTCTAACCATCATTTCTTCAAGCTCATAGCTGCGACCACTCATGCTTCCAACGTTCCAACTCGCGACTCTTAGGTGTGGCTTACGCCGTTGCATTACTTTGCTATCCAATAACAATCGAATATTCGAGAGGCAATCTACTCGTAACTGCACGGAATGTATTTCAATTAATCAAAACTGAATTGCAATTTCATTTCGTATCTCGCGAAACCATGTCATTCGATACTGTTGTCGCTGACGATGGATAAGACGGTATGAGAGGTTTTTCCTTCCGCCAGTTAAGAAGAAAAAAAAATCGATAAAAACGAATGAGAATCCTTTCCATCAATCCCATCCTAACTTCCGATAAATCCAGATTTTTTCCTTTATACCAGAAAATCTCTATTGAATTCGAGTTCTCCTTGGAACATACGATGTAGCCCAAATCAGTGATGTACAATCTGGGAGAGTCTGATGAGAAGCATTTCAATGCAGTGCTTTCTTATTCAAATAAATGAAAAATCAGAAAATTACCTACAACGTCTTCTTTACAGATACATATGTAGCTCAAGTCATTTGTCATTCACAATTTTCAGAAATTAAAATGAAACACATTGACTCGAAAATTGCTGATTAAACATGGGCTTAGGCGAGTAATATTTAGCCACTTCATAGAGTTTCCTTCCTTTGTATACCCAACCTATCCGCTTCTGTGATTATTAATAACGACAAAACTCAAATGTACGTAAATCAATTGCTTTTCAAACCCTTACATCGTGACACGTGACTAGTGACAGCCCCACCTCCTCAAGAATGTTGACACAAATGATCGCAACAGAATCAATTATAACCCCGTGTCAATATTTACTTGAGTTTGTTTAGTTTTAAATCCATTTTTATTCATAACTTCTTAGATCTAATCTAAACCAGACAAAAATGCTTAAAACTAGTTTAACTATATCATTAAACCTAAAAATCTTACTGGCCCTAGACAGGCACCATTAAATAAACAGTACAACTTGAAACTATGTTTTTCGACAGCTATATTTAAAATTAGAATTTAACTTATGATACCTTAAGCTAAGAAATGTTGTTTTATGTAAAAGAAAACCTATCATATGATTATCTGCCCTAACCTACTCTACCCTAACAACAGCCTATGTACGGCTGTTGGTGTTAGGCGCAGGCTTTCTCTTGAAAAGGCTGCATCTATTGAAATGTCCATTGATGAATTCTTTTCGATCCACCAAAAACATTGATGTTGACGGGCCACATATTTTCGAACCCGACGTGACAAAGATCTACAGAACATGAGGCTTCTGTCGGGATAAAGACGTTAAGGCGCACTCACTCGTGATATAAATCATTGGGATAGTAATCCCCGGAGATGTAGCTTTTGACCGAAGTCATTATTTTTGAAACGAGGCTTCGAATCAGTTTTTTTTTTCGTTGGAGACTTCTACTAACTCTTGGAGCACTCAGTCACAAATACTGGTCCATTGTACTACCAGACAGACACTTCGCCTTTATTGTATTTTCCCCGTTTTCCGGAGAAAAGTGAGGAGGGGCTTCAGTGTTGTAGAGCTAAGAGATCCGACACACACACATATCCGGCACGCACATACCCAGGGTGCGTCACCGTAAGCGAGCGAAGGCGGGACAGTCACAGAGAAAGTGTTCTGCTGTCTCATCCTCCTCGTAACATGCAGCACAGGTAGGCGTCTCACGTAGAGATGCTTGGCAAAAGTGTAATGACCCGTAATGACGGCCGTAAGCCTTCTACAATAATTTCTTCTTAAGGATAAGACTTCTTGCAGACATCAGGGCATACGCGCTTAGTCATCTTGTCAGATCTGACCGTGGAAGCAGCTACCTTAAGCTGTTCAGGTCCTGAGAAACTTACCCCTGAGCCCCTTCTAGCGAGTTCATCGGAGATCTCATTTCCTGGGATCCCTGAGTGGCCTGAGACCCATACAAGCCTTTGTGAATTTAGTTTTCCGATTTTGTTCAAAAACGTGAATCATGCACTAATTTAGTGATGGATAGGCTTGGCTGTCACTGCGGACGCATATGCTTTTCACAATGTAGTGCATTGCCATTAGGATTGCCATGCCATGATAGACAGTCCATTCCAGGTTCAGTATCTGGCCAAAGCCAGTCCTGACGCCATGGAAATGTGACTGTGAAATTACAGTGCAGTAGGATGGCAGGTGTCATTGCGTCAGAAGGCATATCCATGAAACAGGGGTCGTAGGATATTTCTCGCGCAAGTACACTATCACTCCAATGCGAGTTGTACCATTAGTTGAGATAAATCATTTCTCTTGAGGCGAGACATGGCTTTCAGTGCGCACCCTATATATGTATGTCAAGGGGTGGAAGATTCATCATAGCATCTAGAGCAGCTTCCGGGAAAACCCCCGTGGAGTTGAAACTCTTTGGAGTTTGGTGAAAGAAGCCACGACGTGTTTGCGTATTAGCTTGTTCCATCAGACAACCGAAGCGTATGAAATAATCGGTCTTATTATTGCTGGGTACACCCAGAGGACTTTTTCGGCGATAAGCCTCATGTTTTGCCAAAAAGCTGACAGCCATTGGTAGTTTTTGACTCAACATGCTTTGACCAAAGAAGCTTGCTATCTAAGATGACTCCCAGATACTTTACTTCCTTGCATATCTGGATGGGAATGCCTTTAAGCACCAGCTGAGCAATGCCAGTATTTTTCCTTCTTCTTGTGAAGAGAACGACATCAGTCTTAAGACGATTAACCGACATCCCATTACTCATGCACCAGTTATCGATCACATCTAGCGCTGCCTGCGCTTTGGGACAGACAGTCGCTAAACATGAGCCTACAGAGAGATCAGCAACATCATCCGCATAGGCTTGGGCATAGTTTCCAGTGGCATTGAGAGCATCGAGCAGAGAGTCGACCACCATGCACCATAACAGCGGAGACAAGACGCCACCCTGCGGGCAGCCCTTGTTTACTTCAGACTTGAAACATGGTTCGAGGCCTGCATCAGCGATCAATGCCCTGTGCACAGGCATTGCTTTGATCCACAAAACCAGTGCTTCATCTAGGCAGTGCCGTCGAGCTTACACATGATATCGGAAGTAGCGTTATCAAAAGCTCAAAATCAGCTTAATCAGAAAGTTATCCCCCCTGTGCGATCTTAGCTCTAGTTTATAGAACCTCGTTCGGATAAAATTTCATGTACTCAAATTCAGGTGCCCTATGTAACCCAAGGCAATTCCTGACACATTGTCTCTCATACACCCGATTCCTTTCCATTAAGCTGGCTCTCATAATGAAACAGGCGTGCCTCATGCAAGCATGAGCTTGATAAGGCCACGTAGCAGATTACCTTCACTCTAGAATCAAGTTTGCTGCTATGAATCAGCCATTTTATTAGAGCGAAACTTTGAAACTCCCGGTGCTCTTGACATCAACATCTATTGTACGAGGTGGCACAAAATTAATCATCCAATTTTGTTTTTGAATTACTTTCTTACTAAATAAAAAAGATGGTTTTGAGTAATGGAAATCTCTACAATTTTTTCCGTTTAGTGGAAAAGATGATATCCGTCAAGTTGCTGCCACCAGTGTTGATAAACCTTTGTACCCGTTTTGTAACACAACTATTCGCATTTCTGTCCCTTAAGGGCTGCGCTTTTCTGAGGCTTGTTGGCATAAGCCTGCGACTTCAACTAGCCCCAAAGAAAGAAGTCTGGGATGGCGAACCCGGAAGCGCTTCCAATCCATCGTGGCTCGTTCTATGTGTGCGGTTGCACCTACATGTTCACCAAGCCCCGCTCATCGAAATCGTTTATCATGGCCCTTGTAGCGCTCGCCAGTAACAGTGACCGTATTGCCATTGCCCCTTAAAAAAAATACGGCCCAATCACTCCACCCGCGTGAACGCCGTACTACGCAGTGGCTTTGAGTGGATATAATGGCTCTTTGTGTATCACATGCGGATTTCAGTGCCCCAGTTACAAAGTATGTATGTAACTGCTTACGTGGAAATGCGCCTCGTTGCTCATGATGATTTTCGACACAAAATCGTCCTCTTGTGATTAAGGATGGCCTCACACGCGACTTACGGTCAGCAAGCGGGAATATGTGTAGTCGTTTCACTAAAATTCGCTGTAGGGTCCGTCTGGTGATGTCCAATTGCGTGGCCCGTCGTCTGGTTGATGCTTTCGCGATATTTTCGGCCGAACGATCAGTCCGGTGGCAACCACGTCCTGCATGGTCTCCTGTGGTTCCAGTCTATACGAGTCGAGTAGCTAAGTGCCGGAATGATAGCTCAGTTGGCGCGACGTGATTAGGAAATCGACATCGAAATTCACGCTGCGCTAACACCACCGACAGATTATTGGTCAAAAAATCGACACAATTTTATTCACGCTCGGAGTGTAGCACTCCACTGCTTATCTGTTTGTATACTGCAGCCGTATAGTTCACAAATATAAAATATAATTAACGTACGACGCCATTTGCAAAAATTATTACATCTTCTGATTAATTTTGCGCCACCTTTTATATATTATTGAATACTCGCGGATTAATGTGAGTTGACTAATACACACAGATGGCTAACATGTATTTGTCGCTTAACAACAAACTTTTTTCTTGGATTTCAAAACCAATGAATGATTAACCTGGCAATGAAATTGTCGATTCCCTCCCCTTGTGATAACCTTGTGGACAAGCACAAATACGCATAAATGCCATATGCATAAGGGACTAATAAAACAAGCCTGCATGGCGTAAACCAAAGCAAATGACTTAAGGGATAAATTCCTATCCATGAGTTCCGAGTATGTCTCCGCATTAAACGTAATGACCATAACTTAGTTGCACATAAATTGTTAGATCTGAACATCTTTCGTTCTCCGGGCTTAGGATTGTAGTATGACATGGTTTGGACATGAACATGAAATTTGATGATGGAATTACCTTCCCCCGTAGCTCCAGGCACGAAAAGGATTTTTATTTGTTCTTTGGGGGAAATGAAATTGCACAGATACAGAGAAAATGTCATAAAACGAATAAAATTTATCATATTACGAGTATTAGTATGAGCAATAGAAAATTGGTGACGTTTCGTACTGATATTCTTTTAAATTCGGCATCGTTCGAAACAACAATTTATCTACTCATATAAGCTTAAAAATAAATTGAATCAAAAATGTGGATATAAAACAATGTACGAGTAACATATGCCCTCCTTGCTCACATCCCATCGACTCGCTTATAGATACATTTATGCAAATTCATGTGAGTTTATTGTATGAACAGGGAACCCAGCAACTCCTTAAATCTTTTCTTTATTCAAGAAATAATGCAGCATCATAATGACTTCATTGAAATTTAAAATTGTCTTAATTTATAAACTCACAAGTAGCTACAGAGAAAGGGGAGGCTTTCGTTAATCACATACAGCTTTTTATTTTTCAGCGGCATGCGAATATGTGCTCAACTCTGTCTCCAGTGTAACGACCTTCTCTTGGTTGCAGGCGATATACTTATTATGTGGTAGTGTAATTAATTTATTTCACAACAAAACTTCGTTTCATTAAACTGAATATATGTAAAGTATTTAACACCAACGTCGCGTCGCGTCGGCTTGTTAATAGATGAAACAGAAATAAATTCCAAGAAGTATACCCCCGCAGTTGAATCGACGAGTTTGTTTCGCTATTCACAAATAATCTTCAAAACTATTGGAGTACAAATTAATTCGGTCGGTTTTTTGGGTTCAAAAAAAAAATTTTTATTGAAAAAAACGTAAAAAATACATCACTCCAAGTATTGTCCGTCGGAGCGACTTCTTTTCCCCATCTCTCTGGTAATTTTCGAATACCATATCTAAAAAATGAGTCCTCTCTGGCATCGATCCAATCATTGAGCCATTCTTCGATTTCTTCAAAAGACCCGAACCGGTGTCCCCCCAAATCGTTTTGCATCCGTCGAAAAAGCCAGTAGTCGGAAGGAGCAAGGTCTGTAGAATACGGCGGGTGGGGTGAGACCACCCATTTCAGCGTTTACAGGTAGTTTTTGACCGCTACAGCTACGTGGGGCCGGGCGTTATCATGTTGCAAAATCACCTTGTCATGCCTTTCGGTCGTTTCTGGCCATTTTTCACGCAATGCACGGCTCAAACGCCGTTGTAGTCGATAACGTTTCCCATCAATGGTTTCGCCTGGTTTTAACAGCTCATAGTACACCACACCCGTCTGGTCCCACCATATGCAGAGCATGACCTTTGAACCGTGGATGTTTTTCTTTGGCGTCGGTGTAGACGATGATGGAACGGGTTCACCAGGCTTTGCATAGTATTTTTTCTTCTTGGGGTTATCGTAGTATATCCACTTTTCATCTCCAGTCACGATCCGGTGCAAAAATCTCTTCCTTTGATGTCTTTCAAGAAGAAGTTCCGAGGTGAAAAATCGCCTAACATATCTCGGTTTCAACTCGTACGGCACCCAATTTCTTTGCTTTTGAATAAATCCAAATTTCTTTAACCGAACGGAAATTGTTTGCTGAGTCACTCCCAACGATTCTGCGAGTTCACTTTGCGTTTGGCACGGATCTTGATCCAGTAAAGCCTCCAATTCCTCATCTTCAAACTTTTTGGGCTGGCCAAGACGCTCTTTGTCTTCGACGCTAAAATCACCACTTTTGAAGCGTCGAAATCACTCTCTGCATGATTTATCAGTCGGAGCAGATTCACCATAAACTTCTACAAGCATTCGATGGGCTTCAGCTGCACTTTTCTTCCAATTAAAAAAGAAAATCAAAACTTCCCGCAAATGCTATTTATTTAAGACAAATCCGGACATTTTCGAAGGGGCAAAAAACAATGTTGTTGTCAGAAACAGACGCTGATGCACACTAATTATTGTTGACAGATATCACATCTTTCCAATGAAGTAGGTAATCGCCTCCAAGATCAGCCACAACTTGCAGGTGGCGCCATCTTTTGAAAACCGACCGAATTAATTTGTACCCCAATATAAAACATCTAAGCTTATTGCTGAATTATTAAACTCGGGCCTACCAAACATAGGTACTCTAAAGTGGAATAATAACGGTGTGGAAGTCATATCTAAAAGACACTTTCGACAAAATGGGAAGTAGCTCAAAGCCCGGAAAGCACTGATTCGACTATCTGTCACGCGCATTTATCTAAGACAAAATAGCTGCACTAATTATTCTGATCGCCGTGGCGCAGTGGGTAGTGTGTCGGCCTCTGACGCACGATGAGCGAGTTCGGACCAATCTTTTGTGCACCTTAGAAACTTTCTCTCCGGTAGGTCAACGTTATTCTCATGGAAGTTAGACCAAGTATTCCTCAGGGCTTCATACTAGGTCCGATTCTCTTCTGTACGCTGATGATGTCCAATCTTTCATTTGGGTCATTTGCAAACAGATTAAAATTTAATTAAACACAATCACAAGCAATCCTTAAGTTTCATATTTACCTTTTACCAGACCTCTACGAGTATCGATTGCAAATATCTCTATAATTAAAGCTGTAGAGACGACTAATCTTTCATTTTCGTAACATAATTTACATTTGGTGACCCACCAATCAGTTTACATGCAGAGACCTGATATTTAAATTATATCTTTCTGGTGAACAACTATTTTAAGTAATGATAACAAACGTTTTGTTTTTTATGAATGATATATGTATGAACTTTTGAGCGTCATTTGTAGATTGTACTGCAAAGTGCCAAAAAGGAACGAGAAAGAGGCGTGCCCGAAAATCGTGCAAAGAGACTGACATAGCCGAAAGACGATGGATGAGGGCAAATCTCTGGGGAAAGCAGTTAAGGGGATTAAGTCGGCGGAGGTATTCCCTACCGAAACCCATCCGACTCTCTCATCTACGGCTCCCGCCGTTCTTGCAGGCGCGCAACGCAGAAAGTGTCAGTGGCTAATCAAAGCTACTTTCGGCACTCCCCAAAAAGAGCATGCCAGGCTCTCAAACTGAAGGAGCTGAACGTGTTTAGGGTCCTGCTATGGCCGACGCTAGTGCCAAAAATGACGGTAATGCTGACAGACAGACTCTGAGCGCAGAAGGCAAAACAGTTTGGGTCGCAACAGCCGTCAAACTGGCAAGCCTCTCCCAAATCGGCGCCTGAAGCGAAGACGGCCGCCACGGACAGCCTCGCAAGGGAGAGAGCTCCGAAGTTTAAATCTTTGATTTTTTAAAGTGCAACCTGAGAGAAGACCATCTTGTATATTTCATTCTTTCATCTGACCTTGTCAACAATGTTGGCTCTCAACTAACTTCTGTCACGACGAGATGACTGGAGGTGATTGACCTAACCCTATTAAACAGGTATGTGAAAGTCATCACCTGGAGGAGTATTACCAGATGTAAAGTTGCCAAACAAGAGATATATCGAATTCCAATGGAACAGTGGGATCTCCCCCCCGCAGCCCAAGCGGAATCCGAAAACGACTAACTGGATACGGTTTAGAGAGGAGCTTGAAAAATCCACTCAAGCCCTACCTAAGGTGGAGGATGATCATAAACTAAGTAGCGCCAACACCAATTTTTTTGAACTCACATGTCCTGTCAAACAACCTCCCTGCCGGAAATGGGTTCGCTGGTGGAAGGGTTAGCTCCAATGTCATTCGCAGGGAAGCCAGAAGTCTCCTGAATAGGAGACACGAATGCGGAAGATGGAATAAGTTTCGATCGAAGCAGAAGGAATATAAGAAGCTTATTCGTTAATCAAGGATGTCAGTTTACTGCTTCAGACCCAATTCCTGGGAAATTAGATGGTCATCGGATCGTTGCATACTCCCTCAACGGTAACTGCGACTGAAACGATGAAAACAACTCGCCGTAGCTGGTAAATTGGGTCATACGTGACAATGACTGAAGCCATTGAATTTGCTGTAGCATCTTTTGATGGCACATATCCAGTTATGCTGCAAAAAGTTCTAAGACAGCTGCTTTCTACTTTAAAAAGAATTTTCAGTGCTAACCTGGCACTCGCCTACATGCCTCTTCCTTGGTGCTCGGTGAAAGTGGTTCTTATTCCCAAAATGGGAAAAGACGATTACTCACTCGCCAAGAGTTTTAGACCAATCAGTCTAACATCCTTCTTGTCGAAAAGCATTGAGAGACTAGTAGAGTTGCACGTGCGCAAAGTTGTCCTTCGAATCCTCTCTCGGAGATGCAACAAGTTGATCAGGAGGGAAAAGCCTGCCGGACTGCGCTTGAAAACCTAGTTGAGGGAATTGAATGCGTACCCGAAAGGAAAGAGTACGTGCTGGGCATATTCGATAACATTGAGGGAGCTTTTGATAGCGCAACTTTTGACAGCATGTATAACGCTGCCACACGGCGTGACGTAGATGAAGCACTCGTGTTGTGGATCAAAGCAATGTTGTGCACAAGACATCGACAAGTCTGTCTCCGCTGTTATCAATTCTCTGCTCGATGCTCTCAATGCTTCAGGAATCTATGCCCAGGCCTATGCGGATAATGTTGCTGTTCTCTCTGTCGGCTCATGTGTAGCGACTGTCTGCCTCAAAGCGCAGGGGGCGCTAAATGCGGACAAGGATTGGTGCGCGAGTAATGGGCTGTCGGTTAATCGGTCATCTTAGAAACCAAGTTTCTTTGGTCAAAACCTGTTGAGTCAAAAACCATCAAGAGCTGTCGGCTTTTTGGCAAAACATGAGGCTGATCGCCGAAAAAGTCCTCTGGATCTACACAGCAATAATAAGACCGATTATCTCATATGCTTTGGTAGAACAAGCTAACATGCCAACATGTCGTGGCCTTTTTTACCAAACTCCAGAGGGTGCTCACTGAAAGCCATGTCACGACTCAAGACAATTGGTTTTTGGTACAACTCGCAATGTACTCGTACTTGCGCAGTATACTTGCGCTAGAAACATCCTACGACCCCTGCCTCATGGATATATATTCTTTTTCTATAATTCCTGGAGGCTAAAGAGTGTACGCTCTTATGGTGTTTTGTCACACAACCTGGACGGGGTGCAGATGGTTTGTGTCGAAGATGTTCGTTCACTACTCTCCGGGGGTGGTTATCCTAGATAGGGTTTTTTGAGATTCGACTGAATTTGTCGCGTTGGATGTAGTTCACAGTAACTCTTTTGTTTCCTTGTCATTAAGGTGTTATATTGGAAATGCACACGCAGAGTATGAATTTTGAAGTGATCTTATGCTGCGAGTGTTATGCCTTCGTCAACACTTTTTGATCATCTCTCATTCACAACTGATGTTGTTGAACAGTTTTCCGTATAGGAATTGTTCTTGACTATGGACGGATTTAAACTACAGACCTTCGGCTTAACAGTCGGTGATGATTACTATTGCACCACGACCACCCCCGATGGATATGTGGATGGATATGCCCTACGAGGCAATGACACCTGCCATCCTATTGTGGTATGATTTCACAGTCAAATTTGTATTCCGTCAGGACTGGCCTTGGCCAATTACTGAACTTGAAAAGGATTTTCTTTGCATTTTTAGAGATGGCTCCTACTCTGGGCGGGTATATGACGCTGGAGTTTTTTTGAGAGCGAAAACATTCGACTGCCCTTCTCATTAGGAAAGTAGGTATCTGTCTTTCAATCAAAGATATACGCAATCTTAATAGCCATGCACTATGTTGTGAAGCCAAGTGGAAGGGAAAAGCATATGTGTCTGCTGCACTCAAAGCTAGACACAGCTTTTAACCAGATCCAAATTAGGTCATGAACTCAAGACATTTTTTGAAAGACAAAGTCGGAAGACTAAATTATTTGAGTATGGGTCCTAAGGGAGCGCCGTGGCGCAGTGGGTAGTGTGTCGGCCGCTGACGCAAGATGAGCGAGTTCGGATCCCGATAACACCAACGCCATCGAATGATTATTTCGCGGCTTCCCTCCTCGGCGGTTACTGGCAAAATCCCCCGTTGTACATTTGCCTTAAAAAGCTTCTCGGCTCTCGGAGTTTGGAATCAGCATTAAGTTTTAGGTTCCATTCACTTGTCTGAAAAATAAATCGCACACAACATAAGTGAATAAAATGAAGCTTGGCTCTGGCTCTTCATGAGCTCTAACGCCATCTAAGGTGTCTGTCTGGCAGTACAATGGACGCAGTATTTGTGTCTGAGGGCTCCAACAGATAGCAGAAGCCTGCAAAAAAAGAAATGGGTCCTAAGTCACTCTGGGATCCCAGGAAATGAGGAAATGAGATCTTCGATCAGAGATGGGAGTAATGCATTAGCATTCATAAAACACGTGTCTTATAATTGGATAGTCGTTGAGTACGATCGACGTTTTATTTTCGCTCTTCAAAAAGCTTCTCAATACCTTTACTATCCCTCGACCCGTGTACTGTAAAAATGTTAGTTATCGTGTACGTGGGCACTCAGTGCCCAATAAAGGAAGATGATAGAAAATTGCATTTTTTATATAAGTTCAATGGAAAAATGGCTTTTTTATTTAAATCCAAATTATTTATCTACCAGAAAAAAAAAATTATATTTTGTATAGGTGATGGTTTATGTCGGTGAGTGATTTCTGCTTCGCTTTGGTGTTGACGTAGAAGCGAATGATTCATCAACATCCTCCCGATTATAGACAGCGTTCATAGTTTCAGTAGGTGATTCATCTGTTACATAACATCTTTCGCAAATTCTTATATAGTGCCTTGTGCAGGTGGGAACATTGCACAGATCGCAAACTGCAGTTGTTTTGTTGTCTTTCTTTTGTGTTTTGCAAGATTCACATCTTTGCTTTCTAGTGTTTTGCCGTTGTGAAAGGAATGGTAACATGGTTTCTATTTTATATCCTATCAGTGCCATCGCAGTTTTCACAAAATTTCACAAGCTTGGTTTGAAAATTCTTTTTTCTAAGTGTTTAGCCGCTAGTTCTAATGCTAGTTCTTTGATAAATTTTTTTCTTTTTCCGGATCTCTTCTTTGAAGTATACAATGTTGGATTCCCGATATCATACGATCTGTATGCAGCTAAGGCTGCAGTATCTAGAATATAAAACAATGTGACTGACCATCGGTTAGTTTTTCGTTTGCAGCTGTAGAGTGTAACCATTTGGTCAAAAGTATCTACGCCTCCCTTAGTGTTATTATAGTCCATAATAACTACAGGCTTCTGAGTTTGTTCATCAATATCCTCGTCGTGATGTGAAGTTGAAAGCAAAAGAAGTTCTTTTTTGTGTTACTCGCATAGCTGACCAACTGCAGGCATCGTGAGAAACAAAATATCGAACTGAATTTTGCCCGAGTTCTTTTGAATTCTTTACCATTTTGTGTAAACTCCAATGGTGATTGTGGTTTGTTGCCTCTTATTGTGCCAACCAGTGTTGTTTTTCTACTGGCTAGCTCTAAAGCCAATGGCACGGATGTAAAAAAATTGTCGGTGGTAACGTTGAAATTATTATCTAAATAATCTTGTAAAAGATACATCACAAGGCCATTCGAACGATCGTCACCAGGTTGCTGACCTAAATAAATCTTTCCCCAAAAGCGTTGATGCTGTCGGGCGACGTCTACCCGATCTTGGGGCGACACTGATTTACTAAACCTGAGGCGCTCGGGCTCGCGGAGCGCAACATCATGTTCGTAGAGGAGCCGCCGCTTCACAGATTTACGGGCCATGTGGAAGATTAGCGGTACCGCTGATCTATCCTGGATCAGCCCACATTGATCAAAATAGAGGAATGCCTCAGGGGGGACAAAGCCCATAAGGCGAACTTTCTCGTGGTACATGTAATTAGGGAAGTAAGCCCCGGAGATCAGGTTATTGACCGAAGTCATTGCTCTTGCAACGTGGCTTCGAATCAGCTTTATCAGAAAGTTATCCACCCGTACAATCCTGGCCCTATTGTATAAGACCTCGTTCGAGTAAAATTTCGTGTACTCAGATTCGGGTGTCCTATATAACCCAAGACAAGTTCTGATACATTGTCTCTCAAGCACCCGAATCTTTTCCATTAAGCTAGCTCTCACATTAAACCACACGGGACATCCATAAGCAATCATGGGCCTGATTAAGGCCATGTAGCAAATTACCTTTACTCTCGAATCAAGTTGGTTGCTATGAAACTGTCATCTTGTAAGAGCAAAAGCGCCCCGGGCCCTCGCCAGAGCAGCATCTATATGTTTGTTAAAATAAGCCAGATCCCAAGGTATTTGACTACATTTTGTTTCGCCAATGGGCGCCCGTCCGGTCCGAGAATTGAGAACCCGCGCCAATTTTTTCTAGTGTCTCGGGAGGCCCTAGCCAAAGGCGTTCTGAACAAAATAGTTTCTGATTTCTTGCAGTTGATTTTCAACTTCCAGTCATCACAATACTGCTGAATTTTTTCAAAGTCACGCTGCAAGAGAGTGACAATGACGTCGATCGTTGCACCTGATCTGTACGCGATTAAATCGTCCGCATACGCTACTGAATGGTGAAGAGAAGCTATCAGATCACTGAAAATGTTGAACAGGATCGGCGAGTTCACCGTACCCTGTTGCAGTCCGTTGTTAATATCAAATGTTTGAATAGAAGTCACGTTGGCAATTTTCACTACGAACTTTCTACCTGTTAACATGTCAAAAATCATATATAGCAGTGGTTTACTTATGCCCAGCCGACTGAGCTTGTAATGAAGACCTTCTAGCCATACGGTGTCGAAGGCTTTTTCCAAGTCAATCAGACAGGCACCCGTGCATTGGTTCTTGCATTTGTTCCATTAGATATCCGACACGAGTTTCGACGCAGCATGAATAGTGTCATGCCCCGCTCTGAAACCGAATTGGTTATCCGGGATGATTTTATTGTCCTCAACCCATTTAGACAGGGCTCTATGGACCACCTTCTCGAAGACCTTGCTGATACTTGGAAGGAGACTTATCGACCGAAGATTTGATGGGTTAGAGGTGTCTTTACCCTTCTTGGGGATTGGTTGCACCACCGCTGTCTTCCAGTGCACTGGATAATATGCATTATTCAGTGCATTGTTGAACAGGATGGTGTACCTCTCTACAGCCACTGGCGGAAGGTGCCTAAGCACAACATTGGATATACCGTCGATACCCGCGGATTTTTTTCTCTTCAGTGACTCGAAGATCATCTGGAGATCCCCCGTCGAAATAAACAAGGTGTTCGCCCCTACATTGGTGACGGCATTATTTGCCATGAAATCGTTATCGAATCTGGTAAAACCAAAATTCTCGGATCGCCAATGATCAGTATTATTTCTAAGGTGGGAGTGATGAAGTAGAACTCTGTTTTCCAATTCGTGGTTTGGGCGAATGCTATCATTCACCGTATACACTTCCTGGAAGACAGCTCCCACTGTCGCCACCTTCTCCTGAGGATCCTCGATCACGAAGAAATCATCATCCGAAATATTTTGTTAATTTGCGGGAACATACTCGCGTTGTTGGAATTTACAGCACGAATTCTGTTGTTCCAATACAAACTTACAGATATTCTGTAATTTTCCTTGATCAACTGTTGGATATTTTTAATCAGTGACTTCAGTAACCTGACCTCCGAGTTTTGTCTGTCAGTAAACCGCCTGTACAAGAGTTTGAGTCTTGTCAGGAGTCTACTTTTTTGCGTCGATTGTCGCGTTTCGGTATACGTTTGTCGTATCGTACTGTTCGTCGTCTGCTTTATTTTATCATCCATTTGTCTGAGGTACCTGTCGATTTCGTCATTTGACAGGTTCCTATTAGATGACGGGAAGGAATCACTTGAAGTGAGCGATCTCGTCAAATTACTGGCAAAACGTGGCCAACGCGCCCTACTATAATCGTAGGGACGCGTTTGGACATATTCTGCCAGCTCCGCCAATTCGTCTGGTATTGTGATCACGGCACTAAGTCCGCAATGGTCCTGTCGTATACGAAGCTCCGTAGACAGTTAGTAGACCATTCGTTCGTGTCAGCCAGTCTCAGTCGAGAGTCAAGTAACATGAGATATAGATAGGAGCCACTCCTAGGATACGACGAACTATCCGTTGCGAGTAACTTGACTCTGTACTCTATGCTCCGCAGAACCCGCCAATGGCTTAGTAGGCTCCCCCTAGTGTTGGCAATGTTATTTCCCTAATCACTATGTTTGGCATTTAAATCACCGGCCAGAATGTAGAAGTTCTCTACCGAGTTTAGGCGCAGAGTCCGAAAAAGTGTCTCGAGCTCTGCCATGAAAACGTTAGGTTGAGGTGCTTCAGGTGCGTAAGCTGATATAATGTACATTCTCTTTCCATTTCGGAGAGGAATGCACACAATACAGGCCTCTAGCACCTGGAACCTCCGCACTTCACCGCTATATATGACTTTATGCTTTAAATTATTTTTAATGAAGATCGCGACTCCTCCGCCACGTGTGGCGTTGGGTCGGTCCCTTCGTATTATTTTATAAGAACTGTGCCAGATTTTGTGCTTCTGATTTAGCTTTGTTTCGCTAACCAAAAGTACATCGCTGCTTTCGTCCTGCAACAGGTTGAAAAGTACGGCTCTTTGCTCAATCCTAATCAATGAATTCACATTCACCGACAGGATCTTTAAGGGACTCTCTACCAGCGTACCCATTACGATTGTAGTTGCTCTAGGCCCGGCAGAAGCGAGTGGATTCTGTCCACTCGGGTCGCCGTCTCATGGATCTGCTGTTGGAGCTGGCCAATCTGCCCTTGAATGGCGAGCTGGATCGAACGCAAGTCCGCATCGGCCTCCGGTGCCTTATAAACAGGCACCGGGGCTTTGGGCGCAGCCGCGTGTTTTTGTACCGTCTGTCCCAGACCTCCCGCTATTTGGGCGTAGGTCATTTGGGGTGTGACGGCTGGTGTTTCTAAGCGACCCGAGAAACGTTTCCCCTCAGACTTCTGCTTACGAGCCAGATTTGCTTTTTACATATCTTGGAACTTAGGACATCCCCGATAGTTTGCAGGGTGTCCACGGTTCCTACAGACCACGCACTCGAGCTGCTCCCTGTTCGCGACCTTGTCCTGGGTCAGATCGCATTCTTCGTTTCTGTTGTTCTTTGCACACTTAACACATCGAGGCTGCATTTCGCAGTTCGACGCGGAGTGCCCGAACCTTTGGCAGCGGATACATTGTAAGATGTTTCCTTGCCTTTTTACTTTTTCCCATGTTACACGCTGGGAAGCCAAGGAAGTAATAGATCTTAGCATCTCTAGCTTGCTGTTGGGTGCGAGCTGGACCCGCTTCTCCCGTTTAGCTCGCGTCGTGGTAAACGTCTTGACCCCCACGAATTTGAGGTCGTCGCTGTCGAATTCTTTGAGCTCTAAGAGCATTTTCCCGGGGTCAGTTATCGAGTGTACACCTTTGAGGAGCATCGATCGCAGCCTCTCGGCCTTGGGGGTAAAGGAGAAGAACTCCGTCGTGGTCTCCTTTAAAAGGTCCTTGACTCGCTTATACTGCTCCAGTGTGTTGCACTGGATAGCATAGCGGTTTTCACCTATACCTTTAAATACAAAGTTATCAACACCAATGACATACTTACATAGATCTATTGTTTCTCGTAGAGCCGTTGTATGGGTAAAGATGGGTGGTACTTTGTCCTTAGTAGGATGTGGTTGATGCAGTTGTTGTTGTTTCTGCGGCTGTTGATGCTGCTGTTTCTGCTGCGGCTGTTGATGCTGCTGCTGCTGTTTCCGTTGCTGCTGTTTCTGCTGCGGCTGCTTCTGTTGTGGTTGCTTTTGTTGCAGCTGCTTTTGTTGCGGTTGCTGTAGTTGTGTTTCTTGTTGTGGCTGTAGTGGAGTTGTTTTAGCCCGCTCTCTTTCCCTCTGACGCATTTCGGAGAGCCTATCAACTACGGCCTTTAGCTTAGCGCGTAGAATGCGTTCCTCATTTTCAAGTTCCCGTTCCTCCTCCGCAACCGAACTTGCAAGGGCGGCGAAGAAGTCGTTGTCTCCTGTGTAGTGATCCCCGGAGAAGTTGGTAACATCACTTTCCACGGAGAGTGGTTCCGGCACTGCTGTTGATGATGATTTTGCCCCTTCCCTCGCTTCGACCCGCAGTTTTTCTGTCGAAGCGAAGCGGAGAGGGAGGGGCGTTTAAGTAGATTACTCCGTGGTGTCAGCTTTCGTCTTTTCTTGATGACATCGGTCATCAGAACGGTGGACGGAGTTGCGAAGTCGGATAGATCATCCGACTCTGACTCTGTTAGACGAACGGGATTTCTCCCGACGTCTTTAGACATTTTTTTTCCTGCTACTTGTGAAATTTCTTCCACTGGGGGGGAGGGAGGGGGGGGGGGGGGGTGAGCGTGGGATCCTTGGTCTTCGGTCCGAGCACTTTATCGCTGTGCTAACTATTGGCGACACCACCCAACACGCACTTGAGTGTTTAAATAATTTTTCAGATTTTTTTGTAATTTTTTATTTTCCGTTTTTTTACTTTTTTATTTTTTTTATTATTTGCTGTTACTCACACAGCTTACTGAGCAAGAACGCCAGCTTGTCACTTTGCATGCGGAATGCCCTAGTTCTTGAATCGTCGAACCGAATGAAACGAGATATTTGCTCAAATCGCTCTAAAGACATGACAGCTCTATAAAAAGGCATATTGTGTTGGTCAAACAAGTCCTTCGCTTATTCTTTTGACGCTTTTTCAGCACCTGCATACAATAATATTGCAATATATGCATACATCTCGTCTGCATCCGTATCATACCATCGAAGAGTCTTTGGTGTTGCCGACAAACGATTTTCTTCATAGACTCTCTTCGCTTTCCTGTTTGTTTCAAGAACGATAGTACCAATAATATTTGGGCTTATCAAATGTCTAAAACCAACTGACTTTTTTGAAAATCTTTGCTTCCACCTTGGCTCATGAATTTTTCGTTCGTTTTGAGAAATTCTTGCTATAGATTTCTGAATTTCATCAGGCATAGACCACCAAAGATCAGAATGACGGATGTTTCTAGCTGTGTAGCGTATTCCTCTGTTTGGTCCGACAGGTTCATTCTCCTGAAAATCCTCCTGACGTCGCTCGCCAGATTCAATCTGCATCGAAATTTCTCCTTCTTGTCGCATGTCATCGCCAATTTGTTCAACGCGCAAATCAGGAAGAGGCACATCGGGATCATAATCAAGGTCAACATCCGAAAGGTTATCATAACCTATGTCTGCTTCATAATCTTCAGAATCCTCCGATGGGTCACTTGGTTGATCGAGTTCTTCAAAATTATTATCCAAAAACTCTTGTTCAACATCACTCAATGCTGTATGAGAAGATTTGCTCAATAGATAGGCAACACGTGCTAACACATCATTTCGATCCATTTTTCTAGAGCAAACCAAATAAATATTACATTACTTAGAATAAAAAAAAAAAAACACAAAAAAGAGCAAAACTATTTTTATGTAATATGCAGTTTGAACGGTTTTACTGTTTGTATATTATTTATTGTAATCGCTGGGCGTTCAAAGACAACTGAACTGAGTGTCGCACGAAAATCGTTTTTTTATGTGGTACTAGCGAGATGCTGTCCACAGCCGATTTCCACGGATCGCCATCCCAGAGATAAGCATCTGCACCATTGTATCTTATCGCCACTCGAGCAATGGCTACGAATGCACCCATGCGATGTTAGGTGGTACTAGCGACAGCAGTTGTACAAATAAGTGCACTAATTCGTTATCGAAAAAGGGATAAAAAGGGTTCAAAATAACGAAGCATATCCATCCCAGAGATAAGACAACGGTTTCAATAGACTATGCAGCCGAAAACCACTGGGAACTGAATGCCCAAGTACACGATATCGGTCTTTTTTTTTTTTTGTAAGTCCGAGCTACGAAAATTAAATACAAAATTATTTCAACTGGTTGTTTTCCGTGTACTTGGGCATCGTATGCCCCAAGAAATCACCTCTTTCTTGCTTGTCATATACCAATAAATACGTTGAAATCCAATTTGAAATTTCTTTTGGGCACTCAGTGCCCAGTACACGGGTCCAGGGCTATACTCAGGCTCTCGTTCCTACAGATCCTTTTAGCGTCGTAGCGAGTACACATTTGCCCAGTTATAAAATGCACAAACCTAATGATAAATTTCAATTTTTCTCTACTTCTCATTGGCATTTTAAAATGGTAGTGCTGACACATTTCATTAGCATTTTTCAAAGATAATGAACAAAATTTAATTGGCATTGAATTATTCAATGCTAATGAATTTTTTTTTTCATTGGCATTACTTTATTTAATGCTAATGATATTTCTAATTTCATTGAGAAAGTAATGCATTATTCCCATCTCTGTCTTCGATGAATTATGTAGCTAGAAGCGGCTCAGAGGGGAGGTTCTCAGCACCTCAACCCGCTTTAGCTCTTCCTGCTTTCACGGTTAAGTCCGACATCAACGATTGTTTCTTTAATGTACACAATCGTATGCATGCGTAATGACTAAATGCATACGCCCTGATGTCTGCAAGAAATCCGCAACATTCTTCTTATCATTAAGGAGTCAATACTGTTTTGCTAAGCATCTCTGCGTGTTTGGCGCCACCTGTGCTGCATGTCGCAAGAAGGATGACACAGCAGAACACCTTCTCTGCGACTGTCCCGCCCTCGCTCTCGCACGGTGGTCCACTCTTGGGGCCGAAGGGCTGTGTGCCGCATCTCTTAACTATACAACACTAAAGCCCCTCCCCACTTTTCTTCGGACAACGGGAAAATACAATGGTAGTACAATGGACCAGAATTTGCGTCTAAGTGCTCCAACAGATATCAGAAGCCTCCAACAAACAAACAGAAAAACACACCCTACTCCACGTCCTTTCAAGATTCAATGAAAATATTTCTTGGTCCTTTAATTAAAATATTTTTTTATATTTTGTTTTATTTAAATAAAAGTCACTTTTGTTCCCCATCAAATATATTATAAATGCTGAAGAAAGGAATACTTAATATGACACCTGAAGGCTTGCCACCTGCTTCCTTATACTACTTCCTTTTGTATTCGGAATCCCCTTTCTCATTGATTTTATCTCATTTCTAATGTTGACGCAGCATCATAGGATATGAATATAAATATAAAATAACTATACACCATGCCCACGGTCATGGCAGTGCTCGTTTATAGAAAACATTGCCGTGCACGGTTGCTGTTATTGTTGTCTGCTTAGAATCTCTATTCACTTCAGTACCTGCCATTAACCTTCCAACCCTGGCTGCTCCGCGACACCTTCAAACAAATAAGCAGGGGATTTTCAAAGCACGGAGACAGAATTCCATTATGTTATGAGTGATAAACTGCTATTCGGTAATACCGTAGACATTAAAGGCGGATGGTAATTGTGTAGCAATGTGCTGAAATTACGGATTGAAAGTCAACTGCCATAAAGTCGATGTTAATTTGTGGCCATTAAATGGTCACTTTTAAGCCGCGTCTATAATGAGATTATCCTTTCACTCAACAAACTGATGCAATTAAAATAATTGCTATTTCATTCACCCCCTATGTTATAGATAAACGGCGAAACCTAATTTAAACGACAGATTTACGCAATAATGTCATAAAGCCGTAAATTGGCTTATATAGGGAGGGCGATTTGTATCTGTGATATATTGCGCTGCACACTGAACATAATTTTTAATCTGAAATTGATTTTCGTTGTCATAATCGTTTTTTTAACTTTGTTTAAGGAATTAGAAGCATATCCCATAGCATAAGTTGTTAAATTTCCAATTATCGCTTTCAACGCCAGCTAGACTGCCTATGAGGCAAAAAATAAATTGAAAGCTTTAGTCATTGGGTTGATCGGACTCATTTGCATATTTTCACTTTCATTTCTGAAAATCACACACATATTTTTGAAATGAGGTGAGTTGGTTGAGATTGACTAACCTGCTACCCCTGGTTATGTATTATAAATCGATTTGGTTTTATCATCACAACTAAGATCGGGGGAGAAACCCTTAATCTAGTTAACCTGCCTAGATTATATACAAGTTAGCTATTTTCTTAAGGAAGATAAGGAGCCCGAAATCGATATATGCAAATTTGAAAGAGTTTTAGAAGCTCTTAAAGGACCTCGGCGATTTATTCGCTAGTGCAATTTAGCCTCAGGAATAGTGTGAAAAAAAATTATGAAAGGGTGACAAAAAATTAAAAAGGAAAAAAAGGAGGAAAATAGTGGTAAATATACCATTATTGGACATCCCGACGATACATCAATAAATGAAGAGACTTTTAAAATAACGCACTGCTACGCCTTTGATCACTGACGTGGACATATTTCGGTCCCCTTGCCTATCCTTAAGCGGCCTTTTCTATGTCGACATATTTTCCAGAGTCTCCTACCTACTGCCACCTATCGAAAAGGGTAAAACAAGAATATAAGTGTCGAGTGAAAATCTAAAATAAAAATCTTATATTAAAGGAACATTTAAATCACTCAAATTACCTTTAATGGTTTCCCGGTGCCTCTCGCGGGTATTGTTTTACTAAATTAACTCACACAAATACACTCAATAATGTCAAGTATCAAAAATACGCTTCAGGCTGCCATAAAACTGCGACAAAAACAAACAATGGTCTTCTTCTTCTTAGCGGGCGCTCCAGCTCGGGGTGAACCTGAACCTCAACCAACAAGCCTCTCCATCCAGCGCGATCTTTTGCGAGCTCCCTCCAGTGCCGCGCTCTCAGTTGGTTGAGGTCCTCTTCCGTCTTCCCTCTGGCTTGGATTCGAAGACTCTCCGGGCTGGAGCTGAGATGTTGATTGACTTGAGCATTTCTTGGGAATGAAGCTGGTCCTCGCACTCAACATCTCCCCAGGGAAGCATCCTGTCTTCATAGTCAGATTGAAGAACAATGCTTAAATCGCCTGAGGAACCTTTCTCCATCGTCCGAATGGCAATCCGTCAATACCGGTGGCTGTGTTAAGTGGTAATTTAGTAGAAGAGATTTCGGGGATGCTGATTGGACGTCAGAGGTGTTCGTGTTCGGGGTTGGATGGGCTTTCCAAAATCAGGCTATATGCTTGAGATTCGGACAAGAAGATGGGTACCCAGTAGTCGACCATATGGTTAAAGCCTGGGATTTTCGACTTGTTTCTTCCGTCCAGAATCTCTTTAGCAGCCATGCCAACGGAGCGTTGGAACAGGTTCTGCATCCTGGCGTGTTCTCTTCTTCTCAATCTCCAGTTGGGGATATTGACGGTAGGCCGCACTCGCTCACGTTGACAAGTGTGAAGTCTTTGCCGAGGATTATTAAAGTTTGCCCTAAACCATGTTGCGAGAGAGGCTGATATGTCGTCGCCTTCCAGACATCTCCCGGCGATCTCAACCAAACGCCGGGAGTCGAATTGCTCGCATTCGAGAGCCGCAGGAATTAGCTCCCATATGGCCACATCGAACAGGTTTTCGGGCACGGGTTTTAGCTCGGTCGCAATTAGGACAGGGGAACGGTTCAGCGCCAGCCAGTTCTACGGATGGTGGCGAAGACGCCTGCCTTGCTGGAGCTGATGAGCTCGATGTGCTTGTGAGACCGGCAGTCCGATGCCTCTACCGTAGATTGCGAACATTTACATTTGGTTCCGTTGCGAGCTCACAAGAGACGACGCGGGGTTGCAAGCCGCACGTCGCGTCGCCATAATCGCTTCCTCCTGATAAAAATTCGTCATCACCCTCAGGCAGGAGGTCAGCTTGGCCGAAGCCCGATGACGAGGTTCGCCATGCCCTGTTAGTCCACCTCGCCCGTGAAGGGCTCGGCTTGATCAACGGTACCACGAGAAGGTAGTGCACGACTTGGTGCAGAGAGGCTGTATATTCGCACCAACGCAACGCCCTGTAATAACCTGACTCTCTAGATAATTAAGATACCGAGGGTACTTAAGGAATACCTATGAGACCTAAAATAAATACCTAGGACGCAAGAGACCTAGGACCCAAGAGACCTGAGATACTTAAAATACTTAAGGGGGCACGCTTTTATGTTGTTGGCTCCCGCTCTGCCCCTCTGGGTTGCCATCCGTTCGGGACACTTTTTCGCAGGACGCCTATCGGTTCTCAGTCAATCTCCTTATGGGTTGAAACCCGAGTCCGGATCCTGACTGAGGATGTCATAGTTACTTGCGTCCCCCTACCTAAGAGAGTCATAGTTACTCCCGCCTTCAATATACTTGGTCCAGTGATTCGCCAACATCAGTATTTTTTCCCGGAAGTGAGAATTTGGAAATTGTTCATCTATCGCCCAACTTCCTCATTGGATGCGAAACGCAGCGCTTCCCAGAGACTAATTTGTTCAAGTCCTATGCCCAAAGCATGTTTGTGTACAGACGCATTTTCTTAATATAAAATGATTTTTTTCTTCTTTAAGTCAGGCCTCTTCCTGTGAATTTAGCATCCAGCTGGTCAGAAAGGTTGAAGTAATATTCGCCTGTCCTTTAGCATCCAAAACATGCTACCCATGACCTTTCCGACAGATTTCACTTCTTTGGCACTGAATCACCGACTTTCATCTCTATCACACGATTTGTACTTGTATTTGAGAAATCTGTCGAGAATACCAGGATCCATGATCCAATCTGCCAACATGGCATGAAATATACAATACATTAAGCTTTCGACAGCAGGTTGAGTTTGCAGAAGTAGCTACGATGAGATTGAACCTATCTGTAATAACAGGTTTTATAAGCCCTTTTGCTAACATAACCCTAACTCGGATAGGCAATAATTGTCGGATAGGAGAAAGACATTGTAGCACAGCTCACACTCAGGTTATCACAACGTTCACATGGGTATTCCAGGATATAGTGCTATTAAAGAATAAGCCCAGGTTCCTAACTCTGGAGACTAATTCCACTTGGAAGCCATTAATTGTCAGTAAAGGAAAGTAATCGAGGAACAACTTTTGCTTAATTATGGAGATTGCTTTGGTTTCAGACTTTAGAGATATGAAACTCACGAGTACAATGGGATATTGCTAATAGCAGGTCATAAATGAACAAGGAAAGAGAAGAGGGCCCAGAGCGGATCCCTGACGAACGCCGCAACTTAAATGAAGACATGACGATACCTCAACGTAGTATGAAGCTCTTTGTCTGCGGCTTAAAAGGCTGGCCAAAGCAGCCGTGAAACCAAACTTAGCTTTTACTTCTAAGGCAATAAAAAAACAAAAAATAATTGAATAAGTGCAGGAGATAGAAATCACAGTAATCAACATCGGCATTGCATCTGCATTCAAGTAGTTCATCCCTTTATAAACGTCGAATAACCTAGGTTGTGATGGTATTTCAATTACTCATCCCATTCCCAGATTGCGCAAGGTTCTTGATTCCAAACAAAATGCGCACTAATTGCTTCCTATTATGAGCCTGGTCTGTGGCAGATGAGTTTTTCGTTTTCCACAGCGGGCGGTGGGACAGCGATGAGTTTCATTATGTTTGCCACGAGTGCTTCTATCGTTACCAAGCCCAGCACAATGTCTGACTTACAAATGCTACTTCGTCCCATGCTAATGATGTAAATCTTTTCGAATGTTGAATGGACGATTGAAAAGAGCTTATGAAATATGAATGGGGTGTAAATTTTCTTTATCGCAGTTGGAAATATGAAGGTACTTGCTCCTGTCTAGTAGCTAGTGGTATGAGCGATATTAATTAGCATCTAACCACAAATGCTTTTTTTATCCGATTAAGAAATCCCACGAGTATTTTATTTAATTTTTTTTACGAAGAAATGATTAATGAGTTCTTTATCATTTGTTTTTCTCTCGGATAAAACGGATTCGCGGTATCAAATAAAGTATGGGGCGTCTGCTCTAACGAAAAGAAAAACAAATATATTAGTTGACTTTTGTATTGGTTGCCATGTAGATAAACTTTTTGTATTATTTGAAAGACGAGGAAGAGACACCACGGTATCTGGCTTGTATTTTTTTTTTTTTATAATTCGTGCAGGTTCAAGAGGGTACGCTCTTATGGTGTTTGTCACACGATCTGGACCGGGTGTATATGGTTTTGTGTCGAAGATGTTCATTCACTACTTTCCGGGGGTGGTTGTCCTAGATAGGATTTCAGAGATTCTACTGAATTTGCTTTGGTTGTAGTCCTCAGTAACTTTTTTGTTTCCATGTCATTAAGGTGTTATATTGGAAATGCACTCACAAAGTATGAAATTTGAAGTGATTGAAATGTAATATTTCCTTTTCAAAATGATGCAACGATTTTTGTAGCTATAATTAATGAATCAGTTGAGTTGAGAATTTATAATATTCTTTAATTATTATTATTATTATTAACGGCCATACGGAACTCGGAAGTTCAGAGCCTCGTTGACCAGTGTTCGCTAAGCATCCCTATCACGAGAATTCCTCCCATGTTTCGCTGCACCATCTTTTCTAAATCCATGCTTATATTGTCCTCCAATCTACGGCGCGATATTTCTGGTGGTCTTTTTCCTATGGGTTTTCCACTCATTATTGGTTAGACTGTTCGTCCACTGTCCATTCGTTCTACGTACCCTGCACATCTTAGTCTTTGCGATTTATTTAATCGAACAATGCTTGGGGCTGAATAGAGTTCTTCGAATTATTGATTGTGTAATTTTCTCCATTCGACTGTTTTTCGTCTTGTTTTCCACCATAGACTCTCCTTAAGATCTTGTTTTCAAAGACCTGAAATCCATTTCCCTCGCGAGAAGCGAGACCTTTTCGTGGACGAATAAAGAGGAATAAGTCTCCTTAGAATCGCGTACAAGACCTCCTCTGCCGTCTGAAATCCTTTGCAGATAATCTGATGAGTTCTTATTAGTGTGGTTTCAGGCCAGGTAAATCCACAATAGACGAACATTTTACACTTCGAGAGATCTTGGAAAAGAGCCATGAATTCCAAATCGACACACTCTCCTTGTCCATTTTAAAGCCGCATATGACAGTGTGCATAGGGACGAGTTATACTGAGCCATGTTTAGTTTTAACATCCCTGCCTAACTCGTCAGATTGTGCAGGATCGCAATGAAGAATTCTTTGTTCTCTTTTAAGGTCGGTACCAAATTAATCGGGACCTTTAATGTTAATATATACAAGGTGACGATAATGCGTCTAACTAACTAACTAACTTTTTCCACATCGTGCTTGAAAATATGGTACAAACACAGCGAAACTCCAATGAAACGTTCGAAAGTATTGAAGCAGAAGCGGCTAAAGTGGGTCTTTCAGTAAATGAGCGAAAGGCGAAGTACATGCTGTGAAAAAACACATACACAACACCGACATCTTGGCCAAAACGTCACAATTGGCAGCTACAAATTCAAGTGCTCAAGGAGAAGTAGGGCCCTCTCTCGAAAAACCAAGGTAGCACTATATAAATTGTTGGCAACGCGATATTTCTTGTGGACTGTAATTCCAACATTTAATTCCAACTGTCAAATTTCTTTTTTTTCCTGGATTTCATATATTTCCGTTTTGGATTTTGCTTCTTCAACACTTGAATTCCGTATGGACTAGACATATAATAAATGGATTAAAATAACGAAATATAATGTTGAGTATAATTTTAATAGTAAGAGATTACAACAGTGGCGACGAGGATAAAGTATTAAACAAAATTAAATCAGAGCTATACAATTTTTAATCCAATTTTAGTCATGGAGGAAACTTTCCAGAAATTGCTTCAACAAATGCAAGAGCAGCAGCACCGTGACAATCTGGCAATGCAGTCGTTGGTGACACAGCTCATATCACATCAGAAATCCAATTCAAGCACTAGCGCAGATGTGAAAAACAAAAGTCCGGAATTCATAATGGAAGCACTCGCATCAAATATCACAGAGTTCAGCTTTGACATCGAAAATAACCTAACATTTGACACATGGTTTGCTAGATATGAAGATCTTTTTGATATAGATGCATGCAAATTGGACGATGCAGCAAAGGTCAGGCTTTTACTGAGGAAACTCAACTCAAACGTTCACAGTAAATATATCAATTACATTCTTCCAAAGCACTCTCGTGATTTCAGTTTCAAAGAAACTATTCAGAATCTTTCACAGTTGTTTGGCCTTCAGACAACTCAATTTAATTTGAGGTATAATTGCCTGCAGCTCACAAAAGAGGCTCATTGCGACTTTATTACATACGCAGGCATAGTGAACAAACATTGTGAACAATTCAAACTAAATGATCTTACTCTTGATCAATTCAAATGCTTAATTTTTATAATGGGAATGAAATCTACATCTGATTTTGAGATTCGAACCAAAATGTTGAATAAGTTGGATAGTGAAGGTGCTACCATTACGTTGGACGTTTTATCCAGAGAATGTCAACGATTAATTAATTTGAAAACAGACACAGCATTGATCGAGAACTCAAAACGGACGCCCATGTAAACCGACTACATACCAAAATAATAAACAATAATTCAAAGGCTGTACCAAAGACACCATGCTGGTTCTGTGGCAACATGCACTATTCCCGTGACTGTTCATATGCCAAACACAAATGTGAACAATGCAATGTCATTGGTCACAAAGAAGGATATTGTCAAATTGCAAAAAAAACAAAAACGTGGAACACACAAGCCAAATGGATGGAAAGCAAAGAAAAGGCACAACAACAACAAGGCATTTCGACCAGAATCCAAAAGTATTTTCATCACTAACAAAATTGATCCATCACAGCGAAAATACGTCAGTATCAACATTAATTAAAAAACTTTTGACCTGCAATTGGACACAGCATCTGACATCACCATTATATCGGAGGATAACTTTAAAAAACTAAATACACCAAATATCGAAGAAGTAGTACATACAGCGAGAAGTGCAACCGGCACATTACCATTATCATTTCAATTTGGTTGTAATGTCAAATTCAGAACGCGACAGACATATTGTACCTGCTATGTCACCCCAAAAACAACTTAAATGTCATGGGACTAGATTGGATTAAGGCACTTAAACTGGACGACATGCCCATCAACGCAATTTGCAATCAAGTCACCGCCCGAAAATTGGAAAGTGCTGATATATCTATTGAAAAAAGTATTTCACATTTGAAACATTCTTTTCCAGATGTTTTTGAAGATACCTTGGGTCTCTGCAACAAAACAAAAGCGCACCTTATTACCAAACCAAATGCGCAACCAGTTTTTCGTCCGAAGAGGCCTGTTGCTTATGCAGTTAGAAATCTTGTTGAAACAGAGCTGCAGCGATTACAAGACACCAATGTGATATCACCAATAAGTTATTCGGATTGGGCCGCTCCGATCGTCGTTATAAGGAAGTGCAATGGAAACATACGTATCTGTGCCGATTTCTACAGGTCTGAATAATGCTCTCGAAAATCATCAATATCCACTTCCATTACCAGAGGATATTTTTGCAAGACTTGCCAATGCCCAATTCTTTAGTCACATCGATTTATCAGACGCTTTTTTACAAATTGAAGTCGATGAGGAGTCGAAACAACTGCTGACTATAAACACACATATGGGGCTCTTTCGATACAACAGAATGGTGTTTGGAGTGAAAACATTTCCATCAATTTTTCAGCAGATTATGGATCAAATGCTTGCTGGTATGTCGAGTGCAGCTGCATATATCGATGATATCTTTGTATCCGGAACCGATTGGGATGACCATAATCGAAATTTGCATGAGGTTTTGCGTCGTATTCAAGACTATGGATTTAAGCTGAAGTTTGCCAAGTGTAAATTCTACGCCCAAGAAGTTAAGTATCTCGGCTACGTCATCGACAAGCATGGACTTCATCCTGACCCAGAACGTGTTTCAGCTATTTACAACATGCCAGAACCAACCAATGTTTCGGAAATTCGATCTTTCCTTGGTGCTATTAATTTTTACTGCAAGTTTGTGAGTAATATGCGACAGCATAGAGGACCATTGGATGAGCTGCTAAAGGCGAATACTCATTGGAAATGGACAGAAGATCACCGGAACAGCTTTCGGAAGCTAAAGGAAATTTTATCTTCTAACCTATGTACTTCTAACGCATTACGATCGAAACAAAAATATAATTGTCGCAGCAGACGCGTCTAATTATGGCCTGGGTGCATGTATACTTCACGAATTTCCTGACGGATCCATGAAAGCATGATTTTTGGCCGAAAGTTCAAACTGCATACTGACCATAAGCCGCTTCTTGCTATTTTTGGTAAAAACACAGGGATAGCCGTTCATCAAGCCAATCGACTTCAGCGTTGGGCAGTAAAGTTGTTGGCATACGATTTCGACATAAGCTTCATTTCAACCAGCAACTTCAGTTATGCCGATGTGCTATCTCGTCTCATCGAGATCCAAGTAACAGAGGACTTTGTAGTTGCCTCGATAAAGATGGAACAAGAAGTAAATCAAATTCTTGCTGATAGCCTTGAAAAGCTACCAGTTACACACCAGATGGTGAGGTCTCAATCAGCAAAGGACGAAACACTCCGTCAAATATTTCATTTCATGACTAGCGGATGGCCAAATCAAATTAAAGACAACAGCGAATTAAAGTTGTTTTATAATCGCAGAGAAGACATCAGCGTTGTCGATGGATGTATCATGCTTGGCCAACGGGTCGTTATTCCACAGCTATATAGGAAACGAGTTCTGAAACTTCATCGCGGGCACCCTGGAATTGAAAGAACAAAAGCAATCGCCAGAAGTTTTGTTTATTGGCCAAACATTGGTTCCGAAATTAAAGCACTCGTTCAAAAATGTAACAATTGTATGTCCGCAGCCAGGTTGCCTACTAAAACATTACTTCAGCCATGGCCGAGATCTATGGAGCAATGGGAACGGTTACACATAGATTACGCCGGACCAGTAGATGGATATTATTTTCTCGTCTTAGTGGACGCGTTTGCAAAATGGCCCGAAATAATTCCAACGAAGTCAACTACAACTCAACGCACAATTGAAATTCTCACTGAGATATTCTCCCGATTTGGATTACCCAAGAAAATTGTATCGGACAACTGCACCCAATTTAAAAGTGCACAGTTTCAACAGTACATGGCAGAAAATGGCATCGAACATCTTTGCTCCAGCCCGTACTATCCAATATCTAATGGACAAGCTGAACGATTTGTAGACACTTTTAAACGTTCATTGTTAAAACTAAACACCGAAGGAACAACGATTCAGAATCTTCAAATGTTTCTACAGTCGTATCGGTCAACACCAAACAATAAGACACCCAACTTAAAGTCACCAGCTGAAGTTATGTTTGGTAGAAACATTCGCATAAGTCTGAACCTTATACAACCGCCGAAAAAGGATCACAAGACCGAAGAGGAGACAGTACACTACAAGCAACGTAAAATGGCAGAGCAATTTAATCGAAAATTTGGTACAAAAAGGACATCATTTAATAATCAAGATTTAGTTTACGCCAGTGTACACTCTAATAAAGACAATTTTCAATGGAGACCAGGACAAGTAATCGAACGCATTGGTAATGTTATGTATAATGTTTTATTACAGAGTGGCAGATTGGTTCGTGTTCATGTTAATCCACTCCGAAGACGTCATACTGAAGATACGTTTGGGGAACCTCGAACTAAGAAGCCATGGGACAAGGCGTTGGACGTGTACGAATGTGAATCGGCTCCAACATCAGGCAATATCAACACAGAAAATGACATCAACTCGAGGCCTTCGCTAAACGACTCCGTAGCTACTTTAACATCTATACCACGTCGCACTCAACGAATACGACGACCAGTTGACAGATTTGTACCTGGTTAACTTCATTTTCATTCATACCTGCATTAACAAATATACATATTGGATATATGTATATAGTCAACTAAGGATCTCAAAGGGGAAGGTGTTGGCAACGCGATATTTCTTGTGGACTGTAATTCCAACATTTAATTCCAACTGTCAAATTTCTTTTTTTTCCTGGATTTCATATATTTCCGTTTTGGCTTTTGCTTCTTCAACACTTGAATTCCGTATGGACTAGACATATAATAAATGGATTAAAATAACGAAATATAATGTTGAGTATAATTTTAATAGTTAGAGATTACAACATAAATCAATGAGGACCGGTCTTCCTATACGGCGCAAAAGCCTGGACCTTAACGAAAATAGATGGAATGGAGAGGAAAATTCGGCGTTCAATTTTTGGTCCCATTTTTATAAACAGAGGATGAGGGAGAAGATACAACGGCGAACTCTACGGGCTGTACAGCGACATCGGCTTAGAAAGAAGTCTTCGGATCAACGAAAGATGGTGCCACCTGGAGATGTTATTTGGTTGAGGCCCAGGTTCACACCGGATTGTAGCGCCACGAAAGTAAATAACTAAGTAAGATAAGGCGTCTCCTTGTTTTAATCCCTCACGCATCTCGAGTGTTTTAGATAAGGCGTTTCCTACTTAAACTTGTCCTTTGTTTCCGACTAATAAACATATTTAATATTAATCAACTTTGACAAATGCAAATTATTTATTTTGATTAAAACACTAAGAAAAATGAACTTATTTTAACTTCGAAGTATAGTAGTTACAATCCAAAACATTCCCACGGCGAAAACGAACATAATTTAACATCGCTGGCACAGATGTTCCAGTCGGGTGCAAATTCTTAAAACCAAGTGTAAGGTTTCACACTCAGGTAGTGTGCAACCTACAGTTCTAAGAAGAGAATCTGTTGCCCCACACTATTCGGGGAATTACTTCCACCGACTTGCACATCTGGTCCACCGAATCAAGCTAGCACGTAGGTTACCTTATAAGAAAATGTTGTAAGACAAATCAGTCCAATTAAAGTAGTTGATAAAAATAAAAATTTGTTTTTTTTATGTTCGCTACTAATTACACCTTTTACTTATAGTCTCTTTATTCAGTCTCATATCATTAACTTTACTGAGATCAATAATCTTATTAATGGTTTACTTTACTAGTAGTCTTTTTTCGGTCTCGCAGAACTAATAATTATTCAAAAGATTCGTCGTAAGAATAACAATTCGGACAAACATAGAAAAGAACATCTTCAAATATCAGGCATTTTGGTTTTGAATTTGAATATGAGTCGCAACATACTAAACAATACCATTCCAGGCTGTCTTTTCATTATCACTTCCATGATCATCTTGCAGGACTTTACTTTACAGTTTCGCTTGTCTTACCGTTAGCCTTTTTCTTTCCGACCTTTTTTTCAATTTTCTTCTCCTCTATTTTACCATTGCCCTTTCCTCTTCTTGTTTACTGGATCTTCGGGATCGGGCTTTGTGTGTTTTATAAAATGGTCCATAAAGATAAGGAATTCTTTAGCCGTCATCCATCCGGAGCTATTTCCAGTTCCAATACTTTCTGAGGGACCATCACGAAAAAATAAGTCTTTATACATAAGGCGAGGAAAAACAAACATATACGGTATAGTATTTCCAACTGCTAATTTGACGGTAACTAAGGTTCCTCGCTCCGCATACACTATGGCACCCACCTGCTTAAGGCCCTTTGAAGCTACTATTTTCTTTGGTTTTAATACAGTAGTGGCTCCTGTTTCGTCCAAGTTCCATATTCTAGGTATTAGCAAGCTATGTTTTAATATGACATCTCCAAGCTTCTTAAATAATTCATTACCATTGTGCCGGTTAAAAGAAGATGCGTGTTCTGCACTTGTTGCTTCGGGGGTTCTTATGGAAAAAGTTGTTGCAATTTTTGTTAAAGAAAAAATAGCCAGCAGATTGTATCGAGTACCTCTTGGTTGAAATTATCTGCGGCTAAATGCCTAATTGGAGTCATCTACAAGCCTCGAAGTCTAAGGGACACATCATCGAACGCTTCGGGGCTTGCTATGAACATACAATGAACATAATATTATTCTTTCCGGTGATTTCAACATTAATCTGCTAAGCCGTAACGATTCACGAGTAAATCGTTTCACAAACTTCCTAAGCTCCGCCAACTTATTTGCTGCCAACAACTCAACTTCCACCCACATTGGCCCTGCAAGCTCTACGCTCATCAACATGTTTATTATCAATAGAATTGATCTCATCAACTTCTATAGCCAGGTTGATGTTCCCGGCTTTTCAAAACACGATTTCATTGTCCTCTTCTATGACCTCAGTCTTAGTAGATCTTTCGTACCGACTACAATTAGTTACCGAGACTTTAAATCTATCAATATAGCTAGCCTTTTCGATGACTCTCTCAATTCTAATTGGCATAACCTGTACCACACGTCTTCCGTTGATGAGTAAGTCGAGTTTTTTACATCTACCATTAATAATCTGTTTGAGAATCATGTCCCAACCAAAATTCTCACCATCCACAACACCAAATGCAAATGGTTAACTAAACATATTGAAAAACTGATTATAAATCGAGACAGGGCCTACAACAGATGGAAGAAGCTTAAACTCCCCGAGTTACAATACGATTTTAAGCGCCTCAGGAACCTTGTTAAGAAAGAAATTAGGAGGTCGAAAACCAAGTTTTTTGCATTCGAATTCAAAGCCAGCTTAAATGTTAAGCAAACGTGGAAGATTATTAGGACGCTAGGTATGGGTAAACAAATCAAGGCTGAGACTTTAGAAGACATCAATATCGAAAAGCTAAATAGGAAATTCGCTCCAGTCGCATCTCTCTCTGACGATGGTAATGGGGATCCGAACGAGTGTGACATTATATGTAGATCCCCGTAATATGCCTAACTTGACTTATAGCTTTGGTTTTTCTAGAATCTACGAAGAGGATGTGCTTAAATCGACCCTTGCAGTCAACAGAATCTAAAATCATACCCGTTCCTAAACATGGAAATAATAATGATAAGGAATATCGCCCGATCGCTATACTGCCATTCATATCTAAGGTTTTCGAAAAGCTTCTGAGCATTGAACTCGTTCTTTAATCAACATAAGCTCCTCTCACCGTTTCAGTCAGGTTTCAGGGCAAAACACAGCTGCACCTCCGCGCTACTAAAAACTGTTGAAGACTTTCGCTATGAAATTGATAAGGACCATATGATATCGTTAGTATTATTAGACTTCTTCCCACATGAAATCCTTCTCAAAAAACTAAAATATTATTTTAATTTGGATTTCTCAGCGTTAAGACTCATTAGGAATTACCTTGGAGATCGCAACCAAGCTGTATATGCTAACAGTAACTTATACACCTTTCTCAAAACCAAAACATCAGCTACCAATTCCACCTAAAGGTAGATGATCCCCCCCCCCGTAAGCTGTCTTCCAATCAGCATTAAAACAATGCTCGTCAAGACGCTACTGATCTCTATTTTAACGTACGCACTCTCAGTCTTCTGCGATTTCGATAGTTATAGCTCACGCAAGCTAACCGTTGCGCTTAACAGCACAGTGGGTTTCATATACATATTACGGCGGCGAGATCACATTTCGTCATTCGTTAAAACCCTGGTTGCAATGGAATTTCAAAGCCTCTCTAAGTTTAGGATACTAACTTTCCTTTTCAAACTCATGCCGAGCAAAGCACCACCATACCATACCATGACCAGAGTCTTCAGTTTGTTACATCTGAGAGAAGTAAAATATTGATATTACCCAATTTTAATTACAGGGTGACCGAAAAACAGTTTTTCATTTACGCCGTAAGGCTATGGTATTCGCTTCCAGTTAACATGAGAAGATATCATAGCATCGGCATCTTCAAGAGGCAACTTAGGCAACATTTCAGCACATCGCTTTAGGATATACATATGTATATTGTTATGCCTTGGCATTAATCATGAAAAAAAAAATGTATTATCGTTCGCGCTACCGCAGGCTGGTATTAACTTGGGAACTCAGTTCCAGCATTACCCTTGGTAATATTCGCGGACGATAGATTCAACCACAAAAAAAGGTAAGAGGAACAATCAAAAAAGACGAATTTAATTTTAGTGTGTTTATTATTTGACGAATGGAGTACAAGTGCTGTCCTAAAAAATATCTTAACTCTAACTTAGTTTACGCTGCGTACACGATAGTTGTCATTTTTCGCGTATGCAGCAGTTTTGTTGGCGTCGGTTCTCTGTGGGAATTATCGTTTTCTTCCACCTGAAATTTGAGGTGCAAATTTCAGGTGCATCGGTCATTTGAACTCTCTTCGGAGCGCATCCGTAACAATATATATATTTATACAATATACAGGGTGTCCCACGAGCAGTGTGCCAAAAAGCTAGAGCGTGTAGGTCTGGTCAAGACAAGAAAAAAATCGTATGGGAGGGGGGGGTCTATTCCCCCCCGTTTAGCCGGGGGGGGGGGGGGGGGCAATTTTCTAAAAAATTGACTTAATTTGGAAAAAAAATTATTAAAAATCAACAATTACATCCACAATGCCGTGATATACTTTTTTGTAAAGCCAGGAACCTCTTCTTTCATCTTGTTTTTAAACGAAGCTGTTTTAAGGAACAGTTTTTGAGAAATTAATTTTCAAACTCAAAATTTTGAAAAAAAAATGAAAAAAAAAAATTTCGAACTATTTTTTTTCAAAATTGTATGTAATTAAGTACTAATTTTTTTTCAAAAATTCAATTCTCTTATTAGTTTTTAGTTAAATACAGAAAACCGGATGCAAAAATGTCTTGTAGTTTTTCAGAAATTAAAAAAAAAAACCCAAACCATTATTTTCTAAAAAAAACCTTTTTTTTTGGTTTTAACGCGGCTGGACTTGTAGGCAAATTAATGTATGAAACATTGACCTCTTTTTTATTATTTTTAAAAAAATTTGGAGTTTTATTATAATAAATTTTCAATAGGATCCCCATTTTTTAGAAGGCAAAGATTATATCTCCTTCTAATGGCTGCACATAAGTCTATGCTTGACAAATTTTCCTGCAATTTGACTTCAGCGACTTCAATCCGTTCTTTCAGTTGTTCCAAAGATACTATTTCCACTTCGTAAACATAATTCTTCATGAATACCCACACATAAAAATCTAGAGGAGTTAAATCTGGTGATCTAGGTGGCCGTTCCGTGGGGCCCCTTCTTCCGAACCAACGGTCACTAAAATGATTATCCAGCCAGTTTCTAACCCATAAGCTCTAGTGTGCTGGTGCTCCATCTTGCTGGTAGATTAAATTATCTGCTTTGGCCAAAGGAACGTTTTCCATCAAATCGGGCAAAAGGTCTCGTAGGAACTGCAGGTATGATAATAACGGCATTTAAAAACCGGGGCCCGATCACAGTTTGTCCAACAATACCAAGCCAAACATTACAGCTAAAGCGGTGTTGTGATTTATTTTGTTTTTTGTTGTGTGGATTGGTGCTACTCCAATGATGCAAATTGTGGAAGTTAGTAACCCCATCTCTGGTAAACTGTGCTTCATCCATCCAGAATATCCTTGCAAAATAGTTTCGTTCAGTTTCATCTCGAAGCAGTAATGATCGACAAAATTCTGCTCTCAAAAACTTGTCGTTTGAGGTGAGTTCCTGAACTGGCCTAAAATGGTACGGGTAAGTTTTCGGTATGAAGCACTCCATACTCTAGATTTGGGCACTCCAAGCATAATAGCTATCCTCCTTGTACTAAGGGAGGGATTACGTCGGACCAAATCCAAAATTCTTACATCTAAGATTCCTGATCCATCTGTAACTGATCTTTCGCTTCTTCGATGCTCTAGCACTCCGTGCTCTCGCAGACGTCGGTGGATTCTTGGAAACATGCTACGACTGGGACACCTTCGATTGGGATATCTTTCAGCGTAGAGTCTTTTGGCTTCACGATCTCGAGGTCAATGTTTCATACATTAATTTGCCTACAAGTCCAGCCGCGTTAAAACAAAAAAAAAGGTTTTTCTTAGAAAAAAATGGTTCGGGTTTTTTTTTAATTTCTCAAAAACTACAAGACATTTTTGCAACCGGTTTTCTGTTTTTAACTAAAAACTAATAAGAGAATTGAATTTTTGAAAAAAAATTAGTACTTAATTACATACAATTTTGAAAAAAAATAGTTCGAAATTTTTTTTTTTAATTTTTTTTCCAAAATTTTGAGTTTGAAAACTAATTTCTCAAAAACTGTTCCTTAAAACAGTTTCGTTTGAAAACAAGGTGAAAGAAGAGGTTCCTTGCTTGACAAAAAAGTATATCACGGCATTGTGGATGTAACTGTTGATTTTTAATAATTTTTTTTTCAAATAAAGTCAATTATTTAGAAAATTGCCCCTCCCGGCTAAACGGGATGGAATAGACCCCCCCTCCCATACGATTTTTTTCTTGTCTTGACCAGACCTACACGCTATAGCTTTTTGGCACACTGCTCGTGGGACACCCTGTATAATAATAAGTCCAAAGAATAATCCAAATCGTATGCAAAGTTGTCAACAATTATAAAAGCAACAATTCAAAATCAAAAATAGAGTTAAATATCAAAATACAAAGTAAAAATGGAGTCGATATATAAGCGCAGGAAAACACAACCATTCGCATGAAAGTACAATTCCCAAGTGATTTCGAATCCAATCCACACAATCGAAAACAAGAGAAGCAATACAATACCATGCAAGCTTACGATAGAAGAAGCTATCAATGCATACCCAGCAAAAAACATAAGTCTTATATAAGGCTTATAGCAATTGAATATAAGCCTTAGTATGTAAGGTTTATAATTCATAAGGAATCCCGACTACATGCAGTATTCCTTATTTCATACCTTATTTTTACATTGCCATGTCATTGGCCATAAGGTATATACTTGTGGCCTTATTTTATGCATTATTATAAGGAGTAAAATAAGCTTTAATTATTTTCTATTATACCTTATTATAAGGCATAAAATAAGCTTTAGTTGCCTGATTTAGACCTTAGTATAAGGCATAAAATAAGCTTTAGTTACCTGATTTAGACCTTAGTATAAGGCATAAAATAAGCTTTAGTTACCTGATTTAGACCTTAGTATAAGGCTTATTATGATCCTTATATAGATTTTATTTTAAAGTGAAAGAAATTAAAAAATAATTTATTTAAAAAGGTGTGCTTAAAATATACATTTATTTTTCTAATATGGATATAAAATATACAATACATACTTTAATTTACTCTTTTTAATTTTCTTTGGTCAAGTCTATTCTTGCCTTTTTTATTGCTTCCTTTATGTCTTCCACGTATTCTACGAATGTTTTATAATAATTGCCGACAGAACCTGAATCGGATAATATTGTAATAAATTATAATAAATCATTCTTTACAGTTTAACAATAGTGAATTTACATACCATAAAGCGTCGATTCAAAAAATGTATAATTTTTTATTAATATCATTTTTTTTCGTCCATGCCAATTTATTTCTCCCAAGAAGTCGTCCGATATTAAGACGCTAAGCATTTGCCCACTTCCTCTAAATTTGGATGAGAGAAATATTTTCTGCAAATTTACAAACTTATTAAAATAAAATGTACCAATGAATAAATATATATATGTATGTATATAATATGTATTTTACTTACAAGTTCCCTGCTTTCTCCTATCGCGACATCGGATATCTCGCACTTAATTTTATTTACAAGCCGCTTATAGTGGCGTTTGGAAAACCCGGCAGTAGCAGCCATAATATTTTTTTTTTAAACAAAAACACGTTAAATTATTATTTTTATTTACTTCACTTTTGCTTCACTTCACTTTTCTATTAACTGTCTATAATAACTTTACTATTCAACTATTCTATTCACTTATTATTCGCACATCTGAATCGCACAAAAGTCTTCACGAAATGAGAACAATTACTCTGAATTGTTCTGTTTAACCCTAGAAAAACCAAAGTGGTCAAATGACCGCAATCTCATTTATGATCGAACATATGTGCATTTCCAGAACCCAGCATTGTATCCTTTTTATTCTATGACTCAATATTCAATTTTGTTTACTGATATGTAAATACCTATCATAAAACATAACAACACATAATACGTTATTTGACCGCGCGCACATGGTCTTTCTAGGTACAAACATCCTTCCAGTATATTATTTTCAGCGTCATTATATACTATGTACATATGTATATGCCTTATTATAAGGCTTAAGTAAGTCTTTGGAAACAAGTCCCTTATTTAAATCCATAAATAAGGCTTATATAAGGGCAATCTTTTGTGACCTTATTTATACCTTAGAATATGGTTTATATAAGCCTTATATAAGCCTTTTTATAGTTTTAAAGTAAGGTTTTTATTTTTCGTTTCCCTTATTTATCCCTTAGCCTTATAAATTTCGATACAATTTTTGCTGGGTACACACGCACACACACTTGCATACACATCGTAAGCTGCTTTGCTCTCGTAAAAACAAAACCACCGAAAACGCACATGCTACTCTCTTTCGCTCGCACCAGCTTCTCAATTTTTTGTATACTCTCTTGCATGTTCTCATGCTTGTACTCTCTGTTCAATAGGGTGCCAATATTGGAACCCTAGAACAAAATTTGCTTTGTATGAGATGCAACTTCTGTATACTATTTATTCTGTGATATTACTCAATTTTACCGAAAAACAGTTTTTCATTTACGCCGTAAGGCTATGGAATTCGCTTCCAGTTAACATGAGAAGATCTCATAGCATCGGCATCTTCAAGAGGCAACTTAGGCAACATTTCAGCACATCGCTTTAGGATATACATACATATGTATATTGTTATGCCTTGGCATTAATCATGAAAAAAAAATGTATTATCGTTCGCGCTACCGCAGGCTGGTATTAACTTGGGAACTCAGTTCCAGCATTAGGCTAAGGCCACGCACTGAGCGGCAAAGCGGCAAAAAGCTGAGCGACAAACTTAAGCGGCAAGTGGCTATTTACTGAGCGGCAACTCACTGAGCGGCAATTCTTAGCGATTAGTTCTGAAAATGTCGTTAACGAGTGCTGTTCGCCGCAATATTTTACAAGAAAGTCGTTTTAACATTTACAGAATGATCTTAAGTTAAAAAAAAAGAAGATTTGGTGTTCATCCAATAAACAGAAAAAGATCCGGTTATGGCGAATTTCATCATTTATATAATAATCTGCGACAACACGAAGACCGATTCAGGCAATACCTACGTATGTCAATACAATCATTTGATTTGCTGTTGGACAAAGTTCGTTCTAGAATTACAAAAGAAAGGAAACCGATTTCTGCAGAACAGAGGCTTGTTTTAACATTAAGGTATGTTAAAAAAAAAACACATTTACATATACATACATATTTGATTTATTGCTTTTTTGCTTTTAATTTGCTTCAGATAATTTTTTGAAACTCTCCTCTAAGCTCGAGTTTTTCAATTTTATTAAATTTTTCCATAAATGGTAGTAAGCTTAGGAAAAATTGCATGTCTGCATTGTCATTCGTCCTATTTATGTCTTCTTTTAACAAATCGAGACGTTCTCTCTCTATGTTAAGCAATTGTTCGCCCACGTCCGCTATTTTTGGTCGTTTTCGGTTCTTGCTTGTGAAGAAGCTAGCTGAATTAGTGGTTGAGCAAGGAGTGCTTGTGCCGGCCGCTGGACTATCAGTAAAATAAATTTCCTCGCTTAATAAGTCGTCAACAATATCAGCAAATTCGTAATTCTCCGGCTCCAGTAAATTGCCTTGAGTGGGATCGAAAGCAATCGTGTCTTTTATAAATGACATCGTTTCAAAAAATTGCCATTTTATATTAAGACAAACTGCTTCGGCACCCGATTTAGTGGGTGGTAATTTTTGAAGCTTCTTTCTGTAGGAGTCCTTCAAATTCTTCCATTTACCTTTCGCTATTGAAACTGTATAAAAATATAAAAATTAAAGTTTTGTTCTGTTATTTACATATAAATTTTTGTATTTGTAGGTTCCTTGCTACAGGACATTCATTTCGTGATCTAGCTTTCGCTTTTCGTATGGGCAGAAGCACAGTCAGCAATATTATCTCAGAAACATGTGTCGTCATATGGGAAGAACTTGTCGAGGAATATATGCCAAAACCAACTCCCGAATACCTTAAAAAAGTAATAGATGGCTATTATAGGCGTTGGAAATGGCCCAACTGTTTTGGTAGCATTGATGGAAAACACTGCCAAATTAAGTGTCCCCCAAATACCGGCTCACACTATTTTAATTACTTGCATTACTTTTCGATCGTACTGCAAGCGGTGGCCGATGCTGACAAAAAATTTATAACTATTGACGTGGGCGCTAGGGGAAAACAAAGTGATGGTGGAACTTTTGCTGGCTCAACTTTATGTAGACTACTCGAAGCTGACAAATTTAACGTCCCTCCTTCACAAGCGTTGCCTGGATCAGATTTAATTCTTCCAAATTTTTTAATTGGTGACGAAGCTTACCCACTTAAAACATATCTGTTAAGACCATACCCACGCAGAAATTTAAATAAGCAGACAGAAAATTTCAATACCCGACTTTCAACGGCAAGGAAATGCATTGAATGCGCATTTGGAATTTTATCCCAAAAATGGCGATTTCTGCAAAAAAATATCGAAACAAAACCGAGCACTGCGATTAATTTAATTAAATGTGCCTGCATATTACACAATTTCGTACGAGAGCGAGATGGCGATAGTGATCTTGATTACATCCAGATTACAATGCAACTGAACAATGACGAAACTGTTGAAACTATGTATAGTTAGCCAAGAATTAAGTACACGTTTCAATAGAAGCAGTCAAACAGCATTGAATATCAGAACAGAGCTCACAAAATACTTATGGGATTTCCGACATTAAACCAAGATTAATATATGTAAATTGAATAAAAATAACAGTAAAATAAATAGAATGAAACCCACCTGAACAATTGCATTTTTCTCCCACTTCACTCCACAGTTTGTCCGTAATATTTTTGTTTTTAAATTCCTTAATCCTATCCTGCCATAATGCAGGACGGCTTTGCACTTCGGAAATTAAACTTTCAATATTAATCTGTGTGGACATGATAGCTTTTTGCCGCTCAACAATACACTAACATAATAGAACACAATTGAAAGCTGAGCGACGCCGCTCTGCCGCTCAAAACCGCCGCTTGCCGCTCAGATACTGTGTGGCCACAGCCATACGATTTCATGTGTTTTAAATCGCCGCTTGCCGCTCAGTGCGTGGCCTTAGCCTTACCCTTGGTAATATTCGCGGACGATAGATTCAACCATAAAAAAAGACGAATTTAATTTTAGTGTGTTTATTATTTGACGAATGGAGTACAAGTGCTGTCCTAAAAATATTTTAACTCTAACCTAGTTTAGTCATTTTTCGCGTATGCAGCAGTTTTGTTGGCGTCGGTTCTCTGTGGGAATTATCGTTTTCTTCCACCTGAAATTTGAGGTGCAAATTTCAGGTGCATCGGTCATTTGAACTCTCTTCGGAGTGCATCCGTAACAATATATATATTTATACAATATATATATGTATATATTTTTTTTAGGGGCATCTAGAGCTGATTTAGGTACTTGTTTTTTTTTTTATTTTTTTTTTCTTTTTTCTTATATTATATAATAGATTCAAATTCAAAAGACGAGTTTCTTTTCAGAAAATCCGCGAACCAGTTAGCTCCAGCTTCTTTCTTTTTATGCCGAGAGACTGGATGTTAAATTTAAATTTTTCGAAACCTTGCCACGTTTGGTTTTCCGTTCATAGTTTCTCATCCAAAAACAAGGTTTTTTACGGGGCATGATGTTCCGCGGCACAACTAGCCCACTGCCAGAGGAACTTCGAACCTCAAATCCCATTTTCAAAGTGACCTCCAATTATAATAGAATAGGTTATAAAAAGCCAATAATGATACTAAAAAGATAATCACTATGGTTTGGTCAACTGATAATAGCAAGTTACATACAAATAGCTAGAAAATTGATTGAACTAGTTTAATCCATGTGGCAGATGCGACTGTACTCAATTGAGTACAGTGTTTTTAAAAAATTCAATGTTTTCTTCAAAAAATAGGCCTTGATTTTAATTTCTTTCGATTTGAAACCAAGAATAGACATGTGTTTTGGCATTCGGAAATAATTTCGTTGAGGTTGAAAGCTGGTTTCTATTTGTTTAGTCCACTTTTGTGTCGAGTATTTTTTGTTTCTAGCAATTTTGTGCATTTGCGAAAGCAAAATGTTAGTTAGAATTTAAACTTGTGGCTATAATGTAAATAATCAAATATTTTCATTAGATTTTTTATCTAAAAATAGTATTGCAAATAAATCTTATAAAAATATTGTTTGTTGTTCATGGTAAGTCGTACAAAATATTGGTGTACTCAATTGACTATACTTGCCAAAACCGTGCTCATTTTTTATCTCACTGGATTTACAGAGAAATGGCTTTTTCAACAATTAATTGTAGCAGCTTTTGTGGAGGGTGAAAATGATTGTTTTGAATATTTAAAATTGCACCCGAAAGAATAGACGGAGATTATGACACTATTTTCAATTTATTTTAATAATTATTTCTTTACAATTTTCGAGTATATGATTATATCTGCGCTGCGACTGACCAACAAGTGTTTTACAAACTACAGTGATATTTTTTTTAAATAATAGTTTACATTAAAGAAAGGAAAGGAAATAAAAGACAAGGAAACATAATACAACAAATAGGTTAATTTATCCAAAACATCCCGCCCCCCCTGGAACTAGTTTCAGCAGCACGGGAGCAAGGCCAATTTTGTAATGGGGCGGACGAATGAACCTCCACTCGTCCTTACTGTAGCCACGCGAACAAAGTTGTCTGAACCCCTTGTCATTGCTTCGATTCGACCAAGAAGCCACTTCGTGGGAGGAAGATTGGGTTCCTTGATGACTACCAAATCACCTGGTTTAAGGTCGTCTCTTACTTGCTGCCATTTGGGGCGTTCCTGGAGGGTCGTGATATACTCCATCTGCCATCTCTTCCAAAACCCTTGGACCATGCTTTGAATAAAATTCCAATGAGTTAAACGGTTGGTTGGTGTATTGAGCAGGTTTGGCTCAGGAACTGAGGTTAAAGGCTCGCCAATAAGAAAGTGTGATGGAGTTAATGGGTTAAGGTCATAATCCGACAGAGCACATAAAGGACGTGAATTAAGAACAGCTTCATTTTGTGTTAAAATGGTACAGTATTTTACGGATATAAGAAAGTCTCATATAAGAAAAAACCTCTTATAAGAAACGCAATTGTAATCACCGTGTCTTTTCTCTACATTTCTCATCAAATTAAACATTCGTAAGACAAACGCGTATAAGAAAACTACGGATATAAGAAACTTGATTTCATACACTAAAATCAATTTTTACGAGTAAAAATACGCGTCTAAGAAATTCGCTTTTCGAAATAGTAATTTACGTTTCTAATAACTTGTTACATATCCGTACAAACAAATGTGTACATGCCTTAAGGAAATTTAAATGTCTACGAAAGAAATTCACGCTGACTTAGTGGAGTTCAAACTGGGCAGAACGTCGACTGAAGACGAACATCGCTCCGGGCGTCCATCCACATCCCGCACCGAGGATAATATCAAAAAAATCGAAGACATCGTGCTAGATGACCGACAAGTGACCATCCAACATTTAGTTAAGATCACAGGGCTCTCACTTGGAAGCATTCAAAGTATCCTGATAGATGATTTGAACATGAAGAAGGTCTCCGCAAAATGGGTCCCAAGAATGTTGATCGACGAACAAAAAGAGAAGCGATTTCGCATTTCAAGAGCGAATCTTGAAAAATATCAAAAGGATCCGGCGGCTTTTTGCACTCGTTTTGTAACGATGGACGAAACCTGGGTACACCACTTCGACCCCGAGACTAAACAACAGTCTATGGCCTGGAAAAGACCTTCTTCACCGACCCCTAAGAAGTTCAAGGTTTCAAGCTCGGCAGGCAAGATTATGGCGTCTGTTTTTTGGGATGCCGAGGGAATTATCATGATTGATTATTTGGAGAAGGGAGCTAGTATTACTGAGATCATATAGGAGATGGATGATATGTCCATGAATGAATATTTCAATAAGATTTAATATAAAACGTTTTGTTTTAGGGATCATCCAGTCGTTTAAGGCTCATTATAGGAAGAATTTGATAAGAAAGCAAGTTCTTGCTATTGAAGACAACTGTATAGAAACATTTTTGAAAGAAATGACAGTGCTAAAAGCGTTACACATAGTAAAGAGATCCTGGTGGCTAGTTACACCATAAACAATTGAAAATTGCTTCAAGAAGGCTGGGATTTTTAATGAAAACGCTCGCACTAATGAAGATTTTGGCGAAATAGAGGAATGTGACTTAAACGACTGCGATAGAAAATTCCTATATCTTGAAAATTATGAAAATGAAGACTGTTACGGGGAGATACAATAGATGAAAGATAACTTGTAAGTGAAATGCTGGAGATTGAAGAAGATGAGCCAGAACCGGTTGAAATAGTGGAACCGCCAACATTTTCACGACCAACTAGGGCACAAACAGTGGAAGCGTTTTTCGTGTTGAAACGATATTTTGATGGTGACGAAGAGCAAAATTTGCTGGGTATCGAAGGACTGCTCTTTTAAAGCTGTGACAAACTACTTGTGCAAAAAAAAATCAAAGATTATTTTGCAATAACTCATAACTGAGATATTTTTATTAAGATATATATAGTTTATTTATGAATTATTATGAATTATTTATGAATTGTGATGAAAAAATGTTTAGTTTGGTTTTGTTAAATTATTTTTGTTTACGTTTTAAAATACGTACGTACACATATGTACATAGTACGTAGTATATTATTCACATATTAAAAGGATTTTTTGAATTTGGTTTGAATTCTTACATCAGTTGTTCATGTCATGTAACATTTGGTTTGCATGCGTTTTTGGTATATAAGAAATATTTTTTTCTTATATGCGTCGTTCATTAATAAGAAACTTTTTTCCTTATATCCATTGTTTTCATATAAGAAAAACACGGATATAAGAAATAAATGTCCTCGATTTTCGAAATTTCTTATATCCGTAAAATTCTGTATAGAGTTCCTCAAAGGTCAATATTGAACTTCCTACCACACGCTGCAAATTCAATTTTACGAATCTCACTCCAGCCTTCCACAATCCGCCGAAATGTGGTGCGGATGGTGGGATAAAATGCCATGTAATTCCGTCGTTAGCGAGGGCGGCGGCAATTTCTTCATTCCAAGTTTGGGAAATTATCCTCTTCTGCATATCGTTCAAACAACGACGAGCACCTTGCCATTATCGCTGTAAATATTGGAGCATTTCCCTCGTCGAGAGACAACTCTTCGCAATGCGGCCAAAAAGGCATCGGTCGTAAGGTCACTCACCACTTCAAGATGAATAGCCTTCGTGGACATACATACGAAAAGTGCGATATAATCCTTGGAAAGCAACGGTTTACGACTCCGAGAGAATTTGATGCGGATTGGGCCGGCGTAGTCGCATCCTACATTGGAGAAGGGCCTACTTGGTTGGATACGTGGCATTGGTAAATTACCCATTAACTGGCTGCTGGTTTGTCTTCTTTGCATGAAACACTCCTTACAACTATGCACAATTCTTCGAATAAGATTCCGGCTCCCCAAAATCCAGTACTGTTGGCGAAGAATAACAAAGTTTTCGGATATTCCCGTGTGAAGATATTTAATATGAATGTCTCTGACTATAATGGACGAAATATTATCAATGCTAGGGAGAATAATAGGATGCTTAATATTAAAAGCAATATTCGATGCCTTCAATCTTCCACCCACACGAAGAACGTCTTCATTATCAATAAATGGTGACAACTTCAATAGACGAGATCTTTTTGGAAGATGTTTGCCACTTGCCAGGCTACCTATATCTTCCTTGAATGCTCGGTGTTGCACATGTTTAAGGATTATCGTTCTTGCCCTTTGAATCTCACTAAGACTCAACCTAGTAATGTGACGATTCAGTTTATCTAACCAACAGTTCGAAGGAAACCGAATACAGTAAGCTACAATTCGCTGTAATCGGTTCCAAGAGGATATTTTTTCGATGAGACCTTGCAATACGTTGTTTTCGAACGTCGAGACGAGATTTACCTTATGAGGGCTACGTTCTTCAAGTTTTTCCGCATTTATCACTGAAGGTGGTGAGACCAATGTTGACTTTGGCCATTGTGATTCGGAAGACGATAACCAAGGCGGGCCGCTCCACCAGAGTTCATGGTTGACTAACTGCGAAGGAACTACTCCCCGTGATGCACAGTCTGCTGGGTTCGAGTACGACGGTACGTAATTCCATGACTGTCGAGGAATAGTTTCGAGAATTGCAGCAGTACGGTTAGCTACGAAGGTAGCCCAACGACGAGGAGGAGAAGACAGCCAATGCAACACTATTTCCGATTCACACCACGCATAGACCTTGGAAATATTTGTTGATAATGATGATTTGATTAAGGTGAGCAAACGGGTCAACAACAGGGCACCACACAGCTCGAGGTGAGGAATAGTTACGGGTTTAAGCGGTGCGACCTTGGTTTTAGCGGAAACTATTGTAATTTTGAAACTACCTGTAGGTGTCTTGTAGCGGGCATATATTACCGCTGCGATTGCCATCGACGAAGCATCACAAAACCCGTGGAGTTCGATGCCTTCTAGTTCACCGGACGCGATGTTTCGAGAAACTCGAATATTTTCAAAGCAGCTTATTTGCTGGCGATAGTCCATCCATTGATCAGCTATGGTAGTAGGAAGGGCATCATCCCAACTAAGTCGTGGTTTGGACAGCCACAATTTTTGAAACAAGATCTTGAATAGAATTACCGAAGGAGCTAAGAACCCTAACGGATCGAAAATCCGAGCAATTTCTGACAATAAGTTTCGTCTAGTAGGAGCAGAAAGATGAGGTAATTCTCCTAGTTTATATGAAAACTCATCCTTCATTGGACTCCAGAACATACCCAACACCTTAATCCACGATCTTGATTCCTCCAGATCCACCCAGCACAATTCGCAGTCTTCGGTAGGGAGTTGAGCTAACAAGGGCCAGCAGTTGGAAGTCCACTTACGTAATTGACATTTGCCTTTGCATAGCAATTCTGTGAGTTCTCGTTGGAGAGATAATAGGCCTTCTACTGATTGGAACCTGTCATAATATCGTCTACGTACATATCGTTAAGAAGAACACTCGAAGCCTTTGGGTATTGGAGTTTATAGTCTTCAGCCAGTTGATTTAGTACCCGCACCGACAAGAATGGGGCAGACGCTGTTCCATATGTTACGGTAGATAAGTGGTAATGATGAATCTGGTCACTAACCGATTCACGCCAAACAATTCTCAAACAAGTCTATGGTAGATCCATATTTGTCGGAACATCTTTACTATGTCGGCGGAAAAGACGTACCTGTGCTGACGAAAACGTAAACAAACCTTATGTAATTCACGCTGGATAGGAGGGCCGATCAGCATTGTACTGTTCAAAGGCTGGCCTTTGGAGCCCTTGGCTGAACCATCGAATACAACGCGTAATTTTGTTGATGAGCTGGTCGGCTTCAAAACTGCATGGTGTGGTAGATAAAATAGTTTTCCATCAGATTTACTGAGCTCTTCTGGAGGAATAGATTCCATGTGACCTAACGACAAATACCCCTTCATGAATTTGGACTATGCCTGCTGCAATTCCGGATTAGAGCGAAAGCGACGTTCCATACTGAGTAGTCGAGGGATTGCGGGCCGTAGTGTATCTTCGAAGGTTGGAGCAGAATCAGCGAACGGTAATTGTACTATGTACCTCCCGTCTGACGAACGAGTAAAGGTCTTGCGGAAGTGTACTTCAGATTTATCATAAATGCAAGACGTATTCTTCGAGGTAGCCACTTCTTCCAGTTCCCAGAATCGTAGCAACAAGACATCTATGTCAAGACCGGAGTGGAAGGAGGAAAGCAATGTACTTCCAGTTGGGTGAGGATTTCTCCAGTTATAACCCACCCGAACGAAGTTTTTGGAGCAATTGGCGTGCCTGATGGGCCTCGAATTTGCTCTCCTTCTAAAATATTCCAAAATTTATCCGCTCCTATTAAGATATCTACAGGACCAGGAATGTTAAAATAGGGGTCTGCCAATTCCAAGTTTATTATGTGCGGCCAAGAAGAACTTTCAAAGCGTTGGGAAGGAAGAAGCGAAGTTAGCTTTTGTAAGATAAATGCATCAACCTGCAGACATGTGGTATGAAAGCGAGAAAATATCTGCAGCGACACACATCCCCTTGTATACCCTGTTTCTATTGCTGAAAGTCCAAGAATAGGTATATGCGCATGGTTTCTCTTGAGACCAGGGTAATGATTCACCAATAAATGATACCTGCGAACCCGAATCAAGCAATATCCTACAATTAACAAATTTTCCCTGATTATCTTTAACCTTGGCTAACAGAGTTGGCAAAATGGTTTGCTTACGAAGACCAAGTTCAAGCGAATGATTATTTATTAATGTGGAACTACGATAAACGGCTGCAGAATTATTTGGGTTGGATGACGATGATGGACCGCGTGAATCTTTGTTGAGTGTGAATGTAGCCGGCGAACTTTCTGCTTCCGGTAGATGAACTAATGAGTGATGGCGATATTTACACACTCGGTAGCGAAATGAAGAACGACACTTATTTGATGAATGACCGATTCGTAGGCAGTTGAAACACAGAGATTTTCTTTTTACTAAATTCCGACGCGAACCGATATCAAGAGCAACAAACCCGGGACATTGAGGTAATATGTGTTCCCCTGCACAATTTGAACATGTCGATTTAGTCTCGGGAGCTTCCGCGACATGAGCTCTGATTTGCCCTTGTGGTTTACTCCGCGATACAATAACACGACCAAGCGATTGACACGATTCAAGCGCATCACACCACGATTGTAAGAAAGTCAAAAGTTCCGAGAAGCCACAATTATCGCGAGAACCCGCATGCCCGGCCCAACCTTGTTTTGTTTCACTATCTTAATAGATAAATAAGCCAAGGGTCGCAACTGTTTTGTTCAATAGCGTTGAGTCCCCGAATGACTTCATCCACACCATCAGTCAGTTTTCGCAGTAATTGCACATTATTTTCACCTATCAAGAGCAGCGACACAAAGGTCTGAATGTAGGATTGCGTGATTAAATGAACCCGATCGTACCGATTTTCAAGCCGTTCCCAGGCTTCAACATAGTTAGATTCCGATATCGGGATATGTTTCACTAGATTAGCTGCCTCATCTCTTAAAAACGATTTAAGATAATGAAACTTTTTGGTTGCGGTTAAGTTGGTCTTATTATCTACCGAGCCAGCGGCGGACTAAGGTTAAAGCGGGCCCCAGGCAACATTGTAATTTCGGGCCTATTTTTCAGTTATGACACATATTTTGCGTTTGGTAGTTTGGTTTTAAAGCATATAGTATGTAGTTCTATTTAATTATCGGATTCCAAGAAAAAAAAAAGGAAAAAAATAATATACATGTACAATACAAAAATTAAATAAACATAATTTATTAAAACAAACAATAATACTTAAACAAATATTCCCAGATTTATTAGCTATATTGAATTTTTTTCTCCTTTTAATTCTGCAAAGTCGTCAATTAGTTGTCATAATTAATAGAGTTATTTAATAAAAAAACTCTTTGTCTAGATAATTTGATTAAATTTTATTATTAGTAAATATTAAATCTTCAGAATTATGTTTAAATTAGGGAATGTTGTATTAGTACTATTTTCCTGAATAAATGACCAGATGAATACAGGCGAAGTAATATTTTCTTAACTTAAAAATCTTAAATTAAACTTAAATTAAACAGGAAGCATTTCTGTGATATATTATTTGAGTAATTGTATAAATATTCTAGATGTAAGGTAATGGAAACCAAATCTCTGTAAAACGAATATTGCATTTTATTAATTGTATAATTTCTGCCACAATAAATAATTAAATATTCTAAATTGTAATACTTAATTTTTCAGTTTTGCTAGGTTTAAATTTTGTTCATAACATTTTAATTCCTCTATTAAAAAGTCACTAACATCACTATCATGAAAAATTGTTTTGAATTTATTGTTAATAGTTTTATATCCCCCAGATCTTTTTTTAATGTTTATATTATTATAATATTAACTTTAAAATGTTCTTTGCCACTAAATCTTATTTCATGTTCTGGAATTTCATCATGAAATAGTTTTCGTATTTTCTGCCGTTTTTTATCATTAGTATATGCAATATCTTTAACATTTTCTGTTTCTTTTTCTAAATTATCAATTTTATCTCTAACAGTTTGTATGAAATCTATCAATGAATCATATATTAAAACTGCTTTATTTAGGGATTCGTTTTTTTGTTGAAGAGTCTTGTTCGAAACATCTATTCTCTCTATCTTTTTCCATATAGTAAGCAACAGTACAAACTCAAATGTATCAAGTTTTTTATGTATGTAAATTGGCAGCTTCGGACCTTGTTAATGATTTTTCATCTTTGTTTGAGGAAAAATTACGTAAACAATGTTTAATTTCTTCATAATTTTCCTTTAAGGATCCCACAGCATCGGAACGAGCATACCACCTGCTGTTACAAATAGGTTTGATACTCAAGTGTTTGCTCTTACACAATTTTTGTAATGCATTCCACCTATGTGTAGAACTTGAAAAAAATACGCACAATTCCAGAACGATATTGAAAAAAGTGGTAATTTCCATGCAACTTTCGACAGCAGCATTTCCAACTAAATTTAATGAATGATTTGCGCATGGTATAAAATGGGCAGAAAAAAATATGTCGTTTTATTGTGGATTGGAGTCCCTTATATTTACCTGACATATTGAACGCGTTATCATAACTCTGTCTCCGACAGTTAGTGATGTCTAAATCTATATTATTTCAAAATTCTAAAATAACTTTCTCCAAGTTTTCACCAGTATGAGAAAATATAGATAGAAATCCCAAAAATCTTTCTTTTATACCACTTGGAAGAACATAGCGAATAATGACGGCCAGCTGAGCTACGTAAGATATATCAGGTGTTGAATCAATAATTAGAGAGTAAAATTTGGCTTCTTTTATTTCGTTCACTATTGTGAGTTGTAAATCTTTCGATATAATAGAAATAAATTCATCACATATTGTAGACGACAAATACGAGGATGGTCCGATAAGTACTTAGCCTACAAAAGAAAAACAAAAATTTTGGAGAAATGGCAATTTATTTTCCAATAAAGTCTCCTTTTAGCTCGATACACTTGACCCAGCGATGCTCTAACTTCTTTAACCCGTCTGAAAAATACGTTTTCTCGAGGTCTGCAAAGTAGGCTTCCGTGGCGGCGATGACCTCCCATTCGACTGAAATTTCTGCCCGGCGAGTGGCTTTTTCAAGTTTGGAAACAAAAAGAAGTCGCACGGGGCCACATCTGGAGAATACGGTGGATGGGGCAGCAGTTCGTAACCCAATTCGACCAATTTGGCCGTGGCGAGGGCGGAGGTGTGAGCCGGTGCATTATCATGATGGAAGAGCACTTTTTTCTTCGCCAAGTGGGGCCGTTTTTTCTCCAATTCGGCATCGAATCGGCAGAATAACTGTTTTTTAGTTTTAAATTAGTTTTTATTTCATATTATCTTATATCTATCTTACCCTAGTCAAAAATGCTTAAAACTGGCTTAACTATCTTAACAAATGTAACTATCTTACTGGCCCTAGGTGGACACTCTAAAACAAACAGTACAATTGAAACATATGTACATGTATGTGTTTCGACGACTACATACATTTACTATTAACATTATAACTACTCGTAACTTAAGTTAAGAAAACTTTTTCTTTTATTAAAAAACTTAGCATATGATCATTCTTTTCTTAAATATTTTATATAAAACTTAATCCTACCTTAAACTAATTAAAACTAACTAAACCTATCAACGAAGTCCACTGTTTCGACTTTTCCTTGGTCTCTGGTGTGTACCAGTGGATCCATGTTTCGTCGACTGTCACGAAACGAAGCAGAAACTTCTTCGGATTGCACTTAAACAGCGTCAAACACTGCTTTGAAGTGATCACACGGTTGCGCTTGATGTCCGGAGTGAGCAAACGCGGCACCCATCTTTCTCATGCCCAAAATTTCATGTAGGATATGACCCACGCGATCGTTTGAGATGCCTACTTTCCCAGCTATCTCGCGCACCTTCAATCGGCGGTCCGCCAATACGAGATCGTGGATTTTTGTCACGTTAACCTCCGTGGTAGCCGTTTTCGGGGCACCTGGACGTAGCTCATCAAAAACCGACGTACGACCACGTTGAAACTCGTTGAACCAATTTTTGATGGTCGCCATCGAAGGAGAAGAGTCACCGTACGCAGCATCCAAACGCTCTTTGATTTCGCTGCGCAATTTCCCTTCTAAAAACAAGAATCGAATCACCGACCGATATTGCTCTTTTTCCATTTTTCTAAAATCCGCGGACACTCCCGCTTCCAGTAGTAGTTTATAGTACCGATGCCGCAGTTTGCATATTTTTGCATGTGTTCCCGCAAAAGTAGATCGAAATCGGATAAATATTCCAAAGCACCTATATAATTACCATTATTTTCACTAAAAAACACTTCATTTTTACCACGAAACGCTAAAGAGTATGAAGAAATAAATTTGACTGTCGCTACCACACGTTTAAATACTTCCCTCCAATATTTTTTTTTCATTTATAATTTGTTTTTCCAGTTCAATGCGTCCGGTAATTTTAGATCGCGTTATAAAAATTAAAATGGCGTTAATGTGGTGACTGGAGTTTTCATGCTCTTCAGTCTTTCAACGCTCTTTTATGGGTTGTTAGCTTGGAACATAATTTACAAACGTAACAGTACAATAAGTTGTTGGTTTCAGTAAAAGCCAACCAATCTCTTTTAACTTTTTCCTCGCCATTAATTGTTCTGAAAAAGGAGGCAATAGTTAATTTTCTTGTGATTTGTTTTGACCCTTCGTTGCATACGTTCAGGAGACACTGATTTTAAATAGCTACGTTTGACTTTTTAAACACGTGCATAGTAAAGGCTCGACAGGCGCGAGGCTCGATCGAATTTACACACATCGACACTCACGGGCGTGGATGCATAAGCACGGGAACGCTCGTCCACACTTGTCGACTTTATCAATCATCGGTTCGGCATAATTTGGATACGTTTCAGAAATAATTACGAATATCATGTTTTTCTGTTAAATAAAAAAAAAAAAATTATTTATTAAAAAATTAAAAACCTATTTTTCGGGCCCCAAAAATGACGGGCCCTAGGCACGTGCCTAGGTTGCCTAGGCCTTAGTCCGCCCCTGTACCGAGCCCATAAATAGATCGCGAAACGATGGCCAATCCTTATAATTACCGGAAAAGGGTGGAATGGTGATAGGTGGCAGATTCACGAACGTGGGATTTCTCGGGCTCGAATTCAAATTTTCTAAAAAGGACGATTGCTGATTTGCCAGCCGGTCGACGATCGATTCACTTATCATGTTTGGCGAAGGTTGCCTGTCATGGATTGCCTTTTTTAAATTCGCACGCGCGTAGAAATACCGTTTTCGTATTCTACGAACTCTTGCTCAAATTCATCGAATTCACTAGCAACTGCATTTTGGATGATTTCGTTATGCAACGAGGAAAAATCTGCCCATGTAGTTTCCAAATTCTGCAAACGAATTTCAAGTAGTTCTACATTGGTTTTTTTGTCAATTGAGTCAAAGGCTGCCGCGCGCGTGAGCCGTCCTTTTGCGTTACCTCGTTTTAGAATACGGGGATTCATTATATTCGAAAAAAAATGAAAATGTTCACTGGCTAATATAATCTTTAACGTTCACTTGAAAAAATATCCGGCTCGAAGGACCATGAAAATGATTGTTTTGAATATTTAAAATTGCACCCGAAAGAATAGATGATGCACCCGATGAATTTGATTGTGGGGCATAGCAAGGGCCCAGGGCCTTACTCTGTATTGCTATTCTAATATGAAATTGCTCGAATTCGCGAAATCGGTACTCTCTATTTCCATTAGCAACGAAATATTTTCGAAAATCGAAACAGATTTAGGTCGCCAACTGGAATTTCTTTTGTTTTCGCAAAATCGGTACTCTGTATTGCGTATTTAAATGTCAAATTCATTTGTATTCGCATTTATTTTTTGTTCTATTGTGTTTTCGTGTTCGAACGGTTAAAAAAGAGAATTTAATTCAAAAATTTAAGTATTTTTTTATAAAATATTGTTGCAATTATGTTTCATATTTGTAAATATTTTTGAAATTGTGTGTGTTATATCGTAATTTACACGGAATCATCCCCAAAAACTCTAAGTACAACCCCAAAGCAATACGAAATCTTAGTTGATTGTATGTCGGCGCATCCAGATCTTGCCAAAGGATATTTAAAGGATCTTGATGCCAGAAAAAAATCCTTTTCAGTTTGCAAAATCTTGCAATGGATTTAAATGCCGCGGGTCCTCCTATGCGCGACGGAGTTGGTTGGAAGAAGGTGAGAAAAAATGAAAAAAACAACATATGTATATGTATGTACATACATATGTATATACAACAATCATCTTTATTGTTTTAGGTATGGGCTGATTTTGAGGTGCACACAAAGGCAAAAATGAGAAAAAAATAAAATTAATATATTCGGAACTGGGGGTGGTCCTAGTAAGCAATACGTCTTATCTTCAATTGAAGAGAAGGTGATCGAATTGCTTGATCTCAGCCAAGCAATCGAAGGAATGAGTCAAACTTCAAACTTCGGCGTAAATAGTCCAATAGGAAAAATTTCAAGAACTGAGTCTCAGTCAGCAGGTTTGATGGCCGAAGGTGAAGGTGATTCCTCTTCACGCTCCCGGAAAAGCACCTTAAATGAAAGCATTATGCCTACATATTCAAGCAACTCAAACCCCAAAAAACCGTCGATATTTGTTGGAAAAGCAGGTGGAAAACCAAATAAATTATCAAACTAATTCATTTAACCTCTTAAATAAAATAATGAAAACCCTGAGACAATTGTGAAATATAAAAGAAAAGGACTTGAATTAAAAGAAGAACAATACAAGCCAAAGAAAGAAAAATTTGAACTGAACAAAAGAACATTTGATTTCAAAAAGAAAAAACTTCAATTCAAAATGACAAAAACTTCGAAGGATACCTACTAAAGAAAAAATAAATCAATTGAAATTAAAAAAAAGAGATTCTAAAACTAAAACATGCGTGCAATGCCTCATCAAAGTTAAGTGAGTCAAATTCCGACTGAAATAGAGTGCAAATATGATATAATAAATATCAAAATGAAAGGCTTTTTTAGTTATTTATTTTTCTAATTAAGTTATTGTTAAATGTGATACACTTTTATTCAACTGTGATGAATAAAAAAATGAATGAAATATTTACTTTGAGCGTCAAAAGAAAGTTTACACTTCAGTGTTTTATGTTTCTAATCCAACTACAGATTTTATTAAAGGTTTATCATATAAATAATTTAACATAATCCTTCATCTATTAAATCTTAATCGAAGGATGTAAAAAGTTAACAAAAATAATCAAAAACCAAAATATTATAAACGAAAGAGGGAAAACACTTCATATTTTAGGCGTCAAAAGAAAGAAAAAAATAAAAAAATGTATTAATAAACGGTGAATTCAGTACTTTGTTTGTTTTCCTTTTGCCTTAATAACGGCCTTCAACCTCCTAGGCATTGATTCTACCAATTTTTTTGTGAAGTCGGAAGGAATTTTTTGCCACTCTTCCAGCAGGACGGACTTTAGTGAGTCTTTACTTGTAATGACCCTTTTTCGAACTTGCTTGTCGAGATGTTCCCACAAATGTTCAATGGGGTTAAGGTCTGGGGATTGCGAGGGATGATCCAATAGCTTCGGCGTCCTATACAATAACCATCTTTCACAATTTTGGCCGTGTGCTTAGAGTCATTGTCAAGCTGGAATACCCATGCTTGATCCAAATCCAATTTTGCAACACTAGGATGTAAGTTTTCCCTCAAAATATTTAAATAATCCATTTTGTTCATTGTGGACCCAATGAACACCAGATTTCCCACACCTGCCGCCGCCATGCATCCCCAGACCATAACCGAACCTCTCCCATGCTTAACCGTGGATGTAATGTTTTTTTCATTGAACGCCTTGTTCTTGGCTCTCCAAATTTTTGGTGGTTTTCTGGATTTGAAAACTTCAAATTTACTTTCGTCACTGTATACCACACTTTTCCAAAATATCTTTTTCTTCGTACTTTTTTGCAAATTCTAGTCGCCGCTTTTGATTAGCTGTTGATATAAGCGGTTTTCTATGTCTTCGGATATTTTCACAGCACTAGCAGATGGATTTTTCTTCACTTCTCGCACAATGGATCTTGATTCAGAGTGGGAGAGTCGTTTGGGTCTACCAGTGCGTGGACGATCTTGAACTTGCTTAAAATCTTTATATTTATCAATAAATTTCTTAACACCTTGATGGCTTCATTATTTCCGCTATTTTTCTTAAAAATTGTATTTCTTCATACAATTTCAAAACGAGTTTCCTGGTTTCAATAGGCATTTGCTTACCCATTGTAATAAGACTTTGATTGTGCTAAGTTGACACAACTTTCTTCATAAACACACAAACAAAAAGAAAGATAGAGCCTTTATCAGAATGATCAGAGACAAAAGAGAAACAAAGAACAGCGGGGAAATTAACAAAACGGTAGTTTCCATGCTTCGCAAATCACAATCCACATAGTGTAAATTTTCTTTTGACGCTCACGGTATATAAAAAAATGTAAGTCTATATCTATAAATTATTTTTTATATGATTTCTAATGGTCTTAGCAATGTTCCATAAGTTTGAATTTTCTGCATTTGATTGGCTGTCTAAATTAAAACCAGAATATGCATCATCTTCTGCTTGAGCTTCCATTCGATACGGCATATCTACTTTAAACTTCAATCAAATATTATGCAATGCACAGCACACCTTCCAAATTCTTGTTGCCTTTTCAGGCGAGCAGTGGAGCTCTCTTGCTGCAAGAAGGCATCTAAATCTTCCCTTAGGAACTCCAAATACTCTTTCAAATACGGACCTAACTTCTGAAAACATGTCATTGAAGCCTTCTAAAGAATTTTCCGCTGCAATGCGATAAGGTGTTAGAATCTAAGTTTCCAAAGGATATCCGGAGTCACCTGGATTAAACATTGGATTATACTGTTGTGCCCAGTAGCATCCGCTTTGACTGAAGTGACGTCAGTTGTTCATCGAAACGAGAGCACTGGAATGACTTCGAAAAGGGCGCGAAAGTCAAAATTCCAACCTCCAAATTATGTAGAATGGTCAATGGAAAGATACCTGGAGGCGGAGATTGGCTATAAAAACAGCGGCTGTATCGAGCGGCGAGTTAGTTCGTTCGTTCGTTTTGTTATTTTCCCGCCTAGAATACTAGTAATAAAAAGATAATTAAAAAAAAAAAAAAAAAAACCCTTTTAAACCCTCTCGGGAACCAACCTAACAGTTCTTTTTTTTCGTGTTAGTTTTTAATATGTATCTATAATTCAAGATGACTTGCCACCATTTTCAAAATTTCTCTTTAAGAATTGCGTTCTTCGCTCAGGTTCCAAATGTGAGAGTGACAGAGTGACATGCGCCCCCATACCGACCGTTTACAAAACTTAGATATTGATCACAGATCTAAAAGTATTGTAAATAAAATTAGTAATTTAAAATTAACTTAATGCTTCTCGACTTACCACCATAGCATTTATACTATGTTTAAGTTTTCTGTTGAAAAAAAGATGTTCACTTCTCGTTGGTCTAATCGTTTCGATATGAGTTCCATCTACTACACCAATTATGCCAGGAAGACCGCATTTGTCATGAAAATGCCTCTTACACATTGTTTTCTCTTCATTTGTCATGACAAAAGAAATATGCTTTGGGCATAAGACTTTTTCAATTGTTTGCTGTGCGAGTCTAGTATATTTGTCCCCTCCAATCTGATTCTGGCAACCTTCTGTTGCTAAGAACTTTAAGGTAGCAGCCAATTTAATAATAGTTGGTACTGCTGTTCGTCGACGAGCTACTTTTACCTCACCTTCTAAAGGGTCCGCCATCTAACGTTTTTTTTTTCAAGTCGTGCTTATTTCGTGAATGGTAACACTTAGCTCATGTCTGATTTGACAGATAATTAGTTTTATCCTTCCGCTGAACGAATATGGTTGTGTATACGCTTGAACAACGCTGGGAAATATTACGACATTACTTTGAAAATCATGTAATGTCGCGAAAATTGCGTACGGATTTTGGAAGAAGAGAAGCACCGTCAGCTCCGTATGTTCGTTATCTTGTGAAAAAAGTGAAAGAAACTGGCATCCTCATCGATAAACCAAAGCGTGAAAAGCCAAAAACAGTGCGTACACCCGAGAATATTGCTGCTGCGGCAGAAAGTGTGCGTGAAGCGCCATCAACATCAATTCACCGTCGTTCTCAACAATTGAACATTTCGGAGACATCATTGAGACGAATTTTGCATAAAGACCTTGGTATGACGCCATACGAAGTCCAATTGGTTCAGGAGTTGAAGCCAACTGACCATCCAATGCGTTTTCGCTTCGCTAAGTGGGCCTGCGATGACTTACAGAAGATCCCGTTTTTGCCAAAAAAAATTGGCGGGTATGTAAACAAGCAAAATTGTCGCATTTGGGGCACAGAAAACCCGCACGCATACATTGAAAAGCCGGTGCACCCAAAACGAGCCACTGTTTGGTGCGGATTTTGGTCCAGAGGCACAATTGGGCCATTTTTCTTCGAAAATGAGCAAGGAGTGGCCGTTACAGTCAATGGCGATCGTTATCGGGCCATGTTGAACGAATTCTTGTTCACAAAAATTGAAGAGGAGGATATTGGCAACATTTGGTTTCAACAGGACGGCGCTACGTGCCACACAGCCGAAGCTACACTCGATGTTTTGCGCCCTGTTTTTGAAGATCGCATTATCAGCCGCAGAGCTGATGTCGTTTGGCCACCTCGGAGCTGCGATTTGACACCGTTGGACTATTATTTGTGGGGTGCCGTCAAAGATAAGTGTTACGCCGACAAGCCAGAGACAATTGACGCTTTAAAGGACAATATTCGTGAAGCCATTGGTGAAATACAGCTGCACACAATCGATAATGTGCTTAAAAATTGGACCGATCGTGTAGGCTACTGCATGGCCAGCCGAGGCAGCCATTTGAATGAAATTATTTTCCATTATTAACCGGAAGGATTGTACTTTCAAATAAGAAAAGAAATTTGAGAAAATATTCAGTAGTTTTCTTTAAAACCTTTTCAAAAAAAAAAAAATTATTTGGCGGACCCGTTATATTGGCGATCACATGCAAGAATGCTTCTTTTGTCAACCTAAAGTTCTGCATAAACCTACAAATAAATAAAAATACAGATCTCTAATATCATTATTAATAATCACATGAGTGTAATCACTTTTGTTCACCTCTTTTCACTGAGCTCCATTATGTTCGATCTATCTATTATTCTTCTTCGTTCAATCTTCTCGTACTCATTATCCTCATCAACGAACCACAATTCAACGCTATCCAGTTACATGTTTTGTAAATGAAAAATAAACTATTTAATTTAAAACGTCAGTTTGGCTTTTCTTTGAAAAGCGTATATCCTGGCCCCAGGATATACGCGCTGGACAAAAACTGACACACATTCATGTTTACAAAAGAGGATCTGAGAAAGTTTGTTGGTATAATGATTTCGGATATCACACTTTACCTCAAGAATCATTGTATTAGTGCCTAGACGAAGATACCAGAATTCCATTGATAACTAACGCCATGTCCCGCAATCGATTCAAAGAAATCAAGCACTTCATCCATTTGAACGGTGAGTTGTTACTCATGTATTGACAGGACTGATAACATGGCCAAGGTCCCATCTTTCATGAAAATGATTTCCCAAAATGATCAAAAATGAGGTTTATTTCATGATAAACTTTCTATTGGCGAAGCTATCCGCAAATAATTTATCCAAGGAAAACCTGGTCATTTTGGATACAAGTTGTGGATGATTTGCAGTAGCGATGATTGTTGCTATAATTTTGACATATATTGTGGTGCCAAAAATGTAATTTCAATCAATAAATGTTTACCCCTTGAATCTCGTGTGGTTCTTGATATGCTGGAAGTAGTAAATGTGCCAAATGACCACACCTTATTTTTTGACAACTATTTCACAAGCCATGACCTTATGGCTACCCTACGCAAACAAGTATTTCGTGCAACAGGTACGGTTCGTGACAATAGAACAAAAAAATGTCTCTAAAATCTCTGAAGGCGGTAATGAAGGAAAACAATTTTCTTAGCTGAACTATTTTCTTTTTTAAATTATTTGAAGTTAATCATTAGGTCGAAGGTTGAAGTTGTTCTGTGTACGTTAGAGTGCCCGTATAGGGCCAGTAAGGTATTTTAAAAGAAAGATAATGCTGTTTTAACCGTTCCAACACATAACGACAGTTTGGAACCACTAGGGAAAGTAAAAAGATGGTTAACAACAGAAAAAGAAAAGGTAGTCCTTCCCCCTAAGTCTCATACCACAAGGGGATGGGTGGAGTCCTTGACCAATTTGTCAATAACTACAGGATAAAAATAAAGGGTAAAAAATAGTGGTGACCATTGTTCACACATGTGTTCAACTTAATGGTGGTGAATACTTGGCGACTTCATTGTTTGAAAACCAATGAAAAACGGACTATAGGAAGGACTTATCTACGTTCAGGGCCATCAATAAAAGCTCCAAATAGGCCGAAAGTACTAAAAACTATGATTCGCAGTGAAGGAAGACATATCCCCATATGTCACAGCAGAGTTCGATGGATATGTGAAAGGTGCCAAACTACTCTTTGCATCGAAAAAGAATGTTTTCAAATATTTCATAGCTAGGCTAAGAATGAATCCATATCTGACCAGTCTACTCATTTGAGTATACCCCCTTCTACACTTATTAAATAGTATTTTTAAGGGTTTTTCATTTACCTTCATTTCTAAAGTACTTGGTATTTGATGGGTTAAAGAAAAATTTACTTACGTGATGTTTATGCACCTATCGATTACTACTCTTACACGCCGATTCGCCGTCACTAAAATGGCTGATGCCGATACTAGGATAGTATGACGTTTCGCAACGCTCTTCACACCTATTGCTATCTCTTTTCTTCGCGCAGCTATTTGGATCGGAACAATCTACCCCGGCACTTTGAACCCCTGTCTCGCTACCTACAAATTTGTACGGAGCCCTGGCTGGGCGAGCCCGACTCAAACTTGTCCAATTTTTTTTTTATCCCGAGGGAGACTTACCGCGTGCCTATTCTTAATGTTTTTTGTCTGGAGATTCGATAGAAAAATTAGTGCCTCACATTTTATATAAAGAAGACCAGTCATATTTAAGACTATGATATGCCAACGATTTCTGATACTGTTTTGAGTGTGCTATTGTAATGGTAAATTGTTGAGTATGTGTAGTGCAGATTCACCAACACGGCGCCTACCTCTGCCATTTTTTTATGGGACAAAGATTCACCAATAATTTAGTCGCATCAAACGACTGGCATTCCTAACCGCGGGTATATTCCAGCCCCTGTCCCAAAGGGGTTGAAAAATCTGGTCCTACAAAGCATGTTACTATGTGCAGAACACCATTGAAGAATACTCGTTACTGAACTAAAGTCGGTAATGATTTCATCAAGACCTTCGGAGCTGAAAAAAAGGATCCAATAAGAGCGACGCATTATCATGTCATTTTTTAGCATCATCCTTGACCAGATCTTCCAGGCCCAATTTATTTTAAATCTGCACAAATGCTTGCTATTGTGTAAGGTGGTGCAAAATTAATCACCCTATCGGAAGATGTTATAATTTTTGCAATGGCATCATACTTGACACTTGTGAACTAGACATCTGCAAAATACAAATAGATAAGCAATGGAGTGCTATACTCTGCAAAAGCATAAAATAATTGTGTCAATTTTTTTTTACCAATAATCGGTCGACGGTGTTAGCGCAGCGTGAATTTCGACATCGATTTCCTAATCGTGTCGCGCCAACTGTGCAAACATTCAAACGCCTAGCTACTCGACTCGAACCATGCAGGGCGGAGAAGACCATGCAGGTCGTGGCTGCCACCGGAATGATCGTTCGGCCAAGAACATCCCCGCTGTGGCTGCCGATGTCGCCAAGAACGAAGAAATATCAACCAGACGACAGAATTTTAAAGAAAGACTTACATACATATGTTCCCGTACAAAATGTGCATCAGTTTATGCCTGCTGACCGTCAATCGCGTGTGAATTATTGTCAAGCCATCCTTAATCTCAATAACGAAGAGGACGATTTTGTGTCGAAATCATCATGAGCGACGAGGCACATTTCCACTTTAGCGGTTACGTCGATGAGCAAAATCTTCGTTTGTGAGGCACTGAAAATCGGCGTGTGATGCATGAAGGGCTATTACATCTACTCAAAGCCACTGTGTAGTGCGGTGTTCACGCGGGAGGAGTGATTGGGCCGTATTTTTTTTTAAAAGAAGCCATCGGCATACGGTCACTGTTACTGGCGAAGATGAGCGGCGCTTGGTGACGTGTGTTTTCAACAAGAAGGTGCAACCGCACACACAGCACGTGCCACATTGGTTATAGTGAAGGAAGCGTTTCCTGGTCGCGTAATCTCCCGTCTTGGCGATTTGGCTAGTCACGGGCTTTTGCCAACAAGCCTCAGACAAGTGCAGCCCTTAAGGAGAATATATGCTGTGACAGGAATGCGAACCAGTATGTTATAAAACGGGTTTAAATGTACATCAACACTGGCGGCAGCCACTTGACCAATATCATCTTTTCCATCTAACAAAAAAAAATGCAAATTGTCCAAATAAAGATTTCCATTACTCAGAACGTTTTTTTTTTATTAGTAAGAAAGTAATTCAAAAACAAAATTGGATGATTAATTTGGCGCCATCTTGTATAATATTGATGTGATTGAGCGAACACAGCCAGAAATCCCATGACATTAAAACGAAAGCGTCCAATAGAGGGTGGGCCTTTATTTTAGCCTTTATTCTAGTGGTTGTCTTACATCATAGGTTATTTTGACACTGACAGCTGTTTCCCGCTCGAATCTTGACAATAAGTCAGTATCATACCTCCGCGGAGCGTTACGTTTGAAGAACGTTGGGAAATATTGAAAACTTATTTCGAAAGTGAGTGCAGTGTAGCCCAAACAGTGCGTTTCTTAAAAATAAGTTTTGGTCGCATCAACCGCGACTTCTGTACGCAAATTTGTGCAACAATTTCGTGAGACTGCTATGCTAGTGGACAACCCTCAGGGTCCCCGTCGTCGTACGGTGCGCACAGATGAGATATGGCTGCTGTGGACGAGAGTGTGAGACTCAATTCTCGAACGTCAATTCGCCATCGATCTCAACAGCTCATCGTTTCACGCACTAGCCTGAGGAGAATTCGGGACAAAGATCTCGGATTATTCGCTTACAAGGTCCAATTGACTCAGCAATTGAAGGCGCCCGACCATCGGCTTCGCTATCGCCTCGCAGTTTGGGTCTTAGAGCAGATTAAATTGGACAACGATTTTGGGCGAAAAATCATCTTTTCTGACGAGGCGCATTTTCAACTCGGCGGCTACGTTAACAAATAAAATCGCCTCATCGGGTGCTCGGAACACCCGCACGTTATTGTCGGGAAGCCAATGCATCCACAGAGAGTGACAGTTTGGTGCGGATTATGGAGTGGTGGCATCATTGGACCATTTTTCTTCGAAAATGAGGCTGGGAACAACGTTTTGGTCAACGGTGGGCGTGACAGAGCCATGTTAACCGACTTTTTTTTAACTCAAATTGAAGACATGCATTTGGACGACTTTTGGTTGATGCAGAATGGCGTCCCATGCCACATTCGCTGTATTCCGCACCAAATTCCCAAATTGTGTTATTAGCCGTCTTGGCGATGTCAATTGGCTGCCTCGGAGTTGCGATTTAACCACTTTGGACTTTTTTTGTGGGGAACCGTGAAGGACCGATGTTATGCTAACAATCCGGAAACGATTCAAGCAATTAAGGCCAATATCATCCAAGCTACAGTGAGCTACAGCCCGAAACCATCAACAAGGTCTTGGAAAATGGGGGTGACAGAATGCGCTACTGCGAAGCCAGCCGAGGCAGTCACTTGAACGTGTTGAATTTCATAATTTATGGGAATGTTTATTCTTACTAATAAAGCCTTAATACATGGAACAAATTTAATTTTGTTAATTTGATTGCATTTTTAAAAAGAGACTTGTTTTTGGCCCACCCTATACATGCTGTCATCAGAGAACAGCACCTGCGTCTTGGCCAGTTCTTAACTTTTGCCAGATATGTCTTTGTGATAGTCAAGGATTTCTCCTACCTTGACTTACGAGTACTAGTGTGACAATGGCACTAAGCTAAATTCTTTTGAACCAAAAAATCAAAAAAAACTAAAGCTCTTTATAAAACCCACATCATCCTGGTCCTCTTTCACGGTGCGGAGGGTTGAATCATACATATTGAAATTAGGGCATAAAATATTACTGACACCAAGTTTGTATCTGTTAAATTAAACAATTACTTTATTTTATTAATGACAACACTCGGAAAGGTGATCACGAAGTAGTCGTAACAGATCTAGATCTACAAGATCGTAGATCTACAAGAGACTGAACGAAAAATCTTAAAACTATTGCCTAAATATACTAAAAATTCAAGGAGTGGGCTACAGATGTTTTATGGAAAATTCCCAATATCCTTATTGTCCTTTTTGAAGCATAAGTTTTATTACAGGAAAAAGATGAAGGAATTTTCCCTGGGACAGTTTTATTACTTAACAACTTAAGACTAATAAAGTGTAGACAATATTCCTAGGCCACTCATTGTATCTCCAATAGATATATTTTTGTCAATAATGATAAACAATAAAGATAAATATTTTAATACGCCTCCTCAAAAATTAATCTATTGGATAATATCTACTTATAATATTAATATTACAGAATAAAATTATAAATTAATTTTGTGATTCACCTTCCTCGAGTTCTTTTGGGAAATATACACATGGTCCAACATTTGTTGCTAAGGATTAGGGAAACCCAAATAAAACCTAATCAGACCATCTTACTAATTATTTAGTTACATAATAAAACAACTTAAATACTACTCCAGACCGGTTCCTTTTCTAAATTCCAGGAACTTTACTGCTGGTAGAGGTTTTGTGAGCATATCAGCTAACTGGTCACCTGTTGAAATATATTTTAATTTGATTATGTTATTTTCAATTTGTTCGAGAGAAAAATGATATTTAATGTCGATGTGTTTCGATCTCTTATGACTAGTTGGGTTATTGGCAATGCTGATACATCCGTTATTATCTTCGTATATTGTTATTGGTTTTGAAATTTTTATATTAATACTATTAACTAAAGATCGTAACCATATTGCCTCTCTAACACCTTCAAAAAGAGCCATATACTCTGCTTCAGTAGATGAAGCTCCTACAGAGGTTTGTCTTTTTGTATTCCAAGTAATTGTACAGCTTTCAAACAATTTAAACAAATAACCAGTTGTACTTCTTCTATCATTTGTATCAGACCCACCCCAGTCAGAGTCCACATAGCCACTTAAAACATCATTAAATTCGCATCTAACATATTTTAGTTTTAAATCAATTGATCCCTTTAGATACCGGAGTATTCTTTTTAAATGTTTCCATAGTTCAATATTATTTTTATTTAAATAACGGCTTAAAATATTTACAGCTGCACTTAAGTCAGGTCTAGTACATAACATAACGTACATTAAGCAACCCACAACATTTCTACAAGGGGCATCATATTTTTCATCAGAATTCAAAGTTTCAAAATTTAGTTTGCTTTCAAGCGGAGTATTTACGGGTTTACAATCTAACATTTGAAATGTACTTAAAATTGTTCGTATGTATTGACTCTGATCTAAAGTTAATATGCCGCCATTTCTTTGGATTCTAATTCCTAAAAAGAGTTTAATATCTTTCAAATCAGTCATACTAAATTTCGTCACTAAGTATTTCTTAAAATTTTTCATTGTATCTAAATTTTCAGTCGCAATTACAAGATGATCTTTAGTACATAGAGTACTAAATATATATTTTTCACCACATGTCCTTTATCTAATATATATATACACCGATCAGCGCCTGAATTCTTAAAACCTTCTTCAATTAGAGATTTTTCAAACGTTTCGAACCAGCATCTTGCAGCTTGTTTTAATCCGTATATAGCTTTATGTAATTTACAAACTTGGTTATTACTATTTTGAACACCATCAGGGACTCTCATATAAATTTCCTCCTTTAAGGTTCCATTTAAAAAGGCAGTTTTCACGTCCATATGATGGATAAGTAAATTATATTGATTCGAAAAAGCTACTATAAACCTAAAACTGGAAATTCTAGCTACTGGCGCGAATGTTTCATTGTAATCTATTAAGTATTCTTGGCTAAATCCCCTAGCTACAAGTCGAGCCTTATATTTCAAAGGATTCCCAAATTCGTCATTTTTAATTGCAAATACCCATTTGCAATCTACAATATTTTTATTTGAAGGCTTAGATACTAAAGACCATGTCTTGTTTATCGTTAGAGAATTTATTTCATCTGCTGTAGCTGATTCCCATTTAGCCCTATCATTTCTATTTTTAATTTCTTCATATGAAGTTGGAATATTATTAATAGAAGATTGAACACTTAATAAATAATTACTGAACGTGTCATCCTCATTATATGAAATAGCAGAACGGTTTCTAATTCTTTCACTTCTTCTAGGCTCAAATGACAAATTTTCTACATTATTATTATCATTACCGTGACAATTTTGAGAGTTTTGAGACTGAGGATCTATTTCCATATCTACCTCAACTGTAGATTTATTATTCAATTCGACATTTTCATTACTGGATTTTAATGCATCTGATTTATGATCATCACATTTACTAGAGCTATCTACTGATTTTAATAATATGTCAGAAGCATCAGTTTTGTTTTGGGTGTTTTCAAAATTAACCCCTTCAGTCTTAGCTGTTGGTCTTGTTTTCAAAAAAACTAGTCTCATCAATAACGACATCTCTAGCTACTATAAATTTTCCAGCTCCTACATTCCAAACTTTATACCCATTTGGTTCATATCCGACTAATACACCTTTCAGTGATTTTTCATCAAATTTTGATTTTTTAATTTTATTATGTATGTAAACTGTAGAACCAAATACTCTAAGATATTTTAACTGTGGCTTCTTATCATGCCACATTTCATAGGGTGTTTTGAACTGTTTCAGGGCTCTAGTTGGCGTTATGTTAATCAAATAGGTACTTGTTAAAACAGCTTCACCCCAAAGATTCTTATCTAACCCAGCTCCCGAGATCATAGCACGAGCTTTTTCGGTAATTGTTCTAATCATCCGCTCTGAAACACCATTTAATTGAGGGGTATATGGAATTGTTAGATGATAAGTAATGCCTTTCTTAACACAATAGTCCTTCATCTCATTTGATAAATATTCTCTACCATTATCACAATAAATATTTAATAATTTTAAATTGAAATGTGCTTCACATTTTGCTACAAAATCTTGAAAAAATGTAAAAACCTCAGATTTATATGCTATCAAATATGTAATACAATAATGGGTGTATTGATCAACAAGAAGAACAAAATAATTTTTATCATTAACTGTAGAGGGAGTGATAGGACCGCAAACATCTGTGTGGACTATAAATAATGGTCGTTTTATGTAACTTCTATCTTTGACTCTATTGAATGACAAACGCGCTAATTTTCCATTAATACACGACTCACATAGACTTTCATTGGGTGAAACATTTTCGATTTGCCCTATATCTTCTATCATCTTTTTATTCTTTAACTCTAAAAATTTATGACCTTATTATTATTTCTTACTTCGACACCTTTGTGGTCGAAAATAGTTACCATACCAGCTTCCTGCATTCTTTTGACCGATAGTAGATTGTATGGGATGCCTGGACAGTAGAATACATTCTCCAAGATTCCTTGAACGCCTAAGTTGCGGATGACGTTGAGTGACCCCTTCTTGGTTATGGTGATGTACTCGCCCTTTTTTTGCAACCAACACTTTCATTGGCGTTGGTAGATCGATGAATCCTTCAGCCAAATCTCCTCTGTTGACAATTTCTTTAACTCACCACCTGCCACTAATAATTCCGTCACTAGATCATCAAATTTTCTTTTTTGTAAAGCCAATTGAGTAGCAATTTCTTTCGTAGATTGCGTCCAGTTTTTGGAAAATTTCTTTTGCCGTATTTGTTGAATTAGCAAAACTAAGAAATGAATCACTTAAGTATTCAATAATCACACTTTTAGCAATACGTTCTGCTTTATTCCACTTTTTATTGAAATCTACGGGAGGTTCATCGTCGATAACTTTGATTACATTTAGTTCAATTAATAATGAGCGAATCCTTAATTTCCACACACTATATCTATCACCATCGAAGGCTTTTATATTTCTTTTAGATTTGGCCATCTCCATTGTTTATAGCCGCGAGATTCACACAACAAAAGAAATAACACAATGATAACACTTATCAACCAAAACACAATCAAAAAAATTTTACTAAAGCACAGAATAACCTGGGCCCATAACCTATTGAAATTAGGGCATAAAATATTACTGACACCAAATTTGTATTTGTTAAATTAAACAATTACTTTATTTTAATAATGACAACACTCGGAAAGGTGATCACGAAGTAGTCATAACAAATATCTACAAGAGACTGAACGAAAAATCTTAAAACTATTACCTAAATATACTAAAAATACAAGGAGTGGGCTACAGATATTTTATGGAAAATTCCCAATATCCTTATTGTCCTTTTTGAAGCATAAGTTTTATTACAGGAAAAAGATGAAGGGATTTTCCCTGGGACAGTTTTATTACTTAACAACTTAAGACTAATAAAGTGTAGACAATATTCCTAGGCCACTCATTGTATCTCCAATAGATATATTTTTGTCAATAATGATAAACAATAAAGATAAATATTTCAATAATACAGAAACCGATGAGGAGTATCTTTGGTCATGCGTCAACAATTACTTAAAGAGAAGTACAGACGATATCGGCTTGTCAAGCGTCTACAAATTATAAGCCTAAAATGGGTGGGCTATGAAGTGTTAACGGACACCAATGTCTTGGATTCAAACCTAGGAGGATGCCAAGGCAGGGGACGACAGTATCCAAAGGGCACTATTTGGAGCGGCAACATTTTTGGTTGGCCCTAGCTGGTCGCCCCTATGTTCGCACCACACTGAGCATAAAATCTGCTTACGATGCCTTTCCGGAACATAAACAAGAAGCGTTCAACAATTAAACATTTTTTCCCTCTTAAACACTACATGTGTTTACCTTTACACAAAAGAGATTGCTTCGTTAATAGCTGCCAGCATCCGAATATTCAGTTTATTTTTTGTAATTCATTAAGTAATCCGAAGCAAGCAATCAACTCCCTGTAAATTACTGCCAAGCTGTTCTGCTCAACAAGCAAAAACAACAACAGTACAATAAAGACACAAAGGAAATGACCTAAATGATGCTTGTTAACCCAAGATTTATGACCTTTGAAAATTCCACTCGGCCTAACTCAAATTATTATATCTTTACCTTCGTTTTATCGCCAGATAAAACCAAACACATCTGCAACATCTTCGGGATACGGTCAGTAAAAGCAAATTTAATGTATCTGACATTTCGTAAACTTTTTTTCTTTCATTTTCCTTCCCTGCTTTCCCTGATTGTGACATGTCATTGAGCGTGCGTTGAGTATGTGAACTCATTTGAAATTAATTAATTAATTGAATGTGATGCGAAGCGTCTTGATAGAATAAGTTGATTATGTTTTCGTTTTTGTTTCGACTTGGGCAGAAGTACGAAATGTTATCTTAATGGATTGGATACATCCGGGCAAGAGTTTCACATAACAATGCTTAGAGTGCCATGGGATAGCTCAAGCCCCAGCGAGAATGATGGGGATGATTTGGTTTTATTGTCACGTCAAGAACAAGCTGCATTTCAAGACATGTGATGCACTTAAGGTTGTTATTGTGCGACTATTCGCAAACTGTTTTTAGGGAGTCTGCGTTTGAACAATGAATGTGTCAACATCTTGGACACTAGAAATGTGATGAGTATTGGACAAACGTGCCAGATGTGGAAAATAGCTTTCTTGTCCTCAGGTGCTCATATTCATTTATTGTGCTGAAGTGACTCGATGGATTTTACGAGCTCTTTTAAATAAATATTTCTCAGTAACAGAATCAGGGGAATGGTATAAGATGTACACTATCTCCATTAGAGATATTCCGATTTTCTCACAGTCCTTTATAGTGAAATACAAATGAAAGGCAACTTTCAGTATCTACTGATGCAGGACTGTTCTCTGGACACATGCTCGGAGAATCATAGAAAGCTCCCACGTAATCTAAGGTAGATGTTGCGTGTAGGAATAATTTTTCAGCTATGAGAAAATACCATAAGTTCAAACGTACACACGTTTCACATAAAATAATTCTAGATCTTACACATGAAATGTTAATTAAGTCAATTACCAGACGTGCGTGCAGTCTGCGAATTGTTCGTGGACGCTTTCATTGCTGGACTGCATTGGGATTAGTAGTTTTCTAATCAAAGGTTATATGCATAAAAAAAACAATTCTTCACTTTCTTAAATGTACTTCATTGAAAAAGAGAAAGGACTGAAACAACCGATAAATAATAACGAGAGTAGCAAGTAGATGATGTCCGAACCCGATGACTTAATGTAACTGTAAAGATATGTATATGAATAATTTTGCTCACCACTGTGCTATAACCTTTATGTACGAACATAGCAGTCTTTTGCCAGTTTTTTGACAGTCTGTATATGTCATTTGTTTTTCCTTGTAATAAATCCTTCTTCTTTCGTTAAACTTCAAATAGTAAGCACGTTTTTTAATTTGGCTCTACAGGTTATGGGCCCAGGACTTCCAAACTGTGAGTAAACGATTATTATCGTATTAGATTTCAGGAATCATAAAGTTTTTTTGCAAGGAAATAGTTAATTTCGGTTTTGCATTGGTATTACTTTGCTGAGAATCTAATAGAATCGCATTTTTTTTGGTTTGTAAAAGTCCCATCTTTGTTTGAACTAAGATGGATTGTGATTTCTTGAAAATCGACAAATTAGTTTCTGGAGAACAATGGAGCACCTGGAAGTTCCAGGTAAAGATTTTACTAAATGCTAGCAGTTTATTTGAAGTTGTAAACGGGGTGGAGCCCAAGCCAGTACTCTCTGCTGCATGTAAAATAGAAGACTTTAATGCCCGCCTGGCGTCCTGGTTGCAAAAGGACAGGAAGGCACAAAAAATCATAGCTACGACCATTGGTCAGCAGCCGCTAATACACATATTAAATTGTACGACTTCAGGTGAGATGTGAATGAAGTTAATGGCAGTATATGAGATGAAATCACAGGCCAATGTTCACATATTGCAACAAAGGTTCTACACCTTCAAGAAAAGTGCAAACGACAACATTGCCACTCATATAGCAAGGTTAGGAAACATAGTACAGCAACTGAAGAAAGCAGGCGAAGAAATTTCTCCGTTGATGACTCTACCACCATAACTCAATCATTTCTTTAGTGCGTGGGAGTCAACCGCTTCTGCAGATAAAACTCTTCAAAATTTAACGTCAAGACTCATAATGGAAGAAACCCGTATGGAAATGTATCAAACGCAAACATCGGCGACTACGTTTAATAATCACAGTTTACCTGATGAACAAAACGCACTAGTCACACAAACTCTCCAGAAAAGCAGTGGAAAGAAAAGAAACCTACCCCAAGGCAAAAAAATGGGAAAATGTTTCCTGTGCAAAAAGAGTGGACATTGGAAAAGGGATTGTCCTCAAAAGACAAAATGAATGGTAAACATTGCACAGGAAAATTATGATGCATTAGTGTGTGATGTTTTTACAAGTAGCAACGGTGAAACTCATTCTGTTACAGTAGATGACTGGATATTGGACTCAGGTGCAAGTCATCACATGAGCTTCCGACGCGAGTGGTTTCAAAATTTTGTTGAACTCGCAGAACCCATGCCTGTTGTCATTGGCAACGGAGAACAAATTTTGGCTCTTGGCAAATCAGTGTTGACATTTATGCGTTTGATAATCGAAAATGGTCAGGAAAAATATTATCAAATGTATATTACGTGCCAAAGATTAAGTTAAATCTTTTCTCTTCGGGCGCAGCGCTGGATAATGAATATAAGATGATATCTGACAACGCCAAGTGTGAAATAAAGAAAAATAAACGTGTTGTTGCAGTGGGAGTGCGATGCAAGAGATTATTTAAAATGATGTTTCGCGTGATTACCCATATCGATGAGGGGTCAACAAATGTTGCCATAAAAGTGGATTCGCTTAAATTGTGGCATGAACGTTTGGGCCATTTGTCCATAAAACAGGTGAAAAGTTTTCTTAACAATAGAAAGATTAGTTATCAAGAAGATAAAAGCTTTTTTTGCGATGCATGTGTTTACGGAAAACAACATCGATCGTCATTTCAAGAGAGTGATTCCAGAGCAACATCTGCAGGCGAACTTGTTCATTCGGATTTGTGTGTTGAAAAATAACAAGCTCTCAACACTGATCCCTTTATAGTTTCCTATCATTCTCCTTCCCTTTTTTGTTACCATAAACTGTTATAAATAAAACTACTACATTCTTTTGTGTGTGTACATCTGAAACTTGAAGCGACAACGTGTTTTTTCTTTCTTTTGCGTTCTTCATTATATCGAATAAAAGATTTCTTACATTTTGGTGCCGAAACCCGGGAACGGACGCGGGAAAGAAAAGAAAAAAAAAACGAAAAAAGAAAATTTTGCTAAAGTTTAATATTTATTCATTTCAAATTCGCACTTTAAACCAACCATGGAATTATCAGCTCGTGCCGCGTACAGAGGGCAAATAACTAAAATAGTAAATTGCGCTCTAAAATTTTTAAAAGACGATGGTTCCCAATTAACGGAGGCAAATACCGAACGATTCGACGAAATCGAGGAGGAGCTTGTGAGTCTAATCCAACGTTTGTCTGCATCTAACGACAGTCTGAATACTCTTAACGACGACTTACGACAAAAAGGATTAATAAAGTTAGAAGACTCTCAAGAAAAGATCGCCGAATATCAAGACCAAGCAATTGGTACACTTGCTCGCCTCAACACTCGGTTGGATAAGCTGCGTGGGAAGCAAAAACCAGGTACATTTTATTCAGAACCCGGTAATTCGCCCGCTTCGAGTGCTATTCAAAGCCGATCCAGTTTGCCCAAACTTCCCCTTAAACATTTCGATGGAAATTTTGAAAATTGGATTCCCTTTTGGGAGCAATATCGAAGCGCAGTACATGAAAATACAACCCTTACACCTGTAGAAAAATATAATTACAGTAAAGTCTCGGAAAAGTTAAGTCGCGAAAAAGTTAAGTAGTGTTCAGTCACCACGGGAGACTCTAAAAAGTTAAGTTCTGACTTAACTTTTTCAAATCATTTTTGTTTTCATCTCAATTTCACATTTCCGCTTCCTAGAACGTCGCTCGCGTGGTACGTACAGTATGAGAAACCCATACTCCCACACCCCCATTATAAACAGAAGAACGTATTTTTCCCTGTAACTCTAAGGAAATATTTTACAGAAACCCACAATAATCAGTTGAAACATTTTAATTTAAGAAAAAAAAAAAAAAAAAACACCAACTTCATTTGCATTGGTTTTGTATAAGTAAATATTCTGTGTTTAAAATTGGGATGTGCGAATATGAGTTTTGCATACTGTTTTTGTAGCAAAACTATCATGAAACACAAAAGTAGTCGGGATTTACCGATATAGATTTCTTAAGGCCCCGGCCCATAGAATCCGTCAATCCGTCACTCTGTTGATTTCAACTGAGTGAAAAGTAGAATATACACATTCTTATGGGAGGTGGCCCATAGCCGACGGATGTATGAACTTCAACGGACAAAGTAGAGCTACTTTCTACTTTTCGCTCCGTTTTATATTTTTTTTACTTTACGTACATACACATATGCATATATGTGCATAGTATCAGTGTCTTGAAAATGTTAAGAATTCGGAAAAGTTAAGTACCTCTAAAACAAACTACTTAACTTTTTCGAGACTCTACTGTACTTGGAGTCCGTTTTGATCGGTCAGGCGAAAAAAGCCATAGCTGGACTTACACCATCGGAAAAGTGTTACGATGCCGCCATTGTCATCCTACAAGAACAATATGGCGATACGGAAAAGCTGGTCGACCAACACATTCATCAATTGGTAAGTCTCGCTCCTATTCGCGACCGATCGGATGTTGTAGGATTGAGAAAGCTATATGGTGCAGTCGTCTCTTGTACCCGTTCTCTCACAGCTTTACAAGTGCCAGCAAGCCAATATTCAATCATGCTGAAATCCATCTTGCTTCGCTGCTTGCCAAATTCGATGCGCATCGAATATTATCGCTATATTGATGACAGGCAGAATTCCCAAGAAAATGACCAAACATCCAACGCAAGTGAATTTTCCTTTACGCATGTGTGTGGCGATGAGGTGAAAGATATTTTACGATTTTTAAAACGTGAGGTGGATTCAATGGGAAGGAGTGGAGTTGCACACCCTCTTCCACACACCAGAAATAAGTTGCCCATTACACCTACAACCGCATCAAGTCTGGTCAACGTCACCGATTCAGACCCTTGTCTCTTTTGCAAATCGAAGAGTCATCCCACGAAAGAGTGTGACAGCAATATTTCTGTATCAGAAAAAAGGGATATCCTTCGTAAAAACGGACGCTGTTTTCGCTGCTCTAAGCGGGGACACTCTTCTAAAAAATGTCGATCGGGGATGTTTCTGTCCTGTAAAAAATGTAAGGGAAAGCACATGACATCAATGTGCGACCCCTCATTCTCGTATAAAACGAAAGAGAAAAATGATGGTAATGTTGTTGTTAAAAAGGATATGCTTAACTTATGCGCTGCCGGTCACACCAACGGCCAACATGTATATTTAAAGACAGTTCGATGTATTGCTGTTTCAACCGATGCAAATATTTCTCTTCGCGCTGTTATAGACGGCGGAAGCCAATGCACATACATTCGCGAAAGTGTAGTCAAGAAACTTAATCTTAAAGCAGTCGGAATGATTGACTTGACTGTCATCCCATTTGGGTCAAAGAATATACAGCCGGCTGCTAAGTTTCTAAAGGTAAAAGTTGAACTCCGAAACCAAAAGGACAATGTCTGCGTGAAGATACAAGCTGTTGTAGTGCCAGATATATGTGTGGATGTTTTGGAAGCACCAGTGGATTGTAAGTTGTTCAAAAACATCGATCTGGCTGACGTTCGACCCGAGGGTATACAAGTTGAAGAAGGACTGAGTTTTTTAATTGGATCCGATTGGTCTGTGGTCACCGGCAGGCAACGTACAATATCAAACCAGCTAAGGGCAGTAGAGACAGTTTTCGGGTGGACCCTGCAGGGTGTTCACAATTGCGTAAGTAATATTTTCGATGACGCAAGCACTAATGCTTCTTTTTCCAGCAATTTTCTGAACCTTTCTGCCTTAAGGGAGGAAGATCTTTCAATGTTTTGGTCTTTGGAAACCATCGGTATCAAGGGCGAAGCCGAAGAAAATAAAACGCTTACCGAGGATTTGATCAATAGGTGCATAACAAGAAAGGATAACCGCTACGTCGCACAATTGCCATGGAAAAGTAATATCACCATCCATCATAGTATGAATCACGCTTTGCAACGTTTGAATTCTCTTATTCGGCGGCTATCACGAGACCCGGCTAGACTTTTGGAATACGACCGAGCAATACACAAACTAGTTGAAGATGGAGTTGCCGAACCAGTTGAAGAACAAAACAATCATCATTGCAAACGTCTGTTATACCTACCCCACCGACCGGTGTACAAAGAAGGCAGCACAACAAGCCTTCGAGTTGTATTCGACGCATCAGCAAAGTCCGAAGGAGCTTGCTCTTTGAATGATCTTCTCTGGACTGGTGCAAACTTACTACCGGATATGTTGCGAATATTACTCAATTTCCGCTTTGGTCTTTTTGGAATGGTGGGAGATATCGAGAAGGCCTTCATTCAGATCATTCTAAACGCAGATGATCGAGACAGCCATAGGTTCCTTTGGTTTACTTCGAAGCTCCAGTCATTGGATAAGTTACCTGCCATCAAGGAATATCGTATGTCCCGTGTCACATTTGGGGTAAACTGTGGTCCATTTCTTTTATGTGCAACGATACAACATCACCTTTCACATGAAGAAAAGGATTTTCCTAATGCCTGTGCTGCAATCAGAAATGGAATTTATATGGATGATCTAGTCATCAGTATGGATAGTGAGGATCAAGGAATTGAAACATGTACGGAAGCAGCGACTATATTTAAAAGAGCGTCTATGAACTTGCATAAGTGGAATTCAAATAGTAGCCGAATTCGAGCTACGACGGGTGCCAATAATACTGTCCCCATACATAAGGTGCTGGGTCTCTTATGGGCAGTCTATAGCGATGACTTGTCAATTCCAATGGATTCTGTTGAGTCAGTTCTTTGCCCAAATTCGATGGAAGTTACTAAACGTCAAGTGCTGCAGGCGATTGCAAGGATATATGATCCATTAGGTATTTTTGGTCCTTTAACAATGAAACTAAAACTTCTCTTTCAGACGTTATCGAAGAAAAAGTTTGCATGGGACGAACAACTTACAGGCGACCTACGTAAGCAATGGATCGATTGCGTCAGAAGCGTCTCAAGTTTGAAGGAAATTACCGTTCCGAGAAATGTACTTGCATCTCCCGCTGCTGAAAGTATTATTCAAGTACACATTTTCTCTGATGCTAGTACCCGTGCCTTTGGAGCAGTTGCGTTCGTCAAAAGTATCTCTGCGAATGGAAATGTCCATGTTTCTTTTCTATGTGCCAAAAATCGAGTGGCTCCTCTTAAAAACCAAGACACCAGTGAATTGACATTGCCCAAGCTTGAACTTGCGGGTGCACTAATATCGTCACGACTTCAGACTTACCTAAAGCAATCTCTGAAACTAGATCAAATCGATTACTACCTATGGACTGATTCTCGCATCGTATTGAACTGGATCATGGGAGACATGCAGCGATGGAAACCCTTTGTTCAAAATCGAGTAGAAGAAATTAGACGTCATTCCAAGATATCCCAGTGGAGGCACTGCCAAGGTAAGGACAATCCAGCTGACCTTCTCACCAGAGGCATCACTGGAACCATCCTCCATAAATCGACACTTTGGGCAAGGGGGCCGGATTGGCTGCAGTTAAAAGATGATTCTTACCTAACCGATTGTGATGGTCAAGCGCTTCATTTCAATGCGTTGGTCTTCTTAACCGAATCTTCTGCCCCGGATATAGTAGACAAATCCCCGATATTGTCCTTTCAGGACTATAGTACTTGGAATCGTCTTACTCGAGTTACTGGATATGTATTTCGTTTCATTCAACGGACGAGGAAAGGTCAACGAAAAGAGGAAGCGATTACGAGTGCGGCGCGTTGTGCTTATCTCACCTCCGAATACATACAGATGGCTGAAAACTATTGGATTCGGTACATTCAAAGCATTTATTTTTCTAATGAGCTTCATATTTTACAGAAGAATGAGATCCTACCGAAATCTTCCAGAATATTTGAGCTCACACCGTTTCTTGATAAGGATGGTATAATTAGACTTGGTGGACGTCTGCATGCTTCATACGAGTCATACAACGTGAAACATCCAATTATTTTACCTTCGAAGTGTCATATTGTGGACTTGTTAATCGAGGGCTGCCACAGAAAAATGCTTCATGCAGGTCTTAATACGGTACTATCTGAACTCCGTAAACGATTTTGGATTCTCAAGGTACGACAGATTGTGAAGCGTCATATTAACAAGTGCCTGATTTGTCGGAAGATAAGAGGACCACCTGCTTCGCAACCTTTCGCCCCATTACCCATTGAGAGAATTACATTGTGCAGACCTTTCGACAATGTGGGTGTCGATTTCGCTGGACCTTTATTCTGTTATGATAAACCAGGTGAAGCCTCAAAAATCTACATCGTAATCTTCACATGTTCAGCCATTCGAGCCATTCATCTCGAATTGACGCGAGGTATGTGTACGGAAGCTTTTTTAATGGCCTTGAGACGATTCATAGGCCGACGAGGGGTGCCGTCATCTATTCTCTCGGATAATGCCCAAACTTTTAGAAGAGCTGCCTTAGAACTTCAAGTTCCTGATAGTGATTGGAGCGAAGAACAACTTCAAGGTTTTTTAACAACTAGGGGAATAAAATGGCGGTTCATTGTTGAGCGTGCCCCTTGAGTTACATGAAGATGTAACCATCTCTCTATGCTGGTAGACTGTACAGTTCGGCGAAAGCTGTCAAACTGACCAAGCTAGATCGCACATGTCGATCGGCGTCATGTTTACAAGCCATCGTTATCAGCATAGAGAGAAAGCACAAACAGGCAGTTGCTAAGCTGCCAGTAATCCACGAAAACAAATGTGAGTCGAAAGAGAATTGAAATAATTGTTGGTGGGTGGACTCACAACTCTCATGCGATGTTTTGCATGTTCATTTTGTGTTTCTCATTCTTTATTGGATAATATGTGTTAAGCTAGGATTAAGAAAAGATAGATTAAGTTAAGATTAAGTTAAGAGGAAAAAAGGAAGACACTTTGTATTAAGAGCTCGTACGGTGAACATTGAAATAAAAATTAAAGACAAAAAAAAGGGAAAAGTGTTTATTTATTAAAAAAAAGGTACGCGATTCGGTTCATGACCATCACTCTTGGTGGGGTGGATTTTGGGAGCGGCTCATCCGAACAATTAAGAATGTTTTAAAGGTGACAATCGGAAAAGCAAAACTTAACTTCGAACAATTAAGGACAATCATGACAGAAACCGAACAAATTGTTAATAGTCGTCCTCTAACATATATGTCTACAGACCCTTCTGATTTAAATGCTCTAACACCATCGGATTTCCTCCTTGGACCCAAAAACGGATCAAATGAATAAATTCCGGTTGAAAGCAATGGTAAATTTATACGTGAAGCTTGGAAAGTTCGAATGTCCTACACTCGTAAACTTCGAAAACGATGGCAACAGGAATATCTGCAGCTTCTTCGATCACATCACCATACTCCTGGAAGACCTTCAATCAATCTAAGTTCCGGCGACGTAGTTCTTATAGCTGATCCTTCAATATCGCGAATCAACTGGAAGATGGGGCTAGTAGAGCAAACGTTTGTTGGTCGAGATCAAAAGGTTAGATCATGTCAAATCAAGCTTGCGTATGGACGGCGTCTTCGAAGGCCAGTGCAATTACTCTACCCCTTGGAATTGCAATCTGCCCCGGCGGAGGGTGTTGAAAAATAACAAGCTCTCAACACTGATCCCTTTATAGTTTCCTATCATTTTCCTTCCCTTTTTTGTTACCATAAACTGTTATAAATAAAACTACTACATTCTTTTGTGTGTGTACATCTGAAACTCGAAGCGACAACGTGTTTTTTCTTTCTTTTGCGTTCTTCATTAAATCGAATAAAAGATTTCTTACATTGTGTGGCCCTATGCAGCAGCGTTCTGTTGGTGGTTCCAGATATTTTGCACTGTTTAAGGACGATTTCTCCAACTACAGGTATCTCTATTTTCTTAAGGAAAAGAGGCCCTTGACAAGTACATATGTGCAGTAAAAATAGATAAGAACTACGTAGTTAAAACGCTTAGATCTGATAATGGGCTGGAGTATAAAAACAAAGATGTAGATATTATTTTACGTCGATACGGTATACGTCATCAGACCACGGTGCCATACAATCCTGAATAGAATGGGCGTGCTGAAAGGGACATGAGGTTCATCGTAGAAATCACTAGGACTATGTTGCATGCTAAGAACACCACTCAAACTTTGGGAGGCTGTGAACACAGCAGTTTATCTATTAAATAGATATGGTCCAAGTCCACAAAAAGATAAAAGTCCATTTGAGCTCTGGTTTGGAAAACAGTCCAGGATTGAGAATTTAAAAGTTTTCGGCTCTGAAGTGTTTGCTTATATCCCGAAAGAAAAACGACAGAAGTGGGATAGGAAAGCAAAACATGGCTATTTTGTTGGCTCTACAGTAACCAACTGACTATTATATTGTAACTTAACAGATAGCTTATGCTACTTACAATTGTTTGTTTTTCTGATGATTCGGGTGCAAAAGGGAGCACAGGTAATTCCACGAATCGCTACGATCCGCAGATGTTCGCTAGACGCTGGGTGAGCGTATTTATTCGGGCTATGGATTGCAACACTCTTCTGTGCAACCCTATACCTATTCCTGGAATTACCGGTACGCCATGTGATCCGCATCATCAGAATTAAATTATATTATTTTTGGGTATGGGGGAATTTGGAATTGTAACTATTAGCCAGGTGAAAAGCAATTGCATAATGTGACCTTTAACTCAAAGGGTTGCCTTCCTTTACGAAGAAAAGTTAGTCAATCAAAAAGGCTTGAACTTTCGAAATAAACGCGAACATCAATATCAGTCAGGCCGTCCGATTCATATGGTACCAGACATAAGATTAAGAAATCTTACAAAGCAGTAGTGGAAGAAAAAAACGAATTCTGCATGCCATGATGTTAGTATACAATCTTTCAATTTTATAATTTACATATGTGAGGTTGGGGAATTCCGACTTCACCTCACCAATGCAGAGTGAGACGATAATATGGGACTCCTTCGAGATTGGTGAAGAAACGGCTAATAAGCAGTATTTAGTGAGAATTTTAATGACTGCTTTGTCTTAAGTGACAATCTACTGACAGATCGCGACCCAGTGTCACCTGGTCCCAAAAATCCTATGAATAATCTGTGAATTCGGAGCCTCTGACGCACGATGGGCGAGTTCGGAAAACCAACGGAACACCAATACTGAGATTAATGAATGAGAGAAGCTTGGCTCTGGCTCTTCATGAGCTGTAACGCCATCTAAGAAGAAAGATGACTTGGTACCTGGTCAATTTGTTAACGGATAAAATAGGATTCATAAAAATTGAAAATAAAATAAATTTTTCGTACCTTTTGGTTTTTCGGTTTTTCTTTCTTCATAAAGTCGAGGATATCTCTCGTAGGAGCTGCGATGATCCCCTCAGGAGTCATAATTTCTCTAATTAGGATACGTTTCCTAAGATGGCAGAGGATGGCTCATCCAAATACAGCGTGCGCCATCTCATAAAGGTCGATGTAAATTTCGAATAACTTCAACAATTCTCAAACGATTTTAGAAACTCAAAAACTTTTATTCAACTTAGACCTTTACAATTTATTCTGATTATTATTTGAAAACAATATCAATTAAATGACCGCCTTTATTGCCGATGCAAAAATGGGCCTGTTCTATTGTCTTCGGGGCGTTAGCATACAAATTGCTTTTTAAGTATCCCCAAAGAAAAAAGTCTGGAGGAGTCAAATCCGGCGATCTCGGAGGCCAGTCAATAATGGCCTTTTTTGACACCAATCTTCCAGGGAACTTCTTACGCAAAAGGTTCATTGTTTTTTCCGGAGTATGGCATGCCGCGTCGTCTTGTTGAAACCAACAGTGAAATAAGCCTTTTTTACGCATTTCTGGGACCACATAATGGGCCAACATCCACGGATATCGATCGCCATCCACTGTATCGCCAACTTTGAAGAAATACGGTCCAATGATGGTTTTAGAGCATACACCGGCCCAAACAGTAAGTTTTTAGTCATATAGCGGCTCTTCGTGAATAATGTGAGGATTTTCGGTGCCCCAGAAGCGACAATTTTGTTTATTAACTGAGCCAGAGAGCGTAAAATGTGCCTCATCGGTCATCAAAATTTGCTGCCAGAACTCCGGCTCAGCATAAATCATTGCAACGACATTTTGTGCGTATGCCAAGCGCCGTGGCTCATCTGGTGGCAAAATTCTTTGAGTTATCTGCACTTTGTATGGAAATAACTGAAGATCATCATTTAAAATTCTCCGCAAAGTGGTCCACTGATGCCTAACTGCTGCGAACAGCGCCGATATGATAACCTTGGGCTTCTTAAACACTGGCCTTCACAGACTGAATAGATGAGTTTGAACGCCGCAGACGTGGCCTAGGTTATTCGCGAGGGCTTGCTACAGAACCAAATTTGAAAAAAATTCGAGGCCCAATGACGAATTGTAACTTTTTTGGGCGCAACACGATCACGATACGCACGTTGAGTTAGCACGATCGAGCGTTCATTTTCAATGAACATTGAAACTATTTCCGCGCGTTCTTTTGGTGTGAAGCAATGGTTAAAATTGTACTGAATTGACATTTCCGAAATGCCATGACATATGAAAATCGGTTAACAATTGTTGAAGTTATTCGAAGCTTACATCGCCCCATATGAGATGGCGCACTCTGTAGTATGTGTTCTGCAGTTTCCCCGTCCTCAAGACAGAGTCGACATTCGGTTTCAGCTGAGAGGCTTATTTTGTGGAGATAATATTTCAGACTACAGTGTCCCGAAAAGTAGCTAACCAGTCTTCTGATATCGACTCTATTATAATTAAGGATATTAATAGAGTATTTGTTCAGCGGCCGTTTGAATCTGTTCGATGGGTTCTTGAACACTGTTCCAAAAGTGCAGGTATTGCGATCTCTCCCACTTGTCTAGGAGAAAATTAATCTTCGATTTGAGGATTTCACATAAGGATTAGGCACCTATGTACCTTTCGCTCGAACTTTGCTAGCGAGTTGGTCGGTGATTTTGTTGCCATTTATGACCTTCTTCTAATGCACCCACCAGACACAAGGTATAAGTTTTTTTTGGCTAGGTCCTGCAGGATATCGTGGCATTACGAGCTCAACGCTTTTAGCCCTGCTTGACTGTCTGAGTGTATATTAATCGTTATACCTCTTATGCCAGTTAATAAATTTAGGACGCACGTCAAGGTGGCGTATGGTTCGGCTTGAAAGATATTAGGACTCGTTTTCAGTGCCTTCGATATTTCCCGATTTTTTTCAAATACGCCAGCGCCAACACCGGAATCCATCTTGGATAAATCTCTGTTCCACCTGAGGCCTTTGACAGTTAGCAAGGGTTCACCGCTTACACAAGCCATGTGATTTGGGATCTTCTTCTTAGACGGCGTTACAGTTCACGGAGAGCCAGAGCTAAGCTTCTCACATTCACTTTTGTTGTGTGCGATTCGTTTTTTAATTCCGATTCCGAACGGCAAGCGCCGAGACGCTTTTTCAAGGCAAGTATACCACGGATGGTTTGCCAGTACCCCGCCGAGGAGAGGAGCCGCGAAATGAACATTCGATGGCGTTGGTGTTCCGATCGGGATCCGAACTCACTCATCGTGCGTCAGAGGCCGACACACTACCCACTGCGCCACAGCGGCTTGGTATCAGTCCCTCAAATCTTTTGTCAAAACCGAACATGTTTGGTAATGCGCCTGAAACTGTGATAATGATATCCATCTCAGGAAGGTGTTGTAGGATGGACATGTTACCCAAAGATCTACGTGGATGGTCCATTTCTGAACAAATGAGTCTGATTGCACTGCACTACTATATGCAATATTACAATAAAATGGTTCAATAGAGTAATTGCGATTTGTGGCTATTGGATTACCGCTGGACAGATTGCCATAGCGCCTGTAATGCTGAGACATGCTAGTCTTTGATATTTGACTTCTGAAAATGCGATGTTTGTTCCGATTAGGGAGACGGAGGAAGGTTGTATTTTTCTCCTTTTTGTAAACGACTACGATTGTCTTATTTTGGTACACCAGGCAGAGATAGACTGAAGCGCAATTGTATGCGTCTACAGGCAAAAATTTCGCATTTATCTGTAACAATAACTACAAGGTCATCGGCATATCCGATGACTTTGTAGCCAAGGTTAGTTAACTTGTAGAGTAGGTCGTCGATGACTGTCGACTAGAGAAGGATGAAAGGAATCCACCTTGTGGACACCCTTTATCTGCCATATTGTCACAGAGACCTCTCCGGATGTAGCTGATAAAATACGGCACTCAAGCATCACCCTAATCCAATGGCTAGTGGGGTGGTCTACATCGAGACAGTGCAATGGTAATTGAGTTGTAGCCAGCATTATCCAATGCCCCCTTGATATCGAGGAAAGCCATCTCCTTGCGTGTGAAGCTATTCTCCACATGCGCTACTAAGTGGTGCAGCACGTTCATTGCGGTATGCATATTGGTTTTTTTTTTTTTTATAATTCGTGCAGGTTTAAGAGTGACGCTCTTATGATATTTGGCACACAACCTGGACGGGGTGCAGATGCTTTGTGTCGAAGATGTTCATTCACTACTCTTCCGGGGTGGTTGTCTTGGGATTCGAGAGATTCGACTAAATTTGTCGCATTGTTTGTAGTTTAACAGTAATTTTATTCCATGGCATTAAGATGTTATATTGGAAATGCACACGCAGAGTATAAATTTTGAAGTGATTTTATACTGCGAGTGTTATGCCTTTTTGTTGGAGGCTTGCACTACCAGACAGACACCTTATTTTATTGTATTTTCCCCGTTGTCCGGAGAAAAGTGAGAAGTAGCTTCAGTCATGTACATATATAGAGCTAAGAGACTCGGCACACCCCACGTTGCCCCCAAGGGTGCGCCACCTTAGGCGAGCGAAGGCAGAGAAAGTGTTCATCCTCCTCGCTACATGTAGCACAGGTAGTCATCTCACCGATGCCAAGCACGTAGATATGCTTAGTAAAAGTGTAATGGCCCTTAATGACGCCCGCACGTCTTCTGCAATCAATTCTTCCTTAGGATAAGAAGACTGTGGCGGATTTCTTACAGACATCAGGGCGCGCTTAGTTATCCCGCATCGTCAATATTCCCTCTATCTATGACTGTGTGCATTAAAGACCAAATCATTCATGTCGGATTTGACCGTGGAAGCAGGTAGACCTAAGGCGGATTCAGGTCCTGAGAAACTCTCCTCTGAGCCCCTTCTAGCGAGTTCATCGCAGGTCTCATTTCCTGGGATCCCAGAGTGACATGGGATCCATACACCCCTTAGTGAATTATGTCTTCCGTTTGAGAAGATCTTGAGCTCACGCACAAATTTGGAGCTGGATAGAAGGTTAGACACAGCTTTAAGTGCAGCTTGGCTGTCACTGCAGACATATGCTTTTTTCCATCCACTTGTGCTTCATATCATAGTGCATAGTAACATGCATATTGTAGTGGTATCAGATTCTCTAGAATACCTCTAGCATGAAGCTCTATCAGTTTTTCCATTGTTTTTAGTAGGAAAGATGTTAGGCTGATAGAGCGATAGATTTCACGTTGTTCACTTGGTTTTCCAATCCTGGGGATGAAGACAAGGTTGACTTCTCTACAGATTTGAGGGACGTATCCCAAATTAAAACAGGACCTAAAGAGTGTCTTAACTCGTTTGTTTGTGTTTTCCGGTTCGATGGAAGTGATCCACCGACCTGTTTTCTATCGAAGATTCCCCGACTGACATCTTTTCGTGGATTCTTATAATGACTTTGACATCATTAAAACGATAAACCACCTTGTATTTTAGTTCTAGCATTCGGTTCAAGGACTTGAAGCTGATTGCTAGAACCAGATGCTAGACGTGCTCTCCAGTACTGTGCATGCAGGTAATTGTTTTGTTAGTCCAGCGTCGCCAAATGGTAATGGGTAGGCCGACATTCTGTGAGAAGTAGCTCCGAATGATTATGAGGTTTCGGGAAAGCGTCTTCTTCCACCAGTGTGGCATCAAGTCCGCTTTTTCTTTTATAACCGTAAAGTTAGACCTCATCTAATCGGCTGTGGTTGCGTCGGCTCATACAAAGTAGAACCAATCTGATCTATATGTCAACCCCTTGAAGTGTGGTTTTGGCGCCTTACCTAGCAGTTCAATTGAGGTGTCAATCGCAGCCTCCTGAATTGTTACCATTTGTGCTGTGGTAAGAGGGTTAGCGCCCACATTATTGGGGACGACGCCGAGTCTTTTTTTTTCAGATAAACTGCTGTAGCTTTTTTGTTGGCTTGCGGATTGCGAATTGTCCTGCGTTTGGTAGCAGGGTTCGGCAGGATATTGTCGGTGGAACGAGCACGTTTCGGTTCCGGTCCCTTTTTGACAGGGGCAGATTTTGCGTATGCTAGAGCTTCATCTCTTTTTTTTTTTTTTTTTTACCCTGCTTAATGGCGGCCTTGAAATGTTTCTGTTCAGATGACTTTAGCTGGACGAAGCCTCCACAACGGTGGTTTCGTTTCCTTTCGGGTCTGGGACTTCATCTGAGAACATACTCACAGAATCTTCACAGAACGTGGAGCCAGAGTCGGAAAGACAAGATACATCTTATGCTCTTCGTCCAGCCGACGTTGCTGATGGCATTTGAGAAGATAAATCTCTTTGGTATTTTTTACTCGTAAGTTGTAAAATGTAAACGAATACACGGGAAAGAACGGTCACCTATAGCGGAGCCCGGGACGCTTTAGGAAGGCCGGAGTAAAATTGGAGGTCGCCCGGTATCCGAAATTCCCATATTAATAACTAAGCACCGTTTTTCCCATGCATCCATCGACATATGCTGTTCCACCTTGGAGTTAGGGGGATGATAGGTACGTGGAAAAAAAAGGTAAGGAAGAGTCAGTAATTGCTTCTGGGCTTCAGGTTCCTCTAGAGACAGGACAGAATGATCATGTTTCGCTAAGAAAAAATGTATCAAAATCAAGAGTTTGAGAAAGCTTAAAAAAAGTGCTATTGAAATGATAATCATAAAAATGCTTGAAAGGCTTAGGTTGTTGATATTGCATGTTGCTATATTGCCGTACAACAGTAGTAATAAACCATTAAAACTCTCGGTCACTGCGCTAAAATTAGTAAAGGTCTTTGAAGACAAGATCCTTAAGAGAATCTATGGTGAAAAAGAGGGCGAAGAAAGAGGCCAGTGGAGAAAACTACATAGTCATGAACTCTACGAACTCTAAGCCTCCAAGCACTGTCCGAGTAGGAGTACGCACCACTCCACAAACTACAATTTGCATATCAAATTAACAATCAAATTATTAAACCAACTATACTTTATGGCGCTGCTATATGGTGAAAAAAATGTTAACAAAAAAGAGCCAAATAAACTCAATAAATTACCAAGGCTAGCATGCATATGCACAACTGGAGCATTAAGAACGACACACGGTTATACAGGCTGAAGCTGCAAAACAAGCCTAAACCTTAGAGAGAACCTGCAAATACAAAGAAAGAGACCTTGTTGGACATCTAGAAATTCTTAAAAAAATAGATAACGTCTGGGAACTAACCCCAGTGAATGATGTGATGTCCCTGATGAGTTAAACTTTAAAAAATACTACGAAGTACTCATACCAGGCAGAGAGGCATGGAACAACGACCTCCCTTGGATGTATGATGCAGCCCAGAAATGTTACACATATGTGTCGAAATTTGGAAACAAGGCCTTGTGTAATACGACCAAAATGTAGCCTACACAATCCCTTCTATAAGGTGTCAACTATATTTCAGGATAACAATAGGTATATTCTCAGACAGCCAAGCGGTTCTGAAAGCGCTAAAAAGATTCATCTTTAACTCTAAGGCTGTCACAATACACTTAACAAAGTGGCTGTAAACAACAGATTTAAGTTAATCTGCGTGTCAGGTCATGAAAACCATGAAGGCAATGAAAAGGCTGACATACAAGCCAAGGAAGGTGTTCAGATACCTTTTACAAGGTCATATTCGTTTTATAGTTTTGACAATTCAGACATAAAAACTTACATAAATCGATCATAAAAGAAAAGAACGAATTCTGGAACAGACAGGAGGGTATCAAACACACAAGAACTTTCATGGAACAGAATCACAATCCCAAACGTACCGAAGAAGCCTTAGAACTAAATAAAGCCGACCCATGAGTGCTATGTGAGGCACTAACAGGACACAAGGCATGCATCCACCACCTTTATAAAATGGGTCTCAGTAGCACAGAAATCTAGAGGCGACGTGGGCGGGCCAAGAAAACTATGGAACATATACTGACCACCTGCCCAAGCCTTGCACGAGAAACATTTATAATGACAAGTAACACAACCATAATAGGGAAAGATTATGCCATCTGGAGAAGTTATCAAATTTTTTAAGGCAGCACTCAAATCCTAGATCAAAGAAGGGGTACAATAGATCTTAGTACTAATGTCTTCAGGTGACACACCCCGAGTTCTTCAATTCAATTCAGAAAGGTCACCTAGAACCAATGGACAATTGAAAAAACAGTGAAATTAATAATGGGTGGAAAATCTGTAGGAAAAAAAGATCCCCAGGAAGGCTACGTCGCAGATAGGAGGACAATATAGGGTAGGCAATTTAGTGTTTTTTTTTTTTTTAATTATAAGTTATTTTGACACTGACAGCTGCTTCCCGCTCGAAATCTTAACAAAAAGTCAGTATCATACGTCCGCGGAAAGAAATGAGTTGCTTTTTGCTTGAACAAAGTTGGGAAGTATTGAAAACATATTTCGAAAGTGAGTGCTGTCTAGCGCAAAGACTGGGTTTTTTTAAAAATAAGTTTTGGCCGAAATGAAGCAGCCACCGCGACTGCTTTACGCAAGTTTGTGCAACAAGTTCGTGAGACTGTTATGGTAGCGGACAGAACTCATGGTCCCCGTCGTCGTACGATGAGAATGTGGCTGCTGTGGCCGAAAGTGTGAGACTCAATTCACGAACATCAACTTGTAATCGATCTCAACAGCTCAACATTTCAAGCACTAGCCTGAGGAGAATTCTGCACAAAGATCTCGGATTATTCGTTTACAAGGTCCAATTAACTCAACAATTGAAGACGCGCGACCATACGCTTCGTTATCGCTTCGCAGTTTGGGCCTTAGAGCAGCTTGAAAATCACCTTTACCGACGAGACACATTTTCATCACGGCGGCTACCTTCTTCTTCTTTTCCTTTTTATCCCGGCGTCGTTATGGTCAGAAGTGTAGGACCATAACCTTCCCACTTAACTGCATTCCTACTGGTCCGCTTGTGGGGTCCGCAGGTTTGACCTCAGAAAGTAGCGGCAGGCTTCCCGGTTTGGGATTACTTCATCGCTGAGGCCAATCAAATGCTGGTGTTTTTGCATTTGTTTGCACCAATTGTTTTTCGGCCTGCCTTTTTTGCGTGTTGAAATTGGAACGTTGATTGATAACGCCTTTTGGACGGGGTTCAAAGGATCTCTCCTTTGAACATGGCAATACCAACTGAGTCGGTCGCGCTCTATCTTTCTTGTGATGGTTTCTTTTACGTGGAGGCTTCCTCGGATCTTTCTAATTCTAATTCTGTCACGCTTTGTTACTCCCGCTGTCATGCGAAGCATCTTCATCTCAGTTGCCGTTAATTTGCTCTCATACTTTTTGTGCATTGTCCAGCATTGTGAACCGTATGTGAGCGCCGTATGTACAACTGAAGTGTAGAGCCTTCGTTTCAGCTTAGGGGGCATTTTTCGATCACAGAAGATGGCGGAGTTTTCCCGCCACTTCATCCACCCTACGCTTACGCGATGTTTGATGTCGTCATCACAAGTTGCTTCTCTATTAATCATAGATCCCAGATATTTAAACTTTTCACACTTGGGAAGCACTCTTCCATTCAAGTAAATGTCTGGAATAGGCTGATGAGGGTCAGAGAACGGGCAGCACAGATACTCTGTCTTCTTTGAACTAATACGATACCCGTGTCCCTCAAAAATGTCCACCCACACATCAAGTGCTCGTTGTAGGGACGCCTGATCATCACTTATAATGGCCCCATCGTCAGCAAAGAATAGCTGGTGCACATTGGGGTCCGTCACTTTTCCTTCAAGCAAGCAATCAAGGACTGCTATAAAAAGCAGTGGGCTGAGGACGCTCCCTTGGTGTACACCGACTTTGATTGCGAACTCTTCGGTGACTCCTGCGGTGCATCTTACTCTTGTCGTTGCTCTCTCGTACATGTCCATAATCACTCGCACGTAGGTTTCTGGAACTCCTTTTTGTCTTAGCGCTACCCATAAAAGATCTCTTGGTTGCCGGTCAAAGGCCTTCTCGAAATCAACCAACACCATATGCAAGTCCTTTGAAGAATCACGATGCTTTTCCATCATGACCCTTATACTTTGGATTGCATCTGTTGTTGATTTACCCGAGACAAACCCGCACTGGTCATCAGATAGTCGTATTATTTTCCGCAGTCGGCTATCTAATACCCGTTCAACGATCTTCATGGTGTGCGACATCAGCTTGACAGAACGGTAGTTATCACAATTTCGCGTCTCACCCTTGCCTTTGTGCAAAGGAAGAAGATAGCTTTCCCTCCATTGATTAGGCATAATGTCGCCTCTCATAAGTTTGGAGATAAGAACCATGAGCCATCTAGACCCGATGTCTCCCATCTTTTTCCAGAACTCAGAGGGTACCCCGTCCGGCCCAACAGCTTTTCTTTTCTTGGAGTTTTTAACCGCGTACCGGACTTCTTCGACTGTGATGTCGGATATTTCGGCATGATTCGGGGCGGCTCTTGGAAAGTACACTCGGGGAAACTGTTCGTTCAGAAGTTCCTCGCAATATTGTCGCCATCTGTATAGAATTTTTTCGTCTTCCACAAGGAGTTGGCCTTCCGCATTGTTAATAAACTTTGGGAAACGAGTCTCCTGAGCATTTCTTCTTCTCTGGGCGGCTATCTTAAAGATATTTGCTCCTTTGTTCAAATTGCTTTGTCGAAGCTCCTGGGTGGCCCGGTTCCTGTCAGACGCGGAAGACGATATTTCTTCCAACTCCTGATAGAGGCCTTCCATGCTTTTCGCTTTGAATTCGGCGCATTTTTTCTTCGCGATACCTTTGCAACATCTATATACCTTTTCACGGCGAGCTTTTTCCTCTCTATTAGTAGAAGAGCACTTTGACCAAGCTTGGAAAGCCATTTTCTTTTCGTGTATCACTGCTTTGGCTTCGTCTGGCCACCACCAGGTTTCTTTTGCGTGTTGGCACGGGCCTTTAGATGTTCCGAGCAGTGATTTGGCTTTCTCCAGGCCAGATTGTTGTAGGGAATCCCACATGTCTTGTGCTCTGCACTCCTCATTACCGACCTCATCGATAATGGAAGAGAGGTAGTTTTCCATGATGGTAATAAAAGCTTCGCCTTTTCCTTTATCCAGCTTATACCACTTGATTCTCTCAGACACCTTCGTTTGCTGCTTTGACTTCTTTCTCGCATCCATAAAAAATTCAGTCAGGAGGAGACGGTGTTGAGGGGCGATCGCGTCTCCCAGGATCACTTTGCAATCTTTAGCTCGTGGCTTCATGAAACTGGATACCAAATGATAGTCTATTTGAGTTTCATTTCCGCCGCTGCTATAAGTGATCAGGTGCCGGCTTTGTTTGACGAACATGGTATTTAGCACTGTACGACTTGCACATGTTTAGGATATCTTCACCTGAAGAGTTCCTGGTGCCGTATCCCAGCCCTCCGTGGTAGCCTTCATAGTCTTCGCTTGTCTTCCCGACATGTCCGTTTAAATCTCCCCCCACAAACAAAAGCTCTTCCTTTGGGATGATTTTGACAAGGTTGTGGAAATCTAGCCAGAACGCATCTTTTTCTTTTTGTTCGCATCCTACTTGAGGGCCACACCTCACCATGCATCACCAATTTGAGAGCCATCAAACGGTCACTGGACTTTGAAATGGTTAAGACGTTGCCAAGTAACTCTGCCGCAAGGATGATGGCGATTCCGTTTTTTCCTTGTTCCAATCCATAGTAAAACATCTTGTAGGCTTTTGTTTTAACGTCCAAGAAACGTGCCCAATTACCGGTGTTTCGCCATTTCGTCTCTTGTATGCACAGGACGTCTACTCGCCATCTAACCATAATTTCTTCAAGCTCATAGCTGCGATCACTCATGCTTCCAACGTTCCAACTCGCGACTCTTAAGTCTGGCTTACGCCGTTGCATTACTTTGCTATCCCCGGAAATCCTATCGTCCCAGGATCACGACCATTAGTAGTGCCTGGCGGGGTAGTGCTTTTACTTTTAGCGTTCTTTTCCATAATGCTACGGTTTGACCGTTTTCTTTCTTCCCTTCCTTTTTGACACGGCATGCTCCAGATTTTTTATTTTTTTTTTGATTGATCTTACTCTTACAACACCGGTGATCTCCAGTCGTGTCAACCCACTGATTTGCATGCACACTTGTGGGGCAGTTTAATGGTGGTATATGTGTCCCTAGGCACACCTTGGTGTTTTCTAAATTGCCTAGATGATTTGCACAACTATGATAATAGCGCTTTATGGTGGCGTGTACTGTTCCATGCAACAAATTCGCTTATACTGGCGCTTGAACTCGAACTCTAATGAATCTACTTGAAAGTAAATGTAACTGACTTATTGTGGCCGGTTGTCCCTTGATCTTGGTGTAAGAGACAGCTACATCTCAGACTTGTAAAGAAAGAAAAGGCACATCTGCGAAAGCATTGAGCCTGACCATCTGCTTTAAATTTCATTTCATTCCACCATCATGGTAGTTGGTCTAGTAACTAGTTAGGTTCGCTCTCCTCTCTTGGCGTTGCAATTATGGTTGGAGGGAGGGCAGAATTAAATCTAGCAACCTGCGTGTGTAGGCTTTACTGTTCCACAGGTAGCAGGCAAGTTTTAATTATAACAGAGTTCTGTTTCACGTTTTCTGCGTTTATTTTATATAAATCTTTCAAGAACTCTGTTTGCATCGGAAACCATTTGAGAAAACGTTAATGAATGCAAAATATCTGAATAGAAACATCTTTTCACCGAACAAATATTTCCTACAGAAATATTTAAGTTCAAATGATAGCCTCGGCTGCGGCTAATGTATTCCATAACTACTACGTGCTTTTTATCATTTGATCAACCAACGCGAAACATCAACATCCATATCCTGTTTTTCAATTACTTGCTCAAGTGAACATAATGTTTTTGCGTTCACATTGGAATTCTATTTGCCACAACTGCGTACATGCGGTAATGGTGCAACAACTGATTTTGCCTTGTTTTCCGAGTTAATTGTGCATTGTTTTAATGTGTGCCTGCTTTTACATTTACTATGTCTAGAAAGTGTATTTCTAGTGCACGGATAGACTCCTGCATGCTCTAGGAAGTAAGCAACTGCTTGAAATAAGCACACCATGGAAGCCCCAACATGCTTTCGTTCTACAGCAAGTACGAGTAATTAGGCCTTAATTATATACAGCACACGTGATGCAGTATTAGCGTGAATATGTACGACATGAGTAGCTAGAAATAAATTTCGGCAAACAAATGAGAAATTCAAATTTAAAATGTGTTTCTCTAAATTGAACAAATCCGAAAGTGGCGAAAGTGCGTTTTCGTAAAAAACAATAAAATATTGTCGTTTGCGCAAACTTCTGGAAAATGCTCTTTAGCCTATCCACTCTGTAGTTACTGCAAAATAAAGGCAAATACGAAATGTCTTCCTCCACTAGGTGCTTCCTGCCATCGAGTTCTATATATTCGCTCCTGAGGCTGTTTCTCTGACTCTTCCTTCATTCTATTGTGTGCTATATGGACGCGTAGGTTTATTTCCTTTTTCGACTTCTGACGATACCCTTCCCATATGCTTCGTATTTCTTTGAGTTGATTTCATATTTTACATCGGAATTTCTTCGGAAACAGCACATGGATAGATAAAAGATATGATTGATCGGAAAGGAATACTTGTGCTCTTCGAATTAGGGCGGAGTGGCGTGGATATATGAACAAAGAAAAAGTACAACACATCAATCAATCGAATATCCTGGGATTTATTTCTCAAAAAGAAGAAACAAACTTTATACTTTGTTGGCAAATTGAACTCATATTAAGGAGATGAAGGTCTTCCCACGTAAAGCCTTATTATCGTCGGGTGTAATATTTGCCAGTCTGCAGAACTTAAATCCTATGAGTGTGAGACCGAACCAACGAATCTGTGGTATGGCATATTACAATTATTGTAATGTAAGAGGTACTTAAATGTCTACGAAGTGTTATTATCTATTGCATAAAGGAGCAAGATTTGTTCCACCCAATAGTTCTGGGTGAGAAGTATACTTGAATGGAATATCTTCACTAGTTCTTCTGATTTTCTTTGTCTTTGCGCGTAGTTATGGTGAATTCAACACCTTGCCTATATGTGAATGGCTATTTTGAGTCCTACAACCTAAATTAAACATAGCGTAGCTAATAAGTCTTTTTTAAACATTTTATTCTAGTCTTGATGAACATGTTTTAATCTTACTTAAAATATATCCTTTCGGCCTAAAATTGTCTATTCGACTGTCATATACTGGGTCTATAACTTGAAAATGTCGTATTTCTGCTAACGCTCCCTTCAAACGAATCAATTTTCGACGGTACAACTGTCGCAATCATTTCGCCATGTAAGATAATTTTTACAGCTTGCAGTATATCACTCCCTTCTGGTTCCATCGACAACACAACATCGCGTTCGCGCTATGAATATTCGGCTTCGGAGTTAATGTGCCGGGCTTTAAGTATGATATTCTGCGTTTAGGGCTGTCGTGATCCATTTGCCACACTTCACTTTTTTTCGAATAGAAAAAGAAAAGCAAGTTTCCCCGCAAGGTCTATTTTTGGCACGCATATTTGAACACGAAATAAATTAAAATGTTTACACTTCAGCGAATAGATACAAACTGATAACTAAAATGAAGCATTGCCATGAAAATATTTTCATTATTGTTCTGATCTGCTTAGTACAACTTGCGCCATCTCTTGCGATTCCCTCATCTTTAAGTTATGCCCTAATATAAATACCGACAATTAAGAGCTCGAAACTACACAGCTATGGTCAGAGTTCATTGCCAACCGTCCGCCAAGCCTCCTGTCATGAGTGTATTACTTCTTTGCTCCTCTCTTCAGTTCCGTCTCTTCTAGGTCCATTCTAATAAAGGGTGGGTCAAATACAAGTTTCTTTTTAAAAATGCTATAAAATAAACAAAATTAATTTTTTCCATGTATTATGTCTTTATTAGCAAGAACGGACATTCCCAGTAATTACGAAATAAAACGTTGTTCAAGTGGCTGCCTCAGCTGGCTTCGCAGTAGCGCATTCTGTCACCCCAATTTAACATCGGTCCTTCACGGTTCCCCACAAAAAAAGTTTCAAGGGGTCAAATCGCAGCTCCGAGGCGGCCAATTTATATCGCCAAGACGGCGATGGAAATTTGGTGTTCAAAAGGTCGATTGTTGGATGGGCTGTGTGGCATGGCGCCCCATCCTGCATGAACCAGAGGTCGTAAAAATCCATGTCTTCAATTTCAGTAAAAAAAACTGAACCGAAAAATCAGAACCGTTGACCGAAATGTTGTTTCCAACCTCATTTCCGAAGAAAAATGGTTCGATGATGCCACCACTCAACAATCTGCACCACGTTGTCACTCTCTGTGGATGTATTGGCTTCTCGACAATAACGTGCGGGTTTTTCGAGCAGATGCGGCAATTTTGTTTGTTAAGGTAGCCGCCGAGATACCTATCGCTTGTCGTAAAAGGCGACTAAACAAAGGTAAACAAAAATCACATCTAGGCAATTTAGAAAACACCAAGGTGTGCCTAGGGACACATATACCACCATTAAACTGCCCCACAAGAATTAAAAAAAAAAAAAAAAAAAAAAAAAAAAAAAAAAAAATCTGGAGCATGTCCGTGTCAAAAAGGAAGGGAAGAAAGAAAACGGTCAAACCGTAGCATTATGGAAAAGAACGCTAAAAGGAAAAGCACTACCCCGCCAGGCACTACTAATGGTCGTGATCCTGGGACGAGCAGCAATGCTCGGCTCAGAGCTATAGGATTTCCGGGGGATAGCAAAGTAATGCAACGGCGTAAGCCACATTTAAGAGTCGAGAGTTGGAACGTTGGAAGCATGAGTGGGCGCAGCTATGAGCTTGAAGAAATGATGGTTAGAAGGCGAGTAGGCATCCTGTGCGTACAAGAGACGAAATGGCGAAACACCGGTAATCGGGCACGTTTCTTGGACGTTACAACAAAAGCCTACAAGATGTTTTACTATGGATTGGAACAAGGAAAAAACGGAATCGCCATCATCCTTGCGGCAGAGTTACTTGGCAACGTCTTAACCATTTCAAAGTCCAGTGACCGTTTGATGGCTCTCAAATTGGTGATGCATGGTGAGGTGTGGCCCTCAAGTAGGATGCGAACAAAAAGAAAAAGATGCGTTCTGGCTAGATTTCCACAACCTTGTCAAAATCATCCCAAAGGAAGAGCTTTTGTTTGTGGGGGGAGATTTAAACGGACATGTCGGGAAGACAAGCGAAGACTATGAAGGCTACCACGGAGGGCTGGGATACGGCACCAGGAACTCTTCAGGTGAAGATATCCTAAACATGTGCAAGTCGTACAGTGCTAAATACCATGTTCGTCAAACAAAGCCGGCACCTGATCACTTATAGCAGCGGCGGAAATGAAACTCAAATAGACTATCATTTGGTATCCAGTTTCATGAAGCCACGAGCTAAAGATTGCAAAGTGATCCTGGGAGACGCGATCGCCCCTCAACACCGTCTCCTCCTGACTGAATTTTTTATGGATGCGAGAAAGAAGTCAAAGCAGCAAACGAAGGTGTCTGAGAGAATCAAGTGGTATAAGCTGGATAAAGGAAAAGGCGAAGCGTTTATTACCATCATGGAAAACTACCTCTCTTCCATTATCGATGAGGTCGGTAATGAGGAGTGCAGAGCACAAGACATGTGGGATTCGCTACAACAATCTGGCCTGGAGAAAGCCAAATCACTGCTCGGAACATCTAAAGGCCCCTGCCAACACGCAAAAGAAACCTGGTGGTGGACAGACGAAGCCAAAGCAGTGATACACGAAAAGAAAATGGCTTTCCAAGCTTGGTCAAAGTGCTCTTCTACTAATAGAGAGGAAAAAGCTCGCCGTGAAAAGGTATATAGATGTTGCAAAGGTATCGCGAAGAAAAAATGCGCCGAATTCAAAGCGAAAAGCATGGAAGGCCTCTATCAGGAGTTGGAAGAAATATCGTCTTCCGCGTCTGACAGGAACCAGGCTACCCAGGAGCTCCGACAAAACAATTTGAACAAAGGAGCAAATATCTTTAAGATAGCCGCCCAGAGAAAAAGAAATGCTCAGGAGATTCGTTTTCCAAAGTTTATTAACAATGCTGAAGACCAACTCCTTGTGGAAGACGAAAAAATTCTCCACAGATGGCGACAGTATTGCGAGGAACTTCTGAACGAACAGTTTCCCCGAGTGTACTTTCCAAGAGCCGCCCCTAATCATGCCGAAATATCCGACATCACAGTCGAAGAAGTTCGGTACGCGGTTAAAAACTCCAAGAAAAGAAAAGCTGTTGGGCCGGACGGGATACCCTCTGAGTTCTGGAAAAAGATGGGAGACATCGGGTCTAGATGGCTCATGGTTCTTATCTCCAAACATATAAGAGGCGACACTATGCCTAATCAATGGAGGGAAAGCTACCTTGTTCCATTGCACAAAGGAAAGGGTGATACGAGAAATTGTGATAACTACCGTTCTGTCAAGCTGATGTCGCACACCATGAAGATCGTTGAACGGGTATAAGATAGCCGACTGCGGAAAATAATAGGACTATCAGATGACCAGTGCGGGTTTGTCTCGGGTAAATCAACGACAGATGCAATCCAAAGTACATATAAGGGTCATGATGGAAAAGCATCGTGATTCTTCAAAGGACTTGCATATGGTGTTGGTTGATTTCGAGAAGGCCTTTGACCGGCAACCAAGAGATCTTTTATGGATAGCGCTAAGACAAAAAGGAGTTCCAGAAACCTACGTGCGAGTGATTATGGACATGTACGAGAGAGCAACGACAAGAGTAAGATGCACCGCAGGAGTCACCGAAGAGTTCGCAATCAAAGTCGGTGTACACCAAGGGAGCGTCCTCAGCCCACTGCTTTTTATAGCAGTCCTTGATTGCTTGCTTGAAGGAAAAGGGACGGACCCCAATGTGCACCAGCTATTCTTTGTTGACGATGGGGCCATTATAAGTAATTGTAATTGTAATTTGTAATTTATTTATTTGGATCAATGTTAACACGTAGATACAAAAATCTTTAAATTGTGTAACAGTTATAATAGATTTATGATTTATATTTAAATTTAAAATGAAATTTTATATAAAGTAAAGAAAAATATAAAAAAAGAAAAAAAGAAAAGGTATAAAGAAACATTTATAACAATTTTAACAGTGTCAACTATCGCGATTTGAAAAATAATATAAAAACAATAAATGAAAGAAAACTATGTGCAAAAGTGTTGTTTCAATTTTCGTTTGAAGTCTCCGAAGCGTGACGCCCGCCTTATGTGAACCGGAAGCGAGTTCCACAGTCTTACGGCGTATACAAAGAACTGCCTTTTCGTTGTGGTATAATTGTATGTTGGCGCAATAAGAATTCTACTTCTAGCTGAGGAAGAGAATTGCAATCTTTGGAACAGATAATCTGGTGCTTTTCTTTCTTTTAAATTAAATAGGAAAGTCAATATTCTGTGATTCATATAATTCTGTAGGTCCATTCCGAGAAATTCTCTCACATAATTGGAAATGTGGTCTCTTCGACTCAGGTTGTATACGAATCGTATTGTACTATTGACAGCGACTTTAAATTTGCGATAACTGAGGCTATCAAGATCACAGAAGACTGGATGAGCATAAAAGAGGATCGGTAGTAACATTGACTTAACTAGCATTGCTTTGATGTTGAAGGGTAGACAGTTTCCTATTTGATAAAGGGCTCTTAGCGAGCTGTAGATCTTAGCAACTAGATTCACAATGTGGTCTTCCCAGGTAAGATGCTGATTGAAAATAACTCCTAAGTTTTTAGCACTGGAAATGTATGGCAGAGGTGACCCATCGATAAAAAGTTGAGGTAAGGTGTTAGTGTCAATGCGTGATCTGGTAATAGCTACGGCCTGACTTTTGCTAGTATTAAGCATTAATTTGTTTCTACGGGACCACAAAACAATTGAATTTAGGTCTTCATTAAAACGTAATGTTGCATCTTTCACAAGTCCCATAGGATAACTTAAATGCAATTGTACGTCATCTGCAAACATCTGGATTTTGCAGTTTTTTAGGACTGAAGGAATGTCGTTGTTGAACATAGTAAACAACAGCGGACCCATTATTGAACCTTGTGGGACACCAGCTTTAGTTTCAAGGAATGTTGACAGTTTCTCATTTGCATATACAGCCTGAATGCGGTTTTTCAAGTAACTTTCCATCAGCTTAAGTGCCGTCGAGTCAAAATTGAAATAGTATCTGAGTTTATTAATGAGTATTTCATGGGGAACAGTATCAAAGGCTTTCGAAAAATCCAATAGTACAAGTGATGTTGCATTATTCTTATCCATTTCAACACGAAGGTCTTCAACCAAGTTTACAAGTGCCGTAGTACAACTGTAATGCGGTCTAAAACCGGACTGATATGATGAAAGGAGAGAGAATTCGTGAAGGTATTCATGGACTTGCCTACTCATAAGTTTTTCGAAAACCTTTGAAATAAATGGAAGAATGGAGATTGGGCGGTAAGTTATGCTTCTATTCGCTGAGTTCTTGGGGATAGGAATAATCTTAGATGCTTTCCAGGACTTCGGGTAGGCAGAATAGGTAAGAACGCTGTTAAAAATATATGTAAGTTCAGACAGAACTTCGTGAATAATGATTTTCAAGAATTTTGGATGCATGCCGTCCAGACCAATAGCATTAGACTTAATAGCGTTAACGGCATAGAGCACATCACATTCGTACACTCTTCGAAAACAGAAATTTCTTGATGTGGAGGAGTTATGTGACATTATTGGTGTTCGTACTCCGGTGTCATTGCAACATGCGTATGAGTCATTTGAGGCTGTGGCAAATTCAAAATTTAAATTTTCAGGGCTTACTTCACTAATACGAGCATTAGTTGCCTTCTGTCTGCCGATACCTAACTCTCTTATATACCTCCACGTTTTCGTCCTGTTAAGATTTGGTTGAAATTTTGAAGCAAAAAATTTCATTTTCGCCCTCCTTATTTCTTTCTTCACTATATTCCTTGCAATTTTATACTCATTAAATAGTTCAGGAATTTTGAATCTTTTCCATCTTTTATAGGCCCGGTCCCTTATTTTGAGAAATTGTTCAATTCTCTTACTTAGCCACATACAATTTTTATTTCGAGGGATAAACGTTTTTATAGGAACATGGGATTCAAAAAGATTGTTAATTTGGTGTGTAAAAAAGTTAATCTGTTCATCAACGGACGTCATCTGGCGCAGTCTGTGCCACTCAGTATTTGAAATATCGTGTAACAAATTTTCATTATCAATCGCTCTAAAGTTCCTGAAAGTTATAGGACTAACCTCATTGGCAGGGATGTTGAAATCTAGATCATAAAAAATAATGATAAGATCATGCTTTGAAAAACCTGGCACATCCAATTGGCCATAATATTTGACACGCTCTATATTGTTAATAATACATAGGTCAAGTAAGGTAGAGCAGCTGTTACTGAAGTGAGTAGGCATGGAGTCATTTACAGAATGTAGTTGTAGCGATCTTAGATTACTTACAAATCGATTTACGCTTGGGTTAGATTTATCTAAAAGGTCTATATTGAGATCTCCACAGAGTAAGATGTAATTGTAACGTAATGATATATCTTCCAGAAGATTTGTAACATGGGAAGAGTCGGTAACATTCGGTGGCTTATAGATAACTCCAACCAAGCATTTATCAAATCCACAGACAATTTCAACAAAGATGTATTCCATAATATCGTTTACCCCAGAAACAAGTAACTGTCTACATTGAATAACTTTCTTGATGAAAATCGCTACACCGCCTCCCCTTCTACCTAGTCTGTCACCCCGATACATTGTGTAGCCATCTATATCGACGAATTTATTGTCAATAGTAGGACATAGCCACGTCTCGGATACACAAATAATATCAACTTTCCCATTATTGAAAACTATTTGAAACTCATCCCGATGTTTAACCAAGCTCTGAGCATTTATGTGACAAACAGAGATACCAGAGTATATGTTACAGAAAATGTTTAACATTAACCGAGTTTTATGTGAAGGATTATTACAACTGCTAGAAGAAGTCAAGAAATCGCTTTCGGTTTCAGTCTGCATACCGTTCATTAACAAAGGTTTAAAAGAAACACATGGCAAAGACTGTCGTCAAGCCGGAGACCACCATCGAAAAAACCATGAAACATACACATAAAAGTAAGAAAATTGCACAACAAAAATAATATCACAGAGTTATTTACAAACATTTCAAAAACATAGTTAAAATTGTTAAAAATTGCACAACAGAAAAATATAAAAGAGCTATTTACAAACGTTTCAAAAAATATAGTTAAAATTATTGGACTATTTTTTAAATTATCACTAAATTGGATATAAAAAGTTGAATGAGTTTGACATGAACTGGATCTAGAAGTTGACTTGAGAGCCTCTGGTATAATTTGACATGTTATTATTTTCATCTTCGTCATGATTTGTGCCGGCGGCGACAACTTTATCAAGCTTTTGAATGCTGTCAATATTGATGTGGTTAGAAGTTGGTGTTTTTTTTACGTAAACAATTCCTCGTGTGGAGAAGACGGAAAAAATTTGTTTCGTGCGTTTAAATTTGATCGCTTGTCGCATAATAATTCGGTTGTTTGGTGTGAGGCTTTCGTGCAGGTAAATACGTCAGTCTGAGCTGAATCCAATATCCCGCAAAGAGAATTGCCGTGCGTTTGTTTTTTTAAAAAGCGACATAGCTTTAAGAGTGGACATCTTATCGTCAATCGAAGAAAATTTTATTATTATAACCGAGTCGGACTTCGGCTTTGCTCTAAAAATTCGATGAAAAGAAACTAGTTGGCAGTTTAAAGCAATGCACATTTTCTCAAATGTTTTTTTCAAGTTTTCCTCCGGGAGAAAGGGGACTCCAACCAAAACAGCATCGGAGGCAAGATTGTTTGCATGCAGTGTCTCTATTTGCTGCTTCATTCGTGAAAGTTCTGCATTTATATTTTGTTCAGGTGTTTTCAGTTGAACTAGCTTTTGATGAAGTTGTTTCTTGATGTTGTCAACTTCCATTTGCAAGTGGCTGATGTTACCCAGACAATCATCAAAGGCAGAGACGCGAGTTTTTAAATCATTAATTTCCTCATCAAATTGTGTAAATTTATCACATATGTGTTTTTCTATGGAAGCGATTCGGGAGGATAGTCGATCCTCCATATCTTTAAGCGAGGATTTCAATGACTCACCTTGTTCTGTAATTTTGTTGTACAGGCTGGAAAAGCATTCTGACGTCATTGTTTTGAGTGACTGTGACGGAAAACCAGCTGGTGATGGACATGGTGAACTTGCCTGCTGCTGTTTCGGTGGTTGTTTTAGTGCAGTTGATCGTGTATTTTTTCCGGTGCTGTTACTCGACATACTGATGTTGTTTGTGCGTTATTGCTGTATTTGTATATGCACCAATGCGAGAAACTCCCGATACCCGATTTACAAATTAAGTTTTTTCAAATTTAAGAAATAGTTTTAAGGCTTTTCGCACTGCTGATACTTTTAGAACTTATGATAGTTGGTTCACTAAAATTAAAAACAATAATAAATCGGTTGGAAATGTATTTAGAGCCCAAAAAAGAGAGAGCCGCCGGACACACGTGTTATATTAACTTTGACACATTTGACACAGTGATGATCAGGCGTCCCTACAACGAGCACTTGATGTGTGGGTGGACATTTTTGAGGGACACGGATATCGTATTAGTTCAAAGAAGACAGGGTATCTGTGCTGCCCGTTCTCTGACCCTCGTCAGCCTATTCCAGACATTTACTTGAATGGAAGAGTGCTTCCCAAGTGTGAAAAGTTTAAATATCTGGGATCTATGATTAATAGAGAAGCAACTTGTGATGACGACATCAAACATCGCGTAAGCGTAGGGTGGATGAAGTGGCGGGAAAACTCCGCCATCTTCTGTGATCGAAAAATGCCCCCTAAGCTGAAAGTAAGTAAGTAAGCTCTACACTCCAGTTGTACGTCCGGCGCTCACATACGGTTCACAATGCTGGACAATGCACAAAAAGTATGAGAGCAAATTAACGGCAACTGAGATGAAGATGCTTCGCATGACAGCGGGAGTAACAAAGCGTGACAGAATTAGAAGTTCAAAGATCCGAGGAAGCCTCCACGTAAAAGAAACCATCACAAGAAATATAGAGCGCGACCGACTCAGTTAGTATTGCCATGTTCAAAGGAGAGATCCTTTGAACCCCGTCCAAAAGGCGTTATCAATCAACATTCCAATTTCAACACGCAAAAAAGGCAGGCCGAAAAACAATTGGTGCAAACAAATGCAAAAACACCAGCATTTGATTAGCCTCAGCGATGAAGTAATCCCAAACCGGGAAGCCTGCCGCTACTTTCTGAGGTCAAACCGGTGGACCCCACAAGCGGACCAGTAGGAATGCAGTTAAGTGGGAAGGTTATGGTCCTACACTTCTGACCATAACTACGCCGGGATAAAAAGGAAAAGAAGAAGAAGACCAAAGTAAAGTTAAGCTAGAAGCACAAACTCCGGCACAGTTTTTATATTTTATAAAGTAATTCGAAGAGACCGATCCCCAACCCTGCACGAGGCGGGGGAGTTGCAATATTCATTAGAAACAATTTTAAATATTAAACTGTTTATAGCGGTGAAGTGTGGAGGTTCCAAGTTCTAGAGGCCTGCATCTTGTGCATTCCTCTCGAAAATGGAAAGAAATTGTACATTATATCAGGTAGTACCACATGAAATGGTACATTTTTCTTTCTTCCACCGTGATTCAAGCTCCTACTTTTATAGAGGACTTGATTTTTTGTCAGTAAAAAGTTTTCAAAGCCTACTATGACCTCTGCTCTGTTTCGGAAAACCTTTTGCAGACAAAATTACGCCAGAGTGCGGAAAAGGTGATAATCCATTGGAGAAATATCAGGAAAGTACAGTGGATGCGGAAGAATTTCGAGTCCCAACTGTAGCAGCTTTTGCACCATTACGTGTGAGGTATGGGGTCTAGCATTGTCATGCAACAGGTTCGGACCATGCCTATTGACCAATGCAGGTGGCTTGTTAGCCAATTTCGTATGCATTATGTCGATTTCCTCACAATATTTGATTGCATTTATCGTTTCCCCTGGTTGAAGCAAGGAAAAGTGGATTGGTCCTTTCGATGTCCACCAGATCGTCACCATAAGCTTTCTGGGTGAAGACCAAGTTTGGGGGTGTGCTTTGGATTTTCATCTGCATCCAATCACTGCCCAGATCTTTTACGATTGTCATACAAAATCCACTTTTCACAACATGTGATGCGACGGTGCAAAAACGGTGCATTTCGGTGCCTTAGACTCAGCGATGCACAGGCTTCTAAACGGCGTAGTTCTTCAATTCATATGTTGGAATGCTAGAGGCATTCGAGGAAAACAAATTGAATTTTATATTTTCCCAAGGGCATATAGTATTGATGTCGCATTAGTCTCAGAGACTTGGCTAAACTTAAACGACCACTTATCATGCTCCGATTATAAAAGTTATCGTTTGGACAGTGAAGAGAGAAGAGGTGGCGGTGTTGCCTTAAGACGTTCTATACATCATAAACTAGTACATATTTGTAATATGAAATTAATTGAAAGTGTCGGTATTGAAGTTCCCTTTATTAATGGTCTTTCATTACAAATTATTAGTGTTAATTTCTCAGGCGGGGCAACTTCTTCTCAAAGGCGTACTAACTTCCGCAACGACTTGCGTAACTTAACAGCCTCCAATTACTTATGCCTTATAAGATTTTAACTGTAGACATAAGCTTTTAGGCTGTCTTAATGCTAACGTGTGGGAAAATACACTTGCGGATTTTAGTACAAGTCATCGCCTTGACATACTATACCCACCTAGTGCTTCTAACGTTCCATCTATATAACATTAACCCTTCAACGTAAGATTTATACTCGTATCTAACAAAAATTTCTGACCTTTTCACTCAGCCCATAACTATTAATGAACTCAGCTCCGATCATTTACAAGTCAACTGCAGTGTAATCCTTACCCCATTGTTGCGCTCCAACCTAGTGTTTATATAGAAGGCTAATGGCAGCAAAACCAAAATTGATCAAAGTGTTAACTTTTTCACCAGAATAAAAAAAATTTGTTCCTTAAAATCTACCAGGCTACTTTTCTAAAGTATTTATTTGACAATTTGACTGATATGGTATTTCAACTACAGCGATAAATATCTTCACAATATCCTCATTCCGCATGCTCTTCAGCAATATCTATGTCAACAAACTGAAACTAAATTCATCCCACAACCGAGCAATGCCCAAGAGCAATACATGAGCAATGGTGCTCCCTTATCACTAAGTTACGATACCGCTTCTGGTGTTTATTTCAAGTTGCTCTGCTTGCTTACACAATTTGAGCGATGATGTTATGGGTGTACTCTGGTTGGTTAAACGCTTATGAATAATGCAAAGGTTGGGAATGCTTCATTTCGAAGAAGGAATTTAACTGGAAAGCTTTATATACGAATTATAGTTTTATGTGGTAAGTGATTACTAATTCACTCAACCTCCTTATTTTGTTTTACTTGTAAATGAAGTCGAAGGATACACAAAAAATGTTTACTCCCGTCTAGGCGCGCATAAATATAAATAAGCGTCTACACTCACAGTTAAAAATATAAAAGGATATCAACAGACTATGCAACAGCGCAATAACAGAGCATCATCTTTGTGTAAGGATATCTATTTGCTACTAAAAGGCTTGAGGGGATTTCGGAAGCTTAGTTGCTATAAACTTCTGCAGCAGTTATACATGGTATCATAGTTAGAGATCGGAGCCCTTAGGAAATCAAACTGCCACAGAGTACAGATGCTCTCCGATGCACATGTGCTTGCATTGCTATATTGCTATATTTCAACCGTTTTTACATGAATGCAGCTTAGAATTCGAAGTGGAGTAGTCCCTGGGGAGCCATTAGCCAGCATTGTACATGATGCAGTCCAAGCAACAGCCTTTAATGTTACTTCTGGAAAGTAGTCCTGCCCGGGCTATTATACTCCTGTGCCTATACCGGAATGTTTCACATGTCCAATTGTGTTAAATAATTGTGGTTCAGATCACATTCATGTCCACAGACTTTTTCCCCTCTTGTTTACTTAATATACAGGGCGTTCCATTAATCATTCACACAATACTGGTTCAGGTATGCGACTCGCCTGAGTTCGGAAGAACATTTATAACAACTCAAATGTTCTTAAACCCATGCTTATGTGCCGAAACCTTATGTATGACTAAAAAAGTGATAAGCCTATTTTACATGTACCGTGCGAATGAAATCTCTTAAAGCAAAACAAATAAGTTGTTATGATCTGAAATCACTTGCCTCATCTCAGGTTTTAAAAAATCATCAACCATCCCGAGCCATCCCAAGGCTTGCTAATATTACCAGCAAAATCAAAAGAAAAAAAAAGAACCATAACTCTCCAATATGTTTTAAAGGCAATAAGGAGGAGTACTAACATGAATTAATCAGTCTTATGTGACCTACGTTCGAAGAGTAAGGGGCATTTTACAAATTCGCCAGATTGTTTTGCACACGTTTCTCGATAAATCTTCTTTAATTGACATGTCCTTCCATCATAGACACGGCTTAAACACACATTTATATATGTATATACGTGGTGCAATGGTAATTATCACCGACTGTTGAGCCGAAGTTCTGTAGTTCATGTCTGTCCATAGCCAAGAACAATTCCTATACGGAAAAACTGTGCAAAACCGTCAGTTGTGAATGCATACTGCGTGTGCATTTCCAATATAACACCTTAATGACGTGGAAACAAAAGTGTAACTGTGTACTGTGAACTACAATCAACGCAAATTCAGTCGAATCTCTCAAATCCCATCTAGGACAACCACCCCTGGAGAGTAGTGAACGAACATCTTCGACACAAACCATCTGCACCCCGTCCAGGTTGTGTGACAGACACCATAAGAGCGGACATTCTTGAACCTGCACGAATTATATAAAAAAAAAAAATATACGTACATATATAGAATAAATGCAGCACTTATACATAAATAGTTAACTAGAGTATCGATTAATTGTCGACATATATCTCCTCCGTCCACTGACAATATTACATACACACGCGTATTCCTAACGAGGTTTGAATCCGTCCAAACTTGTGTCCTACGGCAGCGGTATATTGACTTTGGCGTAGAATAAGGGCAACTTTGTCGGATCAGTCGGCCGAGTAGTAGGAATGGCTTGTCACAACAGAAGGCCACATCGTGTCCCGATCGCCTAAGATATGTGAGAGTAACTGCAGCTGCTTCGGTTCCTTGCTCGTTCACACTGAAGTCGACTTTGTGTAGCGTAGAGCTGGGGTCACTGAAATCCAACGACGCCACGAAGTCTGTCGAGATTCTGAAGACTGATGGCGGAATCGGGCTTGGCCTGACGACGATTGCGCAAAAGCTTTTTACCGGGGTTTGATTTCGTGATACGTTTGCTGAGGATCACATCCTTGAGACGAAGAGGGAGATTGCTGCGCCTGAATTCGCTTTCGACCTTGTAGGTGACGGTACGTTTGGAACGTGATTGGGACACGGGGACGCCGTTAATTAAGCCGCCTTGTTGAAACCATTGCATTTATTCGACCAGTTGAGGTTTTAAAGTGGCGTTGTTAACGGAGCCATTGAAGCGGCTGAATAATAAAGCGGGCTCGTTGAGCCGATCGTAGGTTACCAATAGAGTGACATTCTGTCTGACACGATTGGAATCAATGGTATTAATTGTATGCCGAGCCTGTGAGGAGGCTGCTGGTGGTGCTAGGGCAAATGACAATGCAGATGGGGTGTCCCTGAAGCAACACTCTGTGCAGGTAGATTAGCTTCTTGTAAAATAGCAAAAGCTGCATGTGGAGCGCCTCCCAGTGCAGAACAAAGGCTTTAGGCGATGCGCCTCCTAGGAGCAAGAGCTACAGCTGCTTTTTGAAGGTATTGTCCTCCATCGCTGGCGCCTTTTTTGAAAACTCATACGGATGAGTGGAGTTTTAAGATGAAGCGTGCTGGTGACATGGAGTCTTGGGAATGCGACTACAGCAGTACTCTGTTCCATGCGAGAGATTAGATGTTTAGATGACGTACATGGTAGTCTTATTGGTTTGATGGAAGGCCGATGATATGACAATTGTACTCTGGGGAATCATAGTAGGGAAAGCCACCTGTGCCCATTATCTGGAAGGCTTGTGGGCCCTTCTGGGAAGAAGTTCGGCTCCAGACCCGATGAAAGGCTGTTGCCAGTATCCCTTGAAGTATAGCGCACTCGCTATGATCATGTTCGTATTGCTCTGCACCTCATGGGCTATAATCCCGGCGACTTTGCCCAGTGTGTTCTGGTTAACCCAACTATTGATGTAGTACTTGGCATATTTACTGCGGTTCCTAAAATCCAACGGTGTAACCTCGCTCTTGTATACCGATTGGTCTGCGTATTGGGAGTTCAGTCGAAGGCTGAATCCGTTTTGGATGAATAGTCCGTTGACTATCCTTATCGTGTGCTCATCAGGGAATGAAACCCGCAGTCAGAAACCAGCGGATCGTAGCGAACATCTTATGTTTCCGGTGGTATTTTGAAACGTTCATTGGACGGCGGCTCAGTAGCTTGCTGGGAATGACGTTTGATTGAGCGAATGTTAGAGTAAGTTGAAGTTTGTGGTCCACAGGACACAGCTGAAGATGAACAATTTTGTTCCCATTATGATGGACTTGTCAGCGTGTAGTGTTGCTGTCTGGAAGGTCAAAATGTATCTTAATTCACGATCAACCTCGAAATTGCACAAATTTTCAAGTCAAACACAAACACCAAAAAAAAAACTTGATACAAAATCTATTTAACCTTGGCCAAGGGTTACTGTCGAAACGTAAGCGTCAGAGTCCGCCCGAAAACTGTCAGATAAATTATGTTAGACTAATGTATGCACTGTGATTCGAACTGGTTTTAATAGCGGTCCGGATACACTAACGCGTGTGAAATTAAAAATCACAAAAGAAAAAAAACAAAACAGCGACGGCTTGATACTTTGTTTGCTGACAGCATGCTTCCGTTTCGCGTTTCGACACCGAAAGAGGTTCTTGTCGTCATTAAAAGATGATTTTTGTCTCGTTTGGTTTTTATCATTATATGTTTAGCAACTTGCGTACGTCTCATAGCATGAGTTAAAATTAATCGTACTCAGTTAGTTTTGCCATTTTATTATTCGTGTCCTAATGCTTACAAATTTTATAATGTAATTATAAACATCTCGTGCTCTCTAAGAAATGTTTTTCACGCATTTCGACCATTTTACAACCGCAATAATTGACCTACTAAGCAAGAAATTTAAACCATAGTGACCAAATTTCGCACTTTTTCCACGCTATTGGGCGTCGAGCCACTTGCTCGTATGCCTAGGACTCATATAGAGAAAAGGATTTCTGGTGAATGTTCGCACTAATGAATACCGTGATTCGGTGAACCATTCATCGTCATTCGCAGCAAATGGAATTATTTTTCGCAACTACGTCAAAGATCTTACATAAATGTTACTGGCATAAAATCTTACAAAATACAGCTCGTGCAGAACCTGAAGCCGAAGTGTCAATTTTCGGTGAGTGCCCCTTAGAAAAACCTAAAGAAGATCCGCTTTTTATAGAAAAACTGTCTTCAGAGACAAGGCTGGTTGAATGAATATTGCAATAAACAAAACTATCGCATTTGCTCCGATGAGCAACCTAAGACGCTAAAGCGCTGCCAACGCACCTGGAAAGTGCACTGTTTCATGCGAATTATAATACGACGGTATCATATGTCCTCAGGGCACAGAGTCGGTATACCGATGATAGTTTTCGACAAATTTCCTTCCTCTTAAGCGCTTATGCCCAGACTGGTGCAGCATACAGCATGACTGAGCTCACCACTCTACTCAGCAGAATCTTCTTTACATGACCCACCCCACCAGTAGTATTCTGGAGAGTGCCATTTGCAGAGTGGATGCCATATTGCTCACATAGTCTGCGTATGATTTGAGCCGCAATCTGTTGTCAAGTATCACTCCTAGGTATTTAACCTCTTCCTTGAATCGAATATTCTGGTTGCCCACTCGAGTATCGATGTATTCTACGGTTATTCTGCCTGTTATATGGACGGCCTTCGTCTTATGGTCTGCGAGATCAAGGCCTGCAGATTCAAGCCAGAGCTTTATATGGGCAACTATCTCAATTTCGTGTGTATGCTTTGCAACAACCACGATGCCTGTCATCTGGAAATCCGATGATGTTAGTTCCTTAAGGAAACCTTACTCGCAGAACACCATCATACATTTGGTTCCAAAGGAGGAGGCTCGATCCCTGAGAAACCCAAGCGGAGATGTCATACATTTTCTATTTATAAGATAATGGGGAACTATTCTTAGCAGGTAGTAAGGTGTTTCCATTCTTGGTAGTGACCTTCTTATCAGGGTCCAGTCGGCAGAATTAAACGCGCTTTTGACGTCAAGTGTTACCTCTGCACAGTATTTCTTTGACCCTCGCCTCCTTTCCTGCTGTAGCTTCAGATGCAAGGTTAGGTTAGGTTAGGTTTGAGAAGGGGAGTGTGATGGTTAGACATCACTTCCACTCGGAGGCCAAGAGGCCCATTGTGATTCCCTTCGTTTGTGGCTGAAACCACCCCGTGCTCTTGATGAATCTTAGAAGATCCGATATATCTGCATTAGCCACGTCCGCAATCTCTGTAAAGAATCTTTGGCCTAGCGACACTAGGCGTCGATTCTCGAGAGCTGGACAGTGGCAAAGCAGATGTTGGATCGTCTCAGTTTCTTCCTCATCGCCGCAGCTCCGGCAGAGATTGCTGGATCCCGAGTCCCATTTCCGGAGCATTGCTCCAATGGGGCAGTGTCCTGTGATTACTCCGACGAGCATACGGATCGAGTTACGGTCCAGCGCCAGGAGCTTCTTTGTTTTTCCGACATTGAGCTCTGGCCACGATGATCTTGTCGTGTAGCTGTCGTTTCTTGTAAGCCAAGACGAGTTGGCCTCTTTGATGATTATGTCGTTTATGATCCGGTATAATGCGCTGATCGGTGGTTGCAATGACGTGTCCGCTTCGCTGATGTCCATTTCAGAACCTTGCCTGGCCAGTTCGTCTGCTCTTTCGTTCCCTGCGATTGAGCTGTGGCCCGGGACCCAGCAGAGTTTAACTTTATGGTGTCTGATGGACTTCAGTGAGTCGCGACGTTTCTTGACAGCCTTTGATCTCGTTATACAGGATTCTATTGACTTCAGTGCAGCCTGGCTGTCTACGAAGATAGTGATATCCGATGGTGGGATATCGGTTACCTGTAGGTGTTTGGCTGCTTTCTCTATTGGGAGGATTTCTGCTTGAAATACGCTGCACAGATCAGGGAGTCTGAATGATTCCTATTTGTGGAGGGTATCAGAATCCACACTGGTGGTTTCAGAGGGCTCCCTTCTCCTCTGTTACAGTCAATAGTCTGTCGTATATTACCCACTCCAGAGTCTTTCCCATTGTTTTCTGCATAACTGCTTTGAACATCTCAACTCTTGTTTAAACAGCAGCCTTCAATGCTTTCTTCGGAATTCCGTCGGGTCCAGGCGCCTTTTTGTCTCCTACTCTATCGAGGGCTCTTTGCTGTTCGTTCGGGATGATGGCTGGAGTATTGCCAAAATCTATTTCCCGAACGATTATGAGCATGGTATCTGGCCTTTCCGCTAAATGCTCTACAATTGTTCTTTACATTATTGGGTATGTTACTTGTGGGGACCTGCACCCTTTTAATTTTGTCATCACCATTCTATGGGCCGTGCCCCATGGGTTGATATCGTCTTCGTCGCAAATAGATTTAAACCATCTTACCTCGGTCCCTTTGATTGCGCTCGCTAGGTCTTACCTCATCTGTTTAAAGGTATCAAGGTGTTGTTTGAAACCCCTTGAGCTTTGTACTTTACGTCCAGCCTACAAGCACTTTGCTCTGAGTGTTTTTACTTCGTCATTCCACCAGTAGCATGGGTCGCCTCTCCGGGTTGCTGTTTTGATGGTTGCTCTGGTGATAATTTGTGTAAGTCGGCGTGACAAGTCTTCAGCTGATCCATTTGTATCCATTGAACCGCCGCTCAGCATCTCAAACGTTCCTCTATCAAATAAATTATCCTTTCACTGTGGGACGCTGAAATTTGGGCGCTGCCTTGATCTTTTCTTTGTTATTTCGAAGACAATCGTCTGGTGGTCACTATGACTGTAGTCCTCGCTAACAGGCCAGTTTATATTGTGCAGGACAGGGTAGCTAGCGAAGTTATGGTCCTACACTTCTGACCATAACGACGCCGGAAAATAGGAAAAGAAGAAGAAGAAGGGTAGCTAGCGAAGGTTAGGTCGATGATGGACCCCGTTCCTGCTTTGCGATACGTATTGTCTTGCCCCCTAGTAGCGATGCCTGCCCTTACAGATGCGAATGTCTCAAAGAGGATTTACTCTCTCCCATCGGTGTGACAACTTCAGCTAGGTCTGGCGTAACAGCTGTAGAATTTGATGCCATGTGTTCTTTCGCGCACGAAACCTTCCCCGTTCTTATCAAGGCTTGGTTTGGAAAGGTTTGGCTTCCGCATATCCATATCGAAACATGCCCTATCTTGTCGCTAATCCATATGCTGCTATCGAGGCGTTTGTATGATTCGCTTATTAAAACCACATCCGCTCTTACATCCTTCGTCTGCTTCAGAATATCTTGAGCTGTCTCGCAATAATTCATGTTTATTTGTATAATATTAATCATTGTTTGCTGGCGATGGCTCTCCTAAGAACTTTTCCTAAGGCATTTTCCACTCCCGGCTACGTGTTTTGGGTTCTCTGCAATTTTTTGCTATAGGGCCTTCTGTTCCACATCTTCCGCGCAGTTTTGAACGATCTTCTGTGCAATCGCAGCTGATAAAATTCAAGGCACTTGAAGCACTTCTTAAGTAGGGTTTCTTGCCAAATTCGGCATTTTACCCATCTTATCTTTAGTTTTCCCGTTTGTAGTTTTATTTTTTGCTGTCTCCACTGGAAGGCTGATTATTTCACTCTCGCTGCGTTCGCACGTCTGGTGTACGGTCGACGTGTGGTTCCAGCAAAATGACGTTACGTACCACACAGCACCCGAATTCGAGGGCCAACTGAGCATTGAGTTCGCTGAGCAAATTATCTCTCGTTTTGGACCGGTGAGTTGGGAGCTAGATCATGAAATAACGTCACCAGATACGTCAAACCACTCGTCTATGACAATAAGCCAACGTCAATTGCTGCCTTGGGAGAAAACATTGTTTTTGTCATGCTTAAAATAGTGACTCAAAATTGGACTCTCCGTATGGATCACTTAAGACATAGTCACGGCCAAACCTGACATGAAGTAATCTATGAAGGACAAATGGCAATTAATGATTTATCAAGTGAAATAAAAATTTAATATTGTACTTTGTACATTGTTGTTCCATTTCAAACGCTTAAAAAATCACATATTATTATCTTGGTGCGATAAATTTGACATTTCACTTGAGTCCACACTAAAATATGGAGGTATCACCATAAGTACCTATTATTTCACGTATACGTGAATTAAAACATAAGGCTAATACCCATTAATTGAATCACATTTGCTGGCAGACAGTGCGGATACAATTAAGGAATTATTCAAAACAACTCTTTTGTCCCGCAATGTTAAAATGCTCATTTATAAAACTATAATAGGTCTAGTGACACTTTACGGATGTAAGACTGGGTAATTTGTGAAACTAAGAACAAGGAACAAAGAAAGATTTTGGATCTGTGAAAACAATATTTTTGGGAGAATCTATGGTGAGAAACAGGACCCAGAAACAGGATAATGGATAAACTACAGAATTAGGAACTCGAGGAACATTATCCCACCCAAAATTTTGTGTGAAAGAAAGGATACGTAGAACAAATGGATAGTGGACGAACAGCTAAAAGTATAATGAATGGAAAATCCGAGGGAGAAATATGGCCAGGAAGGTAGGGCGGACGATATCAGGATGGATGTAGAAAAGTTGAAATAGAACAGAGAAGAATGGAAGGAAAACACTCATGACTAGCGCTTGGCGAAGCGTTCTCCACGAGGCTCTAAACTTCCGAGTTCCAAATGACCGCCAATAATAATAATAAAATTATGGAAATATGTACAACCAGGAATTTTGAGGGAGAATGCATAGTTTCCATTCTTTACTGACGAAGCCTTCAAGGGAACCACAATGGATTGGAAATATTTTTAATACCCGACAAGGGTTTTCGTTTTGTTTTTTGCTGAATACCATTGAACCTTACGTGCCAGATAAAATCATAAATTAGCTTAACTCAGTTATTTATACCTACTCTCTGGCCATCGATTGGCACCTTAAGCTCAACTTTAAACCTTTGATATAACGTCCGACTCATCCTAAATTATTCATAATTATCATTGATGCATATCATTGAGGGTAGTCCGATAAGTACTTAGCCTCATCGCGGATTTTAGAAAAATGGAAAAACAGCATATCGATCGGTGATTCGATTCTTGTTTTTGGAAAGGAAATCGCGCAGTGAAATCAAAGAGCGTTTGGATGCTGTGTACGGTGACTCTTCTCCTTCGATGGCGACCAACAAAAATTGGTTTAACGAGTTTCAACGTGCTCGCACGTCGGTTTTTTATGAGCCACTTCCAGGTGAACCGAAAACGGCTACCACGGAGGATAACGTGACAAAAATCCACGACCTCGTATTGGCAGATCGCCGATTGAAAGTGCGCGAGATAGCTGAGACAGTAGGCATTTCAAAGGATCGCATGGATCATATCCTGCATGAAATTTGGAGTATGAGAAAGCTGTCAGCGCGATGGGTGCCGCGTTTGCTCACTCCGGACAACAAGCGCAGCGGTGAGACCACTTCAGAGCAGTGTTTGACGCTGTTTAAGCGCAATCCGAAGGAGTTTCTGCGTCGTTTGGTGACAGTCGACGAAACATGGATCCACTGGTACACACCAGAGACCAAGGAACAGTCGAAACAGTGGACTTCACTCGGCGAACGTCCTCCGAAGAAGGCGAAGACTGTCCCATCGGCCGGAAAGGTGATGGCCACCGTTTTCTGGGATTCACAAGGTGTGAGACACATCGACTACCCGAAGAATGGCAAAATGGCCACACTTCTGTACTATGCCAAAAGCATTGGGCTGATTCGACGCCGAATTGAAGAAAAAAACGGTTCCACTTGGCGAAGAAAAAAGTGCTCTTCCACCATGATAACGCACCGGCTCACACCTCCGCCCTCGGCACGGCCAAATTGGTCGAATTGGGCTACGAACTGCTGCACCATCCACGCTATTCTCCAGATTTGGCCCCGTGCGACTTCTTTTTGTTTCCAAACTTGAAAAAGTCACTCGTCGGACAGAAATATCAGTCCAATGCGGAGGTCATCGCCGCCACGGAGGCCTACTTTGCAGACCTCATATTTAAGGATAATTATGATAAAAAATGTTAGTTTTTGAAAGTTGGACAAAAGTTTGTGTGACAATATTTTTATGTTGTACAGACATATTGTATATTTTATGTCGAACAGACCCGAAGAATTCGAGTTAACATGTATGAATGGACAACCATAATGGTAGAAGTACTCTAGGTGGCACCCGCAATAGCGTAAATCAACCCACGATCTCCTTGATTGCGGCCGGGGCAGGGATTTTGGAGGCCCCACCACTCATTCCTAACTCTCCGGCAGCCCAGAATGACACCGACACATGCGGGTCATTGACCGAACACGTGGTTGGACTGAGCATGAGTGGTTTAACCAACAGAGGCGACACGGGCGATGGCGCGGTACGGGAAACCGCTAAGGTTGAACAACCCTCAGGTTGTACTGCTAGGTGCCAAAAAAGAAGGAGAAAGAGGCGTGCCCGAAAACCGTGCTAAGCGGCTGACGAAGGCATGAAGGATTGAGGCAAACCTATGGGAAAAGCAGTTAAGAGGATTAGATCGGCGGAGGTATCCCCTACCGAAATCCATCCGACCCTCTCGGCCGGCGCTACCGCCGAAAAAGGCGGTGATGTTGACAGAGAGACTTCGATCGCAGAAGACAAAGCGGTTTTGGGTTCCAACAACCCTCAAACTGCCAGAGCTGTCCCAGAGCTGTGTCGGAAGGGAGCAGGAGCTCGAACCGAAAAAAGTAAGAGTGTTCGCAAACGGAAGACGGCCGCCGGGGACAACCTTGCGGGTGGGAAAGAACGTGATGTCTCCTCCTCTGCAAATACAAGTGACCCTAAAGAGTCGAGACAAGCACCTTTCCTACAAAGAGGCAGCCATATCCTCTGAAAAGGTCAGGATAGCAAAAGTAACAGCAGATTGAAAAGCGCAGATTGCCAACACTGGGAGGATCGTCTACAGGAGCTGACAGCAACAAGCTTCTGTATTCAGGCTGTGAGGTACGCTCTGATGAATGGTACCTTCGTGATGAGCTGTTCCTCACAGCAGGCATTTGCCTGGATCAAAAGCATGGAGGCGAAACCCCCCCCCCCCCTCCTGGGGACTACTACCTATCAGGTAGTTTGTCTCCCAGAATTAACGGGCGCCATCTGCTGGATTCCGGGGAAACCTGGAAACAAGCTGAAAGTGCTAACGCGACTACGTGCGCAGAACCCGGGACTTGACACGAGGGCCTGGACTGTCTATTCCTACAAAGAAAGTAAGGGCTCTCTGAAAAAAAAAGGCTTCACTCCGGTTGTGGGATTGGACAACGGCTCTGTCGAGATCCTGAAATCCGCGTACGATTCACGTCCTTACTTTGGTCTTGGTAGGATGATGCCAAGTAGTCAAAGGATTGAACGTGTTCTGCGGTCTGATTCTATGATTTTTACTTAGATTAATCTGCAGCATTGCAAGACTGCTACCGCTCTTCTCAGTAGCAGAATTGCATGCAGTAGTACAAATATTATTATATCCAAATATATTGTATCCATTCAGGAATCATGGGTGTGGAATGAACGCCTTTGTGGTCTTCGTGATGAACGATTCCTTATGATGAGCGATCCGAAAGGCCAAGGGTTTGTCTCGTCATATCGAACTCACTCTCGGCAACCAGACTTGGTCAATTCTGTGGACAAAATCTGGTGGCTGCTAGAGCTACAAAGCGCACGGAGAAATTGAAGACCATCGTGGCGTTTGCTTACTTCCCCTACAACTCGGTACGGCCTTCGCCACCGAAGGCGGTTTCTGAACTCGTAGAGCACCGTGAAGCCCGAAAGATTGTACTCATCATCTTTTGCGATGCTAATGCTCAAAACACTATTTGGGGCAGCAAAAAATGCAACCGGAGAGGAGACCATTTTTTAAACTTCACTCTTTCGTCTGACCTTATCATCAACAATGTTGGCTCTCAACTAACCTTTGTGACGGCGAGACGACAGGAAGTGATTGAACTAACCCTGTGTAATAGGTATGTGAAGGTCATCACTAACTTAAGAGTCTTACCAGATGCTATGTTGTCAGAACACAGACATATTGAATTCCAATTGAGCTGTGGGATCTTCTCCTCGAAGCCCAAGCGGCATCCGAGAAAGACGGACTGGGTACGGTTTAGAGAGAAGGTTGAGAAGTCCACTCAAGCCCTACCTAAACTCAGAACGAAACAATTGATGGTTGATGCCTTTCATAACCTGAGTAGCGCCATCACCATCTATTTCGAACTCGCATGTCCTGTCAAAAAACCTCAAAGCAGGAAATTGGTTTTGGAAATTGTTGGAGCGCCGAGCTCCAATGTCTTCGCAGGGACATCCTACTGCGCGGTCATTTCACATTTCCATAGCGTCCGGACTGGCTTTGGCCACGCACTGAACCTGGAATGGAATGTCTTCGCATTTTCATAGATGGCTCCAGGACTGGGCGGGGGTCCGGCGCTGGAGTTTTCTTTGAGCACGAAAACTTCTCGTTAGGAAAATATTCGTCTGTCTTTCAATCAGAGATTTACGCAATCTTAATGGCCATGCACTATCTTGTGAAGCACAAGTGGAAGGGAAAAAGCATATGTGTCTGCAGTGACAGCCAATCTGCACTCAAAGCTGTGTCCAACACTCTATCCAAGTCCAAATTATTGCATGAACTCAAGACCTTTTTGACCATAGTGGGAAGACTAAATTCACCAAGGTTTGTATGGGTCCCATGTCACTCTGGGATCCCAGGGAATGAGATCTCCGATGAACTCGCTAGAACGGGATTAGAGGGGAGTTTCTTAGGACCTGAACCCGCCTTAAGCCGATCCGCTTCCACGGTCGAATCTGACATCAACGACTGCGTCTTTAATGCACACAGTCGTAGCTGGATGGAATATCCAGGACGTAGGATGACTAAGCGCAAACGCCCTGATGTCTGCAAGAAGTCCGCAACATTCTTGTTATCCGTTATCTTGGCATCAGTGAGACGCCTACCTGTGCTGCATGTTGCGACATGCAGAACACTTTCTCTCGCTCACCCACGCGCGGCGGCGCACTTTGTGGCCGATGCGATGTGTGCTGAATCTCTTAGCTGTTCATCACTGAAACGCCTCCTCACTTTTCTCCGGACGATGGGAAAAATACAATAAAGAAAGGTGTTTGGCTTTTAGTACAATGGATCAGTATTTGCGTCTGAGTACTCCAATAGAAAAAAAAAAAGATCCGGAAATTGTTCCTCCCTTTTCCAAATATTGCGCCAGAGTTATTCGTTCAGCATCCCAAAAAACGTTTGGCTTTTGGCGTCGGTGAAAAGGCTCGCTCCGAAGTCATCGACTGTTGTTGGCAGATCTCGTCCAACAAAGTGGAAGTTTGACTTTGATGATTTCCCGAATTGAGGTGGTAAGCCACAGAGATCAGGTTACTCATAAACCACATGTTATTTATAAAACCGTAACTCTATATTATACTGTTGTCTAAAATAAACATTGTCACTGACAATATGATCCAAGACACCAACAATGATTGAGTCTTGAATACAAGAACAACAAAGTCTTCTATTTACATCGCGCTTCACCCTCTCAATTTCAAACCCATTTCTGCCTTTTCCCTTTATGTAGCAAAAGTGAACCATCAAAAAATAATTTATCACATCCCTGAAGATGATGATGCATCATAAAATGAAAGTAAGTGTTTCTTGGATTTGTTGCGCACATAAACGCGTACGAATATTAAAATTCTTATAACCATAAACCCAAAGTTCCGTAGGAACTTTTGCATATTGCAATGAAGTCATGAAATGGTTTTACTGCACGATAATGTTGCGAAACTTCCACATTTTCAATGTTAATGTGGAAGTAGCGAGACGCTTCAAGAGTTCGTTTTGGAAGAAAACTTGAAAGATTCGCGCACACTTTGTCGAGTGTGGAAATGTTCCTTTTAGCCGGTTTATTGATGTACGAGTACTCGTATACTAGGCGGTGATCCACACTTTGGTATTCCATTTCCTAATTGAATTTAACTTTCCATTTAAGAGTGTTGTTTGAGATTGCGAACGTGGAAGTTGCCGGATGTGCCTCCGTTGAACAGCCTCCCATTTAATAGAATTATTTTGGCTTTATTTAACACAAACTTTTTGAACTTTTATTACAGTGTCATTGGGTTACGACTGGAAGTTTGTAATCAAGGAATACAATTTTTATAGTTTAGCTTTCAATTAAACTCGACTGCAATTGTATGTAAGTTTCCTTTACATGAACAAATATCGGTTTTGCAACTTAAGAAATTGACTCATTAAATCGTGACAACACCAGACATACCGTGAGTGAATAAGTAAAATATCCATTAAAATTGTCAATTGATGACATTAGACTATTATAATATTTAGTTCTTAAGCCCTTACTGCATAAAGACTTTTATGTCGACTTAGCTGATTAGCAAGAACACCCAATATTAGTAAATGTAACGCTGTAACTTGGACTTGTTTTAGTGCAATATTATAATTATATTCATAATTACTATTCATTATCATTTTTATCGGCCATTTGGTGTTCAGAGCTCCAAACACCCTACGACAAGCCTCTTTTCCACGATCAGCCGTCACATCTCAAATGATCTACCCTCAAATGGCAGGTACAAGACGGTACAAAAGTCCGTGGCTGTTACTAAAGCCCCAGTGCCTGTTACCAAGGTACCGGAGGACGATGGGGACCTGCGCTCGATTTTGCTCGCCATACAGGGGCAGATCGGCCAGATCCAACAACACATCCATGAACAGGCGATCCGAGTGGACAGAATCTATTCGTTTCTGTCGGTCCTAGCGCATCAAAATCGTAATGGGTACGCTGGTACAGAGTCCCTTAAAGATCCTGTCGGTGAATGTGAATTCATTGATAAGGATCGAGCGACGGGCCGTACTTTTTAACCTATTGCACGACGAAAGCCCCGATATACATGGCACAAAATCCGGCACAGTTCCTACAAAATAATTCGAAAAGACCAACCCAACGCCACACGAGGCGGGGCAGTTGCGATCTTTATCAAAAACACTTTAAATTATAAAATTATATGTAGCGATGAAGTGCGGAGGTTTCAGGTGCTATAAGCCTGTATTGTGTGCATTCCTCTCCGGAATGGAAAAAGAATATACATTGTATCAGCTTATGCACCTGAAGCACCTCAACCTAATATTTTTATCGCAGAGCTCGAGACACTTTTATACAATTTTTTAGGGGATGGTCGTGGTGCAATGGTAATCATCACCGACTGTTAAGTCGAAGTCTGTAGTTCAAGTCCGTCCATAGTCAAGAATAATTCCTACACGGAAAACTGTGCAACAACATCAGTTGTGAATCGGAGATGATCCAAAAGTGCTGACGAAGGCATAACACTCGCAGTATAAGATCACTTCAAAATTCATACTTTGTGTATGCATTTCCAATACAACACCTTAATGACATGGAAACAAAAAAGTTACTGTGAACTACAACCAACGCAAATTCAGTAGAATCTCGCAAATCCTTTCTAGGACAACCACCCCCGAAGAGTAGTGAACGAACATCTTCGACAAAAATTATCTGCACCCCGTCCAGGTTCAAACCTGCACGAATTACTATATAAAGAAAAAAAAACAAAAAAAAATTCTGCGGCAGGTGATTTAAACGCCAAACATAGATTGAAGAAATAATATTCCCAACACTAGGGGGAGCCTACATTGGTGGGTTCTGCAGAGCATAGAGTATAGACTAAAGATACTTGTAACGGATAGTCTGTCGTATCCTAGAAAAACCTCTTATCTGAATCTCATGCTGCTTGACTCTCGACTGAGACTGGCTGACACGAACGAATGGTCTACTAACTGTCTACGGACGATTGTATACGCCAGTAACCACTGCGGACTATGTGCCGCGATCACAGTATCTGACGAGTTCGCGGAGATGGCAGAGTATGTTCAAACGCATACCTACGATTACAGTAAGACGCATTGGCCACGTTTTGCCAATTCCCTGGTTAGAGCACTCACGTCGAGCGCCTCCTTCCCACCGTCCGAAGTAGCTTCACTTCACCATTCACTAGCCTACGCGGACGATTTAATTGCGTACAGATCAGGTCCCTCGATCGGTGTCATTGTTACTCTTCAGCAGCGTGACTGCGAAAAAATTCAGCAGTATTGTGATGACGAAATCAGAATTTATATTTTTCAGAACGCTTCTGCCTAGGACCCTCGTGACACTAGAAAAAATTGTCGCAGGTTCTCACTTTTTGGGCGGACGTCCACTGGCGAAACAAAATGTAGTTAGATACCTTGGGATCGTATCTATATTTTGACAAATATGTAGATGCTGTTCAGGCAAGAGCCCGGGGCGCTTTCGCTCCGACTAGATGGCTGTTTCATAGCAGTCAACTTGATTCAAGGGTGAAGGTAATCTGGTCACTCATCGAGCGATTCCTCCTTCCGCCACACTTGTAGTCTCCGATTATCTCCTTTGCGTGTGATGTAAGTCTCTTTAATAGAGAATATTTCACAGCACTTTGTAACAACTTTCTAGCAGTGAATTGTGAATGATGAACGAGTTTTTCAGTTCCTTGGGCATAGTTTCATTGTTCCACACAATTGTGATGAGCCCATGTAACTTCTCTGTTAATTTTTCTTCTGCATATTTTATTAGTTCGTATGGTATTAGGTCGATTCCTGCGGCCTTATTCTTGAGGTGCTGGATTGCTTATTTTACTTCCTCTACCTGAATCTCGGTATAACACCATTTTCTATTGCTGCTAGCTCCCCATTTACATGCAGCAGTTTATGGAAATATGTACATAAGTATCTGTTCCACTGGGCTCCACTCTTTCGATTTCCGAAACGAACTCCCAAATATAAATGCGTATAAATCGTTGTTTAGCCTGCTTTCCTTTTCGTACAACGTTTATCGCTGTATACAGTATTCTCGTGTTTTTAACCGCACATTCTTCATGAATTTCGGTAAACTTTTGCCTTTGCCAGTGTCGTTTTTGATTTTATTATTAAAGAGATGACTGACTTCTTTTTTGTACCTTTTGATATATTGTACTGGTGATTTCATCTTACTTTTTCTTCGCATTCTTCGCCGAGCTGAGGTTTTTTGGGGGTTTTCTGGGATATTGCAACCCAGTTTGTTTTCCGCTGCCTTCGTTACAACACTTTTTATTGTTGACTATACGGCTTCTACCTTTCTGGTTTCGTCGCTAGTTTCTATGCTATCTTCTAGGGCGGACCGGTTAGTAACTTTGTCCTAAAATTGATGCTGAATACTAGAGTCCTTTAACTTTTCAACGTTGAAGTTTTGGGTAGTTTTCACGATCATATTTTTTGAACTGGTGCAACGTGTTGCCCTAAGTCCATTATTGTTTGATGAGATATGCTGACCTTCTTCTCCTATTGTTGGCCTATACATTTTCGCGTTCCCCGAGTTCAATTTTCAGTCAAAGGATAATAAATTGTCAAATATTTCATAAAACGCGTCCTTTACCTCTTCATTCTTATCTCCCGAGGAAAGTGTATGTTCACAAGTACCATAGAGAGTTTTAGCGGGTATCCCTGATTTTCGCAATTGATATTCAGTCGTCGTATAATACTAACTCCATTCTGCCCAATTTTGTTGATGGTAAAAAATCTTGTTCATAAATTGTGGTATCAGTTGTTAAGTTCAATAGAAGCAAATCCAACTTTCGTTGCCCGATCGTAAAATATCTTGGACACTGATTACGAAACAAGCTATCGAGGGAGCCTTAACCCTCGAGGTGGCAGATCGAGGAATGCCCGTCAACATGCTATAGTTGCTGGAGGGTAGGTGAGAAATAAAATATCTCTCACAGACCAAAAAGGCCAGAGGAAACTCCCTTTGCAAATCCGACAGCTTTGGCTTCTCTGAAATATTCGGAGAGGTCCTCGTTTGTGATGGACGTTTAGGTCTGAGAGTTCATTAGAGAAGCCGGGGGACGAGCCTATTCTGGTCAACGGTGGCTCTCAAGTCTTCCACGAAGATTAAGACATTAGTGTCGGGTGACAATTGACTTAAAAACCAATAGCTATTTTATATGTATTAATCATGAGGCACAACATAAAAGAAAGAGATCTAAGGCGAGGGTGTCCCCCTCAAGTTCCGGCGATGCGTATGCATCAAGGTCTGAAACAAATATTTCCTAGGAAACTCCTTACCTCCCAACTTAGGTTACTATTAAGCCATGAAACTGAAAACTCCCATTAAGATAAAAAGACCCCAAGTGGAAAAAATTGAATAGCATGAACTATAAACGGATAAAGAAAGTACCCTAGAAAACATGCTGTGAATTACTTGCGAAAGACCCCCTCGCGATCAGACTCCTACAGAATTGTGGACAGACTTTGAAAATCTATGTGTCACCGCGCAAAACGTGAGCTAGGGATAAGCAAAGGATCTTCGCACAATGCAAAACATACTTACGATGGAACGACCACATCAAAAACAATGTTGCTGAAAAGAAACTGGCTCCGATGAAGTTGAAGATATACGAGTATACAAGGTGACAAAGAAGACCGCAAGAAGAACAGTAGCTATTGAAGGGAAAAAGCTGGTCTAAACTTTTACCATCGCCTAGAACTAGCCACCGATAATGAGATATAATGTCCAAACACAGACAAAATGATAGTAAATGCTTTAGAACTATAAAATAAAAAACAATGAAGGCGCACTACTTACGAACGATAAGGACAAATATAAAAGGTGGTGCGAGTAGTACCAGGAACTGCTAAATGAAGAATTCCCTAGGCAAACTTGTAATGTAATGTAATCATGCCCAAACCAAAAACCAAAAGCTCTTATACATGTATGCTTTTAAGTAAATTGTATTTCCTGTAGAACTATATACGTCTTCATTTTTCTGGCTCTCGCCCTACACTTCCGGCTCTGACTGTCAACGCGTTACATCCATCAAGATTTCATTAAGTCTTTTTTTTTTTTTATTACTGAATTATAATTGTAAAATTAAGTTGTAATAAAAAACACTTCTTATTACACAACAAAACTGAAGTAGAGTCACTTCTAACGTAAGGACTTGTAAATGAAATTACTATTACAGAAGTTATGATGGAAGAGGTATATCCATAATGGAGAACCACAAAGGTATAGGCCCAGATAGCATACCCGCTGAGCTCTGAAAATCTCTGAAAGGGAACGAAGAGGTACGGCTCTGTTATTCAATAACACCCTGAAGAGGGGAAAGATTCCAGATGCCTGGAGAAAGAGTATACTGATCTCGTTCTACGAGTATAAAGGAGAATATGCAAATTATATATCGAGGTATAAAACTCACATCACATACCCTCAAAATCTGAATATTGTCCCAACTGAACTAAACAGAAAATCAGTTCGGTTTTACTTCTCTCATCTCAGACAATTGAAACGAAATACAAAAAAATTTTGTAGCAATGGAGGAAATCTCTTGAGTTAAACGGATTACGCATTAGCAGAACCGAGGCAGAGTATATGGCATAGATCGCGTCACTCCACCTAGAGTAGATAAATTTAAGGAATCAGTAATCGCGGAAGACGGATCAATAGCAGCCGACATTACACACATAATAAGCTCTACACAACAGCTGTAAGGCCTGCTCTACTCTATAGTAGCGAAGCGTGGGCTAAACCACGATCAAAAACTCTATACCACTGAAATGCGCATGTTATGTTGGACTCTCAAAGACAAAGTGCGTAACGAACACGAAAAGGAGAGCTTAAAAGTAACGCTTATTACTGCGGAGATTACACAGTCTAGGCTAAGGTGGGACGGACATGTTATACGCAGATCCGAAGGCCATGTCGTGAAGCTTTTCCATGGCTACAAAAAAGAGAGGAAGAGGTAGATCACAAAGAAGCTGGATGGCAAATGTCTGGAAGAACATGCAAAAGCTTAGCCTTACAGATGATGATGCTTATCAGCGAAGTGAATAGCGCCGAAAGATTAAGAAAGTCGAGCCCACGTAACTGGAAGAAGCGAGGGCAGAGAAGACTGATTACAGAACGAGGCATTCAAGTCGACGCCGAGAAAATGCCAGCTCTTTAAGCCGACCTGAACCAACTATCCCAAAACAGGTCATATTGTTTTTACAAACCTGTTTTTGGTATCGGCTTTTTATTTAAAAGTAGTCAATCATAATATGAATGTTTCATTGCATTGTCTGACAATACTCCATATTGTTGTATGATATTTTGTGTCAGTGGTGCAGAGCTCAGACCTTCAGTATATAACATTTTGGCCCACGAAGATGCGCCACCTCAATTAAAAAAAGGAAAAACAGGCACTAACAAAACGATAAGTACTCGTATTTAGCAAAAGCTTAACAAAAATGTCTATAGACAATTACCCCTAATGGTAAAAAGAAATATGCGCCCTGTGCAGGGACGGGTTAAGAATATCCCTGCAGCGATACCTCTCGCTTGTCGTAAAAGGCGACTAAAACAAAGGTAAACATAAATCACATCTAGGCAATTTAGAAAACACAAAGGTGAGCCTAGGGACACAAATACCACCATTAAACTGCCCCACAAGTGTGCATGCAAATCAGTGGGTTGACACGACTGGAGATCACCGGTGTTGTAAGAGTAAGATCAAACAAAAAAATCTGGAGCATGCCCGTGTCAAAAAAAAAGGAGGGGAAGAAAGAAAACGGTCAAACCGTAGCATTATGGAAAAGAACGATAAAGGGAAAAGCACTACCCCGCCAGGCGCTACTAATGGTCGTGATCCTGGGACGAGCAGCAATGCTCGGGTCAGAGCTATAGGGTTTCCGGGGGATAGCAAAGTAATGCAACGGCGTAAGCCACACTTAAGAATCGCGAGTTGGAACGTTGGAAGCATGAGTGGTCGCAGCTATGAGCTTGAAGAAATGATGGTTAGAAGGCGAGTAGACATCCTGTGCGTACAAGAGACGAAATGGCGAAACACCGGTAATCGGGCACGTTTCTTGGACGTTACAACAAAAGCCTACAAGATGTTTTACTATGGATTGGAACAAGGAAAAAACGGAATCGCCATCATCCTTGCGGCAGAGCTATTTGGCAACGTCTTAACCATTTCAAAGTCCAGTGACCTTTTGATGGCTCTCAAATTGGTGATGCATGGTGAGGTGTGGAACATCGTAAGCGCATATGCCCCTCAAGTAGGATGCGAACAAAAAGAAAAAGATGCATTCTGGCTAGATTTCCACAACCTTGTCAAAATCATCCCAAAGGAAGAGCTTTCGTTTGTTGGGGGAGATTTAAACGGACATGTTGGGAAGAGAAGCGAAGACTATGAAGACTACCACGGAGGGCTGGGATACGGCACCAGGAACTCTTCAGGTGAAGATATCCTAAACATGTGCAAGTCGTACGGTCTTATAGTGCTAAATACCATGTTCGTCAAACAAAGCCGGCACCTGATCACTTATAGCAACGGCGGAAATGAAACTCAAATAGACTTTCATTTGGTATCCAGTTTCATGAAGCCACGAGTTTAAGATTGCAAGTGATCCTGGGAGGAGACGCGATCGCCCCTCAACACCGTCTCCTCCTGACTGATTTTTTTATGGAGGCGAGTAAGAAGTCAAAGCAGCAAACGAAGGTGTCTGAGAGAATCCAGTGGTATAAGCTGGATAAAGGAAAAGGCGAAGCTTTTATTACCAACATGAAAAACTACCTCTCTTCCATTATCGATGAGGTCGGTAATGAGGAGTGCAGAGCACAAGACATGTGGGATTCCCTACAACAATCTGGCCTGGAGAAAGCCAAATCACTGCTCGGAACATCTAAAGGCCCGTGCCAACACGCAAAAGAAACCTGGTGGTGGACAGACGAAGCCAAAGCAGTGATACACGAAAAGAAAATGGCTTTCCAAGCTTGGTCAAAGTGCTCTTCTACTAATACAGAGGAAAAAGCTCGCCGTGAAAAGGTACATATATAGATGACTTTCGTCTGAAGTGTGGTGGGGTACGCATGTAACGAGGAAAGTTGACTAGCTACTGACATTCGTTTCTTTTCGCTGTTCTATACAAATTATAAAATAAAAAAAAAAAAAAAAAAAAAAAAAAATAATAATGAATTGCATCTGCAATAAAAAAGTTGAACGAAGTGATGTTAAAGTTGAGTGCTTTGAATGCAAAAAACTCTTTCACGGAAATTGTGTTAATGTGTTACCGGTTGATGTAGAGTTTATGAAACGTAACAAAAAAAACTGGAGATGCACTTCTTGTACAGCTTTGCGAAGAAGTTCATTTTCCGGAGATAGTATCCCTGTCCCTACGCATCATAAAAAAACTATGGAAAAACAAAACGTTTATCAACTACCAAAAACAAGTGATAGTGTGACACTAGAATCATTCTATAATGATTTCCTGGAATTTAAAAAAATTAACGAAGACTTTATTTCTCTCATTAAGACCCTTCAAAGGGAGAACTCTGAACTTAAACATAAAGTGAACGCTTTGCAAATAAAAATAAATTCATTAGAACAATCTAATCGGTCTAGCACAATTGAAATATTTAATGTTCCAAATGTAAACAATATGAATTCTTTGCAAGCGGCTTTAAAAGTGGTTCGTGACGGTGTTGGTGTTCAAATAGATGAAAGAGACATAGACCATTGTTACGTTAAAAAAATAAAGAAAAGGAAAAATATTACTGAGCGCGCTTCATCGTCTAATCTCTTCTATAACATTGTCGTTGTAAATCTAACTCGTCGATGTATGAAGGAAGAGATCATGAAAGAGTCAAAAAAAAAGAAACAAAAAATTACTACAAAGCTTTTTGGTGATCATTATGATGGTACGAACATTTACATCAACGACAGCCTAACATCTCAAACACGTCAATTATTTAATGCGGCTAAAAACATAAAGGTGACTAAGCAGTACAAATACATTTGGCTAAGGAATAATATAATTTTTTTGCGTAAGAAAGAAGGAGACGACGCTATCAAAGTGAAATGCTTTGATGATCTTAATAATTTGTGAAAGCTCTTTATTTACTTTTTTTCTTCGATATTATGAATTCACAATCATCAAATTACGCAAAAAATTATAAAAACTCTGGCAAAGATAAACATACCTTATTTGTGCATCAAAATATTCGAAGCATGAGAAAAAATTTTAATTCTTTCTTAGCGCATATAAATGCTTTAAATTTAATATCTGATTTTATATGTTTAACTGAAATTTGGCTTTATGACCATGAATTATCCGAATATAATATTCCTGGTTATGAAATGTACGGCAATTGTAATAACTCTTATAGTTCGGGTGGTGTTGCAGTATTTGTAAAAAAATCATACCAATGCGAAGTAGAATATTTTAATTTAAGTAGCGCGGATATTATTAAATTAATCTGTACTATATATGATGAAAGCTTTACAATTTTTTGTGTATATCGCTTGCATGATTACAGTTTGAGCAAAAATATCTTTATAGAACAAATGGGTGAGTTACTTAAGGATGTTAAAATGACAAACTTAATTATTATTGGCGATATCAACCTTGATATCTTAACTGCTAATTATGATTCTGATAAATATTTATTTATGATGTCGTCTTATGGCTTAGAATCTTTTATAAATGAGCCAACACGCATAACAGAACAGTCGCAAACATGCATTGACCACATATTTGTAAGATTGCATAAGGATGTAAAATTTTGTCTCTCTAGTGCGGTATTGGACTATAAAATTACTGATCATTGTATGGTCAATTTGAATATACAAATAGTGAGTCCTAGTAATTTTGAAAAATATATACCCTTTACGGTGAAACCCCAAATAAACTACTCAAAATTGATAGATTGTCTTAAATTTGAGCAGTGGAAGTTTGTGTATCGCGAAAGTGATCCTTCTTCTGCTTACGACACCTTTATGGAGATTTTAGAAGGACATATTCATAATTCCTACAATGTTATACCTAAATCACGTAGTGTTTCCAAATTGAGACGACTTAGGTCTTGGATTGGAAAAAAACTGCTTAAAATGATATCAAGAAAAAATCAAATAAGGAAAAAATGCCGAAAACATCCTCAGAATTTAGGGCTTAAGCGATATTATATTAAGTTGAGTCAGTCTGTGAAACAAGAAATTGGAATTAGTCGAGACAAATACTATACTGATAAATTATATAAGTGCAAGGGTAATATTAAAGACGAATGGAAAGTGATTGACAGCATTCTTAATAAACAAAAAGATACAGACACTATTCAGAAAATTGAAATAGGACATAAAATAGTTCGTAGCTCGATAGATATCGCCAACAATTTTAATAAGTACTTTACATCTGTTGCTTCAGCTATGAAGCCCTATCCCCCTCAAAGCCCTTGTTCGTGTGATTTATATTCAGATCTAGTTGCAGATGAATTTCAAATGAATAGTTTTGTACTGGAGCCCTTTACCTCTTTCGAAATATATAAAAGAATAATGTCACTTGATAATAAATGCTCAAGTACTTCTGATGGGATAACTAACTGCCTTCTAAAAAAAATTGTTTTCTATGTTGTTGATGTTCTTACGTATATATTTAATATGAGTGTCAGTTGTGGTATTTTCCCTAGATCTCTAAAAGCAGCTGAAGTTATTCCTCTTTTTAAGAAAGGAAAAAGAAGCCTACTGGACAATTACAGACCAATTTCATTACTGCCCACATTTTCGAAGCTTTTTGAGAAAGCAATAAAATATCGTGTGGTGTCCTTTCTAGACAAAAATAAGTTTTTCAGTAGTGACCAATTTGGATTTCGTGAGGGTAAGTCTACGGAAGATGCCATTTTAAAATTATGTAGCGAAATTTGTAGCAGTTTTAATAACAGCAAGACTACTATAGCCTTATTTATTGATATGTCGAAGGCATTTGATATGGTCAACCACGAAATTCTACTTGATAAACTCTATAAAGCCGGATTCAGAGATCAGTCTTATAATTGGTTTGCTTCATACTTATCGGGAAGATCTCAAAAGGTGAAGGTTGATGGAGTTTTCAGCGAACAACTAACATTAGATATCGGTGTTCCACAAGGTTCAGCTTTGGGTCCTATCCTTTTCCTCATTTATATAAATTCCATTTTCAAGCAAGGCTTTACGAGTAATATAACAGCTTTTGCGGATGACATGGCTTTCACATACACAAGCAACACCTTATTAGAATCGATGGTTAAGTTGCAGAAAGACTTACAACTTCTCAGACAATGGTTTGCAAAACACGAACTCCTTATAAGTGACAAAACGAAGCTTATGTTCTGCAATCTTAAAAAATCAGATGCGATAGACTGTGATTTATTTTTTCACTCCACTGCGTGCGAAAAATTATCTATATCTACTCACTCTTGTGGTAGGGTTAATTATTCCCATAATGGTCGCTGTTCATCTCATTGTTTCAAAATTGAAAGCGTAAATTATTTCAAGTATTTAGGTGTAATAATTGATCAAAACTTGAACTGGAAAGCACATGCAAGTGAATTGAAAAAATATATGTTATCCGTTACTCGAAAAATGTATCTGCTTAAACCGTATTGTTCCAAAAAATTACTGACAACTGTATATTATGGCCTCGTTAACTCAAAAATACAATACGGCATTTGTAGTTGGGGTGGAGCGTATTTCAATGTCCTGGATCCATTGTTGATAGCACAGAAACATATTATAAGAATTATTTGTGGTACAAATAGGTTAACTGCTAGTTGGCCATTGTTCTGCACTATGCGGGTTTTGCCGATCAAACATCTTTATATCTATAAGGTTCTTAAAGTGTTCTTTATGCGAAGTGGTTATAGCTCAGTACTTAGAAGTTCCAACTTATATATTTTGAGAGTAAATAACAGAGGTTTAGTCAATATTCCGCATGCTAATAAAACTCACTTTTCGAACTTTTTTACTGTCACAGCACCCAAATTATTTAACCTATTGCCATACGAAATTAGAAATCTAAATATAAGAACATTGTTTTTGAAAAGAGTTAAAAAATGGCTCTTTACATTGGATAATTCAACGGTCAAAAATTTATTAATAAATAGAACGTAGCCAATTTTTGTTCCTTTGCATATATTTATTTTAATTTATTTATTTTTGCTTCTCTATATTATTATTTTTAAGTATAGAAATATAGTTACTCTTACCCCACGCATAATTGCTTGTTAATTTTGTTGATGGATCATTCGCCACTAGTTCTTTAAAGACTACAGAATGACATATATCTTTATTATTACACTAAAAATGAAACTGAATTATTGTAAAATAGTTTATGAACTGTAATAATTAATGGAATATAAATAAAGATGTAAAGATGTAAAGATGTAAAGATGTTGCAAAAGCATTGCGAAGAAGAAGTGTGCCCAATTCAAAGCGAAAAGCATGGACGGCTTCTATCAGGAGTTGGAAGAAATATCGTCTTCCGCGTCTGACAGGAACCAGGCTACCCAGGAGCTTCGACAAAGCAATTTGAACAAAGGAGCAAATATCTTTAAGATAGACGTCCAGAGATGAAGAAATGCTCAGAAGATTCGTTTCCCAAAGTTTATTAACAATGCTGAAGGCCAACTCTTTGTGGAAGACGAAAAAATTCTCCACAGATGGCGACAGTATTGCGAGGAACTTCTGAACGAACAGTTTCCCCGAGTGTACTTTCCAAGAACCGCCCCGAATCATGCCGAAATATCCGACATCACAGTCGAAGAAGTTCGGTACGCGGTTAAAAACTCCAAGAAAAGAAAAGCTGTTGGGCCGGACGGGATACCCTCTGAGTTCTGGAAAAAGATGGGAGACATCGGGTCTAGATGGCTCATGGTTCTTATCTCTAAACTTATGAGAGGCGACACTATGCCTAATCAATGGAGGGAAAGCTATCTTCTTCCATTGCACAAAGGAAAGGGTGATACGCGAAATTGTGATAACTACCGTTCTGTCAAGCTGATGTCGCACACCATGAAGATCGTTGAACGGGTATTAGATAGCCGACTGCGGAAAATAATACGACTATCTGATGACCAGTGCGGGTTTGTCTCGGGTAAATCAACAACAGATGCAATCCAAAGTATAAGGATCATGATGGAAAAGCATCGTGATTCTTCAAAGGACTTGCATATGGTGTTGGTTGATTTCGAGAAGGCCTTTGACCGGCAACCAAGAGATCTTTTATGGGTAGCGCTAAGACAAAAAGGAGTTCCAGAAACCTACGTGCGAGTAATTATGGACATGTACGAGAGAGCAACGACAAGAGTAAGATGCACCGCAGGAGTCACCGAAGAGTTCGCAATCAAAGTCGGTGTACACCAAGGGAGCGTCCACAGCCCACTGCTTTTTATAGCAGTCCTTGATTGCTTGCTTGAAGGAAAAGTGACGGACCCCAATGTGCACCAGCTATTCTTTGCTGACGATGGGGCCATTATAAGTGATGATCAGGCGTCCCTACAACGAGCACTTGATGTGTGGGTGGACATTTTTGAGGGACACGGGTATCGTATTAGTTCAAAGAAGACAGAGTATCTGTGCTGCCCGTTCTCTGACCCTCATCAGCCTATTCCAGACATTTACTTGAATGGAAGAGTGCTTCCCAAGTGTGAAAAGTTTAAATATCTGGGATCTATGATTAATAGAGAAGCAACTTGTGATGACGACATCAAACATCGCGTAAGCGTAGGGTGGATGAAGTGGCGGGAAAACTCCGCCATCTTCTGTGATCGAAAAATGCCCCCTAAGCTGAAAGGGTACGTCCGGCGCTCACATACGGTTCACAATGCTGGACAATGCACAAAAAGTATGAGAGCAAATTAACGGCAACTGAGATGAAGATGCTTCGCATGACAGCGGGAGTAACAAAGCGTGACAGAATTAGAAGTTCAAAGATCCGAGGAAGCCTACACGTAAAAGAAACCATCACAAGAAATATAGAGCGCGACCGACTCAGTTGGTATTGCCATGTTCAAAGGAGAGATCCTTTGAACCCCGTCCAAAAGGCGTTATCAATCAACATTCCAATTTCAACACGCAAAAAAGGCAGGCCGAAAAACAATTGGTGCAAACAAATGCAAAAACACCAGCATTTGATTGGCCTCAGCGATGAAGTAATCCCAAACCGGGAAGCCTGCCGCTACTTTCTGAGGTCAAACCGGCGGACCCCACAAGCGGACCAGTAGGAATGCAGTTAAGTGGGAAGGTTATGGTCCTACACTTCTGACCATAACGACGCCGGGATAAAAAAAAAAAAAAAAAAAAAAAGGAAAAGAAGATGGTACGTGAGTTGCTGAGCATGAATAGACTGAAAGAATGGCATCCTCATCCCAAGCGGTCGAGCATATGAGGGGCAGAAGACAGCATACCAGAGCATATTCCTTCCTATCGAGTGCATTGATCTGTAGCGCTCGCCGTTGAGGCTTAGAAGGACGGACCAAAGATTACGCCCGACCAAAATCTATACCCAACAGAGACTTTCTCTGGATGAATATGGATCTGGCGTTCCGCGCATATCCATTCAACCAAAAGTAGGCATTCTCCTAATTTTTATGGGGGAAATTTGGGCCAACTTCCAAAAGCTTCAGAGCTCAATCGGTGGACACGCGGCATTGTCTTTGAGCTTTTAAGATACGTGTAAGTTCCTGGGTTAGAACGACAAAAAATTACGTGCGCACAGAGCTAACTCAATGACCACAACCCCTCCGCTCGTAAAGTCGGATATATGAAAATAAGTCATTCACAGCATCTGATAGCGTAATGACTAATTTTACAGTCATCCTAAGATAAAATAGCAAAGAAAGCAAACAACTAAATGTTACAATATTATGAGTACATTTACCCGTATGTGTCCTGAATGCTCGCCACTCCACCACTCAGTTCCGTCCTATGTCCTGTTAAAAACACACTATGCTCTACGGTCTGCGGTAATGGCCCATTAATGACTCTGCGGCTGCCAGCCATTTACTACAAAGAGACGCATCACCATTGTTGTAAATGTTTTCACAGGGACGAGTCCGGCCCCCTTCCTGCAATCCTAGTCGGGAAACCCCGGGCATACAGAAGCATATGAAACACAAATGGGATGAAATTTACTTTGGTAGCCTCCCGATTGTTTGTTTCCTTTTTATATTGTTGTATGTTACATGGAGTACGAGTACATACTCGTGTTTATCTAGTTTTAAAATTACAGTGGATGAGGATTTAGAAGCGAAGGCTTTGCATTTTTGTAGCTTTGTGAAAATATGTCTGTAGCATCACAGTAGACATCCGGCATTGAAGTATCATGCTTTACATGTAATTGAGAATGAGAAATTTACAGTCACGCCGTTCTTTTTCAGAGAATTTTTCTTCTTGCAAATGATTTTCCCATCCATCTTTATTTTGAAAGTTTGCAACCCAGCTAACCTAGTAGCAGGGCACTTAAATCAACTCTCGACTACTAGTGCACTCGTTCGTAGTAGTAAGTTCAAGTGGGGAGGCAAAACAAAGAGCTTTTTGATAGCGCTGAAAGAGTTCAATGGCATTGGCGGAATGTTTGAAATTCATTAGCTCTAATTAAAAATGTATACGAAATCGAGCTAGCTATTGGGCGGGGGGAGGAAGACGAAGGAGGCAAGGGTGTTACTGAAGACCGACGTGAAACTAGCGACGAGTCGTAAAAAAAGAAAAACTGTTGATTAAATTTCTGTTTTAATGGAACTTTCAAAGTACTCATTTACTTCACTCCATTTGAAGTGATGGAAGCACTAATGTGATTTTACCGAGCGACAGATATGCGGATGTGTTCAAGTGTGAATTTTCAAAAAAGGCGTCTGTTGTTCAATGCTTTGGGGACAACTCTTTGACTATTAAATGAGAGGACGACACTCGTCCTATCACTCAGCGCTTTAAGTGTTTCCGAGCCTAATTTAATTCTGAAAATATGGCAGTGGTTGTCGCGAGTTGATGAAATTATTTCGGGCTGGTTGGAAAATTAAAACGCGGTAGAATAATAATCACATTGTAATATTAAGTAGTTTAGAAACTATTCATAAAAAATGACATTCACGGCTGAAACTGTTGCTCTATAGACAATGAGGCGCTGTGCTAAGGACAATTAATTTTTTTTAGGATTGACTTCACTAATTTGCTTCGAGTCCCTTTATATTGAGCATGGGTCATTGCGTGGTTCTTCATTCTTCTCAACAGGGTGCATAGTATACTCGTGTGGAAAAATATTCGTCGAAATTTATCATTGGGAGTTCTCAATAATTAAGAAGATTCACTTACGAGAAAAAATAAATAATATAAAGGGTGTTTTTTTATAGAGGTCTAGAACTTTGAAATGGAATAAAACAAAGATGTTTTTTTTAAATTGACATTAAATTAACTTTATTCGAAACATTTTGGGGCGGTACGATCGGCCAAAGGCCATGATCATGTAACCATGCACCCGTTTGCCGATTGTCGTCGTCGTCGTCGTCGCAAGACAGTGTTATAATTTTTACCGTGTACGAATTCAATTATTATAAATAAAGATAATATTCAGTTAAATGAATTAGTTTGTATCGGTTTGTCTTTGTAATGCCAAAAAAAAGGATTAACTTTGCCCGGATATAATTATCTTGGTCCTGGCAATAATATATTCAATGAAGATGAAGTTGTTAATTCCGCGGATTTTGTTGCAAATGTACACGATTTGGAATATGAATTAGCTAATTCTTCTGAGGATATAAGGGAAGCAGATCGCGAAGCTATTAGTAGTTTCATTCGGGATTTTAAACAAACCGGATGTGTAGCAGATTAGCTGGATTTCTTGGAATTGGATTTAAATATGGTGTTGAAAGTGTTTTTGGTGTGCATTACCCGAACATGAGTGGTAAATCGAGGACATTGGCACAGGCAGTATTTGCCCAACGTGAGAAACATATAGCAGATCTTTGGTCGAGACCGGAATTTAAAAGCAGATACGTTAATTTCCAGGCATTTAAAAAGGGTCAAGAAAGTAAACAAATATACGAAGCTTACAGAGCACCACACGGGCATTATTACAAACAAATAAAGGCTGAATACCAATCAACTAATCCAAATTCAATTGTGCAAGATATACCAATAGAAGACGATCAACCTGGACCAAGTGGCATCAATAAACGTCCCGCCGACACCGGATCCGACCCCGAACCCACCAAGTTACTCCGTACTGATTCGGCTGTTGGAGGTGCAGATACAGGCGAGGATTCTAGCGAATTATCACCTGATACTATTAAATTCTTTGAAAATAGTGTTGGTCGTTCTGATACTGGTAACGTTACTGAAACTGCTCATAGAGCGTCGACAGGACTTGCTGCTGCTGTACCAATGGATACGGCAGAAAGTGGATCGTCGCGTGGCCCAAATACGGGAGCAAGATCCGGAGCTAGTGGAATTGCTGGATCGTCGTCGCAGGCCGTTTCAGATTTAACATGGAATACGCCACCTAGTATAGCGTATTTCAAGAAAAGTCGTATTTTAATTACATATGGATATAGTACTGAAAATATACAATTAAATGATCCAGACTATGTAGAATGTGTTACAACACCATTAGCGCTAATTCCTGTTGATTATTTGCCGTTTTATTTAAGTCATTCAGAGTTCGACAGTTTACCTTTTCGTTCAAAAATTGTCGAAGTATCGTGCAGAGTTACGCCATTAGGTACAAGGACAGCATTTGATACGGGCACAACACTTAGTGGTACAGCTACATCAGAATATGTGCCAATTGGATTAGTATGTGAAGGTCTTAATGTTCAATTTTACGGTCGCAATACAGAATATACAGTAGACAGTACAAATCCAATGAAACCAACTGGTATAAAAACAATTGATCCAAAAGAAATGGCTAAGAAATATTACGAACATGTAAATAGCAATGCATTGTGTGTCCCACAACCTATAGAACAATATTATGTACATGAATGGAATCGATCATATAATCCGGATATTCGCAAACTTCCTGAATATCAGGTGCATAATTGTGGTGTTCCTAGAATGGATGAAAAAGTACATCAATTTTTATTAAATCAGGCTGTTGGCCAAGAAATTATAAATTATAAATACAAACCTCAGAATGGATTAATTAAATCCACTAAAGATCTGTTAGAGAAGAATACAAACTCGGAACACATCCGCTTAAAATAGGTTTTATTGAGAGACCGACTTAAGAGTACAATTACATGGGTAATACAACTTTTACATGATCATGTCAAAGGGACTGTGTTGCCAATGCTGTAGATCTCAATATCCAATACCACCTCTCAAAACAGTGCCTTTGAGTATATCTAATGTAAACAATCTATCTCTACAATTAAATGTAAACAATCTATTTGAACAATCCAAGTTTTAAAGATAAATATTCATGCTTTGATTTCTGTAAAATTTTTGTAAGAACATCGGCAATCATATCATTAGTTGGAACAAAGTTTAATACTATCAATGACTTGCTATAAATTTCTCGAATGTAATGGTATTTAATGTCAATATGCTTTGACCTTGGATGAAGAACTGGATTTTTAACCAAGTTCTGTGCGCTCAGGTTATCTCCGTTTAAAACTGTAGGACCTCTTAGTATACAACTGAAACCGACTTCTTCTGCCAAACGCCGCAAATATACCGCTTCCTTCGTAGCTGCGCAAAATGCCATGTACTCGGCCTCTGTACTGCTCAGCGCCACTGTATGCTGCTTCCGAGACTCCCAAGATATAGCTGCCCCAGCAAATAGGAAGACATACCCAGTGTAGGACTTACGATCATTAACGCAATTTGCCCAATCAGCATCTGCGAACCCTTTAAGAGCTTCACCAGTTTTCCTAAACGAAAGTTTGTAATTAATCGTATTAAAAAGATATCTTAAAAGATGCTTAGCAGCTGCCATATGTTCTTGGTAGGGTTCAGCATTAAACTGAGATAATCTGCTGACTGCGTGCTGAATATCAGGCCTTGTTGAAATTGGCAGGTAAATTAAAGACCCGATAAGTGACTGATATTGTTTTGCATCCACCCTCTTGCTTTTCGAATTATCTGGACATTTTCTAAGGACATCTCCTGGATCCAATGGAGTACTGCATTTTCTTGTGGACGTCATATTATGCTGCGCTAGGAGATTTCGGATATATTGTTCCTGAGAAAGACTGATAGATCCTGTACTTTGATCCCGTTCAATGCCTATACCCAAGAAAAAATCTATTGGACCTTTGTCGACAATATCAAAGGCCAGACTAATTGCATGCTTTATGTTGATAACACAGCTTTTCTTTGAACATGCAATTATGAGGTCATCAACATATACAGCAATAATATTTTTATTCCCATTTTCGTTCTTTGTATACACACACGAGTCGGTAGAGCAACGTTTGAATCCGAGAACCTTCAATGTTTCATCCAACTTCTTATTCCACTCACGGCCGGCTTGCTTCAATCCGTAGATAGCTTTCCGCAACTTGCATACCTTTTTGCCACCAGATTCATCTTCAAAATTCTCTGGCTATTCCATATATATCTCTTCCGTTACGTTACCATTTAGGTACGCGGATGAAACGTCCACATGATGGACCTCCAGGTTGTATTCAACGGCTAAAGCTAAAATAAGACGAATGGTCGAGTACCTTACTACGGGCGAGAAAGTTTCCTTGTAATCGAGACCAAAGCGCTGGCTACAACCCTTTGCAACAAGTCTTGCCTTATGGCGAATCGGCTTTCCATCTGTGTCATATTTTATGGTAAATACCCACTTGGATTTAATAGCATGACGATTCGGTGGTAACTCGACTAAGTCCCACGTTTTATTTAACTTAAGAGAATTATATTCACAGCTCATTGCTTGCAGCCATTTGGATGCATCTGGTCCGTTTAGAGCTTCTTTTACTGTTGAAGGGTTTTCACACAGCTTTAAGTCATTCATGAAGTAGTTGTACTTAACAACCTTCGATCGTGGCCTAAGACGTCTCGCCTCAGCTATTTCTTTTTCACAATCACCGCCACTGTCATGGTTTATCCCATCCCTGCCGCTATTCCTTGCATTCTCGTCATCATCACCCATTTCATTGTCATCTGCACCATTTCTATCATCATCCGCATTGCTGCCATCGTCACTTTGACTATCGCCACCTACACAGTCCGTGTTGAAAGAGTCTTCACTATTACTTGATGAATAACTTATATACTTCTTTAGATTTTGAAAATTTTCTTCCCTCTTAGACTCATTGTCCGATAAATCTAATAACACAACATCCTTAGGCTTTCTTTGATTGATGTTAATTGAATTTTCTAAAAACTTAACATCCCTACTCTTATAGACAGTTTTCGTCTTGGTATCATAGAGTCTATATGCTTTGGACTCACTAGAGTAGCCAACCATAATGCACTCTATTCCTCTGGCTTGAAATTTCGTTTTACCTGGCTTTTTATCTAATCTGAATGCCTTACATCCAAAAACGCGTAGATGTCCAACATATGGCTTTCGCCCATACCAGATTTCATAAGGGGTCCTAGAATCGAGCAATTTGGTTGGAGCGCGGTTCCGCAAGTATACAGCGGTGTTTACTGCTTCTGCCCACAAAGAATCAGGAAGATCACTATTAAGAAGAAGACACCTAGCCATCTCTATCACGGTTCTGTTCGCGCGTTCGGCGACTCCATTCTGCTGTGGGGTATACTCCACAGTCAATTGTCTCTTTATTCCCTCTGCGGCCAAATATTTTATAAAATCGGCATTGACGTACTCGCGTCCATTGTCGCTCCTAAGGCATTTAATTTTGCAAGAAGTTTCACGCTCAACCTCTGCCTTAAATGTCTTGAATGCGTCAAAAACATCAGATTTAGCTTTAAGAAAAGAGACGAACACTTTCCGGCTAAAATCGTCGATAAATAATGCGAAATATCTTGCCCCTCCTAATGAAGTGGCTCTCATTGGCCCGCATATATCTGTGTGGATGATCTCTAAAATCTGTCGACTTCGAGTCTCTTTTAGTTTTGGGAATGCTGAACTACATAACTTCCCTCTATAACAAACTTCACACTCGATTTGTTCTGGAACACGAGTATTATTCAAATGTAATCCTTTTACCATTTTTTGTTTGTATAAATCATGCAAACTCTTACAATTCAAATGGCCGTAACGTGCATGCCACAATAAAAAATTATCAAATTTAGTCATGCAGAACACTTTCGCATTATGTTTAATATTTAACAAATAAATATCACCACATTTTTTAGCATGCAAAATAAGGTTATTCTTATCATCATAAATGCCTGCACCAGAATTGTTGAAACGAATATAATAGTTTTTCTCAGCAGCTTTGCAAATAGAAATAAAATTCGTTTTCAATTGGGGAACAAAAAGCACATTTTTAAGTTCTACTGTCCGATCGTCTGTTGCAATTAGAACTGATCCAATGCCCTTCGACTCAATTGCATAAGCTAGTTGAACTTTCTCTGTGTGTAATCGTATTGACTTGAATAAGCTTTCATCGCAGCACATATGGCAAGTTGAACCACTGTCCAACACCCAATTGTTCCTACCCAATATATAGGGTCCGCCAAATAACTTTTTTTTTTTTGAAAATACTATAAAAAAAAACTACTGAATATTTTCTCAAATTTCTTTTTTTATTTGAAAGTACAATCCTTCCGGTTAATAATGGAAAATAATTTCATTCAAATGGCTGCCTCGGCTGGCCATGCAGTAGCCTACACGATCGGTCCAATTTTTAAGCACATTATCGATTGTGTGCAGCTGTATTTCACCAATGGCTTCACGAATATTGTCCTTTAAAGCGTCAATTGTCTCTGGCTTGTCGGCGTAACACTTATCTTTGACGGCACCCCACAAATAATAGTCCAACGGTGTCAAATCGCAGCTCCGAGGTGGCCAAACGACATCAGCTCTGCGGCTGATATGGCCCAATTATGCCTCTGGACCAAAATCCGCACCAAACAGTGGCTCGTTTTGGGTGCACCGGCTTTTCAATGTATGCGTGCGGGTTTTCTGTGCCCCAAATGCGACAATTTTGCTTGTTTACATACCCGCCAAGATCAAAATGAGCTTCATCTGAAAAGATGATTTTTTCATTTTTTCACATTCTGCAACATTACCATGATTTTCAAAGTAATGTCGCAATATTTCCCAGCGTTGTTCAAGCGTATACACAACCATATTCGTTCAGCGGAAGGATAAAACTAATTATCTGTTAAATCAGACATGAGCTAAGTGTTACCATTCACGAAATAAGCACTACTTGAAAAAAAAAACGTTAGATGGCGGACCCTTTAGAAGAGCTGTGCATGTTCAGCATACCAAATGATGATGTCACATTTTTGTGAGAAGAGCTTTTCGGTATTGTACATGATGATGCAAAGTGTCCCCTTCTATGGCAATTATAACATTTGCCTTTAACGCGATGTTTGCTTCTCGCCTCGTGTGCTTTCGGCTGTTGCCGTATAAGAAATGCAGACCCACTTCCGTCTTGCGGATTTTCTTCACGTCGCTTTCCTTCTTCCAAGAGCTTTGTTTTCAGCACACTAAGAGAAGGCAAGGTATCTCTCGACTCAATCGCAACGACAAAATTTTCGAAGCTTTTTGGAAGGCTAGATAACAAAATGATCGCGAGCAATTCATCTTGGAGCTTTATGTCGACTTCGATTAATTTATCGGCCGTATCAAAAAAATTGGTTAAATGATTGAAAACTGAACCACTTTCATCTAATTTTAATGCTACGAGTTGCTTAAAAAGAGTTACCTTCCTAGCGGGACCTCTAGGTTGATGGATGTCCGATAATTTTATCCATGCCTCCCTCGCTGATTTGCAGTTCTTGATATAGCTTAGCTGCGTTGACTGTACACACAGTAGAATGGTGGCAAGAGCCTTCTCGTCCTTCCTTATCCAATTGGCGATGGTGGCAGCATTCTGATCTTCACTTGTTGGTTGTGGCTTAAGGCTTTCTCCGGAAACATGTGGCCAAAGTTCAGAATGAATAAGGACCGACCTCATCTGAATTTTCCACGAATCGAAATTATCATTGGATAATTTGTCAATTTGATATAAAGACGAACTCATTCCGCGACAAATTAACAAATAATTTATTATGTACGAATTTTCTTTAAATTTTTGCTTCAACTATATTATATTGACTGACTTAAAAAAAACGTGGATGTCCTGGGCCCATAACCTTTTGTTAGAGAAGAATACAAACTCGGAACACATCCGCTTAAAATAGGTTTTATTGAGAGACCGACTTAAGAGTACAATTACATGGGTAATACAACTTTTACATGATCATGTCAAAGGGACTGTGTTGCCAATGCTGTAGATCTCAATATCCAATAAGATCATTTTGTTCCATGGAATCGCAGAGGTGATTCAGTAGAAACAACTTTTACAAGACCAAGATCGATGCTATTACAGTTTTTTAATCAAGCTGGCAAACCTGTTATTGGCGACGTCGGCCTTGGCGCAGATAAAGATTCGTAAACCTTGATCAATCAGATCGTTGAAAATTATTGCCGTAAAATTGAAAATTATGGCGCATTTCATCCAGGTCGTGGTGCAACAACCTTTAAAGCACAACCACAAGTTCATGTTGGCCTTGTTGTTACACCACAGTTAAATCCAGGTACAGCCAACGTATCATATTTAAACAGTGCATGTTATTGGAAAGTTGAATGCGATTGCAAGGTTATATTTAATGTTGTTAAGAAATTCTATAAGGTTTTTTTATTATTTGCTTTAAAGTTTTTTATAATTGAATTTAAACTTTATCACTTTCTATTGTATTATATTCATTCAGCTATTACATTCATTCATCTAATACATTCATTCAACTATTACATTCACTTACCTATTACATTCTTTTATATTAATTGTTCACATTGCCATTTGTCAATAAATGTACTCACTTCCTATTGAATTGTCAAACGCAACAGTCGCTTTTTCCTTTAAGTCACGTTTTTTTGTAACAGGTTATGGGCCCAGGAGCCGTAACCAGGAATTTTAAAACAATTACTCGTCCGTTTTTAAGTATAACTGTATTTTATAATGAGTAATTTTTCGGGAAAAATCCCATTGTTTAATGGGGAAAACTTCGGCACATGGAAGCATCAGATGGAGGCAATTTTACATAAGAGCAGGCTGTTAAAGGTGGTGACTGGAGCTGAAAAGAAGCCGGAAGATGCAGCGAAACTGGAGGAGTGGAAAAATAAAGATTTGGATGCAAGATGTGAAATTATTATTTCTATGGAACCGGCACAGGTATCGCTGGTAAAAGGAATAAGTACTTCGAAAGGAGTGTGGGATTTCCTGGAGGAAACCTATAACAGAAAAAGTACGCGACAAAAAGTAGAGGAATTCCGTAAGTTAATTAATCTAAAAATGCATGCACATATAGAAATGGAAGTTCATCTGATTAATTTTAATTTAATTGTTGATCGACTACGGGAGATGAATGCCAAATTGGACGATGACTTGTTGGCTGTTCTGTTGCTGGACAGTTTACCTGAAGCATATAAGGAACTCCAAGCAGCTTTTGACGCATCGTTGGAATTCCCCACTATGGAAGTGCTGCGTGCCCGCTTGCTTGAATTTGCTGATAAAAAAAGGGAAAACAGCGAGGGAAGAGATAACGCGTTGAAAGTAAGGTTCAATTCAAGGAAACGTGAACAACGACGTTCAGGTATGCCAACCGCTGTTTTTAAGTATAACTGTCATCGTTGTGGTCAAAAAGGACATATGAAGAAGGATTGTCATGTGAATTTAGCAAAAAATAGGTCACATAGGTCAAATTTTTCAAATGAAGATTTTCTAGAAGATAACGGATTCATGACATTGGAAATTTTAAGGGAAAAGAGTGATGTAGTCCAGGCCGTTACTCATACTGTTAAATCCGTTAAGCAAGATTCGGAAAGAGACAGTTGGTACATTGATAGTGGTGCTACCTCACATATGTGCTGTAAGGAGGAGCTTTTTACAGTTCTAAATAAAGATTATACAGGTGCAGTTCAAGTAGCAAATGATAAGCTTTCTGAGGTTAAAGGCATAGGAACCGTAGCGGTAAATGTTAATTTGAATGGTAGTCCGAAAACTGTTTTATTATATAAAACACTCTTCGTACCTGAGCTTAGAAGTAATTTGATTTCTGCGAGTAAAGCTACTGACAATGGATGTAAGGTTGTAATGAAAGGAAAACATGCAGTTATTTGGAAAAATGAAAAAATTCTAATGAAAGCAGTTAAATCAAACAATCTATATTTGATCAATTGTTTAGGAAATGTTAAAGCATTTAGTGTATCACATAAAGAAAATAACTTAGAACTATGGCACAAACGTTATGGCCATCTTAATATACAGTCGCTTTTAAAACTCAAAGATCACCAAATGGTACTAGGATTACCCAATTTTAATAAAACGCCATTTAACTGTGTTTCATGTATAAAAGGGAAACAAACTAGGCTACCCTTTAAAGCTAAAACCGAAAAATCGTCCAATGATTTATTGCAACTTGTCCATACAGATTTATGTGGGCCTATGTCTGTTGAATCAATAGGAAAAAAAGTATATTTTGTTACATTTATTGATGATTGGTCAAGAAAAGTTTTTGTTTATTTCTTAAGGAAAAAGAGCGAGTATTTGAAAACATTTCAAAATTTTAAAATATTAGTAGAAAATCAAACCAATAAAAGAATCAAAGTACTCCGCAGTGATAACGCGTGCGAATTACTGAGTTCAGATTTTTCTGAATTTTTAAAGGACAATGGCATAAAACATCAACTATCAGCCGAATATACACCTCAACAAAATGGTGTAGCGGAGCGTATGAACCGAACCTTGGTTGAAATGACGAGATGTTTTATGATAGAAGCAAATTTACCAAAATATCTATGGGCCGAACTTATCCATACATCCGCATATATACGTAATCATTGCCCAACATCGCTCAATATAAATAGAATACCTGAGCATTTGTGGACCGGAAGAATACCAATCGTAGGACATTTTAGAAAAATTGGTTGTCGAGCGTTTGCATTAAATAAAACTATTTCTAAATCTAAATTAGATGCAAAAAGTGAGGAATTTGTTTTAGTTGGCTATTCAGAGGAATCCAAGTCATATCGCTTATGGAAAAGGGGATCACAAAAGATTGTTAAAAGCCGAGACGTTCGTTTCATAGAGGACTCTTCTAAAGAGCAGGTCACCGATAGTTCTTATGAATTTCTATTAAATGATCGGAAGTCAAATGACAATATGACGGATAAGATCGATTATAAAGGCGATAAAGATGATATAAAGGAAAATGAAGAAATAGAAGAAAACAATTTTGAAAATATACTTTCGGAATCTGAAAATACTAGAAATGAAATTAATGAAAATGAAATCATGAAACCAAAACAGGAAAATGTAACGAATGAAAATATAAGGGATAGACTTAGGCCGCGGCATCATTTAAAGAATGTAATTGAAGTTGCGCTCCAAACGAGTTCATTTTCAGATCCAATAAATTTAAACGAAGTTCATAACTCGCCGTATGCTATCAAATGGTATGAGGCTATGGATGAAGAGTTTAACTGTCTTATGAAACACAATACTTGGACTCTATGCGATTTGCCAGTAGGACGTAAAGCCATTGGATGTCGATGGGTATTTCAGTCAAAACGCAAACCAGATGGGGGCATCGATCGTTGGAAAGCTAGGTTGGTGGCCCAAGGCTATTCTCAAAAATATGGAATTGATTACATGGAAACGTATGCACCTGTTATTCGACAGAGTTCACTTCGACTTATCTACGCCTTATCTGTGGAGAATGATTTACAACTTCATCAGCTGGATGTAACAACAGCTTTTTTAAACGGAAATTTAGAAGAAGAAATTTACATGAAACAACCAGATGGATTCGTTGATATGAGTAAAAAGGATAAAGTATGTAAACTAAACAAAGCTATATATGGATTAAAACAAGCAAGTAGGCAATGGCACAAAATTTTAGATGAAAGTTTAAAAAACTTGAATTTTAAACAATCAAATTATGACCAATGCATATATTACAGAATTGACTGCAATGAGATTACAATTCTCGGAATATATGTGGATGATATTGTTGTTGCATCCAATAGTAGTAATATTGTTCAACAAATCAAAAACCATCTTTCTAAAAGTTTTGAAATCCGTGACTTAGGACAACCAACATTTTGCATTGGATTAGAAATTGAAAGAACTCCTGAAACTCTCTCTATTTGTCAAACACATTACATCAATAAAATTTTATCAAAATACAATATGCAGAACAGTAAATCATCTAAAATACCTATGCAAGTTAAGCTTAAATTGGAAAAGGCACCTATTATACCTGGGGAGCGAGTAGCTGTCGACGTACACAAATATCAGGAGTTAATTGGATCACTCATGCATCTAGCAGTATTTAGTAGACCAGATATTGCTTTTAGCGTCAGTTCTCTAGCTCAATTTTTACAAAATCCGAAAAAACAACATTGGAATGCTGCACTTTATTTATTACAATATTTAAATTCTACAAAAACCGCCAAAATAGTTTATAAAAAGGCTTCATCTTTTTTAAAGGGTTACGTCGATGCTAGTTGGGCCGAAGACTGTAATGATAGGAAATCTCAAGGGGCATTTTGTTTTCTATTTGCAGGGGCCGCAATTAGCTGGGAGTCGAGGAAACAGCGCACCGTAGCAACATCTAGTGCCGAGGCTGAATATATCGCACTCTCAGAGGCAGCAAAGGAAGCGTATTCACTCCGTTTTTTACTCAAGGAGTTGAATGTTAAATGCGATGAGCCTACTACAATATTTTGTGACAGTCAAAGCGCACAGCATATAGCTAACTATGGCGGAAAACATTCCCGAACAAAACACATTCATTACAAATACCATTTTATAAGAGAAGCAATCGAAAAAGGGGCAGTTCAAGTTAAATACCTTCAAACAGATCAAATACCAGCTGATGCTCTAACCAAGGCTGTTCCTAATGATAAACATCGATACTGTTTCACTACTTTGGGAATGCAATTTTAAAACTTATTAGCTTCAAAATTGAGGAGGAGTGTTAAGAAATTCTATAAGGTTTTTTTATTATTTGCTTTAAAGTTTTTTATAATTGAATTTAAACTTTATCACTTTCTATTGTATTATATTCATTCAGCTATTACATTCATTCATCTAATACATTCATTCAACTATTACATTCACTTACCTATTACATTCTTTTATATTAATTGTTCACATTGCCATTTGTCAATAAATGTACTCACTTCCTATTGAATTGTCAAACGCAACAGTCGCTTTTTCCTTTAAGTCACGTTTTTTTGTAACAAATGTTAACTCAGCATTTTCTAAAAATAACGCAATCAGTTGGCCACTCGAAGTTACATTTGTTGAAAATGCCGATCAGAATTATACAGACGGACAATGTTTATTCGGTAATACGGATACAAAAAGTGGAAATATTAAAAACAAAAATAAAAAAAAGATTGACATGTCAAAACACGTTTCTGATGACGTTGATTACGACTTCCTTGATATCGAAACTGGAAATTTAAAGTTATAAATAAAAAGAGTAAAAATTTATTTTGTTTGTGTTTTATTTATTCAAGAATATTATATTTTTCCATTAGCTTATATGTAGACAATGGATGTGGTTTCTTATTTAATAATTTTAAATCATTACATGGTTTCCATACATATGAAAACATGCGTCATCTAAACGCATCATCTTTTGGAAAAACATCATTATTAGAAAGTACAATAAGAGGTGTGCGCGTAATCACTGCATCTGGCGCGTACTTTACTTTGGCATTAACAGTGTCGCCACCCAATATCATTTTCAGAGTCTCTGTAGCACATGGTTCCATTATTGGTTCGTTCCATAAGATGATACGCCGATCAACACATTCCATAAGTGGAAAACCGCAATACCTATTAAAATTTCCCATTTGCCCAAAATTAATAAAAAAATGAATAAAAGGATCAAAAAAAAAAATTTTACCAGCATTAGGCGCTGATAATATAAACATAGTATTTTTTTTGGGTATTTTTTTATCAATTACACATAACAAATTTTTTAAAAATTCTCTTATTTCATAAATATTATTATTGAACTGAAATTCTAAAAGTTTACTTAAAACTATTACAGAAAAGTCAATGTTATAATAATATTCTGAGATATTACCAAGTGGAGCATTGAAGAGAAGATGCTGTGGTTCACATGATAAAAAATATTTGTATAATTCGCTAAAAGATAATTCATTATAAAAATTATTAACTATTTTTACACAGTTTCTTAAAAACACGCTATTTATATCATAAAACTTAAAATTACCCTTTAACCATACTGAAGTTGAAATTATGTGTGTTACTAGCGCTGTTGGCCGCCGTAGAAGAAATTGGGTGATCGTATCACCCTTTCCTCTTTTCTAATCCCTGGAATCTTCTTTAAGTCCTGGGCCGCCATTTGTAACAGTTTCGTTATTAACATCTCCTTGGGGTCCACACCCGAAGAAGTCAGGAAAGTTGTTCTGTAGGTGGCCTCCTTCCACCAACGTTCCTTCGGTATTCCTGATATCTTCGAGAAGTTGAAGACATCTAGTTTTACCACCCGGTATCCACATTCTCCTGGCGTGCTCCATGTACACAATGTGTCTCCGTCCTTTTTGGAGATAACTTGCGAGATGCACCCAATGGTCGAGGTCGAACTCGTATGTGGGAACAACCCTTCTAGAGTATCTCCTTCCGAAGAACCCGCATTCCCTGATATATTCACCGAATCCACATCGACAGCTAGAGTTGCTGTAGGCGCAGTCGTGCACGATGTGGAAATGGTTGTCATGATGGGCGATGAACAGGAAACTTCTGCCAAAACCGCTATGAATTCGTCCGTTATCAACTCGCAGTCCTCTGATGGGAGACAATGCTCCGTAAACGTCGTGTAATACGCGCTTACGGAGAGGTTTCTGACGAAATCCTAGGAAAAAAATGGAAATATAATTAAATTTAAATTATTTTTTACAAATTTTATCTTACCTTCAGCGAACAATTCTTTAAGTCTATCTTTTGTCGTTGGAGACTTTCTCTGATATTCGTAACCCCGAGCTGTATCTCGTATATACTCCTCTTCAGGTCATATCTCTTCTCTATTATAGCTTTGGTCACGACCCTCTTCAGTATATCGACTGCTGTTACCAAAAAGTCCGACGACCATAGAATGAGAATTATACTCAGAAAACTGAGCATATTGTCCTTGAGATCCTGTTCTGCTATGATTTCTTCTATTGATTTCTGCTTCTTCTCCGGTATTTCTCTTTTCTCCATGGCTTTCCTCTTCAATAGAACTTTTTTTCGAAAATCTGCTAGATTCTTAATGGGTTCCTGCTGATTTTCTCCACCTATAGGATGTTCTTCTATGAGGAAAGGTTGCGAGCACGGGATCGAATCATTGTCCGATGATATCACTTCTTCTGTCCCGACTGTTTCCTCTCTTACTTCTTGACCAATTTCGATTGTCTCCTTCGTAATTTGTAGGTTCTTCCTTCTTGGGTTCGGCATTTCTATCTGGACTATAATTATAACTGCAAACGCTACTTTGAGGGCTGTAATTGTAAGAGCAAACAGAACTTTCAGAATTATCTTGGTTAGATTGGGTATACTGCTCGCTTGACTTGAACATTATGAAAAAGATATTCAGAAGAACAAGTATTTATACTCGCAAAAATGTGCACATGTAAAATGATAACACTGTCTTGCGACGACGACGACGACGACGACAATCGGCAAACGGGTGCATGGTTACATGATCATGGCCTTTGGCCGATCGTACCGCCCTTGAAGCGTACACTCTTAAACCTGCACGAATTATAAAAAAAATTTCTTGAAATGTTCGCGATGGTTGAGCTAAAACAATAGACAAAAGCATTCAAGAACTTGATTCAGGATCTTGTTGTGATACTGCTTACAAAGTTGATATTGCTACACACTAACGGAAACAAACCTAAGCCAAAACAATTGCTGCTGTATTGCTGCCTGGCCATCATTCTACAAAGTTCTAGCTTGGTAGAAGTGATGAAGATAATATGAAGTGTGTTCAAAAAGTAACAGGAATTGAGTAATTTCGCGGGTTGTGCTGGTCCAATGAGCGCATTCTAAAGGTATTTTCATGTCTAAAGGTATTTTTCAACAAGCCGGTTTGAATTTGGGATATAATTTTGCTATTTTTGATTGGAATAAAGGGTAGGATATGTTTAAAATTGTTTTCGTGGACCAAATGGAAATAAATAGACGTTACTCAAGAATCGATAAATGAAGTCAATATCGACGCGGAACTAATGAAATGCGCCATTACAAGTACAGGCATTTTGTATCATTAAGATCGAAAAAAAACAGCTTAATATGTGCAGTCAAATGTGAAGGTCATGTCCATTGTATTTTTCGATTATAGTTCCACAAGGTCAAAAGATCAATAAGTAGTACTATCGACAAGTGCAATGTCATGCAAAAAACGGCCAAATTTGTTGCCAAAATGTTAATAGCTCACAATAATGAACTTGTACTCACCTCATGTCGTGCTTGTAAATATTTGAACACAAACACAGCTGTCATGCCCGAACTTATTCCAAGAAATATAGACAAGCCGAAAGGGCCGTCGTTTCGCAAGCATTGATGAGATAAAGTTAAAAACTAGAAATCCCCGTTAAAAAAAAAATAGCGGATTGTCTTCAAAAGAGAACACAACCGTAAAAAATGGAATCTTACCAGAGCCCAAATAGTCTTCACAGATGAAATATAATTCTTAAGTATATTTTGCCGACAAGATGCTGACTTCGTTAAGCATAAAGTTAAACGCTTTTGAAACTTCAGTGCCGTTACTCAAAGGTTCCAAGATATTCAGATGCTAATCAGTTTGCAATCCAGAATGTGGCTCAAACGCTATAAACGGAATCTATAAGTGGGTCATCGCGCAAACATTCATTCATGCTGATGCCTCAATCGTTAGGGGAAACCTATATCACTGAGAACTGGTAAATAGCCAACAGCGAAATACAATGTCTTGATCCAACTATTTTGTAACATTGCGATTCTAAGTCGAAACTTACAACACAAAACTATTTTTAATCAATTCGCCCCACGGGTTATCAGTTCATTGACTAGACAATAGTCCACAGCCTGCATCGCCCTCCTGATGTACAGTATAAACAAAAGTCTGCGCACTTTGTGCGTGGTGTGTAAATAATCTCTCGTAGTTCCACTCGATACTTTCACCCGTCGTGAATCAAGCAAACAAACAGAAGAAGCGAAACAGAAACAGACAAGAACGATTAACGTGTAATGCAGAGATTCAACAACGAATCCCATCACTCATGCTCACCGGAGTATCGAAGGAGGACGAATAAATCCATCTGCGGGTTTCAGTTCTACAGACTGAAAAGGTGAGTATCAGGTTTGGAAACTGGTTATCCGCATGGAGTTGCAAGAGGAGCGAAACGATGACCTTTCGCATGAACTCTCCCTATCTCCGGTTTCACCATGGAATGCAATCGCACAACTTGCGTGACCGCTTGGTTATTCATAGTTGCAGATTAACAAGCGATTCATGTTCTTTTTGTTTTTTCTTTTTCATAGACCAGATACCATATTATTGATCGAGCGGAGCGTAGCGGAGCGAGAGCAATCACCCACTTTTTGGCCTAGCGCGTGCATGTACGGGGAATATAGTGGTCCGAAAACGATTTCGGACTAATCTTGTACGCACTAAATGTAGATATCGGCTATAACCACACATGTGTGCAGCATGTCATTCGATAGATCTAGGTCTGTAGATGAGCCATAAATTATCAAATGAAATTGTTTGATTGAAAAATAGTGAGAAATAACGAAGTAAAGTTTAGAAAAGTGCCATGCGGAGCGAGAGCAAGGTTGATAAAACAACAAATTTGCTCGCTCGATCAAAAATTTTCAGTAGCGGAGTTAAGCCCGCGCATACTGATCTGCCTAGTACGACACTTGCGAACAGACGAGTCTTTTATTATCGGTTTTGTTCTTGTTTTCTTTCTTATCAGCTAAGGAATTTGGAATCTTTTCTCGTCGATAAGAATCTTGGTATTCAGTAAGACACTAAGACTGATTGCGCCGCATGTGACTACGTTTCACCTGCTTCCACTTTCACACATATACATATATTATATATCTCCCGCCTCCCGCCTTGATTTATAGATCAAATCAAACACAATAAAAACGTCACACAAGAGTGCATGATTGTATCGATGTATCATAAGAAGCACATGAAATCCGAGAACAGTTTACGTTTTCCCTCACTGCGAGTACATTAATCATCACTCACCAGCCACTTGTGCTTTCTTCAAGCAATTTAGTAACAATCTATTGGCTTCTTAATAAGAGACTCAAGAACAAAACACTTCAATTAGGAAGCACTTACGAGTGTGCCGCCACATTGCACTGGCCTTTTGTGACATTACCTTTGAAAGAATTCCGATGGAATTTCACAGAAGAAAAATTGACTTTCACTCGGTTAACGCTGATTGTGTGGCTCGGCGGCAAGTTGCACAGTGCACGAGTACGTGTGTGATGGCGACACCGTGTAAAGCGTGTGAAGAACCACCTTCAAGACAGTCTGATGCGAGACTGAAGAAAATGTTTTGCTTCGACTTGTTGGCGCTGTGGAATTAATTTTAGATTGGTGGATCGGCAGTCGGTATTACCACTGGCAATGCTCGTTTACTGAGTGAAGAGAGACGCTCTCTTAAGGTGATCGGTTTCTTCCTATAGGGTGCTATATGCGACATGGTTTAATTTATTTTTATTTTAATTTCGTTTTTGTTTGTTAATCTGATTAGCTTCGTTTAGTTAGATGTCCACTCGTAATTTTGAGTAGTGATCAGCATTGACCTCTGTTCCCAATCTTTACTTTTGCTACTGAAAAAGAAGGCACGGAAAAGATCGACAAGAAGAAACGCTACTGCCAGAAACGGAAACATAGGATGGTACACAGCCGGAACGAGAATAAATTAGGATGGTATGTCCCAAGTGAGTTCCGAAGATTCCTAGAAAAACATTTTTTTAGTGGTTTGAACTCATTATTATTGTTTTTGTTCTATTCTTTTATTTTAATTTAAATATAACTTCTAGCATATGACCGCCACGGCTGGCTCGAACGTAGTCTAATCTGGAGGTCCAATTTTCGACGATTTTTTCCAACATTTTTGGCCGTATATCGACAATAACGTGGTGAATATTGTCCTCTAAGTGATCAATCGTTTCGGGTTTATCGGCGTAGATTAGCGACTTCACATATCCCCACAGAAAGTAGTCAAGCGGCGGTAAATCGCACGATCTTGGAGGCTAATTCACGTGTCCGTAACGTGAAATTATGCGGTTACCAAACGTTTCCTTCAATAAATCAATTGTGGCACGAGCTATGTGACATGTTGCGCCGCCTTGTTGAAACCACAGCTCCTGCATATCATGGTTGTTCGATTGATGAACGAAAAAGTCAGTAATCATGGCTCTATAGCGGTCACCATTGACTGAAAAGTTCTGGCCAGCATCGTTTTTAAAGAATTACGGACCAACCCATAAAGCACACCAAACGTTCAGTTTTTGTGGATGTAACGGTGCCTCAACATACACTTGAGGATTATCATCACTCCAAATACGGCAGTTTTGTTTATTGACGTATCCATTCAACCAAAAGTGAGCTTCATCGCTAAACAAAGTTCGCTTATGGAAATTGGGATCAACGGCAATCTTGTTTTGGGCGGTCGTATGCCAGAAATTATATTTAAATTATAATGTTAGATGATTATCTTTCCAATAAAGTCAATTTCATGTCAATTTAAAAAAAATCATCTTTCTTTTATTCTATTTCAAAGTTCTATACCTCTATAAAATACACCCTTCATAAGGCGCGTCCCAAAATGATAGTGCCATCCTCCAAATTTTATGTGCAAATAATTCGACACAAGTACGAGCAACACTAAGCAACTTTTGCCGTGGTTCGCAACGTTTTTTTGCTTTTCTACCTTGGCCAGAGATTCGGTAAAATATGTGAAGAAAAATTAAAACCCTCATTTCCATTGGAAAATATGTTTATTGAAGAAAAAAAGAAATAAAACTCAATTTTGAAGGGAATCATATTTAAGAAAATTATTTTAAGGATTTTTGTCATCTTGCTCGTCTCTTATAACAATACGATGAATGATCTCGTTTTAGTGTCCAACAAAAAAACTGCAAGTTTTCTCATAGACCATTTTCCTGGATATCTTTTTTCCATCTCCATGATGTCTTGATGAAATCTTTAGTTTGTTCGTCGAGATGGGAAGGAAGGAAATTTCTTTCTATTCCCCAAACCACTGCGACCAGTGTAGGTCTATTGTGCCTATTAGCACAGAATAAATAGTATACAGAAGTCGCATCTCGGCCTGCGATGATTTTTCACTTTATGGTGCGGGCGGAACAACTGAAGGGAAGATCAAGCAACGAGAGAGCAAGCATGATCAGAGAGTAACAACCAGAGAGCAGCCACGATCAGAGAGAATCAACGAGAGAGCAATCTTAAAATGTTTATGTGTGTGTGTGTATTGTGTTTCTATCCAACGTCGTGAATGCACGTGGTGTTGACAAAATTTTGTTTCAAGTTTTAGATTTCTATATTTAGTTGTCTTCAGTTGAAAGTTGCGCTTGGTATTCGTACGCGTACTTTTTCGATGTACATAAACTAAAAGGGCCGGTGTGGCATTTTTGCATTTGGATTTTATCAAGTTTTTTATACCAACAGTTTGTGGTTGTGTGTCAAAAATATTGCTAAACACTGTAATATGTTTCTTGCTAATTTCCAAGAAAATTTGTGAAGGAGCAACGAGGTTACCAAAATCTTTAAGAGAATTGTAATTTTTATGAAATATGAAAAGTTCACTAGGAACTGTTAATACTTCGTCTTCTTTTCTCAATATAGAAACACAAATATCGCAGTTAATTTTCGGTATCATTTTGTTGACGATATAACCTATGAAGTATCTTAAAGACGCCAAATCGATACTAAATTCCGAACAATTCTGAAAGTCATCATTTAATACGAAATCATCAATGATTTCTATGTTAATATCTATTTCAGAGTTTTCGTTTCGACTGAGTTCTTCATTATTTGTATCAGCTAAGTCCATATTTGACACAATATTTGAAAGCGTTTCAATTGTGGTATCACTCAGCTCTTCACAGTTACTATAAGAACTCAACTGCACTATATTTGCAGACATTAAGCGTGCTAATAAAGTGTTTTATCAGCAACTGAGGGGTTAATATTATTTCCACCCTTTTGTCTTACAACCGAGAACATATTTTCGAGCTTATCTTGGTTTAATGCTTTTGTCATTAAAAAAAATATTTGGGATTTTTTTTGAAATAGCTCGTCTACTAATTGTAATACAGCGTTTACGGTAAATTTCATTCCATCTAAAAAAAATACTTTTTTCTTTTTGTCAACAAATGAGATTTCATTGAGGTATTCAAGGAAGAATTTTATATATTCGTGTGATGGACTGTTAAGTTGAACTGCAGACTTATAACAATTCTTTGAAGATAGCGAACCACTATTTAGGCAGTCAAATATTTTGTCAATATTTCCCATGAAGCATGCCGTAGATAAACAAACTTCTTTTGAGCAACTTTTAAAGCCTACTGTCTCAATAATAGTTTTAATTGCTGCTTGAACAGTCCTACTAAAAATTTGGGTGGCTAGTTTTACTTTCATTTTTTCGAAAGAGTTCGGAAATATGTGCTGGCTTGTAAATTTAAGACACATTTTTGTATTAGATTTGCACTCCATTTCCCATAGTTCCTTAACTACTTTAAAACTAGCAACTCCATTTGGTGTTGTAAGGTCACTGTCTAGTAATGCATGAAATGTGAACAGCGAAAAATAAAACACTTTTGTTTCGAGGTTTCGACAATCGTTAGTATGTACAAAGGTTTATTTAAAATGAAAACGAGATTTAGATAGTTGTTCTTAGCGAGGCGATCGAAAACCAAGTGGACGAGAGTTTTCCTCCCCAGCCACCATCGAGCCACCCACGCACAATCAGCAAGGTAGGTAGGCAGTGCATGAAGAGCACATAAGCGAGAAAATGCCATTTTCGAGATATGAGAGTGATAATTGCGGGAGTGGTATGATGGGAGCTGTTGGGAGAATATTTCGCGGCTCGCTGCAAATACATCAGAAGAAAACGAAGACGAGAAAAATCGAGAGTGTTGGCTGATGGGCTGATGCATGTGCAGCGATCCACGGATACTCTCTCGTTTGTTAATTTATGATATGAGTTAATTTATAATATACAAATTGAAATGAAATGAACGAAAATGAATGAAATAAGCAAGTAGATTAATGTACAGTTTTAGATAGTATTAAAAATGGGCTATCAATATAATAATGTGCAAATAACAACAAAATAGTGTACTATTCTTGAACAGTCACATTGAAGCCAACCATTTCTTAATGATTTGATTGGATGTGGAAAATCATATACATAGTAAGTTTTACTACCATTATACATAAAATAGGGTTTTTCTAAAGTAGCTCCCAATTCCAAGAAACACTTCCTGTTAGAGGACCCTTGGTCACAAATTACAACTTTAACTATGATGCCAAAACTGTTCAAAATTGCTAAATTTCGTAATATTATCTTTTTTAGTAAATCGCAGAAAGTCCATTTTTTGAAACAAAGTAATTAAATGTAAGCGCCCAGTTGGAAAACATTGATTTAATCATAAAAACGCACAATTGTTTACCAATCTGGTTCGTTCTTTCAACCCCATTTTCCTCAAATCCATCCACTAAATCTAATTTGGAATTGTATCGCAATTCCCTTCTAATCGCCATTTCATCCATCAGCAGAATCACATTATTCTTTCCGAACTGGTTCAAATCTAAGCACTTCTTTTTTATTAACTCTAAACCGTTATTTTTAAAACCTGGTTGTAGGGAATTTACAGGGGCCCATCGATAAACAGTAGAGATATGTGGCAAATTTAGATGCAATTTATTCTTCAAAAATTGGTACGTTGACTGTGAGACATAATAAATGTTTTGAACCAAATCTTTTACATCTTGCTTATATTCTTTAGGTCGTGGACTAAGAAGAAGTTTGCAAAATGTTTTGGACTCCTTGCTTATTTGAAAAGAGTCGATGGTTTGAAATACGCTTGATTTTGTTGCTATTTGTTTGCAGCTTTGGAGGTTTTTATATTTTGCTACCATGTCGTAATATTTTTTTCTGTAAAAATTAGCTGATTTCAGATATTTTTCACAGTCATTACAACATCCATCTACGGAGTCACTTGTTCGGCTCTTTTTAGCTGGACAATCAAGCTCCAACAACTTGTAATCTTCCTCAATAACTTCTAAGTTAAATACCGGAACAGCTCCGAATTTCAACTTTTTTTTTACCAATGTCAGAACTTGAGAAGTGATTGGCGCAAATCAACAATTTTTTTGTGTAATCTTTTGTTGAAATATTACATTTTTCTCGCCAAATTTGACCCATAGCTGAGTCATAGGAAGGAAACTTAAACATTCTTATCTTTTCACCATATCGCCTAGATTTACCGCATGTTTTTATGCAGCATCGAATGCCGGACTTTTGGAAAATTTTACCAACAGCCGGTACAGAATCCATTTTTCCTATTCAAAATCGTATGACAACCCCTCAACAATCAATATATAATAATAAGTCCAAAGAATAATCCAAATCGTATGCAAAGTTGTCAACAATTATAAAAGCAACAATTCAAAATCAAAAATAGAGTTAAATATCAAAATACAAAGTAAAAATGGAGTCGATATACAGGGTGTCCCACGAGCAGTGTGCCAAAAAGCTATAGCGTGTAGGTCTGGTCAAGACAAGAAAAAATTCGTATGGGAGGGGGAGGTCTATTCCCTCCCGTTTAGCCGGGAGGGGCAATTTTCTAAAAAATTGACTTAATTTGGAAAAAAAATTATTAAAAATCAACAGTTACATCCACAATGCCGTGATATACTTTTTTGTAAAGCCATAAACCTCTTCTTTCATCTTGTTTTTAAACGAAGCTGTTTCAAGGAACAGAAAATAAAAAAAAAATGCTCGAACTATTTTTTTTCAAAATTGTATGTAATTAAGTACTAATTTTTTTTCAAAAATTCAATTCTCTTATTAGTTTTTAGTTAAATACAGAAAACCGGATGCAAAAATGTCTTGTAGTTTTTGAGAAATTAAAAAAAAAACAAGAACCATTTTTTTTCTAAGAAAAATCTTTTTTTTGGTTTTAACGAGGCTGGACTTGACTATTGAACATTGGCCTCTTTTTTATTATTTTTAAAAAATTCGGAGTTTTATTATAATAAATTTTCAATATGATCCCCATTTTTTAGAAGGCAAAGATTATATTTCCTTCTAATGGCTGCACATAAGTCTATGCTTGACAAATTTTCCTGCAATTTGACTTCAGCGACTTCAATCCGTTCTTTCAGTTTTTCCAAAGATACTATTTCCACTTCGTAAACATAATTCTTCATGAATCCCCACACATAAAAATCTAGAGGAGTTAAATCTGGTGATCTAGGTGGCCGTTCCGTGGGGCCCCTTCTTCCGATCCAACGGTCACTAAAATGATCATCCAGCCAGTTTCTAACCCATAAGCTCTAGTGTGCTGGTGCTCCATCTTGCTGGTAGATTAAATTATCTGCTATGGCCAAAGGAACGTTGTCCATCAAATCGGGCAAAAGGTCTCGTAGGAACTGCAGGTATGATAATAACGGCATTCAAAAACCGGGGCCCGATCACAGTTTGTTCAACAATACCAAGCCAAACATTACAGCTAAAGCGGTGTTGTCCAGAGTAACCCCATCTCTGGTAAACTGTGCTTCATCCGTCCAGAATATCCTTGCAAAATAGTTTCGTTCAGTTTCATCTCGAAGCAGTAATGATCGACAAAATTCTGCTCTCAAAAACTTGTCGTTTGAGGTGAGTTCCTGAACTGGCCTAAAATGGTACGGGTAAGTTTTCGGTATGAAGCACTCCATACTCTAGATTTGGGCACTCCAAGCATAATAGCTATCCTCCTTGTACTAAGGGAGGGATTACGTCGAACCAAATCCAAAATTCTTTCATTTAAGATTCTTGATCCATCTGTAACTGATCTTTCGCTTCTTCGATGCTCTAGCACCCCGTGCTCTCGCAGACGTCGGTGGATTCTTGAAAACATGCTAAGACTGGGACACCTTCGATTGGGATATCTTTCAGCATAGAGTCTTTTGGCTTCACGATCTCGAAGTCAATGTTTCATACATTAATTTGCCTACAAGTCCAGCCGCGTTAAAACCAAAAAAAAAGGTTTTTCTTAGAAAAAAATGGTTCGGGTTTTTTTTTAATTTCTCAAAAACTACAAGACATTTTTGCAACCGGTTTTCTGTTTTTAACTAAAAACTAATAAGAGAATTGAATTTTTGAAAAAAAATTAGTACTTAATTACATACAATTTTGAAAAAAAATAGTTCGAAATTTTTTTTTTTAATTTTTTTTCCAAAATTTTGAGTTTGAAAATTAATTTCTCAAAAACTGTTCCTTAAAACAGCTTCGTTTAAAAACAAGATGAAAGAAGAGGTTCCTGGCTTTACAAAAAAGTATATCACGGCATTGTGGATGTAACTGTTGATTTTTAATAATTTTTTTTCCAAATTAAGTCAATTTTTTAGAAAATTGCCCCTCCCGGCTAAACAGGGGGGAATAGACCCCCCCTCCCATTCAATTTTTTTCTTGTCTTGACCAGACCTACACGCTATAGCTTTTTGGCACACTGCTCGTGGGACACCCTGTATAAGCGCAGGAAAACACAACCATTCGCATGAAAGTACAATTCCCAAGTGATTTCGAATCCAATCCACACAATCGAAAACAAGAGAAGCAATACAACACCATGCAAGCTTACGATAGAAGATAAGCTATCAATGCATACACGCGCACACACACTTGCATACACATCGTAAGCTGCTTTGCTCTCGTAAAAACAAAACCACCGAAAACGCACATGCTACTCTCTTTCGCTCGCACCAGCTTCTCAATTTTTTGTATACTCTCTTGCATGTTCTCATGCTTGTACTCTCTGTTCAATAGGGTGCCAATATTGGAACCCTAGAACAAAATTTGCTTTGTATGAGATGCAACTTCTGTATACTATTTATTCTGTGCTATTAGTCAATCGGACGAGGAGTTCCTCTACTTTCTTAATAAAACTAAGGATTTCCCTCGTAGGGGCTGAGCTGTCATGAGTCATGATTTCTCTGACGAGGATGCGCTTCCTAAAATGGCAGAGGGCAGCACACTTGCATAGTACGAGTATGTGCTCTGCAGTTTCCTCGTCCTCTAGACAGAGTCGACACTCGGTTTCAGACGAGAGTTTAAGTTTGTGGTGGGTTGGTCGGCGATTGCGCTGCTTTTTATGCCCTTCTCACCTGGCACCCACCAGAGTTTTACCTTATTTCTTTTACCTAGGTCCTGCAGGGCATCGTGGCATTCCTCGACAGATTTTGAGTTCGTACTTTACGAGCCCAGCGCTTTGAGCGCTGCCTGACTGTCTGTATTGATGGTTAAACCTTTTATGCCAGTCTCCAAGTTTAGGTTGACGTACGTTAGGATGGCGTCTAGTTCGGCTTGGAAGACACTAGGACTAGTTCCCAGTGCCTTCGATATCTTCCAATTTTGTCCAAAGATGCCAGCGCCAAGGCCGAAATCCATCTTTGAGCCATCTGTGTACCACCTGAGGCCTTTGACAGTATCTCGAATCCTTTGTAAAAGGTGAACGTGTGTGGTAATGCGTCCAAACTGTGGTAATCGTATCAAGCTCAGGAAGGTGTTGTAGAATGGATATGAGACCCAATGATCTACCTGACTGGTGTGTTTCCGAGCGGAGGAGTCTGCTTGCACTACTTATAGCAACCTTTTTAATAAAAAGGTGCAGTGGAGTAATTCCGATCAGTGCCTCTTGGGCTTAACTCCATCAGGACTGAAGAGTCTACCGGAGAGGATTTTTGTTCTACTACTGATGTAATTTGTGACGCTCACTGGAACATGAAGAGGTGTTAGCTGATTAGTCAAACCAGCAAACCAGGGAAATATACTTTGAGCAAAGTCTCCAGGGTTTCCCTGCGATTGACAGTGAAATTGCCGTCTGATTTGCGAAGCAGCCCGAGTTCATTTCTGTGCTCCTTGAATAGGACTTTATAGAGTCGGGCCGCGATTGATAGTGAATCTACAGTTTCGCAATGTATCTTCCAAGGACTTTTCTTTGATTGTTTCAATTCAAGGTTGTATTTTGTTAGAGCAGATCTATAATCAGTCCAATTCTTCGTTTCTATTTTTACTCTGTTGGACAGAGATCTAACCTGTTTCCTCAAAGTTTCGAGCTGTTCATTCCACCAAGGTACGCACCGCTTGAGTGTATCTACGAGGGTGGTCCGATAAGTACTTAGCCAACAAAAGAAAAACAAACATTTTGGAGAAATGGCGATTTATTTTTCAATATAGCCTCCTTTAAGCTCGATACACTTGACCCAGCGATGCTCCAACTTCTTTAACCCGTCTGAAAAATACGTTTTCTCGAGGTCTGCAAAGTAGGCCTCCATAGCGGCGATGACCTCCTCATTCGACTGAAATTTCTGCCCGGCGAGTGACTTTTTCAAGTTTGGAAAAGAAGTCCCACGGGGCCAAATCTGGAGAATACGGTGGATGGGGCAGCAGTTCGTAGCCCGATTCGACCAATTTGGCCGTGGCGAGGGCGGAGGTGTGAGCCGGTGCGTTATGGTGGAAGAGCACTTTTTTCTTCAATTCGGCGTCGAATCGGCCCAGTAATTTGGCATAGTACAGCCCTGTGACCGTTTTGCCCTTCTCCAGGTAGTCGATGTGAATCACACCTTGTGAATCCCAGAAAACGGTGGACATCACCTTTCCGGCCGATGGGACAGTCTTCGCCTTTCCGGAGCACGTTCGCCAGGTGTCCACTGTTTCGACTGTTCCTTGGCCTCTGGTATGTACCAGTGGGTCCATGTTTCGTCGACTGTCACGAAACGACGCAGAAACTCCTTCGGATTGCACTTAAACAGCGCCAAACACTGCCCTGCAGTGGTCTCACGGTTGCGCTTGTTGTCCGGAGTGAGCAAACACGGCACCCATCGCGCCGACAGCTTTCTCATGCCCAAAATTTCATGCAGGATATGACCCACGCGATCTTTTGAAATGCCTACTATCTCAGCTATCTCGCGCACCTTCAATCGGCGGTCTGCCAATACGAGATCGTGGATTTTTGTCACGTTATCTTCCGTGGTAGCCGTTTTCGGGGCACATGGACGTGGCTCATCAAAAACCGACGTGCGACCACGTTGAAACTCGTTAAACCAATTTTTGATGGTCGCCATCGAATGAGAAGAGTCACCGTACACAGCATCCAAAAACAAGAATCGAATCACCGACCGATATTGCTCTTTTTCCATTTTTCTAAAATCCGCGGACACTTCCGCTTCCACACGCGGTCAAAACAAAACTACGAATCCGATCCGGCTGAAATTTCGACAGTAGCCGTCTACTAGAATGTACTACACGATAGGAAGTGCAGTGCTCTTGAGATACTGGCGCCATCTGGCGGTGAGGCTAAGTATTTATCGAACCACCCTCGTATCTTTGGTGCACAGCTGTTTTTCAAGGATGAGATGAGTACTTCGTTTAATTGATAAGTTGCTTCTTCAATGCCATCTCTCGATTTAATGGATTTAAAAAGCCTGGCGGCAAGTTGAGCCTGGGAGAGAATCCAGTTGGTTCTTTTGAGTTGATATCTATGGTCAGCATCCCCAGTCTCACCAATGATGTTAAATCTGATATGTTGGTGATCATATAGTGAGGCCTCATTGGAGACGTGCCAATCACAAATTATATTTTACAAAATTTGACCCAAATTATATTCGAGAGATATTTGAGACAGAAGGACTATAGATCGTAAGGTCAAGTACTTCTTCGATAATATAGGTAGAATAATGAACGTGTGCTTTTGTCGTTTGTTTATGTCATCCAATGATCAGATATTGTTTGCGCCGGTGGCAATAATTTGCTAGGTCTTGTACCTCAGTAGGTGGAATTTGGTCGCCGTGTCCTGGAAAGTAAGTGGAGGCGCACACGATCTCCCTTACTCCACCTTTAATGGAAACTTCCACGATGACGGCTGACAAGTCTCTTGTTATAAATCCTGGAATGTCTAAGCAATTTATATTAGAGTCGATTAAACATGCGACCCAGTAGCGTAAATTACTTTCCGCGACCTATTTTGTAGGCCCATAATCTTACCTCTTTAAACGCAGGGTTCTTGTATGAGTTCGAGAGATATTTTGTCGCGCTAGAAATGCAGGCTAAATGTGTCCGAGGCATCTTTGGCCTGGTACAAGTTACTCTGCATTACTCACTTATCTACTTGCGACAGTTCAGTTCAGTTCAGTTCAGTTTATTATCTTTTTAAATATATATATACATTTTCATCGTAATTGCTCAATTTACAGAGTTGTGACTTAGTCTTGCATCTGAATAATTATTTTTTTTTTTGCACATTAATCAAGATGAAAAGAAAACAAAAATCGTAAGTCGAGAGGAAAATGATAAGTAAAAACCTCTCATTGTAACAAACAAAATAAAAAAAAAAAAAAAAAAAATAAAAAATAAAAATAATAATAATATAAAAATGATATACATAATTAAATAAATAAATAAATAAATAAACAAATAAATAAGTAAATAAACAAGTAAATAAGTAAACAAATAAATAAATAAACAAATAAATAAATAAACAAATAAAATAAATAAATAAATAAGTAAATAAATAAATAAAATAAATAATTAAATAAATAAATAAATAAATAAATAAATAACAAAAATAAATAAGTAAATAAATAAATAAATGGATGCTAAATTATTATGTATTGTCAATTAAAGTATTAATAAGGATGTTATCAGACATCTCACAACTTAATCTGTATCTTTCATTTAATTTGCTTATTCTGGTAGAAACACTATCGATATTGGCCATATTGTGAAGTTTACGCGTAGAAAAGTACTTGCGACAGTAGACCGGGTCCTTCACGCGGTATGGCTTTTTATTTTTACGCCGGAAGTTTCCGGTCCTGTGGATGTGGGGGGCGTTGCTACCTGTGGCATTGTGGTAGTTTTTGGATTGTCGCTAGTTGAAGCCGCGGATATGGCAACACCATACTTGTATCTGCAGCGACCGGTGTAGGATCCACTGACACCTTCTCGTGGCTTCTTATAATGATTTTGACATCATTAAAACGATAAACCGCTTTGCATTTTAATTCTAGCAGCCGGTCCAAGGACCTGTTGCTGATCGCTAGAAGCAAGTGCAGGAGATGTTCTTCTTAATCCGGCGTACTTTGTACGACTCTCCAGTTCTGTGCTTTGTGAGTCCAGCGTCGCCAAAACATTTGTTATGGATAGACCGATAATCCGTGGGAAGTAGCCCCGAACGACGTGAGGTTTCGGGAAAGCGTCTTCTCCCAACATTGTCACGTCGAGTCCGCTTTTTTCTTTTATAGCCGTAAAGTTGGACCTTATCCAAAATAGGACCAACCTGACCTGACTTCTTAAAACGTGGTTATGCCCCCTTACATAGCAGTTCAATTGAGGTGTCAATCACAGTCTTTCGAATTGCTACCATTTGTGCTGTGGTAAGGGAGTTTGCATCCAGATCATTGGGGACGACGCCGAGTCTTATTTTTACAACTACACCGCTGTAGCTTCCTTTGTCAGCTTTAGCATTGTGAATTTACCTGTGTTTGGTGGCAGTGTCGGTGGAACGAACACGTTTCAGTTCCGGACACTTAGTGACATATGCAGATTTTGCGTATGCTAGAATTTATTTTTTTTTTTTCTCTGCTTAATGGCCTTTCTCTTTGTTCAGACGACTTAAATTTGACGAAGCCACCAGGCGGTACAGACTCATTCTCCACAACGGTGGTTTCACTTCCTTGCGTGTCTGGGATTTCATCTGAGGGCATACTCAGAAGATAGTCTTCACAGAACGTGGAGCCGAAGTCGGAGGGTAAAGACACATCTTCTGCTCTCCGCGGCAGTGTCGGCAATATATATCGACGTTGCTGTTTTTTGTTGTGCCGCTGAGGGCTCACAGGCGGGCGATGGCTGAGAACATCTACCTAATGCAGTAAACCTGCATCTACCTAAATTTTACGACGATAGCCGCTTCAGAAAACAAATCGACCACAGATACAATAATAAGCATTCATATGCCACACTGATTCCAACGATATCGGCTACATTCCTGAAAGAAGAAAGGTAATAAAAAAGAATTTCATCTTTAAAACGATTAACTAGATTGGTATATCTTACATATGTATATGTCCATCCTAGCTGAACTCCAAATAACTCCAATTTTGTCCCAATATTGACCATAAAAACTGTATGGACTACGAGAACTAAAACACTGATGCCTATTTGTTATAAACAAAAATAAAACATAAGATGTTAACAAGATAGGATCAGCTCGTCGAGAGTTCTACAATTCCAAGTCTTGAATTTTGCAAACTTTTACCTGGATATTAGGAACCACTGTAGCTAGGGTTCTAAAACCAAGTTGCAGGCTCATAACTACTCGGCTAATTTGGTTTGATACATGTATGCGTAGGGAAGGACAAACAGGAAAGCCTTTGCATAAATCTTCCTTACCCCGGCTTTTACAAGGTAGAAGACTAAAAGGAAATACTAACGTTACAACATACAAGTCAAAGGGTTACGCAGGATTATTGATTTTCTTGTACATATATTAAGTAACAATTCTGTAAATATTGTAGAGAAATAATAATAATAAAGAATAAAGAAAGAATAGAACGAAGATTGGTTTCGAGACTTTCAACAAATAGCGCTCTAGTGCACCGAGAAAGTGTGAAGACAAAGAATTGGATTCATTACTTCATGAAGACTGATGTAAGACATAAGATGACCCTACAAAATGATTACAAGTAGCTGACAAAAGATGGATTGTTTGATGTTGCTTTTTCTAATGTTCTATTTTTGACACCTCACGTATGATTCGTGACATGTGTCAAAGTTTGAAATACTCAGTTAGCATTAGCATTGCATAATGAAAAGACTGACACCCGAGCAATGCTTACAAATTAATTTTGTTATCAAAATTCTTGTTCTGTGAACAATGTTTTTCGCAAACTTAGAAAGCTGGAGAAAGATCAGCTTTCTATCGAAAAACTGACTTTATAGATAAAGCTCATTTCTGGTTGAATGGGTATTTTAGCAAACAAGACAGGCGTATTTAGTCTCACGAGCAACCACAAGCAATACAAGTGCTGGATATACATCCGGAAAAGTGCACTGTTTACTGCGATTTATAGTCCGACTGAATCACTGGCTAGTATTTTTTCAAAGATGACCTTGGGAACAACATCGCCGTCAATGGCGCCCGCTATCCTTCAATGATTTCGAACTTTTTTTGCCCAAAATGCACGAACTGTACCTGGTGGGCATGTGGTTCCAGCAAGACAGCGGTACATGCCACTTGCTTACAATTTACCTCTCGTTTTTTTTCTGTTTCTTTCTTTTGACAATTCAAAACTAAACTCTTAAAAAATCTCAATTACAACAGTTTCGAGAAAAGTTTTTTAAAACATTTAAAATAATTCACAAGTTAACTATGCATGTGTGACACCACTCTTCCACATGTTGTAATTTCGGTGAAAACCTATTTGGAAATCCTTAAATGGGAAGTCGTACCCCACACACGGCCTGGCTGAGCAACACTTCCATTTTTATGAAGGTGCCAAAAATGATTCGAATCTTGGATAGCTTCGAAAGACAGGCCGTTTTTCTAACGCGAAATTCGTTTCCTGTTGGAAAGATGGACAATAGTAGTTACTGGCTAGTAGCTAGATGGGCAATACTTTGAATGACATATTTTTTACGACTGACTTTAAATGAAGCATTAATTTGGTCAGTTGTAACCATAGTTACATATGGTACATTTCTTTGCAATAATTTATCAGCTTTAAGGAAACTATTTTTTATACTTATTCAAAGTCAATTACTGATATTGTATTCTACTCGTTTCCGTATTGTTTCAAACATTCACCTTTACTCGTATTTAGTGATGATAACTCAAGGCGACAAATCTTTGTTAAAGCTTTATCGATTTCATCCCTGCTACATTCTTTTGATGCGTTTGTTGGAAAATTTAATTATTTCGGTAACTCATTTAACACACGCAAATGCCCTCCTTTTCACCAAAAGTAGGTCAGCTGCCATGATTCAATATTCTTAATTCCATCAGCTGTACCTTTCAAAAAGTCACGAGTATAATGATGCTTACAGCTTGCACATATACGAGTATATGTTCATATACCCCATATACTACCAAAGAGTGAAACGAAAATCTTAATTAGAAGTTTAAAAATGGTTTCAGTTAATATGATTAAAGAATTAGAATCAAGTTCTACGACATTATATTACGAGTAACATGAGATGATTCACTTATGTAGATAAGCTAACTTTTTCATCCTTCATTTCCTGCGTAGTAATTCAACAAATACACCTAAGCATTGTTTAAATTTGGAAAATACCTTTTCCATTCTTACACTGGTGAAAAAAAAACTAGTCAGAAACAAGTAGGTTAGGTTAGGTTAGAGAAGGGGAGTGCGATGGTTAAACATCACTTCCACTCGGTAGCCAAGAGGCCCATTGTGATTCCCTTCATTTGTGTGGGTACACAAATAATAAACCTGTCCTGTCACGTGGTGGCTGAAACCACCTTGTGCTCTTTATGAATTTTAGAAGATCCGATATATCTGCATTAGCCACGTCCGCAATCTCTGTAAAGAATATTTGGCCGAGCGACTCTAGGCGTCGATTCTGGAGAGCTGGGCAGTGGCAAAGGAGATGTTGGATCGTCTCAGTTTCTTCCTCATCGCCGCAGCTCCGGCAGAGATCGCTGGATCCCGAGTCCCATTTCCGGAGCATTGCTCCAATGGGACAGTGTCCTGTGATCACTCCGACGAGCATACGGATCGAGTTACGCTCCAGCGCCAGGAGCTTCTTTGTTTTTCCGATATTGAGCTCTGGCCACGATGATCTTGTCGTGTAGCTGTGGTTTCTTGTAAGCCAAGACGAGTTGGCCTCTTTGATGATTGTGTCGTTTATGATCCGGTATAATGTGCTGATCGGTGGTTGCAATGATGTGTTCGCTTCGCTGATGTCCATTTCAGAACCTTGCCTGGCCAGTTCGTCTGCTCTTTCGTTCCATGCGATTGATCTGTGGCCCGGGACCCAGTAGGGTTTAACTTTGTGGTGTCTGATGGACTTCAGTGAGTCGCGACATTTCATGACAGCCTTTGATCTCGTTATACAGGATTCTATTGACTTCAGTGCAGCCTGGCTGTCTACGAAGATAGTGATATCTGATGGTGGGATATCGGTCACCTGTAGGTGTTTGGCTGCTTTCTCTATTGCCAGGATTTCTGCTTGAAAAACGCTGCACAGATCAGGGAGTCTGAATGATTCCTGTTTGTGGAGGGTATCAGAGTAGAACCTGGCCCCAGTGCCTGTGTCCATTTTCGATCCGTCGGTGAAGAGGGTGATCTCATGGTCGTTGAATACGGCGTTTGATAGCCACTCTTCTCTGTCGGGGAAAAGGATAGGTATACTGAGAGAGAAGTCATTTTGGGGGGAAATATAGTCGGTCGTAGCTGCGAGGCTACTAAAGCCATGTTTTCTTCCCAGGTCGTCTATTATCTTAAGTATGGCCGCATGTCCATAGTTGGCTTGCTCCCACAGAGAGGACTCCCTTAGTCTCAGATCGAACTTTGCAGCGCAGCCTTTTATTAATAGATCCAGGGGGAGGAGATGAAAAATCATGTGCAACCCTGCTTACGGCGTGCTTCTCATGGCTCCCGTTGTACAAACAGCGGTTAATCTTTGTACTTTGTTGAGCATGTTCATATAGCTTTTTGTGCTGCTGGCAGTCCACCAGACTAGGGCCCCATAAGTTAACATGGGTCTGATGATTGCTGTGTACATCCAATGAATGATGTACGGTTGCAAGCCCCATCTTTTTCCGAAGGTCTTTTTGCATGCATTAAAAGCGTTCAATCCTTTTTTCATCCTTTCCTCCAGGTTCCTTTTCCAGGTGAGTTTGGAGTCAAGAATAATACCTAGATATTTGGCTTCCGCTTTGAGTTTGAGTGGAGTGCCCTCTGACTTTGGGGGAGCAAATATCGGAATTTTCCTTTTCCTGGTGAACAAGACCAGCTCGGTTTTCTGGGGGTTTATTCTCAGACCGTTCTGTCTTGCCCACGAGGAGCAGATTCCATTAGTTCACTGATTGTTGGTAGAAATTTACCTTTTATCAAGATAACCAGGTCATCCGCGTACGCTATGATCTTTGTGTCTTTTTCCATAAAGAATTTGAGAATTTTGTTAACTGTTCTGTTCTTCAACATATTTGCAATCCAGATTACAATGGATTTGTCTACTTTTATGTCCTCTAGAGCTGTTGTTATGGCCTCTGTGTTTACATTGTTGAAGGCCCCCTCTATGTCGAGGAAGGCTGCCATTCTAAACTCTTTTAGGTTCAGCGAGCCCTCAATTTCACGGACAACACTATGCAGAGCACTTTCCACTGATCTGCCTTTAAGGTAGGCGTGTTGAGTGTTGCATAAGTTGCGTGAGTTGATGAGTCCTCTGATGTATAGGTCAAGGAGTCTCTCCAAGATTTTCACTAAAAACGACGAGAGACTAATTGGCCTATAGTCATTCGCGGCAGTATGGGATAGTTTACCTGCCTTAGGTATGAAAATTACCTTTATTACTTTCCACTGTGTAGGGATGTACCCCTACAGGCAATTGGAAAAAATGCTTACGAGATGGGATACAGTGTGGGTCTGTGTTTTTTGAAGCATCGCTGGCAAGATATCGTCCGGCCCCGGAGATTTAAAGGGTTTGAACGAATTTATTGCCCATGATACTTTATCCGTTGTGATAATCTTGTTTATTACTTCTTCGGTTGTGTGAATCGTAGGAACCGTCATCTCGAAGGAGACTGTGGTTTCAGGGGTTTTACAGCCTGGGAAGTGGGTTTCAGTCAGCAGTTCTAGGGATTCCTGACTGGATTCTGTCCAAGAACCATCTGGTGTGAGGATGAATCCCGGGACGCAGGGGTCCTTGGATAGGAACTTCCTGAGCCTTGCGGCTTCGTTGAGATCCTCTATTGATTCGCAGAACTTCCGCCAGGATTTAGACTTTGCTGCTCTTGTATTCGTTGAAGCTGGTTTTGTAATTATCCCAGTCTTCGGTTCTTTTTGAGATCTTTGCTCTATTGAATAGAGTTCGGGTCCTGGTCCTGAGTTGCTTTAGCTCTGTGGTCCACCAGACTGCGCTGGTCTTCTTGCGAGCACGTTGCAAAGGACAGGATTTGTTGAAAGCCGCTTTCAGAATTCTCACAAGATTTTCGACTGAATTCTCAACGTAAGTTGGATCAGGATTAGTGGTGGCTTGTGGCGTTACTAACCTGTTGGCAAACTAGGTTTGAGAAAAGAGTCCACTCTGTCTTCTGAGGGTTTCTGAAAGGTTTCGGTTTTTCTTTATTAACGTTAAGGTTGAAGAGTATCCGGCTGTGGTCCGAAAAGGAACAGTTAGTGGACACTCTCCAATTCTCTACTCGGATGAAGTCAGACTCACTTAGTAAAGTGAGGTCAAATACCTTTTCCCTAACCCGGTTGCGAAACGTGGGTGTATTACCTTTGTTGCAAATATTGAGGTTGGTGGAGATATTGAAATCGAAAATGGGCTCACCCCTTTTATTGATGTCGCTGCTTCCCCATTGAGTGTGGTGTCCATTGGCGTCGCAGCGTCCACGTGACTTGGCGTGTCGCACAAATGCTCGGACTGCCTCTGGAGGTCGATCCCCCTCATCGTATGGCAAGTATGCGGACGATAGGAGCCAAATTGATTTCTCCTGTTGTTCGTACGTTACCACCGTGAGGTCTCCATTGCTGTATGTACCTAGGAGAAAAATGTTTAAGTATCTCTTGGCGACTATACAGGTTCGTAGCTTACCATCCTTAGACCTTAATCCTTAAATTTTGTTCCTAAGGAGCTAAGGTTCTTGGATTAAGGCTATATCAATATCTTCCTGCAGCATGTACATCATCAAGTCGTCGGTGGCTTATTTGCCTCATTTGACTTGCCACGTTCATTGGGGAGCATTACCTTCAGGGTTGCCAGTCCCAACTTGATGCTGCCAGATCTGCTGCGGATGTGGTCGAGTTACTTTTGGTCAATGGTAACCATGAGGTCCTTTCCCACTCCGTTCTTACTCTTGGCTGAAGAAATTATTCTCCAGCTGAGAGTGTCAAGCTCTTTATTCTGCTTGTCAATTAGCTTCAATATGGATTCGTCCTTTTCGGGAGCCGGTGGAGGGATCCATATTGAAGCCAACGTGCGAAGTGGAAGCATCGAGCGGGGGATAACCTCGAGTTTAGCGTTCCGCCAGATTTCGCCGCAATTGTCGATTGTGCGCTTTAAGAAGTCTAGGGACCTCTGATTGTCCCAACCGACGACTTTGACTCCTTGATGCCAGCCTGCTCCGTCGAAGTTGATCTCATTGCTACTATCTGCGATAAGTATCGCTTCCAGTATTTTGGCTTCAATCGTGAGTCAATTGTCGGATGTAATCTTCCCATCCGGGTTGGAACGGTCGACAATAGTCACTTGTAGACTCATGGGAAGGTTGAAGCTGGCTGATGTTTTCGCCTTTTTCCCTTCCCTTAGAGTTTCTTCCCCGGAGCGCCCCCTCTTGACGTTCTGCTTCGATCCTGAGGCAGTGTGTCCTTTAGAGGTGCTCGGTTGCTGTGCGCCCTTTTCGATAGTGGCCGGTTGTGTTGGCTGTTGTCGAGTCAATTTTGGGTTTGATAAGGGCCGTGTTCGATGGCTTCTTCTCTCGCCCTGTGTTCTTTTTGGAAGCGTGAGTGGAGGTGGGAGTCGATTTCTTCTCGAATTTGGCTACCTCTTTCTTGTGCTTCTTGATCAGGAGTTTTTCGCGCTCGGACAACGTTGAGAGGTCTCTCGCGCTCATCTTCTCATATACTGCACCGACCTCTTATAGCTGCTCTTTGCTTTTTGGGCCGGTGTTTTTGCCTTGATCGTTTCTTCAGGTTTGCCTGTGGCCTTAGGGGCGACCTCTTCTTCCAGCAGCTGGGCCTCAGTTTCAGAGTCCACTTGCATGGTGTTGCTTACCTGTGATGAAGCCAAGGATTCATCGTCGGTAGCGGTACCAATCTGTAGTCCCTGAAGGAGAGCCCCGGTTACGCTGTCTGTATCGATCGCGCCTTCGGCTGTGGCAACCTGTGCTGTTTGCCTCTTCAGAGGATGCATTTTTTATATTTTTGTCTGTATTTTCTTTTTGCATGTGTGATCCTACAAGTAAGAATTTCCCGATATTTTGAAAACGCAAAGGAGCCTTCAAAAACTCACGTGGGCTTATCTCCCTTGGAGGTGAATTTTGGAACAAGTTGCACTTGGACTTTGTTGATCTTATACGAGAATTATTATATATTGGGCAAATGCCATCAGAAGCAATGACGCTAATCATGCGTTTGCTACCATGGTAAGCTTATAACCATTTCAAAAATAATATATAGACACAAATCTTGCCGAATAAATTTTAAAATCCGCTGAGTACAATTTACGGTTTGAGTTCCAGATCACTTTGAGATCCAGGAAAATAAGATTACCACTGCCCTTAACAGAATGAGCCCAAAGGGTCGTTAATAAGTTTGCTTACATTCCTGGTTAGGTCAATTGCGAAAGACCATACACAATAGAATAAGCTACTAGACTTTTGCCAGATACATCAGTTTGCAAGGCTTTAATAGAAATCGCATCTATGTTGCTTGCGACCAAGAGAACGTAACAATTGAATACCAGAATGTTCAATAATTTTTTTTTCTTTATAACTTTATAAAGTGTGGTCCAACCATAATGCACGATGTTAATTGTGAGTCACACCTTAACGTTAAGTTTTTTTGCCCAACTTAAATTGACATTTTTTTGTTTCAGTTTTTGACAAATTCAACCATGGAGTACACAATTTAACAACTCGTTAAGATTGTTGAAGCCTTTTACGAAAATGGGCGATCAAATCAAAATGCATTTAGTGCACTTCGTGATTTTTTTGGTCAGCATAATCGACCAAATGTGTCCACAATCGGTAGAATTGTGCGCAAATTTCAGCAAGGCGGGTCTGTAGGAAATGTGAAAACACCTGTGCATGCTCGCCCAGTTCGTTCTGCGGAAAACATTGTTGTTGTTCGCGATAGTGTGGCAGAAGAGCCGTCAACCTCGGCTCGTCGTCGTGTCCGACAATTGAACATCTCACGAACAACACTGATGCGAATTTTGAATAAAGATTTGAATTTACACGCTTACAAGCCTACCGACCATTTCAAGCTTCGTCTATACGCCGAATGGTTGGTTGAACAAACAGAAGTGAATGGTGACTTTACAAAGAAAATCACCTCAGTGGATTCGTTGACGAGCAGAATTGCCGCATTTGGGCAAATGAGAATCCACGAGTGATTGTTGAAAAGCCAATGCATCCACAAAGAGCGACTGTTTGGTGCGGTTAATGGGCTGGCGGCGCGGCGTCATCGGGCCGTACTTCTTCGAAATTGAGGTCGGCCAAGCAGTTACCGAGAATGGTGTTCGCTGTCGCGAGATGATAACGGACTTCTTGTGGCCAGAAATTGAGGATATGGGCCTGGACAATATGTGCTTCCAACAGGATGGTGCCACTTGCCACACAGCCAACGAAACAATGGCTCTTTTGCGCGAGAAATTCAATGGCCGTGTTATCTCACGTCGTGGCGATGTTAATCATGTGTTTTGACACCGTTGGACTTCTTTCTTTGCGGATATTTAAAAGAAAAAGTGTACGCCAATAAGCCAAGAACAATTAAAGAGCTAAAGGATGAGATAATTCGACATTGAACCTCAATTATGTCTCAGAGTCATTGAAAATATGGACCATCGGATAGAGGTATGCCACCGAAGCCGTGGCGAGCATTTGGCCGATATTTTGTTTCGCACATATTTATCATAGATCCTTCTATCATAATAAAAAATATTAAGATAATTCTCTGAAAACTTTTTGTTTTATTTACAATTATCATCGTGCGTTTTGGTTGGATCACCCTTTATTTACGGAAACATTTTATAGAACGAACTTTATTATTATACCTCAGTACCAACATCCAGCTTTTCTCTAGTTTTCTTTTTCTGCTGGAGATTTCTGATCACCGGTTTTAGTGTTTTTATCTCCGGGTCGTGTGGGTCCGTAAATTGTCTAAAAAGGCGTTTAGGTCTGAGGAGAATTCTCCTTTTTTCTCTGTGAAGCGCGTTGATTGTTAGCGGCCTGTACGTGTCAGTTTGATCGCTGAACCGATGGGTAGTTTTGCCCATTGTTCGCTTTATAACTACGTCCTTTTGTTGTAGTTGTTGGTCAATTTCTTCATTTATCAAGTTCCGGTTTGTAGGTGGATTAATTCCGCTCAGGCAATCATGCGTTCAGATATACTTTACACGTATACATGTAAAGGTGAAAGGGTAAGGTTAGTCAACCCTTATGTTTTATTAATTCAATGGCTCTCGATTGTAAAATAAGTAATTTGTTGTAAGCGGCGATACAACAAAGGTAAATACTAATGTGGAGAAGAATAACATCCGGCTTAACTTCTACCCTTACTGCCACAGACTCACCACTGTTGAGGTTCACTGGCAACCCACGACTGCCGCTGACAAATGATGGCCACTCACTGCTACTTCTGACAACTGCCCACCAGTGCTGATACCCCAGTATGACACTTATGCCTATGTTACATTCGTAACATTCGTATGCCTATGGCCGGCCATTCTGATTATTCATCGGACCAGGGCTTCTCGTTGCTTACTGCATACTTCCATAGTTTCATATCGTCGCAACTTGTGGCCGTGTTGTTGACCCCTTGACGTCTGAAACCTTGCGTTCTTCGTATCGCCCACTAAGCTTGTCCTTAGTAATCTCATATGGCCCCAGATATTTACTTGCCAGCTTTCTTCCAGCCACAAACTGTGTCCGAAGTAATGCAATTAGATCGCCAACTTTGCAGCCATATTCACTTTTACGTTTCCTATCAAATTGTTCCTTGTAAGTGGCTTATTCTTGTTGGATTTCTACTCTTGGCCTTTGACGCATCTGTTGCCTTTCGTCATACATCTCCTTTTGAAGTAGCTTCAGGATACGATCATCAATTCAAAAGGGAATCTCTTAGTGGAAGCATGAATAGCATTGTTTATGGCTCTTTGTACTTTTTGCACAACTTTTAAACCATTTTGGTGGCTGTTCTGATAATAATTTTGATAAGATCGCCAGCACCGACCGATTGACCCTTTCAACTTGGCCGAGTCCACTTGGAACCTTTTTTTTTGTGTATACTCCTCGAACATTCGTGACGTAAACAACGTTCCTCGATCACTAACAATGCGTACTGAATTGCCAAAAACGGCGGTTCATCCGGTCAACTTCCTGACCTCTTCGCCGCTTACTGTTTTTGTCGGATATAACCAAACAAACTTCGTAAATCCGTCCACCATGGCGAAAATGTATAATACTTATACTGCTTTGCGGTGGCGTTCATAGGGCCGTTCTTTTAAAAAAAAATTGCAAGAAGCCTTCCTTTTTGTCCAGCTTTTTGTTGTAGATAATGCACTTAATGCAGTTTCTTATGACATGCTCGACTTTGCTCTCCAAGTGTGGTATCCAATACTTCTGCTGGGTAGCGTGCATGGTTTTTTGAACAGCAAAGATTATGGGCGTCAGCAACAATTACATTTTCCATAAGTTTTGACACCACCAGAAGATCTGTACGGTTCACTGCTTTGAACATGAGTCCGCCTTTAAGTGCAAAGTTGCCATACGAACGGTTGGCAAACACTTCTGTAACAGGCTTAATCATTGGATCGTCCTGTTGTATTTTTCCAACAACATAATCTACTGAGGATAGCGACTAAGGCAGTCTACATGTTTCAGCTATTCGCCTGCTCAGTGCTCCAAGTCGAATTCGAAATCTTGTAAATAAAGGACCCATTGCACAACTTCACGCGGTACCTTATGCTCAGCGTTTGCTTGAAAGCGGCGCAATTTGTAATTAATTTGAATGAAATACGCAATATATCGTTGACATTTCTTAAACCTGGCTAGATAAGTACCTAGCCTACAAAAGAAAAATAAAAATTTTGGAGAAATGGCGATGCTCCAACTTCTTTAATACATTCACTCAAAACGTATATCGCACCTTCAGCGTAGTAGAAGTGACCACGACAAGTTTTTTCGTCCCTAATTATCTCTCTCTCCCAGCAAACCGATCACTCTGCCAAAATGTCCCTCTTACCTTCTATTATCAGAGTGTAAGAGGTCTTCGTTCAAAAACCCAAGCCGTCTTCCAACAGTCACATGCTCTATCCTTTGAAATATTTGCTCTGACTGGAAGAAATCTGATCCCCAGCATATATAACCTCGAACTGTTCCCATCAAATTTTAATGTTTATCGCGATGACGAACTCAGCCGACCCACGATTGCCCTTGTCGAGGCGTTCTACTAGCCGTCCTTAATACAATTGACTCTTCCCTTATTGCAGTATCATCCTCCCCACTTCTCGACTTTGTTTCAATTAAGATTGCTCTACCCCAGAAGTCACTATACATCATTTGTTTCTACATCTTGCCCTCACAACCTATTGAATCGTATCAACTCGCCATTAACACAATCGACCAAATAACCGATTTCAGAAACCCGCAGGATAAAATTCTTGTTTTCGGTGACTTCAACCTTCCTCATCTTAAATGGACCCAATCAGACGATCAGTCGTTTTACACTGCCACCAATCCCACTACTGCCAAAGAATGTCTTCTCTTGGATCGCCTAACAGATTCAAACCTTAGCCAAGTTAGTGGCGTCCTAAACTACATGGGTAGACAACTCGACCTCATATTCACAACCGATCCTCTCAACTCTTCTGTTTCACTTTGTCCCCTTATCCTTTCAACCATCGATAACTTCCATCCCCCCTCCTCCTTTCCTTCTTTTACGATTCTTCGTTACAGAATAAACCCCCTACAGTTCTGGCCTCTTACGATTTCCACAAAGCAAAATTTCACCTAATCAATGAATAGCTTAAAAAAGCCCTTCTTAATTTTGATAATCTAACCGTAAATAATGCAATATCCATATTCTGCAGGAAAATATTTCACGCTATCTCTCTTTACGTTCCCGTTTCACACCGCAAAACTTTGTCCACCTCCCCACCCTGGTACAATCGCAGGCTCCGTTCTCTGAGAAACAAACGAAATAAGCAGTGAACAATCTTCCTACGTACTCAATCATCTAATGACTTTTCTAACTACCTGGGCAACTATCTCCACTTTACCGCCCCTCACAATTCCTTCTATCAACGCTATTTAACTGGAACGCAAACCAATCTTATAAACGATCCTAAGTCCCTCTTTAAGTTTGTTAACTACAAAAGAAAATCTGATGGCTATCCTACCTCCCTCTCCTTCCACAATCAAACCTCGAATGACCTCAATATTATCGCCAACTTTTTCGCCACCTTTTTTAAACAGTCTTTCGCCGACAGACTTCTCATACTTCGATTATCTACCGAATTTTTCCCTAGGCCCATTTCTTTCACGCACAGTCGATTCTCATGTCATCGAAAACAAATTAAATCTGCTTAATGATGAATTCACTCCTGGACCTGACGGTCTCCCTGCCATACTTCTAAAAAAATGCTCCTCAACCATCTCTCGCCCTCTCTCGAAAATCTTAACTCTATCCCTATCCCAAGGTGAATTCCCCCGCTTATGGAAAACCTCATTTATCACCCCTATACACAAAAAAGGTCCGAACAACGTTATTAACAACTATCGTCCCATTGCCGAACTGTCACATATACCCAAACTCTTCGAGAGTATTTTGTACGAAACCCTAAGTTTTCGCTGCAAGTCTTTAATCTCCCCTAGACACCAAGGTTTCCTCAAATGCAGATTCAGAACCACTAACCTTGTTGAATTTGTGTCCTTTACGCTATCAGCCTTAGAGAACGGCAAAGAAGTCGACGTTATCTCAACCGATTTCAGTAAAGCCTTCGATAAAATCTCCCACAGACTGATACTCTTCAAATTGTCCTCCCTTGGCTTCGACCCCACTTCTTTGAAGTGGATATCTTCTTACCTGGAAAACCGCTATTACAGTGTTCGTTTTAGATCTGCCTTCTCTAACCCCTTTTTAGCTTCCTCCGGCGTCCCCCAAGGCAGCCACTTAGGTCCACTTCTTTTCGTTTTTACTATAAACGATCTTGAAATGGTGATCAAACATTCCCAGATCTCATTATATGCCGACGACACCAAGTTCTTCAAGACCATTTCCTCCAGTCATGACTCTTGCCTTATTCAATCTGATCTCAATAGTTTTTCCATCTGGTGTTCCAAAAATTGCTTGGAGCTTAAAATTTCCAAATGCCAATCAATTACCTTTTCACGTAAATGAATCAAACCTCCTTCTCGTCTCTACTTCCTCAATAATCAACCCATCTCCACGGTTCATTCGCGATCTTGGCATATTATGTATGTGACCAGGAGCTAAATTTTCGGGCACACATCGATGAGATAATCCTTAAAGCTAATTCTGCACTCCGTTTCGTTAAGCGATGATCTAAAGAATTCTCGGACCCTTACGTTACCCGATCTCTTTACATAACCTTTGTCCGGCCCCTTCTTGAATACGCCTCTCAAGTGTGGTCTCCATACCAACAAACCCACATTTCTAGAATCGAGAGCATCCAACGCCGATTTCTACGTTTTGCTCTTCGAGGTCTCCCCTGGAGCAATCCTTTGATTTTACCACCCTACCAAGACCGCCTTAAACTAATCAAGATGAACTCGTTGGAAGAAAGAAGAACTGTATCTGACATTCTTTTCATCCATCGGCTCCTTTCAGGTACCATTGACTGCGCGACCCTCTACAACTCTGTCTCTATCAACATTAGCCCCCGCGATGTACGAAATCCCCGTCTCTTCTATCTACGCACCACCCGTACTGCCTATGGCTCCAATGAACCCATTTCTCGTATGCTGGGAAGTGTTAATTCGAATCCTTACTTCGATTTCAACAGCACTCGATGCTGAATTCCGCCTTTTTAACCACCCTCCCCTCTCTCCCGTTCTCCCAAGTTAGTAAGTGAGAATAGATTAAGATTAGATTAACATAGCTTGAATTAAGCCCAATAAATGGGGGCGTTTGCCCCCACGAAAATTAAAAAAATGAACCGTCGGAAAAATACGTTTTCTCGAGGTCTGCAAAGTAGGCATCCGTGGCGGCGATGACCTCCTCATTCGTCTGAAATTTCTGCCCGGCGAGTGACTTTTTCAAGTTTGGATACAAAAAGAAGTCGCACGGGGCCAAATCTGGAGAATACGGTGGATGGGGCAGCAGTTCGTAGCCCAATTCGACCAATTTGGCCGTGACAAGGACGGAGGTGTGAGCCGGTGCGTTATCATGGTGGAAGAGCACTTTTTTCTGCGCCAAGTGGGACCGTTTTTTTCTTCAATTCGGCGTCGAATCGCCCCAATAATCGCCCTTTTTCAGGTAGTCGATGTGGATCACACCTTGTGAATCCCAGAAAACGGTGGCCATCACCTTTCCGGCCGATGGGGCAGTCTTCGCCTTCTTCGGAGTACGTTCGCCTGTTTCGACTGTTCCTTGGTCTCTGGTGTGTACCAGTGGATCCATGTTTCGTCGCCTGTCACGAAATGACACAGAAACTCCTTCGGATTGCGCTTCAACAGCGTCAAACACAGTTCTGAAGTGGTCTCACGGTTGCGCTTGTTGTCTGGAGTGAGCAACGCGGCACCCATCGTGCCGACAGCTTTCTAATGCCCAAAATTTCATGCAGGATATGACCCACGCGATCCTTTGAAATGCCTACTATCTCAGCTATCTCGCCTTCAATCGGCGGTCTGCCAATACGAGATCGTGGATTTTTGTCAAGTTATCCTCCGTGCTAGCCGTTTTCGGGGCACCTGGACGTGGCTCATCAAAAACTGACGTGCGACCACGTTGAGACTCGTTAAACAAATTTTTGATGGTCGCCATCGAAGGAGAAGAGTCACCGTACACAGCATCCAACCGCTCTTTGATTTCGCTGCGCGATTACCCTTGAAAAACAAGAATCGAATCACCGACCGTTATTGCTCTTTTTCTATTTTTCTAAAATCCGCGGACAGTCCCGCTTCCACACGCAGTCAAAATAAAACGACGACTCCGAATCGGCTGAAATTTCGACAGTAGCCGTCTACTAGAATGTACTACACGATAGTAAGTTGCTCTTGCGATACTGGCGGTGAGGCTAAGTACTTATCGGACCACCTTCGTATACTGCTTTGCGGCGGCATTCATTGCATCGTCCTGTTGTGCTTTTCTGATTCGAACTGACGCTTCTGATGAAACCAACATGATCTGCTTAAGATAGCTCGGTGCTCCAAGTCGAAAGCGAAATCTTATAAATAAAGAACCCATTGCGCAACTTCACGCGGTACCTTTTATTCAGCGTTTGCTTGAAAGCGGCGCAATTCACAGAAAAATAGCTTTTGCCTCCTGTACATAACTATGCTGCCGTGCTTCCGCCTCCGTGGTCTTTTTGCTCCAATAGAATAGCTGACCATCAAACCACTGTAAAACGCCGCAGCAAATCCATCCTTTGAGGCATCTGCGTGTACCTCGATTTTCGCATCTCTGTTGTATATTCTTAGTACGGGTTGTTTGACCAACGCCTCTTTTAACAACCGGAATGCATTCAACTCCCATTGACCCATTCTGAATATCTTTGCGTAACAAGTTTGTCAACGTTCTTGCAATCTGCCAATATTTCTTTATAAATTTGCGGAAGAACCCGGTTAGTCCTAAAAAGGCTTGTACTGCTTTGATATTTCTCGGCACCGGGATCTTGTTAACTGAGTTCGTCTTCTCTACACCAGGCTTTATCTGCCCTGCTTCAACGGAGTGTCCCAGGAAGTGAATCGAGGATTGTAGAAAACAGCATTTCTTCCACTTGATTTTAAGTCCGGAAGTTGCTGCTGTATTTAAAACCTTTTCCATCTTTCTGAGGCATTCATCGACTGTTGCTGCATGTATGATGATGTCATCCATGTAAAAATCCAATCCGTCTTCGCTTATTAAATCTTGGCATACATAGCTAACAAAACGAATGAAAGCTGCTAGGGAGTTTCGAAACCCAAAAGGCGCTCTATTAAACTCGAAAAATCCGAACGCGACGAACGCTATATATTTCTTGCTACTTTCCTCGATTGGTATGTGAAAAAAAAAATGTCCAAGTATAAAAATAATAGTATAGTATTTTGCGTTTTAAAGTTTTTCTAGCACGTCTTCAACCACCGGTACCGGAAAGCAGAAGAAGCACCATTTTTTTGACGAAGAGCGCCATATAATACCTGCGTCGAGCCATTCGGAAATTTGCTTCTTCACTGCTTCAATCTCCCCAACTGCAATACGACTTGGTGCATGCCTGAATGGCACCATATCGCCATCTGGTACAATTTTAAGCTTGATTGGGCATTCTGGAGCCCTTATGCTTATGTTACATACATAAGGAACCTAATAGCGCCATCTTTATTAAACGACAAAACTTATTGAACAACCTGGTATTTTCTCGTAATAGTCCTGCCTATGGTCACGAAAGATGGCTCAGCTTTGGGGACTGTATTATATATTGGATCATTTATTGACATGACTTAAATACTAGAATTTTTCACTAAGTTTGCTGTGTGGATTTCGCAACTTTGTATGCTAACTCTATTGATTTAAATCTTTGTATTGTTTACATCAGTTTTATCACAAAACCCTTTCCCCTCTAAAAAGTCAGAAAACAACTTTTTTAATATTAAACGGTGACTAATGGATAGAGGGTAAGTCTTCAATATTAACACGTTTGCTCCCCGTCAATATTTTTCTGAAATACTGCTTTCAAAACAAAATATTCATTAACACAGGATATACGAGTACATATACATATTTTACATATTTTAGAAAATACAATTTCGGTTTTCCCTTATCAAAAATGTAAGTAACTCAAAAGAGAAGTAGGAAATAACGTCTCTACTTAGCGCTAATCCTTGCCATTATGTACATCCCGAGAGCATTATATAGTTAAATCCTCTTTCGCATACTCATATTTACATCATTGAAATTTAATAGCACGGTCTACGGCGGCACGTAGACGTTGAATAATAGGGAGTCTATGCTGTGAAAACAGCACGTATGCTAGATCAGATATACGCGACAGGAATCGTTAAGAGAAAAGGTTATAAGCATCAGGAATGCCGCACCGCAGCAGTCAACGTATTCAATAGGTAAAGACGCCACCAGCCGAGTGTATGGAGTTAAAATACCATAAAATGTCAATGGAGTAGGAAAAGTTGTGTTTTCCTTTCATTTCGTCCTTAATTTCGTTTACTTTTCAATGAACCGTTTATTTGTGTCTGGCCCGTGGTTGTATTCTTTGCGCTTCTTTTGTTCTACATCATTCGCCATTCATTTGCGAGAGCATTTCCTTCTTCCGGTCTTCAAAGGTTTGGTGCCTTTGGATGGTTTTATCTTTTTATTTCAATTAAAAAGTAAATAAGTCTAAAGGCGAAAGGTTAAATCTCAGTTCAAGTTGTGGTAGGAATAACATCATTTATTTATTAGTTGAATAATTTCGCAACTAATATCGGTATTGTTTACGGGCAATGGATGATACAGAAAAATCTTAGTATTTTTTCTTATTTACGATAAGCCAAAATATCCTCAAAGGGCTATGAACACTCAAAGCGATTCAAAGCGATTATATTTGCCGCCAAAACCAAAAACGAAGGCTATAGCTAGAATGTGATCTATGAAATTGGATTCAAAAACTTTTTAGACCAATTCGGATCCACAGGCACAGGAGTTTTCTGTCTTATTCAGTTTTCGACTTAAAGTTAGCCCAAAGCCAGGCTAACTTCCAACAGCTGAAGTATCAATATCAGCTGAAGCAAAATATGTTGAAATTACCACATCAAAGCGAGCTAGGGCTCGTGGCAGAACGTCCTGTCACTTGTGAATTAGCGGTATATATGTTTGATTATTGGCCGGCCAACCTATTCTGGATCGCATTTAAGACCTTATATAGCGTGTACCGGTATACTGTCAATAGACCAAACTTTTTAGGCTGCGGTAAACTCGATAACACTACTCCCTATTCATTCCGTTCGGAACAGTTAGCTTCTTCTTCTTCTTCTTCTTTTCCTTTTTTTTTTTTATCCCTGCGTCGTTATGGTCAGAAGTGTAGGACCATAACCTTCCCACTTAACTGCATTCCTACTGGTCCGCTTGTGGGGTCCGCCGGTTTGACCTCAGAAAGTAGCGGCAGGCTTCCCGGTTTGGGATTACTTCATCGCTGAGGCCAATCAAATGCTGGTGTTTTTGCATTTGTTTGCACCAATTGTTTTTCGGCCTGCCTTTTTTGCGTGTTGAAATTGGAATGTTGATTGATAACGCCTTTTGGACGGGGTTCAAAGGATCTCTCCTTTGAACATGGCAATACCAACTGAGTCGGTCGCGCTCTATATTTCTTGTGATGGTTTCTTTTACGTGGAGGTTTCCTCGGATCTTTGAACTTCTAATTCTGTCACGCTTTGTTACTCCCGCTGTCATGCGAAGCATCTTCATCTCGGTTGCCGTTAATTTGCTCTCATACTTTTTGTGCATTGTCCAGCATTGTGAACCGTATGTGAGCGCCGGACGTACAACTGAAGTGTAGAGCCTTCCTTTCAGCTTAGGGGGCATTTTTCGATCACAGAAGATGGCGGAGTTTTCCCGCCACTTCATCCACCCTACGCTTACGCGATGTTTGATGTCGTCATCACAAGTTGCTTCTCTATTAATAATAGATCCCAGATATTTAAACTTTTCACACTTGGGAAGCACTCTTCCATTCAAGTAAATGTCTGGAATAGGCTGATGAGGGTCAGAGAACGGGCAGCACAGATACTCTGTCTTCTTTGAACTAATACGATACCCGTGTCCCTCAAAAATGTCCACCCACACATCAAGTGCTCGTTGTAGGGACGCCTGATCATCACTTATAATGGCCCCATCGTCAGCAAAGAATAGCTGGTGCACATTGGGGTCCGTCACTTTTCCTTCAAGCAAGCAATCAAGGACTGTTATAAAAAGCAGTGGGCTGAGGACGCTCCCTTGGTGTACACCGACTTTGATTGCGAACTCTTCGGTGACTCCTGCGGTGCATCTTACTCTTGTCGTTGCTCTCTCGTACATGTCCATAATCACTCGCACGTAGGTTTCTGGAACTCCTTTTTGTCTTAGCGCTACCCATAAAAGATCTCTTGGTTGCCGGTCAAAGGCCTTCTCGAAATCAACCAACACCATATGCAAGTCCTTTGAAGAATCACGATGCTTTTCTATCATGATCCTTATACTTTGGATTGCATCTGTTGTTGATTTACCCGAGACAAACCCGCACTGGTCATCTGATAGTCGTATTATTTTCCGCAGTCGGCTATCTAATACCCGTTCAACGATCTTCATGCTGTGCGACATCAGCTTGACAGAACGGTAGTTATCACAATTTCGCGTATCACCCTTTCCTTTGTGCAATGGAAGAAGATAGCTTTCCCTCCACTGATTAGGCATAGTGTCGCCTCTCATAAGTTTGGAGATAAGAACCATGAGCTATCTAGACCCGATGTCTCCCATCTTTTTCCAGAACTCAGAGGGTATCCCGTCCGGCCCAACAGCTTTTCTTTTCTTGGAGTTTTTAACCGCGTACCGAACTTCTTCGACTGTGATGTCGGATATTTCGGCTTGATTCGGGGCGGCTCTTGGAAAGTACACTCGGGGAAACTGTTCGTTCAGAAGTTCCTCGCAATACTGTCGCCATCTGTGGAGAATTTTTTCGTCTTCCACAAGGAGTTGGCCTTCAGCGTTGTTAATAAACTTTGGGAAACGAATCTCCTGAGCATTTCTTCTTCTCTGGGCGGCTATCTTAAAGATATTTGCTCCTTTGTTCAAATTGTTTTGTCGAAGCTCCTGCCTGGTTCCTGTCAGACGCGGAAGACGATATTTCTTCCAACTCCTGATAGAGGCCTTCCATGCTTTTCGCTTTCAATTCGGCGCATCTTTTCTTCGCGATACCTTTGCAACATCTATATACCTTTTCACGGCGAGCTTTTTCCTCTCTATTAGTAGAAGAGCACTTTGACCAAGCTTGGAAAGCCATTTTCTTTTCGTGTATCACTGCTTTGGCTTCGTCTGTCCACCACCAGGTTTCTTTTGCGTGTTGGCAGGGGCCTTTAGATGTTCCGAGCAGTGATTTGGCTTTCTCCAGGCCAGACTGTTGTAGGGAATCCCACATGTCTTGTGCTCTGCACTCCTCATTACCGACCTCATCGATAATGGAAGAGAAGTAGTTTTCCATGATGGTAATAAAAGCTTCGCCTTTTCCTTTATCCATCTTATACCACTTGATTCTCTCAGACACCTTCGTTTGCTGCTTTGACTTCTTTCTCGCATCCATAAAAAATTCAGTCAGGAGGAGACGGTGTTGAGGGGCGATCGCGTCTCCCAGGATCACTTTGCAATCTTTAGCTCGTGGCTTCATGAAACTGGATACCAAATGATAGTCTATTTGAGTTTCATTTCCGCCGCTGCTATAAGTGATCAGGTGCCGGCTTTGTTTGACGAACATGGTATTTAGCACTATAAGACCGTACGACTTGCACATGTTTAGGATATCTTCACCTGAAGAGTTCCTGGTGTCGTATCCCAGCCCTCCGTGGTAGCCTTCATAGTCTTCGCTTGTCTTCCCGACATGTCCGTTTAAATCTCCCCCAACAAACAAAAGCTCTTCCTTTGGGATGATTTTGACAAGGTTGTGGAAATCTAGCCAGAATGCATCTTTTTCTTTTTGTTCGCATCCTACTTGAGGGGCATATGCGCTTACGATGTTCCACACCTCACCATGCATCACCAATTTGAGAGCCATCAAACGGTCACTGGATTTTGAAATGGTTAAGACGTTGCCAAGTAACTCTGCCGCAAGGATGATGGCGATTCCGTTTTTTCCTTGTTCCAATCCATAGTAAAACATCTTGTAGGCTTTTGTTTTAACGTCCAAGAAACGTGCCCGATTACCGGTGTTTCGCCATTTCGTCTCTTGTACGCACAGGATGTCTACTCGCCTTCTAACCATAATTTCTTCAAGCTCATAGCTGCGCCCACTCATGCTTCCAACGTTCCAACTCGCGACTCTTAAATGTGGCTTACGCCGTTGCATTACTTTGCTATCCCCCGGAAATCCTATAGCTCTGACCCGAGCATTGCTGCTCGTCCCAGGATCACGACCATTAGTAGTGCCTGGCGGGATAGTGCTTTTCCTTTTAGCGTTCTTTTCCATAATGCTACGGTTTGACCGTTTTCTTTCTTCCCTTCCTTTTTGACACGGGCATGCTCCAGATTTTTTATTTTTTTTTTGATTGATCTTACTTTTACAACACCGGTGATCTCCAGTCGTGTCAACCCACTGATTTGCATGCACAATTGTGGGGCAGTTTAATGGTGGTATATGTGTGCCTAGGCTCACCTTGGTGTTTTCTAAATTGCCTAGATATGATTTTTGTTTACCTTTGTTTAGTCGCCTTTTACGACAAGCGATAGGTATCGCTGCAGGGATATTCTTAACCCGTCCCTGCACGAGACGTTCGGAACAGTTAGCTGTTTAACAGAAATGGCATTAAGGGCGCTCGGCCCGCCCTTCTGGGTCAAATCCGGATCAGTAGAAATTTAGGAAATCCTTCAAACCCTTCTACGTCAAAAGCCGTTCGGAGCTCTAGCCACTTAATCTGTTTGTCTCAAGTGGGAGCGCTGGACGTCACCATATCTACTTGAGGTAATAATAGCAGCATTAGACTTACCCCTTTGGATCGGCAGGCGTGGAGCCCTTTTTGGTATTACAATCTATTACGATAGTAAACCCTGAAAAACAGATTGTGGATCGAAGTCATTATCTTTGCAAGTTGATTTGCAATCAGCTAAATTAGCAAAGGGTCAACTTCCATGATATTAGCCTCACTATACGAGGGTGGTCCGATAAGTACATACTAAGCCTACAAAAGAAAAATAAAATTTTTGGAGAAATTGCGATTTATTTCTCAATATAGTCTCCTTTTAGCTCGATACACTTGACCCAACAATGCCCCAACTTCTTTAACCCGTCTGAAAAATACGTTTTCTCGAGGTCTGCAAATTAGGCCTCCGTGGCGGCAATCACCTCCTCATTCGACTGAAATTTCTGCCCGGCCAGTGACTTTTTCAGTTTGGAAACAAAAAGAAGTCGCACGGGGCCAAATCTGGAGAATACGATGGATGGGGCAGCAGTTCGTAACCCAATTTGGCCGTGGCGAGGGCGGAGGGATGAGCCGGTACGTTATCATGGTGGAAGAGCACTTTTTTCTTCGCCAAGTGGGGCCGTTTTTTTTTAATTCGGCGTCGATTCGGCCCAATAATTCGCCGGATGAAGTCCACTGTTTCGACTGTTCCTTGGTCTATGGTGTATACCAGTGGATCCATGTTTCGTCGACTGTCCCGAAACGACGCAGAAACTCCTTCTCACGGTTGCGCTTGTTGTCTGGAGTGAGCAACGCGGCACCCAACGTGCCGACAGCTTTCTCATGTCCAAAATTTCATGCAGAATATGACCCACGTGATCTTTTGAAATGCCTACTGTCTCAGCTATCTCGCGCACCTTCAATCGGCGTGATGCCAATATGAGATCGTGGATTTTTGTCACGTTATCCTCCGTGTTAGCCGTTTTCGGGGCACCCAGGTGCTCACGCCACGTGGCTCACCCACGTGGTTCATCAAAAACCGACGTGCGACCATGTTGAAACTCGTTAAACCAATTTTTGATGGTCGCCATCGAAGAAGAAGAGTCACCGTACACAGCATCCAAACGCTCTTTGATTTCGCTGCGCGATTTCCCTTCCAAAAACAAGAATCGAATCACCGACCGATATTGCTCTTTTTCCATTTTTCTAAAATCCGCGGACACTCCCGCTGCCACACGCGGTCAAAACAAAACTACATACGTGTCCGATCCGGCTGACAGTGGCCGTCTACTAGACTGTACTACACGATAGTACGTTGCTCTTGCGATACTGGCGCCATCTGGCGGTGAGGCTAAGTACTTATCGGACCATTCTCGTATATATTCGTACATATAAGGTGGGCCAAATACAAGTTTCTTTTAAAAAATGCAATAAAATGAACAAAATTAATTTTTTTCCATGTATTATGGCTATATTAGTAAGAACAAACATTAATTATGAAATACATGGGTACTCCGGTTGGCTTCGCAGTAGCGCATTCTGTCACCCCAATATTACAAAATCTTGTTGGTGGGTCGGGCTGTAGCTCACGGATTGCTTGGATGATATTGGCCTCAAGTGCTTGAATCGTTTCCGAATTGTTGGCTTAATATCGGCCCTTGATAGTTCCCCACAAAAAAAAGTCCAAAGGGGTCAAATCGCAGCTCCGAGATGTCCAATTGACATCGTCAAGACAGCTGATAACGAGATTTGGGTTTTTTTTGCGCAAAAGATCGATTGTGGCATGACGCGCCATACTGCATGAACCAGAGGTCGTCCAAAACCATGTCTTCAATTGCAGTACAAAAAAAAAGTCGGTTAACATGGTTCTGTAACACCCACCGTTGACGGAAACGTTGTTCTCAGCCCCATTTTCGAAGAAAAATGGTTCAATTATGCCACCACTCCACAATCCGCACCAAACTGTCACTCTCTATGGATGCATTGGCTTCTTGACAATAACGTGCGGATTTTCCGAGCGGGTTTTGTTTGTTAACGTGGCCGCCGAGATGAAAATGCGCCTCCTCAGAAAAGATGATTTTTCGCCCAAAATCATTGTCCAATTCAAGCTGGTCTAAGGCCCAAACTGCGAAGCGATTACGAAGCGGATGGCCGACCGCCTTCAATTGCTGTCAATAGGACCTTGTAAGCGAATAATCTGAGATCTTTGTGCAAAAATCTCCTCAGGCTAGTGCGTGAAATGTTGAGCTGTTGAGATCGATGGCGAGTTGATGTTCGTGAATTGAGTCTCACACGGCCACAGCAGTCACATTCTCATCTGTGCGCACCGTACGACGACGGGGACCATGAGTGTCGTCCACTAGCATACCAGTCTCACGAACTTTTTTGGGTCCTTCAGTTCGGCCAACATTTCTTTTTATAAATACACTGTTTGCGCTACACAGCACTCACTTTGGAAATAAGTTTTCAATTATTCCCAACGTTCTTCAAGCGTAAAGTGACTCATTTCGCTCTGCGGAGGTATGCTAGTGACTTTCTCTCAAGATTTCGAGCTGGAAACAGCTGTCAGTGTCAAAATAACCTTGACTTAAAAAAGAAACCATTAGATGGCCCACCCTATATATGTATATTATATAATTCATGGCTCCATTATAGACTAATTTTGTAATTTTGAGGAAATACCAATCTTCAAACAATACAAACATTTAATGACAAATCTGATATTTTGGTAACAAGTACCGTGATTTTACTGACACGCCAATGGAAAATGGACAGCACCAATGGAAACACCGTTGATGCTGAACGTTCTGATCGCCCAAAATCAGCAGTTGTTAGGTTAGGTTGGGTGGCTTCCCTCCGTAAAAAGCGGTGGGGATTACTTAGATCAGGATCGCGCTATTGTACTCCCACTCGAGTCGGTTTGGTCAACGCTACTCTTTGAACCATTTTGAGTATTGAATAAATTCGATAGTTTGTTGATCTCTGTTTCGAATAGATACGTTAATTTCTTAAAGAAGTATTCTATGAGAAATCGTCTTCTTGAGGAGGCTAGAGCAAGGCAATTGCATAGGAGATGGGATGGAAATTCTTTCTCTTTCTCATCATGACACGTTATATTTATATGTTTTCCTAAAACGCAATCTCCTGTTAGGAGTCCGATTAGGCTGTTTACATACCTATATAGACTGCCTGTGTAATTTTTATGAAACTTTTGGTTTTACGATGACAATACCTGGGCCAGGTTTGTCTCGCGTAGTTGCATATTTCAAGGTTACGCCATCTATCATTTGCCTGTCGCAATTTTGTTCCTAGATTTTATATTTTTGTGTGCAGTGCCGTTGCTTAAAAATTCATTCCACTCGCATTGTCGTCGGTTGGAAATTGTTGTTTTATATATAATCTTGAAGTCTAGGGCCGAGATTAAGTAGTCCGTAACTTCGCTTAGATCCATGCTTTTGCGTAGAATACCAGCGCGCGCTCTTTCGGAAAACTTCAAATGAGTTGATTCCGTCGCAGCGCCGATTTCTTTGCCTTTTCCTTGTCAAAAAAATCCAAGCCCGGTTACAGCGACGCATGCCATCTTCTGAACTCTGCTTAGAAGTTTGGCATAGTTAGATCTGCACAGTGCCATGCATTAGTATACGTCTGACAACCGTGGTATGCAGTTGTGTGGTTTGAACTCCATCTGGTGCCCAAGGCTTTTTTGCAGGTGTATAGCGCAGTTGTTGCTTTTTTGATGCGTTCTTCCGCTTTCAATTTCCGGTTGAGTTTCCTGATGAGTATCACGCGAAGATATTTAACGTGGTCTGCGAATCTAAGGTAAGTTCCATTGAGTTTTTGTAGAGTGATTTGAGCAATCTGCCGCTTTTTTGTGAATAAAACTAGCTCCGTTTTGGAGGAATTTATTCCAAGCCCGCAGTTCTCTGCCCAATCAGCCAGTTTGCCTAGATTTGCTAAGAGATGTCTCCCGCTGATTGCTAGTGCAATATCGCCAGGGTTAGGAGTATTTCGATTAAAACTAGCATTCACAAGTAAAGTTGCGGAGAAAAAAATTTCGAATGAACGTTTAAGCCTCGGGGAGCTCAGTCTGAATTGAATACCGTCTTTCCTCACTGTCGATCTGAAACAACATCGCGGCGACGATCAGATTGCTGTTTGAAACGCAATAAAGAAATCTATGCTATATGTAGTTATGGGTGAAGTACGGATCCATCAGTATACTGAGGAGTCAAATCGGCCGTCATCTAAGTGGAGCGCAAAGGATGAAAAGGCAAAAGTTAGCGCGTGAACAATAGAATTTTTGTATTGCCTTGAGAAAGGAAGGACCATCAATAACGAATATTATAAGGCGTAATTGAAATTAAAACGAAAGAATTGCGAAAAAACCGGTCCCAAATAAATTAGAAAAAAAAACTCGTTTTCACCAAGACAATTCACCGCATGACAAGTCGATTGCAAAAATGTAAAATTGCAGGAATTGCACTTTATATTTATTCCCGATCGAACTTTGGATCCACATAAGGATTTGGCTCCCAGTGACTACTACCTGCTTACAGACCTAAAAAGAATGGACCGGTGAAAGGAATTTGACTCCAATGAAGAATGAATTGCCGGAGCTGAAGGGTATTTCCAATCCAATATAAATCGTTTTGCTAAAATATCATCAAAATGTTAGAGAAGAGTTGGAATGAATCATTCTTAAATGCTAGCTACGCCCCTACAAAATTTAACATTACCATAGAAGAATTCAATATCATACCATCCGAGCATCCGAAAACCGGTAGTGAGTGCAGGCTCCGCAACTTTTCTCTGATCGATGAACTTTATAATGCGGTCACTACGATTATTTTCTTACCTCCAATAAATACATAACAATTTTATATTGTACTAAAACAATGCACAGCAATAGTGCCCATGTTAAATAAGGGGAATGATATTCAACCTGATTTGTATAACCACCGCGAATGATCTCTTCTGCACATATGGGAAAGGTAGCAGTTTCGGGCGCGATATTAATCATCCAATCATACCCTTGGCATGTAATCCACACCAGTGATTTGTGGTTTTGCTAGTGTCTTTAAAAGAATTCTAAAGAAATAAAAGTACATTTAGAATTCATCCCCTATAGCACGTACAGACCATTTAAAGAGATGAGTATTACGATCGAAGTTTGGAGTACTCGCTCTTAAAGTTGCAGTCACTGACTAAGAATTTTCGTACAACGCTGCGAAAAATAACACTTTTATATCCTTATTGAAAACTTACGAAAACTCCTCCGTCTGCATTAATTCGTTCAATAAAGGTGATTACTGTTAAATATTTTGGAACTATTTGAATTCTGTCTGATTGACAGCGGAAATCCTTCTACCTTCATCTATTGAGATGCACCACGTGATGACCATCACCGCTTGGAACGTATCAAAAGTTTGCCATCACCCTTGAAAAGTACATAAAGTTTACTTCAGTCAAATCGTACAGAAAACCTGTTTCAATTCTCATATTCTTTCTCAATTGGCCATCAAGTAAATTAAGCTGGACAAGGTGCAGCTCACTGGTTCGGATCACAAACACCCGGTTTAATATATCAATGAGCGTATCTCAAATGGCTCTAGGTCTAAGTCGAGTATCACCAGGCATACTAAGCTACAGACTTCTAGAACCTGTCCTTCAGATTACAATCTCTCCCAATCTGTACGCTAACTTGTTACGTACCCGCTCCGCGGCTCGAGACAACTGACCCAATGAAAAAAGGTCGTGGGCAAACTGATGGAAAAAAAAAATATTTATGGGCGCCAAGCGATTGACCTTGGTGCCTTGACTCGAGGTGCCCTCCTGAAAGAATCGCGACTGTCGTATCGTACGTATGTAAAAAAAAAAAAAAAACCGATTTAATAAGAGGAAAAGAAATTCAGTCTGAAGTTCATTGAAAAAAAAAATAGGAAAGATAGAGAAAAAAAAAATTACAAGAATTGCCCGTCCCCTCGGGTTTCAAACCCACCCCAAAAGCACCGCAACGTTGCCACCCTTTCGCTTACACTTAGGCCCGCACGGCCAATGGGTTACTCATACAATTGGTGGGGAACTTATGTACTGATAAATAATGATCAATAAACAATTAAACCCGAAATCAGCAAAAAAAAAACAAACAAATAAAATAATCAGAATAATAAAAAAAAGTAATAATAATAAAAGGAAATAGTTTAAGAGTAATTCTAAAATAAAACCAGCAAACAAAAGAAAGAGAATATATAAAAAAATCAATAAAAACAAAACAAGATGGAACACTCAGCCTCGGACTCGAACCCGAGTCTCCCACACGTTGAGCTGATGGCCCACGTTTAGTTAGTTTTTAATTCATTTTTATTTATAATTGCTTAGATCTATCTTACCCTAGACAAAAATGCTTAAAAACTAGCTTAACTATCTTAACAATCTGGATATTTTACTGGCCCTAGGCGGACACTCTAAAATAGACGTAACAACTTAAATCTGTGTCTTTCGACTACTATATCAACTTACCACTAACATTACTAAATATATCTCGCTTCAGCTAAGAAAAATGTTTTTTTTATTAAAAACTTAGCATATGACCATTTTTTGTATTATATATAAAACCTAAGCCTACCTTAATGTAACCAAACCTAACTACCCTACCCTACCTTACCCTACCCTAGCCTATGTAAGCCTGCCATTGGTGTTAGACAGGCCATGCCTTGAAGAGGCTGAAGCTCTCAAAGTGTCCACTGACGTAGCTCTCTCCAGCCACCAAAAGCGTTGATGCTGTCGGACTACGTCTCCTCGATCCCGGCGTGAGACCGATCTATAGAACCTGAGGCGCTCGGGCTCACGGAGCGCGACATCGGGTTCGTAGAGGAATCGCCGTTCCATGGAATTGCGACCCACGTGGAAGATTAGCGGTACCGCAAATCTATCCTGGATCAGCCCACATCTATCTAAATAGAGGAATGCTTCTGGCGGTACAAAGCCATTAAGGCGCACTTTCTCGTGATATAAATCGTTGGGGTAGTAAGCCTTGAAGATCAGGCTATTGACCGAAGTCATTGCTCTCGCAACGTGGCTTCGAATCAGTTTGATCAAAAAATTATCTATCCGTACAATCCTGGCCCTATTGTATAGGACCTCGTTCGGGTAAAATTTCGTGTACTCAGATTCGGGTGTCTATGTAGCCCAAGACAAGTCCTAAGACATTGTCTCTCAAACACCCAAATCCAGAGACGAAATGGCGAAACACCGATAATCGGGCACGTTTCTAAAGCCTACAAGATGTTTTACTATGGATTGGAACAAGGAAAAAACGGAATCGCCATCATCCTTGCGGCAGAGTTACTTGGCAACGTCTTAACCATTTCAAAGCCCAGTGACCGTTTGATGGCTCTCAAATTGGTGATGCATGGTGAGGTGTGGAACATCATAAGCGCATATGGCCCTCAAGTGGGATGCGAACAAAAAGAAAAAGATGCATTCTGGCTAGATTTCCACAACCTTGTCAAAATCATCCCAAAGGAAGAGCTTTTGTTTGTTGGGGGAGATTTAAACGGACATGTCGGGAAGACAAGCGAAGACTATGAGGACTACCACAGAGGGCTAGGATACGGCACCAGGAACTCTTCAGGTGAAGATATCCTAAACATGTGCAAGTCGTACGGTCTTATAGCGCTAAATACCATGTTCGTCAAAAAAAGCCGGCACCTGATCACTTATAGCAGCGGCGGAAATGAAACTCAAATAGACTATCATTTGGTATCCAGTTTCATGAAGCCACGAGGAGACGCGATCGCCCCTCAACACCGTCTCCTCCTGACTGAATTTTTTAAGAGGCGAGTAAGAAGTCAAAGCAGCAAACGAAGGTGTCTGAGAGAATCAAGTGGTATAAGCTGGATAAAGGAAAAGGCGAAGCTTTTGTTACCAACATGAAAAACTACCTCTCTTCCATTATCGATGAGGTCGGTAATGAGGAGTGCAGAGCACAAGACATGTGGAATTCCCTACAACAATCTGGCCTGGAGAAAGCCAAATCACTGCTCGGAACATCTAAAGGCCCCTGCCAACACGCAAAAGAAACCTGGTGGTGGACAGACGAAACCAAAGCAGTGATACACGAAAAGAAAATGGCTTTCCAAGCTAGGTCAAAGTGCTCTTCTACTAATAGAGAGGAAAAAGCTCGCCGTGAAAAGGTATATAGACATTGCACAGGTATCTCGAAGAAAAAGTGCGCCGAATTCAAAGCGAAAAGCATGGAAGGCCCTTTATCAGGAGTTGGAAGAAATATCGTCTTCCGCGTCTGACAGGAACCAGGCTACCCAGGAGCTTCGACAAAGCAATTTGAACAAAGGAGCAAATATCTTTAAAATAGCCGCCCAGAGAAGAAGAAATGCTGAGGAGATTCGTTTCCCAAAGTTTATTAAGAATGCTGAAGGCCAACTCCTTGTGGAAGACGAAAAAATTCTCCACAGATGGCGACAGTATTGCGAGGAACTTCTGAACGAACAGTTTCCCCAAGTGTACTTTCCAAGAGCCGCCCGAATCATGCCGAAATATCCGACAGTCGAAGAAGTTCGGTACTCTGAGTTCTGGAAAAAGATGGGAGACATCGGGTCTAGATGGCTCATGGTTCTTATCTCCAAACTTATGAGAGGCGACACTATCCCTAATCAATGGAGGGAAAGCTATCTTCTTCCTTTGCACAAAGGAAAGGGTGAGACGCCAAATTGTGATAACAACCGTTCTGTCAAGCTGATGTGGTACACCATGAAGATCGTTGAACGGGTATTAGATAGCCGACTGCGAAAAATAATACGACTATCTGATGACCAGTGCGGGTTTGCCTCGGGTAAATCAACGACAGATGCTATCCAAAGTATGAGGGTCATGACGGAAAAGCATCGTGATTCTTCAAAGGACTTGCATATGGTGTTGGTTGATTTCGAGAAGGCCTTTGACCGGCACCCAATAGATCTTTTATGGGTAGCGCTAAGACAAAAAGGAGTTCCAGAAACCTACGTGCGAGTGATCATGGACATGTACAAGAGAGCAACGACAAGAGTAAGATGCACCGCAGGAGTCACCGAAGAGTTCGCGATCAAAGTCGGTGTACACCAAGCGAGCGTCCTTAGCCCGCTGCTCTTTATAGCAGTCCTTGATTGCTTGCTTGAAGGAAAAGTGACGGACCCCAATGTGCACCAGCTATTCTTTGCTGACGATGGAGCCATTATAAGTGATGATCAGACGTCCCTACAAGGAGCACTTGATGTGTGGGTGGACATTTTTGAGGGACACGGGTATCGTAGTTCAAAGAAGACAGGGTATCTGTGCTGCCTGTTCTCTGACCCTCATCAGCCTATTCCAGACATTTACTTGAATGGAAGAGTGCTTCCCAATTGTGAAAAGTTTAAATATCTGGGATCTATGATTAATAAAGAAGCAACTTGTGATGACGACATCAACCATCGCGTAAGCGTAGGGTGGATGAAGTGGCGGAAAAACTCCGCCATCTTCTGTGATCGAAAAATGCCCCCTAAGCTGAAAGGAAGGCTCTACACTTCAGTTGTACGTCCGGCGCTCACATACGGTTCACAATGCTGGACAATGCACAAAACGTATGAGAGCAAATTAACGGCAGCTGAGATGAAGATACTTGACAGCGGGAGTAACAAAGCGTGACAGAATTAGAAGTTCAAAGATCCGAGGAAGCCTCCACGTAAAAGAAACCATCAGAAGAAATATAGAGCGCGACCGATTCAGTTGGTATTGCCATGTTCAAAGGAGAGATCCTTTGAACCCCGTCCAAAAGGCGTTATCAATCAACGTTCCAATTTCAACACGTAAAAGAGTCAGGCCGAAGGACGATTGGTGCAAACAAATGCAAAAACACCAGCATTTGGTAGGCCTCTGCGAAGGGGTGGTCCCAAACCGGGAGGCCTGCCGCTACTTTCTGAGGTCAAACCGGCGGACCCCACAAGCGGACCAGTAGGAATGCAGTTAAGTGGGAAGGTTATGGTCTTACACTTCTGACCATAACGACGCCGGAAAAAAAAAGAGGGAAAAGAAGTAAGTGAACTATATAAAATAAAGGGTATTTCAATAAGGGCGGGTAGATGTTGAAATAGAATAAAACAAGCTGTGTGTGAAGTATTAACAAAATTTCTGATTTGATCATGTATGCCATTATGTGTGAAATATTACATCACTCAAATGCCCCTTCGGCTTAATTTGGTGACACCAGGGATCTGAATACTTCAATTTTCAATGACCCTTCCGCATAGATCCGGCTGAATTTGTCTACATTGTCTTTATAGAAGGATATCGGTCGATTGTGGTTTATTCACATAGACTTGCGACTTCCTGGTCTGTCTGACAGGGTGAAATAGCATGACTTTGGTGGCCAATTCACGTCACCTCTGCGCAAAACTCAAATAGTTTATGCAGAATATCAATCGTGGCGTCTGCTGTGTGGCACGTAGCGGCGGCCGGCTGAAACGTTCGTTCTGTAGCGTTCGCCACTGACGGTAACCGCCTCACCAACGTGAGGTCAAAATCCACACCAAACGATAACTTTTTGTGGGTGCACAGCCACCTGGTGAACCTCGTATGGGTTGGTGTCGTTCAGCATTCATCTAAATATACGCCCCGTCGGTAAAGATGATTTTTTGGCCAAAATTGGGGTCCTCTTCCAAACGCTCCGAAGCCCAGTCAGCGAACAAACGACGTTGTCTATGGTCAAAGACTTTGAGCTTCTGGGTCAGTTGGATCTTGTACGGGTGCAGGCCTAAGTTTCGACACAAAATTCGCCAAGTTGAAGTCTGCTCAAGTGTGAGTTCTTATGAATGACGAGGAATCAACTTCCTCGGGTTTTGCTATACACTTTCCGCGGCGATGTTCTCGGCTGGTCTTACTGGGCTGAACAAATGCGGTAAATAACAGTGGTTCGAGTGAATAATCGGCCAAAAATCCCCATTTTGGAAAAAGCGTATAAATGAATGAGAAATAAATGGAATTTGGAAAAATGTTGTAAGTCATTTCTGTAAGAGATTCCATGTCACCTTGTTTAAGTTTATTATAATTTTAATGCGTAAGCGATTTCATTTTTTTATATATTCATGTCACTCTATTTGTATTTGATGTAATCGCAGCAAAATAAGCATGCGTATATGGATTATGAGATCGATTGAGCAATGATATGATTTGTTCTATTTGGGATACGATCAAATGACCAATGACAAAGTTTGTACTATTTCAAACAATATCAGATAGTCCTGCTAACTAATTTCTGCAGGGATACCAACTTAGGGGTTTTCCCCCTAAATTTAGGGAGACGAAATGCAGAATGGGGCTTTTTTAGGGGGTAGAAATGTTAAGGGGCAATTTTAGGGGTATTTAAAGAATGCTCCAAAATATTTCAATTTAGGTACAATTTAAATAGGATAATATTTCTTAATGTGTATATTGTTTCATTCAACATTTTATAATTTATAAATTATTCGTATGTAAAATAATATTCAAAAACTATTTCTAATACATATTTCCATTTCTACATATGGAGTGAAAAATCCAATATCGATTTTATATTCAAAAACGGAGTACGTTAAAACAATTCTGAAAATTGTAAATAATACATAGAACAGCATGGTTTGAAGGAGTTCCAAGAATAAAAATGCCAAAAGTCCACAGCTCATTTTTATAGCTTTACGCGTGCAGTATACGTTTGAATCGAATAGCTCTTGGATGGTAGAAACTTTTCAGTAAATAGTTGATTAGTGAAAATAAATTTAACTAATGCTAGGGAAAGTGGAGTGACAGTGATATTCAAACCGTATTAAAGCCCATGCATTGTGGCCGATGCAAATATTTTCAATTAATGGTATTAAACATTACGGGTTCTTAGAAAAACCAGGTATGTATTTATTTATTCATTTTTGTTAGACTATTTTAATAGAAATATTTACACATTTACATGGTCATTTATAGGAAATTCAGTCTTGTTCAAACCCTGTAAAGTATACGAAACTGCTTAACAATGTCAAAAGATAATAGTCAAAAAAAAAAAAAAAAATACCAACAAAAATACATTAAAGTTTTGGAAGCAGATCCAGTGTTAAAAGGTAACATAGCTTTTTTCCGTATTTTTCCTATCAATCAACAAAGTACGAAGAGAATTGAATTATATTTGTAACGCACTGTTGACAGTTTATTTTAAATTTTGGCGCGGTTTGCATTTTGCGGAAAGGTAACTGCCAGCTTTTTGGAGTAGCTTTGCTTTGTCTCATTCTTATCTGGTTTTTCTCTTTCTCTTTCGTATAAACTAATTACTAGTTTTTTTTCCAATAAATGTTTTAATTTCAGACTGGCTTGCACCTGATAATACAGATGACACCTTGGCTATCTGTAAATATTGTAGGACCACCTTGAAAACTCACAAGAAAGATTTAATTGGCCACACAAGAACTGAAAAACATAAAAAAGCGGTAGATTTAGAAAAATTGACAAAGTCATGTAAATCTTTAAGTGCCACATTTAAACCAGTTTTGACAGTTCAAAAGTAGCAGAATTAAAAATTGCGGCATACATTGTTGAGCATAGTGCTACTCATCATTTGATCGAAATATTACCTCAAAAATCTAAAACTTCACCGCACTAAATGCTCTATGTTAATAAAAAATGTTCTTGGTCCGTCCATGCTTCAAGATTTAATTCAATAAATCGGGAATTTCCCCTACTCATTAATTATTGATGAAAGTACTGATGTTTCGACACAGAAAGTTATGTGCATCATGGTGCGATTTTTTACATTTAAATTTAAAAAAATCATCACAACTTTTTATAGAGTAATCAAATTAATAGATTGTGATGCAGAAAGTGTCTATCAGGTTATAACGAATCAACTCAAAAAGGATGGGATCAAGCTGGAAAATATGTTTGGTATTGGTGTTGATGGAGTAAACGTCATGATCGATAAACATCACTCAGTGACTTCATTGTTAAAAAAAATTTAACTGATTTAATAATTGTCAAATGTGTCAGCCACTCATTACATTTGTGTGCTGAAAAAGCAGCTGAATTATTACCAAGACAATTGGAATTTCTGGTTCGAGAAACCCATAATTGGTTCACATACAGTCCTAAACTTGAAGCTATGAATAATAATCAGAATCCAAAAAAAATCCGCTGGCTCGCCCGCTACGAAGCAATCGTCACAATAATAGATCAATGGGATGAACTCAAATTACTCTTTTCAATTGCCAAAACCGATGATAAATATTACTTGGCAGAACAGCTGTACGATATTATAAGAGAATGCCATTCAAAGCTTTTTTGATTTTTTAAAAAATGAGCTGAAAAATGTGATCCAGTTAAATTTACTTTTTCAAAGTGGCAATGCCGAACCCACAAAATTATTTGAAGATTTATTTTTATTATACAAAAATTTACTAACGAGGCTTGTTGTACCTGCACAGTTAGAGAAAGTAATAGATTGTGAATTCAATTTTCAGGATCACCTAATGCATACATCAGCCATTTATTTTGGATACGATTTTCAGAATATTTCAATACAACTTGAACAAAATGATTTATTAGACGTCAAAGAAAGATGCAAAAACTATTTATGCCATCTAGCACAGCAAATTCAACAACGACTCCCGGAAAATTTGGAAACAGTGAAGATGATTTCTTATTTGCATCCAAAGATCGCGACATCTCAAAACAAACCTGACATTAAAGAAATATTAAATTACATCCAGCGAACTCATATTTATGGTGAGAAAAATGATATTGAGTCGGAGTGGCATCTTCTGAGTAACAAAAATTGGTGCAATTTTTCCAATTCAACAGAATTTTATGCAGAAGTTTACGATGACTGTGATGCAGCGGGATGTAGACGTTTTGAGAATGTAGCAAAATTTGGAATTGCATTATTAACAATCCCAATTTCCAATGCAAGTGTGGAACGTGCCTTTTCAATCTATAATGTTGTCAAAAATAAATTACGAAACAAATTATCTATTCAAATGTTACAAAGCATCCTGATGGTTCGTTTTTCTTTAAAACGAAAGTATTCATCATGCGTAAAATTTAATCCATCGAAAAAAATGTTGGATTTATTTAATGTACAAATGTACGATTTTAAAAATTCGCAGAGTTTAGAAGAAGCAGAAGCAATACTTGAAGTTATGAATAGCTGGTGATTAAATACATTATAATGTTAAATAATCGGTAATAAAAATATTTTAATATTTAATAATTAATAAGACCTATTCTGAGTACTTAGTAGTTTTAAAATATATTTTTTCTTTTATTACGGCTTTACAAACAGTTTTAGGGGATTTTAGGGGTTTTTGAAGTTGATTTTGGGGGGAAAATATTCCACGAGTTGGTAACAGAGCTCTCGATTTTGGACGTGTATTTAATTACACGTGTATTCGTGTCACGTGTACACGTGTACAAAATATCTATTGGCACGTGTACACGTGTATACATTAAATACACGTGTAAATAAAAATACACGTGTAATTATATGCATTTGCTATGATATGCATTTTTTTCTAAATCTGACCTTGGGCAGCTTCTGAGAAAAGTTTTATTTGATGACCCTTCGTCCTCTACACATTTACCGCTAGTTCGACGACAGCAAAGCCACTGTTTTTTCTTCTCTGTAGATTGTTGAGAATACTGGAACAACGAATGATGCTTTTGGGAGATGATTCTACTATAATAAAATCGTTTAAAATCAGTTTTTCCAGCAATTTGCAAAAACGGTTTGATCTGCAGTGTAATGGCACACCTGACGTTTCTGTAAGGCAAGTAGCATCTTTACTTGACCCGCGATACAAAGACCTTGAGCATGAACATTTTCATGTAAGAGCTCCCATAAGAGACAAACTAAAGATGCTCCTAATGAAAAGTGTTCCTTCGGACCATGCTATTGAAGAAAAAAATATGAACTAAACTGGTTCACCGCATACATATTTTCTTTAATTATACGTGTTATTCTAAATACATGTGTAATATTAAATACACGTGTAAATATAAATACACGGGTTCCTACACGAACCTTTTAATTACACGTGTAACACGTGTACACGATTACACGTGTAATCGAGGGCTCTATTGGTAACCTTGAATCTCTGTATTCATTCCGAATAAAGATTTCGTAAAGAAGACATCGTCTCGTGTTTTGCTCCTTTTGTATAAGTACATTATATTTTCGGGCCATCTTACCTTTCTTAATCACTTTTTTCCTTATTATTGAACAGTAATTCATTTATATGCGCAAACTTTCTACAAAACAAAAAAAAAAACACCAATATATTCCAGCTCAACGAATAGTCGGACAAAGCTGTCCAGTTCACTGGTAGTACAAGAAAAAAGGCACAAGAAAATTAATATTTTGGGGAATATTCAACAGCTTGCAGGACTGCCTGAAGTCGATTGGGTATTAATTTTTTCTCAGTAGTAGGGTTCAGTTGAGTTCTACGGTTGTAATAAAGCTCCTTAGATCTCATTAGCCGTGTCAGAGCTCCTAGCGTAAAAAGCGACCTTTGTCCAACTATTCGCTGAAGCCACTGTAAATTTTATATTTTAATAATTTTATTTAATATTTTGATGAATATTTACGGTGCGACCTTGGGTTGATGCAAACCATTACTGCGGAACAATTCAACCTTTGGTAGTCTATTCTATTTGTCTTGTTTTACGAGTTGGTATATTCGTTTACTTTTTTTCCGCACCGAGTGCATACCGTCGCCTGATATTATACATACAATAATGTCTGGCGTTAGTTGTTCGGTCCTATCCCACAGACTTTGAGATTCCAAACCTACGCATCTTGTGTTCGGACTTCAAGAACTCATTAGAAGTGAGGATAATACTCGTAAGTACAAGGAATTGTACTTACTTTGCAATACTTTGTCACAGGTTCCCCGGCAGTCAAGGGGTGTCTACGTAAATGAAATCCTGCCTTGAATTATAAAATATGCCTGAGGAAAAATTACAACATTTACCATAGTCATCGTTTCAAATAAAAAGGGTGACACCAGCATTAACGTGGAACAAACGAATGAATTCACGAGTCATTATAGCAATCTGCTTTATCGGATAGAGACTGAGAAGAGTTGGAGTTTTTAAATTAAATTTAAAAAAAGAAAACACATTTTAAGGATGATTTTCCAAAGTGAGCTCAGAATATCTATAATGAAGATTATAAATTGTGTCCTGCTGAAATCAAAATAAAACAGATATTACAAATAATCACTTTAATTTACTTTTAAATGATTTTAAACAGAGGTTAAAAATATACATTATTCAATAAATTGTCGTTTTAAAGTAAGTTTGTTACAGCCAGCGTAGAACTGACAATGCTCTTGGACACATTGCAAATTGCAATTCATATTCTTCTTGCTCCTCTTTCACAGTCAATAAGCAATCAAAATCTTCCATACATTTTACGACTCTTTCAGCTGAATCATCAGCAGTCAAGCAGATGATTAAACGGCAGAGGTATCCTCTACCGAAACCCATCCGACCTTCTCATCTGCAGCCCCGCACTTCTTGGCGGCGAGAAGCGCAGAAAGCGTCGGCGGCTAATAAAGGCTGCTGCAGGAAGCACAAGCATGCCAGCACTTTCGGCAGGTGCCTTAAACATTCCTCCTCTTTCCACTCAAACTCAAAGCGGAAGCAAAATATCTAGGCATCATTCTTGACTCCAAACTCTCCTGGAAAAGGAACCTGGAGGAAAGGATGAAAAAAGGATTGAACGCTTTTTATGCATGCAAAAAGACCTTCGGAAAAAGATGGGGCTTGCAACCGTACATCATTCATTGGATGTACACAGCAATCATTAGACCCATTTTAACTTATGGGGCCCTAGTCTGGTGGATTGCTAGCAGCACAAAAAGATATATGAACATGCTCAACAAAGTACAAAGGTCAGCCGCTGTTTATATAATGGGAGCCATGAGAAACACGCCGCAAGCAGAGTTGGACATGATTCTTCATCTCCTCCCCCTGGATCTATTCATAAAAGGCTACGCTGCAAAGAGCGCTCTCAGACTAAGAGAGTCCGTGGAAGCAAGCCAACTGTGGACATGCGGCCATACTTCAGATAATAGAAGACCTGGGAAGGAAACATGGTTTTAGTAGCCTCGCAGCTACGACCGACTATATTCCCCCTCAAAATGACTTCTCTCCCAATATACCTATCCTTTTCCCCGACAGAGAAGAGTGGCTGTCAAACGCCGTAATCAACGAATCGAAAATGGACACAGGCACTGGGGCCGGGTTCTACTCTGATACCCTCCACAAACAGAAATTATTCAGACTCCCTGATCTGTGCAGCGTGTTTCAAGCAGAAATTCTGGCAATAGAGAAAGCAGCCAAACACCTACAGGTAACCGATATCCCACCCAAGCTGCACTGAAGTCAATAGAATCCTGTATAACGAGATCAAAGGCTGTCATGAAATGTCCCGACTCACTGAAGTCCATCAGACACCATAAAGTTAAGCTCTGCTGGGTCTCGGGCCACAGCTCAATCGCAGGGAACGAAAGAGCAGTTGAACTGGCCAGGCAAGGTTCTGAAATGGACATCAGCGAGGCGGACACGTCATTGCAACCACCGATCAGCGCATTATACCGGATCATAAACAACACAAACATCAAAGAGGCCAACTCGTCTTGGCTTACAAGAAACGACAGCTACACGACAAGATCATCGTGGCCAGAGCTCAATGTCGGAAAAACAAAGAAGCTCCTGGCGCTGGACCGTAAGTCGATCCGTATGCTCGTCGGAGTGATCAAAGGACACTGTCCCATTGGAGCAATGCTCCGGAAATGGGAATCGGGATCCAGCGATCTCTGCCGGAGCTGCGGCGATGAGGAAGAAACTGAGACGATCCATCATCTGCTTTGCCACTGTCCAGTTCTCCAGAATCCAAGCCTAGTGTCGCTAGGCCAAAGATTCTTTACAGAGATTGCGGATGTGGCTAATGCAGATATATCGGATCTTCTAAGATTCATCAAGAGCACAAGGTGGTTTCAGCCACCACGTTATAAGACAGGTTAATTTTATGTGTACCCACACAAACGAAGGGAATCACAATAGGCTTCTCGGCCTCCGAGTGGAAGTGATTTCTAACCATCACACTCCCCTTCTCTAACCTAACCTAACCTTCCTCCTCTTATTGGTGACGATCAACTCCCTCCCCTGGGAACTACCACCTATCAGATAGCTAGTCTCCCAAAATTAACGCGTTCCATCTGCTAGATTCCGGGGAAACCTGGAAACAAGCTGAACATGCTGACGTGACTGCGTGCGCGGAACCCGGGACCTGACACGAGGGCCTGGACTTTATATTCCCACAAAGAGAGTAAGGGCTCTCTGAAAAAAGAGAGCTTTGCTCTGGTCGTGAAATTGGACAACGGCCCTGTCGATGTACTCAGAAAGTCTGATGGTACCTTCACCGAGTCTAAAGCAGAAACTCTTAGTTTACTACTTCAGACTCATTTCCCGGGAAATCAGGCTGTCATCGGCTCGCTGCACACTCCCTCATTGGAAACTGCAACTGAAACGATGAAAACAACTCGGCGTAGCTGGTATGTTGCATCACGCGTGTCAACTACTGAGCCCATTGAATTTGCTGTGGCATCTTTCGATGGCTTCAAATCGCCGGGCTCTGATGGGATATTCCCTGTTATGCTGCAAAAAAAAGTATACTGTCAGCGTCAAAAGTGAGTGTACAGCCATCGGGTTGAAGTTTATCCTCAAAAATAAAATATACCAGTAGGAGCTACAGTGGACATGGGCACATCAAATTAAAGGTTTAAATTCATATTTTATTAAACACTATATTTCATTTTGAAAAACTATGAACATAAGGTAATTAAATCAATTTATAAGAAAAATGGGCGAAAAACAAGCGTCAAAAGTGAGTGTACACTTATTTTTCAAAAGCTTTAAATCATTTCAAATCATTGACAAAATGGTAATTAATACTTTGTATTATTTCCTTTGGACTTTATTACTGCTTCTAGTCTTCGAGGCATGGATTCAACAAGTTTCCTTGTAACGCTCGTTGGTATTCTTGTCCATTCTTCTACCAATGCATCCCGTAGTGACTGTGTTGACGTTATTGGGTGTTTTCTTATCTGTCTGTCCAAATGTTCCCATAGATGTTCGATGGGATTTAGATCTGGTGATTGGGGAGGATGATCCAATTGCTTTGGTGTATTATAAAGAAGCCATTCTCTAACCAGGTACGATGTGTGTTTGGGATCATTGTCGTGTTGGAAGATCCACGTTCCTTGAAGACCCAGCTTCTGTACACTTGTTGCCAAATTTTCCCGTAAAATATTCATATATCCTCTCTTATCCATTGTTGAATCAATGAATGCCAAATTCCCAACGCCAGAAGCAGCCATACACCCCCACACCATCACTGAACCTCCACCATGTTTTACTGTTCGTAAAACATTTTGAGGTTCTAGCTCTGTATTTTTGCTTCTCCACACGTTTCCATTTTTCTTTAGTCCAAAAATTTGAAATTTACTTTCGTCACTAAATATAACATTTTGCCAAAACGAATTGCTGAAATTTTGATATTTTTTTGCATAATCTAATCTTTTTTTTATATTAGTTTTAGATATAGAAGGTTTTTTTCTGGGCACTCTTCCATGTAGGCCACTTTGATAGAGGGCACGACGAACTGTACTCGCGCTTATACTTTTATTATTTCGAGAAAATGTATCTGCAATTTGCACAGCACTAGACATCGGATTTTTTTTCACTTCTTTCACAATGTCTCTCCTTTCCCGTTCATTCAATCGTTTTGGTCGTCCTGATCTCTTGGCATTTTCTACTGTATGAAAATTTTCATACCGATCTATAATTTTTTTAACTGTATTATGATGTCTTTTTATTTCTCTACCGATTTCACGTAAACTTTTTCCATTTTGGCGCATTTCAATAACAATTTTTCGCGTTTCAATTGAAGTTTCGGTTCGCATTTTGAAAAAGAATTTACTTTAAAGACACTGAATATCAAAGTAACGCTTTCTTCTTAAAACTACTACACATTATTAGTTGGTATCATGCCATATTTATGCCGTTACATTGTCATTCGGAAATGTTCCGTTATATTTTACAAGCATTGAAGACAGTCATGAAAGTACCAATATGTACACTCACTTTTGACGCTTGTTTTTCGCCCATTTTTCTTATAAATTGATTTAATTACCTTATGTTCATAGTTTTTCAAAATGAAATATAGTGTTTAATAAAATATGAATTTAAACCTTTAATTTGATGTGCCCATGTCCACTGTAGCTCCTACTGGTATATTTTATTTTTGAGGATAAACTTCAACCCGATGGCTGTACACTCACTTTTGACGCTGACTGTATATTCTGAAAAGAATTTTCATTGCTATTATAGCTTGGCGCTTGCCTACATCCTATTCCTTGGCGCGCGGTGAAAGTCGTCTTTATTCTCAAAACAGGGAAAGAATATTACTCACTCGCCAAGAGTTTTAGAACATCAGTCTTACATCCTTCTTGCTGAAAAGCATGAAGAGACTAGTAGAGTTGCACGTGCGCAAAGTTGCCCTTCGAATGCATTCTCTCCCGGACATGCGACATGCTTATCAGCGGGGAAAATCCTGCGAGACTGCGCTTCAAGACCTAGTTGGGAGAATTGTATGCGCACTCGAAAGGAAAAAGTACGTGTTGAGCATTTTCGTCGACATTGAGGGAGCTTTTGATAACGCTACTTTCGACGGCATGTGTAACGCTGCTAGACGGCATGGCGTAAATGAAGCCCTGGTTTTGTGGATCAAAGCAATGCTTGTGCATAGGACATTGATCGCTGATGCAGGCCTCGAACAATGTGTCAAGTCTGGAGCAAACAGGGGCTGCCCGCAAGGTGGCGTCTTGTCTCCGTTGTTATGGTGCACAGACTCTCTGCTCGATGCCCTCAGTGCCTCTGCAATCTGTGCCCAGGCCTATGCGGATGATGTTTCTGTTCTCTCTGTCGGCTCATGTTTAGCGAATGTCTGTCTCAAAGCGCAGGCGGCGCTAGATGTGGACGAGGTCTGGTGCACGAGTAATGGACTGTCGGCTAATCCTCTTGAGTCTGATGTCGTTCTCTTGACGAGAAGGAGAAAAATTACTGGCATTACTCAGCTGGTGCTAAAAGGCATTCCCATTCCGATATCCAAGGAAGCTAAGCACCTGAGAGTCATCCTACATAACAAGCTTCTTTGGTCAAAACATGTTGAGTCCAAAGCCACCAAAGCGCTGCCAGCTTTTTGGCAATGCAAAGGTGCCTTTGGCAAAACATGAGGCTTATCACTGATAAAGGTCCTCTGGATCTACACAGCAAAAATAAGACCGATAATATCATATGAATCGGTTGTTTGGTAGAACAGGTTAACAAGCAAACACGCTGTGGCCTCTTTCACCAAACTCCAAAGAGTGGTCTGTCTCAGCTGCACGGGGGTTTTCCCCAGCACACCGGGAGCTGCACTAGATGCTATGATTAATCATCCACCCTTTGACATATATGTATGTCAGAGGGTGCGCACTGAAAGCCGTGTCTCGCCCCAAGAGAAATGGTTTTTGATACAACTCGCATTTGAGTGACAGTGTACTTGAACGAGAAATATCCTACGACCCCTGTCTCATAGATACGCCTTCTGACGCAATGATACCTGCTATCCTACTAAGCTGTAATTTCATAGTCACATTTCCATGGCATCAGGACTGGCTTTAGCCAGACACTGAACCTAGAATGGACGAAAACACTCAACTGCACTTTTCGGAGATATACGCTATTTTAATGGCCATGAACATGTTGTTGTGAAGCACGGTGGACGGGAAGAAGCATATGCGTCTGCAGTGACAGCCAAGCTACACTCAAAGCTGTGTACAACTCTCTAACCAGCTCCATATTAGTTCATGAACTCAAAACCTTTTTGAACAAAGTCGGAAGACTAAAATCACTAAGGCTCGTATGAGTCTCAGGTCACTCTGGGATCCCAGGAAATGAGATCGCCGATGATCTCGCTAGAAAGGCTCAGAAGAGAATTTCCGAGGACCTAAGTCGGCTTTAGGTCTACCTGCTTCCACGGGCAAATCCTACATCAATGATTCGATTGTTAATGCACACAGTCGTAGATGGAGGGAACAGCCAGGATGCAGGATGACTAAGCGCGTACGCCCTGATGTCTACAAGACGTTCGCAACATTCTTATTATCCAAAAGGAGAAATGATTGCAGAAGGCTAGCGGGCGCCATTGTGGGCCATTACACTTTTGCTAAGCATCTCTACCTGCTTGGTATGAATGAGACGCCTATCTGTGCTGCATGTTGCGAGGAGGATGACACTGTTGAACACTTTCTCTGCGACTGCCCCGCTTTCGCTCGCGCACGGCTGCGCACCCTTAGAGCCGACGTGGGGTGTACCATCACTGAAGTTCCTCCTCACTTTTCTCCCGACAAAGGGGAAAATACAATAAAGAAAGGTGACTGTCTGATAGTTCTAGAAGGTCGCAATAAACACCTAAATTAAACCAAGTCTAAGAGAAGAGTCCAGTTTTGGAGTATTTTTGCCATAAAAGCTTCCGTGTATTACCATCAGTCCAATGTAAAAAAAATGGTCAGTGTGTCACTTGCACGTATTTGACTACATTGCTCGTTCCCACATTGCTCGTTCCCACATTGCTCGTATAATATTTAAGACTCTCTATACCATTCGTCAGTGAGTACTGATTGATATGTCGTCTTACTCTAGTCCTTGCTTATTGACAAATGAAAAAAATGATTCTGCTCTACTGAATTTTGGCGGTCGTAGTTGTTTTCAAACTTTTCAAGTTCATAGATTTTATAAAAAAAATACAGCTCTCCCTTCCTTTGTTTGCATAACTTTATTGCCAATTTATTAACTCCCATTTATTACAACCTTAAACCGAAATATCAGAAGAATCAATTAATCAGTCGCAAGAAACCTCGAGGTAAAGTCAATCCCCGAATTTCCGATCACAAAATGACCCTTATTCGTCACAAAGTGCAAAAAGTTCCTTAGAATTTGCTGGGTTAAAGAAATTCGTCTTGAATCAACTTGTGAATTCATCAATCATTGACCGGAGTAATGAAGCCAGTCCAAATTAATTTCGCTTCCTCGGCTTACTTACGTGATTGTTTGAGGAGGACAAGATAATTGGGTGAGGATAGCCGAAGCTAAAGAAGGAGGTAAAAAGTTACATATTTAATGACTGGCCGAGGATATGTTGTCGGTAAGGGGTGAGGATTATTTTTCTTGTTGGTGTAATTAGTTGGTACTCGTGGGTAGTAGTAATTAATCCTTTTAAACAATTAGACACGCAACTATGTGGTTCGGTTGGGCTAATTACATGTCTGTGACAGATTAAGGCTTTTCGACGAAATACTTGTTTTTAGTTTTCGTTTTAATATTTACCCCTGTGTTGAGCTTGATAATGTGTTTGACCTTATGGCGTGGTCTATATATTGAACTTCACTGTTGAATATTGTTTAATAATTAGTCAATATATTCACTCTTTGCCCTTTAAGCCTCAAATTATTTTCAACTTTTTCTCCTCCATCAGATGGTGTTTTAAATATTCTTTCGTTTGTGGGAACGAATTTTTAATTCAATTGATTTTCCTTCCTCTCGCAATGTCGTCTAAATTTATTCTTCTTCTTCTAGTGAATAATAACTAATAATAATTAAATTATTAATAGTATAAAACCTCATTGCATAGAATTTTGTGCACTTCGATGCCCTGAGGCAAGAGCTCTGAAGCACCCAAATCTTTTCCGGCTTGGTCCCACGTTAATTCACACCGGGCAACCGTAGATAAGCATAGGCGTATAGTAGATAACCTTTACTTTTTGTAAGCTCCTTTAGACCGAAATAGAGCAGCAGCCACATATTTATTATAGGTTTAATACAGAAACTGATTCAACCGCTTTAGCATACAAGTGGCTTTCCGTGTCATCTTGCAACGAGCTTTCTGGCTCGGGGTATACCTGCCGGTCCAAGGCCGTCACATAAATTTGCAAGGTGATACCACCTTAGGATCAACACTGAGTCGTTGATGTCACGACGGCACGACAAGTATTACTCTGACCTTGTTGTGGTAGTTATTGCTGTGGTTCCTCTTCTGTCTTGATGCACTTGTTATGGTTGACCGGACTTTCACTGACTTGACTTTCCTCCTTGAAATCTCATTGAAGATGACATCCGGCGGAGAAGACAGCGTCCGAAAGAATCCTACAAAGACTAATTCCCGGTTATGCAGTCCATCATGTAACAGGTGGGTTACACTCTGGAGCAATAGTTAGTCCAAATATGTATACAAAAACAGCCAAACAGATTATCCACTATACATCCGCACAGGGGACAGACGTTGGCAGCATAACATGGTCGCAAACAGAGAGGCCAGTCAACCCGCACAAAACATCTCAGAGCCAAGAGGACCACATAAAACCCGGGTGCCAGATGGACCAACGAATGCTGTTAACAACAGACGGGAAACAGACAATGGTCTGACTCGAATCGCGGGAACGTGAGGCCAGGACCAACATAACCGACCCGCATAACCCCTGTCGTCCACCGAGGGGTCAACGAGGGAGCCACGAGGAACTTTGTGAATCAAACTGCCGTAATAGACTTCGCCAGGAAGGGGATGATTGTTCAAACCGACACCGAGGTAAAGATGACCGACGGTTAGATTAGGCACATCGATAGAGCACTGGAGGTAGTCCTTCTGCTGGAGACAATCGAAAGCCGGACCCCACTCGTAGTCCTCTCAGAAGCCACCGATCCCTTAGTCTTGGGAATAGATTTCCTTCAGCAGTGAGTCCATCATCCCCCGCAAGTAGAACGGTAACCCCAGGCGCTCAAGAATCTCAATGGGGCGACTCAACGAAAAACCCGCCCCTACAGGTCACCAATAGTAGTTGTTAAAAAGAAAACTGGCAGCTCAACGCCCGGTCCACCCCGAACCGATATCCACTACCAAGGGTCTAGCACATTTTGGACCGGTTGAGAGAGGCAAAATAAATCAGCAGCCTTGATATTAAGAACGTCTATTGACAAATCTCTATGGAAGAGGATAGCAAAAAATACACCGCATTCACGGTACCGGGAATGTCACACGGTACCGAAGTGGCGAGTCTCGAGTTGGAACCATATGCGTTCGCATATTTGGAAGATGTCATCGTGACTGGAAGACACTAGAGGAACACAATGCGAATTTGCGATAGGTGTTTAGGACGGCGAACTTGAAAATCAATAAAGAGAATTTCGAATTTTTTCAAACAGGACCCAAATTCCTTTTTACATGTTGTGAGCGGCGAGGGGATACACACCGACCCTCACAGGGTGGCAGCAGTAAAAGGCCTGGACCCGCCAACAAATGTACGGCAAATGTGACAGTTCCTGGGTATCGCGTCCTTCTATCGAATATTCTTTACAAATATATTTTACAAACCTCTTGAAAAAAGGGAAGCATACATGTCCTTGGAACAATTATACATTACATTCTTGTTCAACGCATCTATCAATTCCCGGAAGCCTTAAGAAAAGGCACTTTCAATCATAACACAAAAAAGAAAAAAAACAGATTTTTACAATCTAATGACTATGAAAAATGATGGTTAAGCACAAGTTCGACAGCGGTAGTGATGCTCGCGAATGTGCGCTACCTGGCAAGCTATGGGATGCTCATTAAGAATAACTGAATGCAGCAAGTGGTTTTCATTTTACTGAGTATACTCGACTTTTCTGACGTAATATGATGTAAGTATTGGATGTATTCGTAATATAATCAATCTGATTTAACATGCCATACTTAAGAAAGCACTGAAAGCAATGTGGCATAATAATAATCGGTGTAATTCGATATTTTTAATGTAAGCTCGTGCTTTTGACGCATTGATTTATTAAAATATTTCATACTATCATAGTCCATGCAGTACGACATATTTAATTTGCGCATTCGATCGAGTAGGCTTTGCGAATAGAAGCAAACAATAAAAATTAAAATTTTCAAAAATTTCAAAATATCAAAATTGAAAAAAAAGAAATAAAAGTTGAAAAAACAAAATAACATAGTAATAGCCAGTTCAGCTGAGCGCGGTGTCGTGTGTGCCGCGAGTATTCGTTTGTGTGGTGGACAGTTAACGGGTTAAAAACAATAATTACAAAACATTTGTGATAAGTGCTCGGTCCGCGGACCAAATATCCCGCGCGGGAGAAACTTTTTTGTTTGTGTCCTGCTACTGCTGTCTAAGGACGTCGGGAGAAATCCCCTTAGTCTTACGGAGTCGGAGTCGTATGATTTCTCCGACTTCGCAACACCGTCCTCCGTATCGATGACCGATATCATTAAAAAAAGGAGGAAACTTACTTCGCGGAGCAATATACTTAAGCGCCCCTCCCTCTCTACTTCGACAGAAAAACTGCGGGTCGAAGCGAGGGAAGGGGCCAAATCAACATCTAAAGAAATGCAGCAACAACTTCAGCAAGCTCTTCCCGTGAAAAGTGACGTTGCCCACGTCTTTGGAGGTGGCTACACTGGAGAGAACAATTCCTTCGCCGCCCTTTCAAGTTCGGTCGCGGAGAAGGAACGTAACGCGCTCGAACTCGAAGAGCGTACTCTACGAGCAAAATTAAAGGCTGTATTAGACAGACTCTCCGAAATACGGCAAAAAGAGAGGGAGCAGGTTGCAGCCACCAAACTACAGCCGCAACAATCGAAACAACAACAGCAGTCGCAACAAAAGCAGCCTCAACGAAAGCAGACGCAACAAAAGCAGCCGCAGCAGAAGCAGTCGCAACAAAAAAACCTGCAACAGCAACAACAACAGCAGCAGCAACAACAACAGCAGCAGCAACAGCAACAGCCGCGACAGCAACGACCTGCTAAGGACAAGGTACCACCAATCTACACCAAAGCCCTACGCGAGACCATAGAGCTGTGTAAGTATGTCATTGGTGTTGATAACTTTGTATTTAAAGCTATAGGCGAAAACCGCTATGCTATCCAGTGCACCACACTGGAGCAGTATAAGCGAGTTAAGGATCTTTTAAAGGAGACCACGACGGAGTTCTTCTCTTTTACCCCCAAGGCCGAAAGGCTGCGGTCGATACTCCTCAAAGGCGTACACTCGATCACTGACCCCGAGGAAATGCTCTCAGAGCTCACAGAGTTCGAGAGCGACGACCTCAAATTCGTGGGGGTAAAGACGTTTACCACGGCGCGATCCAAACGGGAGAACCGGGTACTGCCGTTTTTCTTGGTCCAGCTCACACCCAACAGCAAGCTGCAGAGGCTAAGGTCTATTACTTCCTTGGCTTCCCAGCGTGTAACATGGGAAACATTAAAAAGGCAAGAAAACATTTTGCAATGTATCCGATGCCAAAGGTTCGGGCATGCCGCGTCGAACTGCGAAATGCAGCCTCGATGTGTTAGGTGTGCAAAGAACCACAGAAACGAAGAATGCGATCTGACCCAGGACAAGGTCGCAGACAGGGAGCAGCTCGAGTGCGTGCTCTGTAGGAACCGTGGACACCCTGCAAACTATCGGGGATGTCCTAAGTTCCAAGATATAAAAAAAGTAAATCTGGCTCGGAAACAGAGGCCTGAAGGAAAACGTTCCCCGGGTCGCTTAGACACAACAGCCGTCACACCCCAGATGACCTACGCCCAAATGGCGGCAGGTTTGGGGCCGACGGTACAAAAACCCATGGCTGTGCCTAAAGCCCCCATGCTTGTTTCTAAGGCATCGGAGGCCGAGGTGGACCTGCGTTCGATCCTGCTCGCCATCTAAGGGCAGATCGGCCAGCTCCAACAGCAGATCCATGAGCAGGCGACCCGACCGAACAAAATCTACTCGCTTCTGCCGGGCCTAGCGCAACTACAATCGTAATGGGTACGCTGGTAGAGAGTCCCTTAAAGATCCTGTCGGTGAATGTGAATTCATTGATAAGGATTGAGCGACGAGCCGTACTTTTTAACCTGTTGCAGGACGAAAGCCCCGATGTACTCTTGGTTAGCGAAACGAAGCTAAACCAGAAGCACAAAATCCGGCACATTTCTTACAAAATAATTCGAAGAGACCGACCCAACGCAAAGGAACCTGTCAAACAGCGAGATTGACAGCTACCTCAAAGAAATGGATGATAAAATTAAGCAGGCGAGGGACAGTACGATACCACGCCAAATATACCACGATACTTCGAACGTATACTGAAACGCGACAATCGACGCGCTGCCCAGAAAAAAAAGTATACTCCTGACAAGACTCAAACTCTTGTACAGGCGGTTTACCGACAAACAAAACTCGGAGGTCAGGACACTGAAGTCACTGATTAAAAATATACAACAGTTCATCAAGGAAAATTACAGAATTTCTGTAAGTTTGTATTGGAACAACAGAATTCGTGCTGTAAATTCCAACAGCGCGAGTATGTTCCCGCAAATAAATAAAATATTTCGGAGAAACAATCAGAATGACATTCAGGATCTGAAGCTTCCGAGAAAGGTTAGACAATGAACGCTTGCTACGAACAGTTAGCATAGATCCAGAGAGCGCCATCCTGGATGACGACTTTTTTGTGATCGAGGATCCTCAGGAGAAGGTGGCGATTGTAGGAGCTGTTTTCCAGGAAGTGTACAAGGTGAATGATAGTATTCGCCCGAATCACGACCTGGAGAGCAGAGCCCTGCTTCATCACTCCTATCTTAGAAATGATTTCGATCATTGGCAATGTTCAGCAGTATTGTGATGACTGGAAGTTGAAAATCAACTGCCAGAAATCAGAAACTATTTTGTTCAGAACGCCTTTGTCTAGGGCCTCCCGAGACACTGGAAAAAATTGGCGCGGGTTCTCAATTCTTGGACCGGACGGGCGCCCACTGGCGAAACAAAATGTCAAATACCTTGGGATCTTGCTAGACCAGTATCTATATTTTGACAAACATATTGATGCTGCTCTGGCGAGGGCCCGGGGCGCTTTTGCTCTTACAAGGTGGCTGTTTCATAGCAGCCAACTTGATTCTAGGGTGAAGGTAATTTGCTACATGGCCTTCATCAGGCCCATGATTGCCTATGGATGTCCCGTGTGGTTCAATGTGAGAGCTAGCTTAATGGAAAGGATTCGCGTGTTTGAGAGACAATGTCTCAGAAGTTGTCATGGGTTATATAGGACACCCGAATCTGAGTACACGAAATTTTACCCGAACGAGGTCCTATACAATAGGGTCAGGATTGTACGGGTGGATAATTTTCTAATAAAACTGATCCGGGGTCACGTTGCGAAGGCAATGACTTCGGTCAATAACCTGATCTCCGGGGCTTACTTCCCTAATTACATGTACCACGAGAAAGTTCGCCTTAGCGGCTTTGTCCCTCGGGTGGCATTCCTCTATTTGGATCAATGTGGGCTGATCCAGGATGAATCGGCGGTTCCGCTAATCTTCCACGTGGTCCGCAAGTCCGTGGAGCGACGGCTCCTCTACGAACGTGATGTTGCGCTCCGCGAGCCCGAGCGCCTCGGGTTTAGTAGATCGGTGTCGCATCAAGATCGGGGAGACGTCGCCCGACAGCATCAACGCTTTTGGTGGCTGGAGCGGACTGCGTCAGTGGTTAACTTTAATAGGTCAGCCTCTTTAAGGCAAAGTCTGCCACATGCCAATGGCAGACTCGCATAGACTAGGGTGTGTTAGGATAGGTTAAAGTAAGTTAGGGTATGTTAGGTCAGGCTGAGGCATGCAAGGGTGGCGCGTAGGTTTAGTGTAGTGTAGGTTAGTTTTAGTTTTCATTAAAATAAAAAATAAAACACACAAAAAAATTACAAAAGAAAAACAAAACAAAAAAAAAAAAAAGATATACATATACACAAAATATACATCATTACATTATGTATATACATATGTATTTTTGTATCTATATTTTAGTTAAGGTAGGGTTAAGTTAGATTTAGTTAGATATACGATTTTGTATATAAAAAGAAATGTTCTGATTCTAAGTTTTTTTAAATATTATTTATTATACAGGGTGTCCCACGAGCAGTGTGCCAAAAAGCTACAGCGTGTAGGTCTAGTCAAGACAAGAAAAAAATCGTATGGGAGGGGGGGGTCTATTTCCCCCCGTTTAGCCGGGAGGGGCAATTTTCTAAAAAATTGACTTATTTTGGAAAAATAATTATTAAAAATCAACAGTTACATCCACAATGCCACGATATACCTTTTTGTGAAGTCAGAAACCTCTTCTTTCATATTGATTTTAAATGAAGCTGTTTTAAGGAGTAGTTTTTGAGAAATTAATTTTCAAACTCAAAATTTTGAAAAAAAATTGAAAAAAAAAAATTTCGAACTATTTTTTTTCAAAATTGTATGTAATTAAGTACTATTTTTTTTTCAAAAATTCAATGCTCTCATTAGTTTTTAGTTAAAAACAGAAAACCGGATGCAAAAATGTCTTGTAGTTTTTGAGAAATTAAAAAAAAACCCGAACCATTTTTTTCTAAGAAAACCCTTTTTTTAGGTTTTAACGCGGCTGGACTTGTAGGCAAATGAATGTATGAAACATTGACCTCTTTTTTATTATTTTTAAAAAATTCGGAGTTTTATGAGGATACAATAAAGTGATACACTATTGGAATAACCCTGGATTAATTCTTTTTTTTCATTGATAACGCCTGAAAACTGACCTGCGAATTTCGTCTGGGTCCGCCCGCCGCCGATGGGTTCTACCCGAATTTTGAATTTGGTCCGACGCAATCCCTCCCTTAGTACAAGGAGGATGGCTATTATGCTTGGAATGCCCAAATCTAGAGTATGGAGAGTGCTTCATACCGAAAACTTACACCCGTACCATTTTAGGCCAGTTCAGGGACTCACCTCAAACGACAAGTTTTTGAGAGCAGAGTTTTGTCGATCATTACTGCTTCGAGATGAAACTGAACGAAACTATTTTGCAAGGATATTCTGGACGGATGAACCACAGTTTATCAGAGATGGGGTTACTAACTTCCACAATTTGCATCATTGGAGTAGCACCAATCCACACAACAAAAAACAAAATAAATTACATCACCGCTTTAGCTGTAATGTTTGGCTTGGTATTGTTGGACAAACTGTAATCGGGGCCCGGTTTTTGAATGCCGTTATTAAGGGAGAATCATACCTGCAGTTCCTACGAGACCTTTTGCCCGATTTGATGGACAACGTTCCTTTGGCCATAGCAGATAATTTAATCTACCAGCAAGATGGAGCACCAGCACAGTACAGCTTACGGGTTAGACACTGGCTGGATGATCATTTTAGTGACCGTTGAATCGGAAGAAGGGGCCCCACGAAATGGCCACCTAGATCACCAGATTTAACTCCTCTAGATTTTTATGTGTGTTTTATGTGGATTCATGAAAAATTATGTTTACGAAGTGGAAATAGTATCTTTGGAACAACGGATTGAAGTCGCTGGAGTCAAATTGCAGGAAAATTTGTCAAACATAGACTTATGTGCAGCCATTAGAAGGAGATATAATCTTTGCATTCTAAAAAATGGGGATCATATTGAAAATTTATTATAATAAAACTCCGAATTTTTTAAAAATAATAAAAAAGAGGTCAATGTTTCATACATTCATTTGCCTACAAGTCCAGCCGCGTTAAAACCAAAAAAAAAGGTTTTCTTAGAAAAAAATGGTTCGGGTTTTTTTTTAATTTCTCAAAAACTACAAGACATTTTTGCATCCGGTTTTCTGTTTTTAACTAAAAACTAATAAGGGAATTGAATTTTGGAAAAAAAAAATAGTACTTAATTACATACAATTTTGGAAAAAAGTAGTTCGAAATTTTTTTTTTCCAATTTTTTTTCAAAATTTTGAGTTTCAAAATTAATTTCTCAAAAACTATTCCTTACAACAGCTTCGTTTAAAAACAAGATCAAAGAAGAGGTTTCTGGCTTTACAAAAAAGTATATCACGGCATTGTGGCTGTTACTGTTGATTTTTAATATTTTTTTTCCAAATTAAGTCAATTTTTTAGAAAATTGCCCCTCCCGGCTAAACGGGGGGGAATAGACCCCCCCCTCCCGTACGATTTTTTTCTTGTCTTGGCCAGGGCTACACGCTCTAGCTTTTTGGCACACTGCTCGTGGGGCACCCTGTATATATGTTCATGTTTATTTACCTCTAATTATTATAAGTTACTCATAATACCGAAAGGCATAATTTTAAGTTTTTCTGTTTGCTTTAGAGTGTCCCTACAGGACCAGTAAGGTATTTTATGTTAGCAGTTATTAAAACTAGGTTTAAGCATTTTTTTGCCCTAAGGTAAGTTTGTTCTAAAAAATATAAATAAAAAAAAATGAATTAAAAAAAAAAAAAAAAAAAAAAAAATTTAATTTGCGCAACCTAGGCAGAAAGGCTCTACAGTAATTTTTAGCTAAAGAAGACTAGATTCTTCCCTGTCTTTGACAAGTACTGACGAATGTTGTTTCATATTTATTTTTCTAAGCCCTATTATGTAACTTTGTGCTTTTTTCAACCTTTTATGAACCTGTCTCTCTCTCTCTCTCTCTCTCTCCCTCTCTCTCTAATCCTCGTCAGTACAAAGTAAAAGTCACACTGTGTATTTTCCTCTAATACGTACCTCTAATTCTCTCAAGATCCTATCAAGTACGATCTTTGAAATTCATATAAGAAGGCATCACTTTCTCGAAATTTTGTCTGTCATCGAAGATCTGATAAGCCTCATGAAAAAATGAGGGTTCGATAAAGTTACCCATAGCTAGTATTTGTCCTCATTGTTCTATATGGCTTCAGGCACGACAAGTGCTCTGCTTCGCAATATAGCACAAATGACAATAATATAACAACAATTAAAGGCTTGGAATTTTTAAAATGTTTTAAAATGATTTTGAAAATATGGCATAAACTTCTCATTCTCATCAACATTGCTTGATAAATTCCCTGTCTTTCGTCGAAATACACGCCTCAATTAGCCCGAGATACTGCGACTTAAGATTATTAGACCGTTTCCTCTTTCTATTAATATAAGATAAGAATCTGGTTGGTGGTGGTTTTAATGTTAACTACTTTAAGTGCAATAACACATCTAGTCTTTTTCGATATTTCTGTTGTGAAGTTAGGACTTTTGCTAGTAACTGCTCGATACCCCACATGCTACCAATCCCCTACTAACCCTTCACTAATAGACTTGTTTTCAACTAATACTGTACCTACCATTTTATGTGTTGACCAAGTGACGCCTACTAGCGAATTTATTTATGACATATTGTTTTGTTCAAGTGCAAAAATTGCCCCTGGTACTCAAATGAAATTAAAATTCTTATACAAGAAAGAGAATTATTTTTTAGACCAGGAGGAACCCGATACAGCTCAATAAAAGACAGTACTGTGTGGCTCGGAATAAACGCTCACACCTAAACAGCAAACTTGACTCTAAAATGAACCCTAAAGAATTGTGGGTGTAACAGAGACTAATAAGTCTCGAAATTGTCCATTGTAACAAAATGTAGTAAGCAGCTACTTTAAGTCTGATTAAAACAGTCCGTCTATGTTTTGCCAGTTATGAATCCCTCTGTCCTCGATATGTCCAATAGTTTCACCTTTGAGCGTATCACGGAATATGATGCTACTAAAGTAATAATATCTGTTAATATCAAACGTCACAGTTTCTGATCTCATCAGCCCAAAACTTCTAAAGCGACTTCTTCCTCCTATGCTTCCCTACTTATCGCACATTTTTAACTTTTGCATCTATAGTTGTCAATTTTCAGATACCAAAAAAAAATTGAACCCAGAGTCCATCGGATTTCAGGCCAATTCTATGTTTCTTAGCTAAAGCCTTCGAAAAAATACTTGCCAATCAGATACAGCAATATCTTTATGCGAACAATTTGCTATCATGCTGGCGTCTGGTTTCCGAGCAAAACACAGCTGTGAATCAGCGGTTATGAGCCTGACAAGCGACCATAGGTCATTGTGAGATTCGAGGGAGATAGGGGTCTTATTTCTATTTGATTTCTCAAAAGCATTGACTGTATTGACCATTCCATACTTTTAACGGTATTCGAACGGAAATTAAATTTCACTCCATCTTCCTTAAGGTTAATGCAAACACATCTGTGTAATCGTATCCAAACGGTTATCACAGAAATTCGAATGTACGATCCATATACTATCAACATAGGTGTTCCACAGGGTTCTGTATTGGGTCCTCTCTTATTTTCTCTATACAACAACGATCGTCCGCAAGTGATTCAAAATTGCAAACTAAGTAAATTAGGACCTTAGTAATGTAGCAAAATGCACTTAATAAGCTTAATCCCACTAAATCTACAAGCCTTATTTACTTAAGCAGTAATATCGACTTTTCCCCCGATAGTACTGACTGGTAAAGTTATTCCCATTGAGAAGTTCGTGAAATACCTTGGCTACTACGTTAATTCCTCTTTAAGTTGCTGCAGTGCAACAGAAAAAATGTACGTTGGTCTGCGACGCCTACGACAATTTAGTCACTTACTTAAAAAATTAATGAAAATGCGCGTATTTAAGTGTTCATTAATGCCATTATTTACATACAACTATTCCGTGTATCCATATCTTGATTCTGAATGCAAGAGGAGATTAGGTTAGGTTAGGTTAGGTTAAAGAAGGGGAGTGTGATGGTTGAGCATCACTTCCACTCGGAGGCCAAAGGGCCCATTGTGATTCCCTTCATTTGTGGAGTAAACACACAACTAACCTGTCCTATCACGTGGTGACCTAAACCACCCCGTGCTCTTTATGAATTTTAGAAGATCCGATATATCTGCATTTGCAACGTCCGCAATCTTTGTGAAGAATCTCTGGTCCAGCGAAGCTAGGCGCCGATTCTAGAGAGCCAGGGAGTGGCAGAGCAAATGTTGGATTGTCTCGGTTTCTTCCTCATAGCCGCAGTTCCGGCAGAGACCGCTAGATCCCGAGTTCCATTTCTGGAGCATTGCTCCGATGGGACAGTGTCCTGTGATCACTCCGATACGGATCGATTTACGGTCCAGCGCCAAAAGCTTCTTTGTTTTGCCAATATTAAGCTCTGGCCACCATGATTTTGACTATCGTATCTTGTAAGCCAAAACGAGTGGGTTTTTTAATGATTGTGTCATTTATGATCCGGTATAATGTGCTGATCGGTGGTTGCAATGACGTGTCCGCTTCGCTGATGTCCAGCTCAGACCCTTGCCTGGTCAATTCGTCCGCTCTTTCATTCCCTTTGATTGAGCTGGGGCGCGGGACCCAGTTTGACTTTGTGGTGTCTGATTGACTTCAATGACATTTGAATGACAGCCTTTGATCAAGAGGAGATTAAATGTCGCTTTTAATGATTGTATCCGCTTTTTCTAAAGGGTCCGTACGTTTTTTTTTTCAAGTAGTGCTTATTTCGTGAATGGTAACACTTAGCTCATGTCTGATTTGACAGATAATTAGTTTTATCCTTCCGCTGAACGAATATGGTTGTGTATACGCTTGAACAACGCAGGGAAATATTGCGACATTACTTTGAAAATCATGGTAATGTTGCAGAATGTGTGCGAAAATTGCGTACGGATTTTGGAAGAAGAGAAGCACCGTCAGCTCCGTATGTTCGTTATCTTGTGAAAAAAGTGAAAGAAACTGGCATCCTCATCGATAAACCAAAGCGTGAAAAGCCAAAAACAGTGCGTACACCCGAGAATATTGCTGCTGCGGCAGAAAGTGTGCGTGAAGCGCCATCAACATCAATTCACCGTCGTTCTCAACAATTGAACATTTCGGAGACATCATTGAGACGAATTTTGCATAAAGACCTTGGTATGACGCCATACAAAGTCCGATTGGTTCAGGAGTTGAAGCCAACTGACCATCCAATGCGTTTTCGCTTCGCTAAGTGGGCCTGTGATCGACTTACAGAAGATGCCGATTTTGCCAAAAAAATCATCTTTTCAGATGAAGCTCAAGTTAACACCCTGCACTCGGGCCACGAGCTGTACGCATGGAGGCAAATCACCCAGACTTGCTTAGTCATCTCTTTTCATGTGCGAACGCGTTCCCACGACAAAAGTGCATACACATCGAATGCAGCTGCAAGTGCAAAGGTATCACATGACGCTTGCATGAACTACGGCGGACACAGGTATCCAGGAGAAATGATGACACCGCAGCTTGGGAACGGGACGAAGGCCTCGAGTGCAACCGGGAGTAGAATTAGAGTTTAGTTTTAGTTGGATTGTGAAACGATTCGTACGGGACTAATAAATATATCCTATGAAGCTACTAACGTGTGTATTATTGTAAGTCGAACAGTTGGGGGGAGACAGAAGTCTCTCCGTTCGCGGTTTTTTTTATGATTTCTCCAAGGAGAAATCCTTAACTGGCGCCCGAGCAGGGACCGGCAAATATTGTGTCCTTTTCGCCTGTGGATCGGTATTAAATCAGGAAGAACACTCCTAATCGGGTGTGAGTCACTGTACCCATGGGAACACAGCTGACCATTTATTTCTGAATACCAACCTTTCGCATACCCATGGGAACATGCGGATATCCTTGAAGGCTAAGGGATACAATAGTGAAGATCGTCGTACCACGAGTAGGTCGCGTGCAACTATTAACGTTCGCGACTAAAAGGGATAAATACGACCCTTCCATTGCCGGTTCTTCGGAAATTATCGCAAACCCTAATAAAAAGATCTAATCCTATCTTCTTCAGGAAATCGATAATTGAAAAAAATCCTTTAATCACTTGAATCAAAAATTACAAAATCTTAAAGCAGAAGTGCAGTACCAGAGTGAAAAAAACAAAACAAAAAGAAAATTTGCTTACAAAAAAACAAATTCAAAAAGAAAATCAAGAGCTTTGAGCCAAGTCCGTAAAAAGAAATTTAAAGAAAAAGTCCATACCAAAAACGAATCCGAAAGAAAGTGAATTGGTGAATTAGAAAATATCATTACATAGGAGAAGCTAAAAGGAAATCCCAAAGAATTTACCAGTGCCAATTTTTTGAAGAATTGATCGAATTTAATTTTCTAGAATTTGTGAAAGAGAAATTTACTAGTGTAAAGGAAAGAAATATATTAAATAAGATAAGAAATAATAAAGTGAATTGTGTAAATAATATTAAAATAAGAAGAAATAAAATAAATAAAAATTTAATAAATTAGAAAAGTGAAGTTAAAGTATAAAAAAGGGGTAATCCGGAGGTTTGTGCGGTAGTGAGGTGAGACGAACGTTATTGACGAAGAGAGTGAGTGTTTTAACTTGAATCAATTTAATTACGAATAAATTTGTGAAGCTGTGAAAATGGAGTCCGTCCAGACATCCCTAACTGAGTTAACGGGGGCAGTTAATGTAATTCTATCCCAACTCAAGGATTTGGAGGGTCGCCTTAAACGCGTCGAGGAGGCATCTGTCTCGGAAGTCGCCACCCGCGACGAGGTCAGCGCAGAACTTCGTGGACCTAGAACCGAGGCCGACCTTCGCGAGATCAGCCGCCTTCCGGATTGCGTTAAGGAGCTGCAAACGTTCGAAGGTAACCCGACGCATTATGTATCTTGGGTACATAATGTCGAGGGAATTTTAAAAGATTTTAATATAGTAAGAAATAAGCCCATATATCGTGCGATTCTGCAGCACATTAGGCAGAAGATTAGAGGTGGTGCCGATACAGCTCTCGTATCATACAACATTTTTGATGACGATTGGCCGGCGATCAAACACTGCTTATCGTTGCACTATGCCGACAAGCGCGACATTAGAACACTCGAACACCAACTGAATCAATTGACTCAAAGGGGTTCGAGGCTAGACGAATTTTACGCTGCCGTGAATCATCAATTTTCGTTGATTATTAATAAGATTAAGACGGAATCCTACACACAGGAAACCGTCAATGCTCTTGTAGAAACGTATCGAAATCGCGCCCTTGATGTCTTTATTAGAGGCCTTAACGGTGATCTATCGCGCATGCTCATAATACAGAAACCGAAAAACCTACCGGAAGCTTATTCTGCCTGTTTGGAAATCCAAAACTTGAATTATAGGAGTCACGCGATCCATCCCACGAATTTTTCTAACACGGTAACGGCTCCGATAAATCAAACCTTCAAAAAGGATATTCGCTCTCCTCCACGGTTTAATAAATACCCCACTAACAACTTCAATCGTCACCATCCGACTCGTAACGATAATCCGCCACCAAGGCCAAGTGCTCCTAAACCCCATGAAAAAATGGATGTAGATCGGTCGATTCAAACTCGACAGATCGATTACATGAACCGACCGGTAGGGCACCCTAATCCGTTCAAAAGAAGGGCAGCCTCCGAAAATTACCCTCATAAACAGCAGAAAATGTTTAACATGACTACATCCAGTAACGAGGAGGAAAGGGAGTACGAGGAAGCCGCCCAAGAAGCCACGGAAGAAGTAAATTTTATGGAGAACGCCTATCCAGCGTTCCATATATAGGGTACATCCTCGCGGATGGTACCATTCTCAGTTTTCTTGTCGACACGGGCACAAATAAAAACTTCATCAGCCCACGGGTGTCGGGGAAAACTATAAAAATTTCAAAACCTTTTAAAGTCCACTCGGCGAGCGGTGATATCCTTATCACCGAAAAAATTACCGGCACGTTCTTTAAGGGAGTCGGAAACGACTCCGTAATAACCTTCTACGTTCTCCCGGGGTTGACCTCATTTGACGGCATCATAGGTGACGACACCTTAAAGCAGTTAGAGGCGGTAATTGATCGGAAGGAGAATCTGCTCATTTTGGCACAAAAAACTAAAATTCCGCTGAAAAATAAAATATCAATCGAAGTCAATGCTTTGCTCGGTGAGGATCTCCCCGAAGGAGTCCGGAACAAATTGCGAAGCTTAATTGAGAAATATAGTGTCATTTTCGGACCTATCGATGTACGAGAACCAATCAAAACCGCTGTTAAAGCTGAAATAAGAACCTCAACGGATGAACCTGTGTATACGAAAAGCTATCCGTACCCTGCTTGTATGAGGGATGAGGTAGAAAAGGAAATTAAAACACTGCTCTCGGAGGGTATCATTCGACCTTCAAAAAGCCCATATAATTCCCCGATTTGGGTAGTGCCCAAAAAACCCAAACCGTCGGGGGAAAAACAGTATCGCGTGGTCATTGACTTCAAGCGACTGAACCTTGTAACGGTCGCTGACGCATATCCAATCCCTGACATAACCTCTACACTTGCCAGCCTAGGCAAGGCTAAATATTTCACTACTCTGGATCTAACATCCGGCTTTCATCAAGTGCCAATGAGGGAGTCAGATATACCCAAGACCGCGTTTTCCACAATGAATGGAAAATACGAATTTCTTCGTCTACCCTTTGGTCTGAAAAACGCGCCGGCAATCTTCCAGAGGATGATTGATGATGTCCTGAAGGAGTACATAGGTAAAATATGTTATGTGTACATTGACGACATCATCATATTCGGTGGAAGCATCGAAGAAAGTCTCAACAATTTAGAGACCGTGTTTTCCAGATTAAGAGAAGCGAATCTTAAGGTGAACTTAGAAAAGACGAATTTTTTGAGGTCAAGCGTGGAATTTTTGGGTTACGTGATTACTTCTGAAGGCATCCGACCGGATCCCAAAAAGATTTCTGCAATAGATAAAATTCTGCCTCCTGAAAATCTTAAGGAATTAAAAAGTTTCTTGGGCCTCACTTCCTACTATCGGAAATTTATACGCGACTACGCTAAAATCGCAAAACCCTTGACGAATCTGACTAGGGGTGAAAACGCTCAGATAAAAGCAAACCAGTCAAAGCGCGTTGCTATCCATCTTAACGATGAAGCACTTCAGGCCTTCACCGATTTGAAGTGTCTATTGACGTCAACAGAAATACTTGCTTTCCCCGATTTTGAAAAGCCCTTCAATTTAACAACAGATGCGTCGAACTACGCCATAGGAGCGGTACTGTCACAGGGCGAGTTTGGCAAGGATAGGCCCATTGCTTACATTTCCCGTTCCCTCAACAAGACCGAGGAGAATTACGCAACAAACGAAAAGGAAATGTTAGCGATAGTCTGGGCCCTGGACAACCTTCGTTCTTATGTCTATGGGGCAAAAAAGGTTCGCATCTTTACCGACCACCAGCCGCTGGCCTTTGCTTTGGGCAATAGGAATTTTAACGCGAAACTCAAGAGGTGGAAAGCTCGCATAGAAGAGTACAACTACGAATTGATTTACAAGACAGGTAAATCCAACTTTGTGGCTGATGCTCTCTCAAGACTGAGAACCGAGGTGAACCACTTATCCGACTCGGCTTTGCTCGAAAAGGAAACAAGTTCGAAAACACCCGAAAATGGTTCTGCTACTGCTACGGCGAGCGAGGGTTTGAGCGACGCTGCCACAGAATCAGCGAATGAAGAACATGACGAAACAGCGACGGAAAACGTTAAGCAGGGAAACCCGAGTGGTGACCTTGATAACGCTACCGAGACGGCAAGCGAAGGTGCTTCTTCCCTGCAAACTGCCCATAGCGCGGAGCAGGATAGCACGGATCTCATCCCCCACGTCGGGTCACCTATCAACGTTTTCCGCAATCAAATTATTGTAAGGGTAGGTAAGGGCCTGGAAATCTATGAGGAACCCCACCCTGGATTCTCTCGACACTACGTGGCAATAATGAATCCAGACAAAGACAACCTCACAGCCATGCTTAAAACTAGATTAAGGCCCAATGTTATAAATGGGATCAAAATACCAGAAAGCTGTCTGGCAGCCCTACAACAAGCCTATTTGGAAAACTTTACGGCATATAAATTGAGAATTACGCAACGGATTGTAGAAGACGTCACAAATCCGGACCGGGTATGCACACTTATCATGCAAGAACACAGGAGAGCACACCGTAACCCACGGGAAAATAAAGAACAGCTTTTGGAGAACTATTATTTCCCTCGGATGAACAGCCTTGTTAAAAAATATACGAAAGCTTGCGAAATCTGTACCGAAAACAAATACGACAGACATCCCATCCATCCCGAATTCCAACCAACTCCTATACCCTCCTACCCATGAGAGATCCTACACCTAGACATAATTGAAATCCAAAATGAGAAATTCCTCAGCTGCGTTGACAAGTTTTCGAAATTTGGTAAGCTATTCCATATCAAAAATAGATCGGTTCTCCACCTCAGGGAAAAAATTATTAAGGTTCTTCATTATTTCACAGTGCCGAAGATTTTGGTCACTGACAATGAGCGCAGCTTTCTAAGCCCAATCATAGTCAATTATATAAAAATGTTGGGTATAAAACTCTACTGCACTCCAGTACACCGATCGGAGGTCAACGGACAGGTTGAAAGATTTCATTCGACCATCATAGAAATCTTCCGTTGCCTCAAGGTAGAGTATAAGGACCTAAGGCTAAGGGAGCAGCTGGGGATAGCGGTAGACAGGTATAATAACACGATTCACTCGGTTACCAAACGAAAGCCGAGCGACGTATTTTTCGGTCGGGTTCAAAGGATCAACTACCAGAATTTAACCGATTTTCGAAATAAGGTAAATAAAGACTTGAGGGCTGAGATTTTGAGGAAACAAAGAAGTACGAACAATGGCAGAAATAAAAAGAGGTCACCTCCAAAGAAATATAAAACGGGGGACATTATCTTTACAGCTTCCAAAGGTATTAAAGCAAAAAATAAGCCACTCTACCGCAAAGAAATAGTGGCAAAAAACAATAAAGTAACCGTCATCACCGCGGATGGCAGAAGAGTGCATAAGGCACACATTAAAAATATCTAGTTCACATCCGCACAACTCTCGTGACACCCCGCATACAACCCTTAACCAATATATGTATGTATTTTTACTTAAAATAAGCCTATTTTTAATCAAATGAATTTTTTTTGACGATTTGTATCCATTATACCCATTTTAAGGCTATCTGTAATAAATAATAACTAATTACGATGTAAATTTCAATTGATTTATTTCATTCCCTTCGAATGTTCCCAAACCACATCACTGTATTTCAGACTACCGTTCCTAAACGCTGTGCGTGGATTCAACATTTTCAAATATGAGGAACCCATCGTTTCAATCAAGGAAGGCAAGGCATGGATAATAAATGGATATTTTAAACTGGTGCACGTTATCCGGCTACAGGAGTTCGATGACCTGCTCGAATCGATGAATAAGGCAGCAAACGAAGCTGTGAGAGAACCCGGAAGACGAGCCGTAATCGAATTTCATTCAAATCAAATACGAGAAAGAATCCGGTTGCTTAAAGGAAGACCACGAGAAGCAAGATCAATAGATTGGATTGGCTCTGCTTGGAAGTGGATCGCCGGGAACCCGGACGCTGCTGATTGGAACAAAATTCTTCAAAGTGAGCAGCACATTGTAGAAAACAACAATCACCAATATAAAACCAATTTGATAATCGATCAATTTAAGAATGAGATCAGAGCGTCAAATACCGGGAGACAACTGCAGGACATATTAAACGAAATACTGATAGTCAAACAGGAGGTCAATGAAATCGTACGAGCATGCCAGATGGCAAGAAACGGCGTGGTTAATACCAATCTTCTCGATGACGAGGAAATTAACAGAATTATTAACGAACTCGAAACTTTGCCATACGCGAACGAAATTGAGGCTGTAGAATATGGAACGCCGACCATATATTCTAACGGGTCAGTATTATTATACATTCTTTCGATGCCCAAGGTGAGAAATGAAGAGTTCAATCTGGTGTTGACGCGTTCACCTATCATTAATGGAACGCAAGTGGATCTAGACTTTGGAACCATATTGGTTAATCATCACGAAACATTTGGCGTGGTTACGAAATGTTTTTCACTAAATAATATGACGATATGTGAAGAAAAGGCCCTGGAGCGATTAAGTGAGGAAAGTTGCATACCCAGACTTTTGAAGGGAGGACATGCAGCATGCACCTTCCGGAGTAATAACCAAGAGGTCATTGAATTGATAAAGGAGGACACGATATACGTCACAAACTTTAATGGTAAAATAGTGTCTTATAATGTGTCTAGGCCTCTAAAGGGAACTTATGTCATACGACTAAACAATGAGATGATCCAACTAAACAATAGAACATTCTTCAGCCATACGTCGACGAAGGTACAAGCCTTACCGTCTGCCCTTGTCAATATCACCAGCCGCAACCAAAAGATCGATCTGGGATACATTCATGACCTTAGCGTGAGGAACATAGAGCGGCTAAAGGCCCTAGACGACCAACTCAACGCCTCTTCAGCAGCCAGCGCCTTGACCCTGATACTGCTGATACTACTTGCCTGCATCATCTGGCGAAAGATCAATCGCGGTGTCGTTATCCCCCCGATGACAGTACCATCCTTAGGGAGGAAACCGGAAGAGAGTGAAGCCCACCCGGGAGATCGCATGCCGCATCCTTGCTCATCGCAAAGACACGCTTTGGGCGGTGACGTCACGCGCAATCTACGGGACGTAGATATTTAAAAGGGGAGGAGTTAACACCCTGCACTCGGGCCACGAGCTGTACGCATGGAGGCAAATCACCCAGACTTGCTTAGTCATCTCTTTTCATGTGCGAACGCGTTCCCACGACAAAAGTGCATACACATCGAATGCAGCTGCAAGTGCAAAGGTATCACATGACGCTTGCATGAACTACGGCGGACACAGGTATCCAGGAGAAATGATGACACCGCAGCTTGGGAACGGGACGAAGGCCTCGAGTGCAACCGGGAGTAGAATTAGAGTTTAGTTTTGGTTGGATTGTGAAACGATTCGTACGGGACTAATAAATATATCCTATGAAGCTACTAACGTGTGTATTATTGTAAGTCGAACAGTTGGGGGGAGACAGAAGTCTCTCCGTTCGCGGTTTTTTTTATGATTTCTCCAAGGAGAAATCCTTAACTCTCATTTTGATCTTGGCGGGTATGTAAACAAGCAAAATTGTCGCATTTGGGGCACAGAAATCCCGCACGCATACATTGAAAAGCCGGTGCACCCAAAACGAGCCACTGTTTGGTGCGGATTTTAGTCCAGAGGCATAATTGGGCAATTTTTCTTCGAAAATGAGCAAGGAGTGGCCGTTACAGTCAATGGCGATCCTTATCGGGCCATGTTGAACGAATTTTTGTTCACAAAAATTGAAGAGGAGGATATTGGCAACATTTGGTTTCAACAGGACGGCGCTACGTGCCACACAGCCGAAGCTACACTCGATGTTTTGCGCCCTGTTTTTGAAGATCGCATTATCAGCCGCAGAGCTGATGTCGTTTGGCCACCTCGGAGCTGCGATTTGACACCGTTGGACTATTATTTGTGGGGTGCCGTCAAAGATAAGTGTTACGCCGACAAGCCAGAGAAAATTGACACCTTAAAGGACAATATTCGTGAAGCCATTGGTGAAATACAGCTGCACACAATCGATAATGTGCTTAAAAATTGGACCGATCGTGTAGGCTACTGCATGGCCAGCCGAGGCAGCCATTTGAATGAAATTATTTTCCATTATTAACCGGAAGGACGGCGCTACGTGCCACACAGCCGAAGCTACACTCGATGTTTTGCGCCCTGTTTTTGAAGATCGCATTATCAGCCGCAGAGCTGATGTCGTTTGGCCACCTCGGAGCTGCGATTTGACACCGTTGGACTATTATTTGTGGGGTGCCGTCAAAGATAAGTGTTACGCCGACAAGCCAGAGACAATTGACGCTTTAAAGGACAATATTCGTGGAGCCATTGGTGAAATACAGCTGCACACAATCGATAATGTGCTTAAAAATTGGACCGATCGTGTAGGCTACTGCATGGCCAGCCGAGGCAGCCATTTGAATGAAATTATTTTCCATTATTAACCGGAAGGATTGTACTTTCAAATAAAAAAAGAAATTTGAGAAAATATTCAGTAGTTTTTTTATAGCATTTTCAAAAAAAAAAAAAATTATTTAGCGGACCCTATATAAGATGGTGACACAAAAATCATAAAAGGGTGAGTTTATTCCGAGCTTTTTTATTTTGGATTAAAATATCACCGCTTTTCACAAAAATGTTTCATTTTTCTAGTGATTTATAATGACATCTCTTGTTGGACACCCCACAATACATATGTACAATCACATATTCCTAAGTCAGCCTTCTCTGGCTTGGAAGAAGCTTGGCCTTGGGTTTGGTCTCTAAACCGGATATTCACGTGGTTAATCGCAAAATTTTTTGGGCATGGGTAGGAGACAAGCCGCTTAAAGATTCACCAACAATAAAAAACAGAAAATATCTACAGGGAGTCTGTAAACCACTTTAAAACCACAAGAAATTTGGTTTCGAATTTCATTAAAATTCATACGAGTTTCAACCATTTACAATATTTTCTTGAACCCATATGATATTATTTTGCCTGCACCATTTACCCTGCACGGTGCACTCCTGCATTCGTACATCTTGAAAGCAATCAACAACCCTGTAATTGACTCGTTGCAAAGCAAACAAACCCAAACAAAAGAAATTGTAGGAGCGCAATCAGCTCTTTCAGCACTCCACGTTGTGGAACTTGGAAATAGTAACAAGTGTAGCCACAAGGAACCCTCCAGACACTTCTCCTTGGATATGTGTAGACAAGCCGTTCCAACCTAAAAGCTCGCTCTTTTCTGTGCTTATTAATTCATGTGCCCTACTGAAGGATGAATTACCCGTTCTTGCCTGCTGACTGTCGAGAGAGTATAAGAACATGGGATCCAATGAAGAAAAACGCAAATACTCCAACATTAAGTAAATGTTTTTGTTTCCGGTGGAGGTTTGTTGACTTTAATTTTTGGAAAAAGTACGAATACACTTCTTGCATGTATTTGCGCATCTACTACTATTATATGTTTATGTCAAGCGGCTTGTATGTTTACCATCAACTTGAGAAGGATTATTTGTTGCGAGGGCATTGCATGTGAAAATAAGTTCGTTTTCCTTTGTTTCGCTGGTTGATGCTCGGTGCAGACACGGATGAAATATTAATGATGAATGATACTTGTTACTATTTGAAACTGTGCTACACTACAACTGCTATGGTTAAGACGGTTTTTATTATATTATTTTTTTTTGATATATGTACATATATAGAATGTTATAATATTATAACTAAATTGGACTACCCACTGCGATAATCTTCAGTCCATCTCGAGCTTAAACAAAATTCGAAATGTACCTATATTGTATCCAGTTTTGACAATGATCATTGTTACAGAATACAAAATAAACAAATACTTTTGTACAAAAAGAGAAAACAAAATGCAAAAGAAGGTATTGTCAATTAGTGTAAAATCCCTGAAATGGCAGATTGAAAATAGTTCTAATATGACTACTACTTGTACCTTCAAAGTTGCTTTGGGCCTGGGGACAAGCAAAGAAATAAGAAATGATCATCAATCAGGAATCGTTAGTCCTTTCATCTTCATAAATTCCTTAATGGTTCTTCGACAGCAATATCGAGCAGTCCTCACGACAGCTCTCTAGACTGCTGGTTCATTAATAGAAAAAAAAATTAATGGCTAGGTATCAGATTTTCTATCTAGTAGGACTATTTAATTCAAGCATAGGGACCTTGAATACTGTTTTCCAACAGATTACGTTATCACTACTGCGGTCGCATATCATACAACAAGGAAGTAGTGTAAGCAAGCTTGAACTTCAGAGTACGAGTATGTTGGTTTGCCAAAGTGTAAGCAATCTTTTTTGATAGTTGTAAATGTGTGTTTCGTGCTAAGAAAGGCTATTTGTGGAAGGTATCTTGCACTATTTTATTCAAAAAGAAAATTTTTAGCTGAAGAAGCAAAATCCTTCTTGCGATTTACGGTGCGTATATTCTACTGGAAATGCTATGTAAAGGTCAGAGGTTGCCATTAAAAACAATGATTTTGGTGTTGAAGATAAAAAACGTTTTAGAGTTCTGTACAAGCTCGCAAGCGAATAATTGGAGTAATTTCCCCATGAAGACTTATGTCAGATCCCAACTGAACGTGCAGAACCATTATGTATAATTATATGAGACCACACTTTTGAATCATTGAAACCATTAGGATTGATTCAAAAGCAAGGATATTAGGTAAACTCCGAGATGAAGCCAAAAGGCATTTTATTCTTGTGATCTGCTTCAATAGCAGAAAAGGAAAAGTTTTTTGCATGACAATCTTAAGTGTAAAATTTCGTAGAGTAAGTCCATCCATGCATGATATGTAGTGTTGCTCGACTATCGACTGCAATTGATGCGTTTGAGCCGAGAATTGAAGGAAAAACGTCGGTATATTAACATAGACGCGAAAAATACATTTTGCTATATGTATGTGACCTGGTCTACGAAAAGGTACCTATTGTCAGAAAACAACTTTTCGAGAAAACAGAGAAAACCTTCCCCTGGTGCAGTGTTGCTTTTAAAAGATATATTTTCGTAGTTTATTCGAGTGAAATTCCCTTACAAAGGTAATTTTTCTAACGCTGAAAAAGATAAAATGATTGATACTATGGTTACGTTTTCTTATCATTTCACATTAAGATCGTATTTTTTTGTTGAACTCGGAATTATTTTTATGCAGTTATTTAAAATAAATTCGGTCTGTGATCGTGAAGAATGGATTTAGAGCAACAATTTCGAGAAGTAGAGAAACATTATTTCGGAGAATACCAAGAAGATGACAACGACCAAGCGAATATTAGTGATGCTGATGTAGATGACGATTTACGATTCCAAGATTCCTCTCTCCAAGATATCGATGAGAGAGAAGCAGTATTAAAGTTTTTCGAGAACCTTGTTACAGTCAGGAGTGTGATAAATTGATACCGCAAGAAAATGCTCAATATTCGGGATTACGAATGAAAAACAAAGAGTACAGGTATAACAATTTCAGTCGTTATAAAACCTATCAAGAATTTTGCATAGCAATTTTTTCTACAATTTTTTGTTATTTTCAGTTCAATTACTTGACCGATGAAAGTTGTGAAATTGGGAAAGATCCGAACTGTGTCTTGCTTCCTTCATCACTATCTCGAAACGCACAATGCAGAAAATCTCGTGTTATTCAGCGACAATTGTGTGGGCCAAAACAAAAACAACAGGGTATTGGGATACCTCATGTGGAGAATTTCAAAAGGATTGAACAAGACGATTTCACTGAATTTTTTGTTGACAGCCCACACAAAATTCTCCCCTTTTTTTTGGTTTATTCAAATCGAAATATGCGGTGAGCAATATCGACACTCACGATGATTTGATCAATTGTGTGGTTGCCTCATCTCCCGGTGGCCATAATCAAGCCATCTCTGCGGAATCTATCATTTGGTACGACTCGTCCAATTATCTGAAGGAATTTTACAAACCTTTGGTCGGTATAACTACGTTTCATCATTTTGTAATATCAAGCGACAGTATTCAAGCGAAGCCGTTTGTGGATAGTGACACTACAACAACCTTCAATTTACTGATACATGAATTGGATGATGCCATGCCAGCCGTCATCATACCTGAGGGGTTATCTTTGGAACGACAGTGGTATATATACCACAATCTACGAGATTTAGTTTTCGAAAAATCTAAAGCGGACCTAGTCGCGCTTCTGCCTAAACGAAAACTTGAAAAAAAACGAAGCAAAAGAAGAATCCAAGCAGAAACGCATAAGAGGAAGAGAAGTGAAAAACCAAATAAATGAGTCAAAAAACCCAAAATTAATTTTTCTGACCATAGGTATGTACCTTTCCGTAGACCAGGTCACATATGATAACGCTCGGCCACATACTGTAAAGTCGGTGAAGACCTATCTGGACACGCTTAAATGGGAAGCCTACCGCCCCTGACATAGTCACTAGACACTGTCCCTTCGGATTTTCACTTTCTCGGTTCGTGGCACGTAGCCTGGCTGAGCGGCACTGAGAATGAAATTGATTCATAGGCAACCCCAAAGCCAAAAAGATGGTTAAAAGTAGAGGATAGGGCAATATTTTGTATGACATATTTTTTACGACATTACAACTTTAATTCGAGACGGTGGTTGACATCACCACTGTAATTAGCTGCATATAGAGTTTCTCTGTGGTTTTAAAGACGCACTTGATATATGCGTAGGAAGGTTTAATATATGACAATACATTACAGTTATGGACATTAAATAAGGGTAATTAACTTAACGGGGAAAACTCCGTCAATTCATATATGCTATATGAAGCACAGTTTTTTTTTTTTTAGTTTTTTATCCATTTCTTATTCATATTAAAAAAATGTAAGCTTACCTTAAACTAACTAAACATAACTTAACTTACCTTCTTCTTCTTCTTCTTCTTTTCCTTTTTATCCCGGCGTCGTTATGGTCAGAAGTGTAGGACCATAACCTTCCCACTTAACTGCATTCCTACTGATTGGTCCGCCGGTTTGACCTCAGAAAGTAGCGGCAGGCTTCCCGGTTTGGGATTACTTCATCGCAGAGGCCAATCAAATGCTGGTGTTTTTGCATTTGTTTGCACCAATTGTTTTTCGGCCTGCCTTTTTTGCGTGTTGAAATTGGAACGTTGATTGATAACGCCTTTTGGACGGGGTTCAAAGGATCTCTCCTTTGAACATGGCAATACCAACTGAGTCGGTCGCGCTCTATCTTTCTTGTGATGGTTTCTTTTACGTGGAGGCTTCCTCGGATCTTTGAACTTCTAATTCTGTCACGCTTTGTTACTCCCGCTGTCATGCGAAGCATCTTCATCTCAGTTGCCGTTAATTTGCTCTCATACTTTTTGTGCATTGTCCAGCATTGTGAACCGTATGTGAGCGCCGGACGTACAACTGAGGTGTAGAGCCTTCCTTTCAGCTTAGGGGCCATTTTTCGATTACAGAAGATGGCGGAGTTTTCCCGCCACTTCATCCACCCTACGCTTACGCGATGGTTGATGTCGTCATCACAAGTTCCTTCTTTATTAATCATAGATCCCAGATATTTAAACTTTTCACACTTGGGAAGCACTCTTCCATTCAAGTAAATGTCTGGAATAGGCTGATGAGGGTCAGAGAACGGGCAGCACAGATACTCTGTCTTCTTTGAACTAATACGATACCCGTGTCCCTCAGAAATGTCCACCCACACATCAAGTGCTCGTTGTAGGGACGCCTGATCATGACTTATAATGGCCCCATCGTCAGCAAAGAATAGCTGGTGCATATTGGGGTCCGTCACTTTTCCTTCAAGCAAGCAATCAAGGACTGCTATAAAAAGCAGTGGGCTGAGGACGCTCCCTTGGTGTACACCGACTTTGATTGCGAACTCTTCGGTGACTCCTGCGGTGCATCTTACTCTTGTCGTTGCTCTCTCGTTCATGTCCATAATCACTCGCACGTAGGTTTCTGGAACTCCTTTTTGTCTTAGCGCTACCCATAAAAGATCTCTTGGTTGCCGGTCAAAGGCCTTCTCGAAATCAACCAACACCATATGCAAGTCCTTTGACGAATCACGATGCTTTTCCATCATGACCCTTATACTTTGGATTGCATCTGTTGTTGATTTACCCGAGACAAACCCGCACTGGTCATCAGATAGTCGTATTATTTTCCGCAGTCGGCTATCTAATAGTCGTTCAACGATCTTCATGGTGTGCGACATCAGCTTGACAGAACGGTAGTTATCACAATTTCGCGTATCACCCTTTCCTTTGTGCAATGGGAGAAGATCGCTTTCCCTCCATTGATTAGGCATAGTGTCGCCTCTCATAAGTTTGGAGATAAGAACCATGAGCCATCTAGACCCGATGTCTCCCATCTTTTTCCAGAACTCAGAGGGTATCCCGTCCGGCCCAACAGCTTTTCTTTTCTTGGAGTTTTTAACCGCGTACCGAACTTCTTCGACTGTGATGTCGGATATTTCGGCATGATTCCGGGCGGCTCTTGGAAAGTACACTCGGGGAAACTGTTCGTTCAGAAGTTCCTCGCAATACTGTCGCCATCTGTGGAGAATTTTTTCGTCTTCCACAATGAGTTGGCCTTCAGCATTTTTAATGAACTTTGGGAAACGAATCTCCTGAGCATTTCTTCTTCTCTGGGCGGCTATCTTAAAGATATTTGCTCCTTTGTTCAAATTGTTTTGTCGAAGCTCCTGGGTAGCCTGGTTCCTGTCAGACGCGGAAGACGATATTTCTTCCAACTCCTAATAGAGGCCTTCCATGCTTTTCGCTTTGAATTCGGCGCATTTTTTCTTCGCGATACCTTTGCAACATCTATATACCTTTTCACGGCGAGCTTTTTCCTCTCTATTAGTAGAAGAGCACTTTGACCAAGCTTGGAAAGCAATTTTCTTTTCGTGTATCACTGCTTTGGCTTCGTCTGTCCACCACCAGGTTTCTTTTGCGTGTTGGCACGGGCCTTTAGATGTTCCGAGCAGTGATTTGGCTTTCTCCAGGCCAGATTGTTGTAGGGAATCCCACATGTCTTGTGCTCTGCACTCCTCATTACCGACCTCATCGATAATGGAAGAGAGGTAGTTTTCCATGATGGTAATAAAAGCTTCGCCTTTTCCTTTATCCAGCTTATACCACTTGATTCTCTCAGACACCTTCGTTTGCTGCTTTGACTTCTTTCTCGCATCCATAAAAAATTCAGTCAGGAGGAGACGGTGTTGAGGGGCGATCGCGTCTCCCAGGATCACTTTGCAATCTTTAGCTCGTGGCTTCATGAAACTGGATACGAAATGATAGTCTATTCTAGTTCCATTTCCGCCGCTGCTATAAGTGATCAGGTGCCGGCTTTGTTTGACGAACATGGTATTTAGCACTCTAAGACCGTACGACTTGCACATGTTTAGGATATCTTCACCTGAAGAGTTCCTGCTGCCGTATCCCAGCCCTCCGTGGTAGTCTTCATAGTCTTCGCTTGTCTTCCCGACATGTCCGTTTAAATCTCCCCCAATAAACAAAAGCTCTTCCTTTGGGATGATTTTGACAAGGTTGTGGAAATCTAGCCAGAATGCATCTTTTTCTTTTTGTTCGCATCCTACTTGAGGGGCATATGCGCTTACGATGTTCCACACCTCACCATGCATCACCAATTTGAGAGCCATCAAACGGTCACTGGACTTTGAAATGGTTAAGACGTTGCCAAGTAACTCTGCCGCAAAGATGATGGCGATTCCGTTTTTTCCTTGTTCCAATCCATAGTAAAACATCTTGTAGGCTTTTGTTTTAACGTCCAAGAAACGTGCCCGATTACCGGTGTTTCGCCATTTCGTCTCTTGTACGCACAGGATGTCTACTCGCCTTCTAACCATCATTTCTTCAAGCTCATAGCTGCGCCCACTCATGCTTCCAACGTTCCAACTCGCGACTCTTAAATGTGGCTTACGCCGTTGCATTACTTTGCTATCCCCCGGAAATCCTATAGCTCTGACCCGAGCATTGCTGCTCGTCCCAGGATCACGACCATTAGTAGTGCCTGGCGGGGTAGTGCTTTTCCTTTTAGCGTTCTTTTCCATAATGCTACGGTTTGACCGTTTTCTTTCTTCCCTTCCTTTTTGACACGGCATGCTCCAGATTTTTTATTTTTTTTTTGATTGATCTTACTCTTACAACACCGGTGATCTCCAGTCGTGTCAACCCACTGATTTGCATGCACACTTGTGGGGCAGTTTAATGGTGGTATATGTGTCCCTAGGCTCACCTTGGTGTTTTCTAAATTGCCTAGATGTGATTTTTGATTACCTTTGTTTTAGTCGCCTTTTACGACAAGCGATAGGTATCGCTGCAGGGATATTCTTAACCCGTCCCTGCACGAGTAATAACTTAACTTACCTTATTCTACATTAATTAAAATATATGTATACATAAATATATCTTCTTTTCAATTTAAAATTTTTATATATTTTTATATTTTTGTGTTTTTTTTTTTCCCTAATCTACCCTAAATTACCCTTCTCTACCTTACCCTACCGTAAGTCTATGTAAGCCTGCCATTACTGTTAGGTAGGCCTTGCCTTGAAGAGGGTTCACTAACGTAACTCCCTCCAGCCACCCAAAGCGTTGATGCTGGCGGACTACGTCGCCTCGATCCCGGCACGAGCTCGGGCTTACGGAGCGCGACATCGGGTAGAGAAATCGCCGTTCCAAAAAATTACGACCCAATTGGAAGATTAGCGGTATCGCCAACCTATCCTGGATCAGCCCACATTTATCTAAGTACAGGAATACTTCTGGCGGGACAAAGTCGTTAAGGCGCCCTCTCTCGTGATATAGATCATTGGGGTAGTAAACCCCGAAGATCAGCCTATTGACCGAAGTCATTGCTCGTGCAACGTGGCTTCGAATCAGTTTGATCAGAAAGTTATCCACCCGTACAATCCTGGCCCTATTGTATAGGACCTCGTTCGGGTAAAATTTCGTGTACTCAGACATTGTCTCTCAAACACCCGAATCCTTTCCATTAAGCTGGCTCTCACATTCAACCAGACGGGGGACATCCATAGACAACCATAGGCCTGATTAAGACCATGTAGTAGATTAGCTTTACCCTGGAATCAAGTTGGCTGCTATGAAACAGCCATATTGTCAGAACGAAAGCGCCACGGGCCCTTGCCAGAGCAGCGTCTACCTGTTTGTCAAAATATAGATACTTATCCAGCACGATCCCAAGGTATCTGTACCTGATTTGTGCGCGATTAAGTCGTCTGCGTACGCTATTGAGTGGTGAAGAAGAAATAGCAAGTCACTTAGGCAAGTGCTAAAAAGGATCGGCGAATTAACTGTGCCCTATTGGAGTCCTTTTTTGATTTCAAATGCTTGGGTAGAAGTCACATTGGCAATTTTTACAACGAACTTCCTACCTGTAAGCATGTTAAAAATCGTATATAGCAGTGGTCTACTTATGCTACTTTCTTCTTCAATGACTCGGAGATCATCTGAAGATCTTCCGTCGAAATGAACAGGGTATTAGTCCCTTCACTGGCGATGGCATTGTTTGTCATGAAATCTTCACTGAACCTGGTAAAACCAAGATTCTCTGATCGCCAATGATCGATATCATTTCGGAGATAGAAGTGATGAAGCAGGGCTCTGTTCTCCAGTTCTTTGTTCGGGCGAATACTAGCATTCACCTTGTATACTTCCTGGAATACAGCTCCCACTATCGTCACCTTCTCCTGAGGTTCCTCTATCATGTAAAAGTTGCCATCCAGGCGTTCTCTGAATCGATGCTAACGTTCGTAGCAAACGTTCACAGTCTGACGTTTTCGGAAGCTTCAGATTCGGTTAAAAATATATAGTGATTGTTCCATTTTGTAAACATGTTTGTAATTCGATGTTTTGTTGTTGTGATAATATGAATTCTAAATGCCTGAATGTGAAATGAATTGTATATCTATAAATCTACGGTTTATCTCTTTCTTTTTCTTGTAGTTCTTATTTTATATAATAATTATGAATATGAAATGTAAAAGTCAGTTCCAATTCGACATTTATAACGAGCGGAATAAAAGAAAATATACATAATCGATCAAGTCAAGATTGTTCGGGTTTATTTCAGAATCGAATCGTTTTCTATTTTTTTCATGGTGCCGAGACCCGGGAAGTGTCGCGGACATTAAGACTCTTGCTTGAGTGTAATTCAATAATTAAATTTATTTCTTTTCTTGAACGTCGTTTGGTTCCACCCCTTAAATTATAAGAAATGGAGTTACAAGTGCGCGCTGGTTATCGAAGTCAAATAACGAAGATCGTTAAAGAAGCGGCGGATTATTTGAATTCTCCGAATGCAAACGTTGTGGATGATCCAGATACCTTGGATAGTGTAGAGGAAGAATTATCTTCCTTGCTTCTTCGACTAACTACAGCTCATCAAAACCTCATATCCGCCAGTAAAGAAGTGCAGATTAAAGGGTTAGAAGATAAGAACCCTGAGAAGATTGCAGAATACGAAGACATTGCTGTGGGTTTAATAGGTCGCATCGAAGTGCGTTTGGCAAGGGTAAAAGAGAGAAGTAGGAATGTGACTAACCATCGATCTTCAAACCCGGAACCGAGACCACAACGCGTAAAGCTACCAAAGTTAGAACTGAAGAAGTTTTCCGGAGATTTCACCGATTGGATATCATTTTGGGAAACGTTTAGAACAGCTGTCCATGAAAACCATTCCCTTTCTGGTATAGAAAAATTCAATTATTTGAGGTCAGTTTTAACGGGAGCAGCTGAAAAGGCCATATCAGGTTTTACCCCATGCGTGCTATGATGGTGCTGTCGCTCTCTCAAAGGAAGAATACGGTGATTCAGAAAAGCTGATCGATCGTCTGATCCAACAGTTAATGAATTTAATACCAGTCCGTAATAAAACGGACTCCCATGGGTTAAGGAAATTATATAATACAGTCACATCAACAAGTCGTTCTCTCACGGCTCTTAACGTTCCTTCGTCTCACTACTACATAATGCTAAAATCAATACTCTTGCGTTGTATGCCAGATGATCTGAGAATACAATATCATCGTACACAAAAGGAAATTGTCGCCGATCTGGTGAAAGAGGAAGACGGAAATAATACCACTGTAGAGAGCGGTTCTTCTCTTACAATTGATGGCGACAAGTGTCTAAAAAATATCTTGCTCTTTCTTAAACAAGAAGTAGAGTCAATTGAAAGGGCCACTGTCAACAAAATGTCATCCTTGTCTGGTAGCAGTAAACATCAAAAGTTGACAACTGCAGCAGGTTTGTTTACTGTCAGTGCTAATGACACATCATGTTTTTTGTGCAAGTCCTCAAGGCATTCAACTAAAGAATGTGATAATGAATGTGCTATCGAAAAAAAAAGATGTTATTAAAAAATGATGGTCGATGTTTTCGCTGTACGCAAAAGGGACATACAGCTAAATTCTGCCGTGTTAAAGTACGATGCCACCGGTGCAAAAGATAACACGCTACAGCCGTGTGTTCCCAGAAAATTTGTGAGGAAAATAAAATCGCGAAGCCCGATGTGAATGCTAGACATAGCCCTACAAGCAGTGAAGTGCTTAATTTGTTCACCAACGATCAAAAGGCAGTTAATGTTTTTTTGCAAACTGCTCGAGTCTTTTTGAAGGCTCCATTGGCATCTAAAAGGTTGTTTGTACGCGCGGTTCTTGATGGCGGAAGTCAACGATCGTATGTAAGGGAGGATGTTGTTGACAAGTTAAACCTACCACTTGTTGATAAGATACATTTATCCATTATACCATTTGGAGTTGCAAAAGTATCCAAAGCTAATACCTTTGATGTGGTTGAACTAGTTGTATGTAGCCAATTTAATCAACAATCGACTAAAATCCTCGCAGTGGTCGTGCCTAATATTTGCCAAGATGTTTTGATGGCACCAGATGTCAATGATGTTTATTTCAACGATCTTAATTTGGCAGATTCGAATGTTATTGGGTATATACAAGAAGAAGGCTTGGGACTTTTAATAGGTGCGGATTTTTATTGGTCTGTCGTCGATGGTGCACATCGCCGGGTATCCAAACATTTAGCCGCCGTATCTACCATATTTGGTTGGACCATTCAAGGCTCTTACAAGGCAGACAAATCAAGCAGAAACTACGAGATATCTTCATCTCTTTGCAGTTTTGTAGTTGAAAATATGTGGAGTTTGGAGGTACTGGGAATTCAAAGCGACAAGCGTGAAGCGGATATGCATACGGAGGAGCTTAAGCGTAGCTGTATACGAAAAACTTCGTCCAGATATGAAGCCACACTACCTTGGAAGAATTCTAATACCACACTTGCACACAATAAGGAAAATGCCATCAGTCGGCTTTATTCCCTGGTAAGAAAACTTTCAAGAGATCCATATAAACTTTCAGAGTACGACGCTGCAATGAGGGAATTTATTGCTGCTGGCTTTGCGGAGACGGCCAGCTCAAAGATTATTGGCAATCTCTATTACATGCCCCACCGACCAGTTTATAGACCAGAAAAAGCCACCACCAAGCTGCGCATTGTTTTTGATGCTTCTTCCAGGGCTGAAGGTATGTTTTCTTTGAATGATGTATTATTAACTGGATCCAATCTGCTTCCTGAAATATTTGGTATATTGCTGAAATTTAGACTTTGTAGAATAGCAATCATAGCAGATATTGAAAAGGCATTTCTACAAATAAACCTAGCTATAGAAGACCGTGATAGTCATAGGTTTCTTTGGTTTGAAAAAGAAATTCAATCAGCCTCTAATTTGCCTGCTATAAAAGAATTTCGCATGACACGAATTACCTTCGGGGTAACTTGTAGTCCATTTTTGCTATCTGCCTGCATTCAAACGCATCTAGCATTAGAAGCTTCTCAATTCCCACGTACATGCGCTCTATTGAAAAATTCATTTTACATGGATGATGTGTTAGTCAGCCTTGAAAGTCAAACACAAGCTAAATGTTTTCATCAAGAAGCAGTAGAAATAATGAAACGGGCACATATGCATCTAAGGAAATGGGCTAGTAATGACATGAAACTTAGAGAGTACTTCGATGATGGAGATATAAATCCAGTACAAATGGTATTGGGGCTTAAATGGAATATTCACAGCGACGAGTTGGGTATTAATTTTAATCCGTCCGTACTAGAAAATCTTTTACCCACAAAGCGAAGTATTTTAAGAATAATTGGCTGTATTTTCGATCCTTTAGGCTTTCTAAGTCCTGTCGTTATTCGTTTAAAAAATTTATTTCAGTCGTTATGGCGGCTTAGATTAGATTGGGATGGGCCGCTCCCAGTTGAGATGATGAGAGAATGGAGTCTATGTTCTAAGAATTTAGATAGAATTGCCAGTATCGCTATACCACGATGGATAGGGTTTTATACTAATGCTAAGACTATTGAAATGCATATTTTTGCAGATGCAAGTACTAAAGCCTTCGGAGCAGTTGCATATCTGCAGATAGAAGATGCTCATGGTAGTATAACGGTCGCTTTCGTTTGTGCGAAAGCACGTGTTGCTCCACTTAAAGATGGAAATGCAGATCAGATGAGTCTCCCAATGTTGGAACTTACCGCTTCTTTGATTGCAGCCCGATTAAAACGATATTTTGAAAAGATAGCGATGCCTGTAAAAACGTATGTTCTCTGGACTGACTCTCAAATTGCATTACACTGGATTCGTGGAGATGCAAAACGATGGAAACCGTATGTTTTCAATCGAGTCAAAGAAATACAGGAGATAATATCTCAGGTGGATTGGCGACATTGCTCAGGCAAGCTTAACCCTGCAGACCTGCTCACTAGAGGGATATCCGTGATGAAATTCGAAACATCAGAAGAGTGGAAAAATGGTCCCGAATGGCTCAAAAGGCCTGAATCCGAATGGCCAATAGAAAGCCAAATCTCAATAGAATCTACAGTTTTGTTAACATCTTTAAATGAAATACCAAGCGTGGAAGACTTCGAATGCCTTGAGCCTATAATAGCCTATGAGAAGATAAGCTCTTGGAAGCGACTTCTTCGAATAACAGCTTACGTTTTCCGAGCAATTAGTCGTTTTCGAGGCGAAAGCTATAAAACAAAGTATCTGACAGCGAGTGAGATGAAGGCAGCGGAAAAGTATTGGATTAGACTAATTCAAAAGATATATTTTAAGACTGAACTTTCGTGCCTATCGAAGAAAAAACCTATTCCACGTTCATCTAATTTTCTATCCTTTAATCTATTCTTGGATGATGAAGGATTTTTGCGCGTCGGTAGTCGCTTGCAACTGCTTGATGAAAATATGGATATCATTAACCCAATTCTTCTTCCCAAAACTAATTACGTGAGTGGCTTAATAGTGACATATCTGCACCAGATATCTCTACACGCTGGTGTAAATGCAGTTTTGACAAGACTTCGAGAGAAATTTTGGTTGCCTGGTAGTCGACAACTTATTAAGAAAATCATAAATTCTTGTAGAATATGTCGCAGGTTCAAGGGAAAGCCAATGTCAAATCCTTTTGCGCCCTTGCCTCGGGAGCGCATGATAGCTTCAAAAGCGTTCGAAACTGTAGGCGTTGATTTTGCAGGCCCACCTTACACTTTGCAGAATGAGGATGCACATAAAGTGTATATAATGCTATTCACGTGTGCAGTCGTACGAGCTATTCACCTAGAACTTGTGCCAAATTTAAGTACCGAATGCTGCCTTCTAGCTATAAGAAGATTTATCGCTCGAAGAGGTGTACCTAGAATAATCTACTCAGATAATGCAAAGACCTTTAAGAGGGCAGCAAATGAATTGCGATGTCTGGGAAACATTCTTGATAGCGAGATATTTTATGGGTTTTTGAGTAATCGAGGTATTATTTGGCGCTTTAGTGTCAAGCGAGCTCCATGGTGGGGCGGTTTTTGGGAACGTATGGTAAAGGCGGTCAAAGACGTATTGAAGATTACTATATGGAAGTCGAAATTATCTAACGATGAATTGTATACTTTACTTACAGAAGCAGAAAGCATAATAAACATGCGACCTTTGACTTATCTTAGCGATGACCCCCTTGACTTAACCCCCCTTACGCCAAGCCGATTTCTTGCTGGACATTTTGAAAATTCATCAAAGAAACCCACAGAGTTGATTGACGGTGTTACACTACGTAAATTATGGAAATCCAGAACTATTTACATAAGCCGATTGTGGAGAAGGTGGAATACTGAATATCTTCGACTTTTAATATCGGCTCATCATTCAGGCAAGGACACCTGGTCAGAGATTAAGACAGGAGATGTGGTTATAGTTCACGATACAGCCATACCACGTTTACATTGGAAGTTAGCTGTAGTACAAAGATGTTTTCCGGGAAGAGATAATAAGATAAGAGCGTGCGAGGTTCGTTTTGCAGATGGTCAAACCGTCAGACGCCCGATCCAGCTGTTGTATCCAATGGAGGTTCCTTCGCCCCGCCCGGAGGATGTTAAAAATATATAGTGATTGTTCCATTTTATAAATATGTTTGTAATTCGATGTTTTGTTGTTGTGATAATATGAATTCTAAATGCCTGAATGTGAAATGAATTGTATATCTATAAATCTACGGTTTATCTCTTTCTTTTTCTTGTAGTTCTTATTTTATATAATAATTATGAATATGAAATGTAAAAGTCAGTTCCAATTCGACATTTATAACGAGCGGAATAAAAGAAAATATACATAATCGATCAAGTCAAGATTGTTCGGGTTTATTTCAGAATCGAATCGTTTTCTATTTTTTTCAGATTCTGAATACCATTTTGTTTGTTTCTCCGAAATATTTTATTTATTTGCGGGAACATACTCGCCCTGTTGGATTTTAAAGCACGAATTCTGTTATTCCAATGCAAACTTGCAGATATTCCGTAATTTTCCTTGATTAACTGTTGAAGATATTTAATCAGTGACTTCAGTGTCCTCACCTCCGAGTTTTGTCTGTCCGTAAACCGACTTGAGTCTTGTCAAGAATCTACTTTTTTGTCTGTGCAGTGTGTAGATTGTCGCGCTTCGTGCGCTTCGTGGTAATGTTATGTTTGTGGTAATGTTATGTCATTGGCGTGGTAATGTTATGTCATTGGCGTGGTATTGTACTGTCCATCGTCTCTTTAATTACATAGATATGTCGTCCAGGTACCTCAACTTGTCAATCTCAGGAGGCACTCGAAGTGAGCGCTCTCGTCAGAGAATTTGCAAAGCGTGATCAACGCACCCTAATGTAATTGTAGGGGTGCGTTTGGACATACTCTGCCATCTCCGCAAACTCGTCAGGTACTGTGATCACGGGTCTAGTCCGCAATGGTCAATCTCCTATACAATGGTCCATATGTAGTTAATGGACTGCCAGTCTCAGTCGAGAGCCTATCAGTATGAGATCCAAATAAAACCGCTCTTAGGATACGACGGAGCGTATCACTATATTTGGCATTTAAATCGCCGACCAGAATGTAGTTTTCTACCGAGTTCAAGCGCAAAGATCGAAAAAGTGCCTCGAGCTCTGTGATAAAAATATTGGGTTGAGGTGCTTCAGGTGCATGGACTGCTAAAATGTACATTTTCTGTCCATTACACAATGCAGACTTCTAGCACCTGGAACCTCCACACTTCACCGCTATATATAACTTTATGTTTTATATTATTTTTAATGAAGATCGCAACTCCCCCGCCTTGAGTAGCGTTGGGTCGAACTACAAAAAAGGAACAAATTCATTATAAAAAAAGTTAACATAATAAATGAGATTATTTTTTTATCCCTTATTTCTAACATAGCTTCAAATCCAGATGGTCTACTAACCTCGTGTAAGTAAAGGATGTTTTTTTTAGGGGTCTGGTTTATAAACTGGTAACACTGTTTCTCAGATTCCAATTTGACAGTCGAAAGTTGATGTTTGGTTAATATGATTTGCCATTTTACGATGATTAGATTAACACCAGAACAACGCATGCAAATTGTGCAATCTTATTTTGAACACCATGGTTCGGCTCGCCAAACTTATCGTGTGGTTCCGTTTTACGGTCGACATAATTGTCCATTTGACCAGGTTATTCGGAACACGATGAATCGTTTTCGCACCACGTGAATTATATGCGTACGTTGTGGAGCGCAGTGTTGAGACGAATCCGAATGAGTCCATTCGCCTTTGTGCACAGCAATTGGAGCCATGCCCATTCACTTTTTGGAAGATTTTATGGAAAGATAATGGCTTAGAAAGTTATGAGATTCATCTTGTGCAAGACTTGATACCTCGTGACCATGATACGCGTCGTAGGTTTAGTCAATGTGCCGAAAACATGATTCAGCTTAATCCTAGACCCAAAATTTTGTTCTGCGATGAGGCCCATTTTGGAGCCTTTGTCGATACGCCCCTAGAAGTCGCAGTTTGGGGTGCTTTATGGCCTAGTGGAATCACCGACCCATATTTCTTTAAGGACAATGCCGGCCAAAATGTTATCGTCAATGGAGAGTGCTTTAGAAACGTCAGTTAAATGTCATTGACGTGAGAGATTTTTGGTTTCAACAAGAAGGCGTAACATGCCACATGGCGCGCGACAGCGTGAATTTATTGCGGAAAACATTTGCTGAGCATATAATTTCGCGTAATGGACCTGTGAATTAACCTCCACGATCTCACACCTTTAGATTGCCTTTGGGGATATGTAAAGTCACTAGTTTATGCCGATATATCTCAGAATTTGGAGTATTTGGATATCGCGTGTTATTGCTAATATACGTCCCCAGTTGCTCGATAAAGTTGTCGAAAATTGGACTGCTCGATTGCGCTATACTTGAGCTAACTGTGGCGCGTATATGCCTAAAATCATAACTAAGCAATAACGGCATAAGATTATCTATTAAATGACAATATCATAGACATTAATATTAGCTTCAAGTTTTTTTATTTCATATTGAGTTTGTATACTTCTAAAAAAATCGCCCTTTATATACTCGTATAGTATGTGAAAAATTTATTCAGTTCTTTCCATTATTCACAAATAGTCACAAACGATTCACAGAGTGTAAACAGTAATTACTTAAACAAACCGATGAACTAGGACGCAGACGATGCGAAGTATAACATGCGTGAAGCTGGGAGTAAACAATCCAAGTACTGAGGAAGATCTAAAGGAATTTTTAATAAGTTACTATTCGTAAATGCTGCAATAAAACTCTCTTAGGTATATCTCTGGTAAACGGTTTGTTTTACTTCTTTCACTTTTAGTACAGCTATTGCCGTAACCAATGGTCGCTAAGATCTTTTTATTAATTGCTAAAGCAGAAAATAGTGTACTCACTATTACAAATGCTTCTAACACGACACGACGTCTTCTCGAACTCGGTGTGAACTCGACCTACTGAACCTGAGGCGCTTGGGCTTGCGGGGCGCGACATCATGTTCGTAGGGGAACCGTCGGTCCATAGAATCGCGGACTTCGTAAAAAATTGGTCTAAATAGAGGAATGCGTCTGGTGGGACAAAGCTGTTAAAGCGCACTCTCTCGTGGTACAAGTAGTTGGGGTAGCAAGCCCCGGAGATCTGGTTATTGACCGAAGTCATTGCTCTTGCAATGTGGCTTCGAATCAGTTTTATCGGAAAATCGTCCATCCTTAAAATCCCTGCCTTATTGTATATAACTTCGTTCCGGTAAAATTTCATTTATGTACTTAAATTCAGGTGTCCTATATAATCCGGAGACAGGGCCTGAGACATTGTCTCTCATGAACCAGACAGGACATCCATAGGCAACCATTGGCCTGATTAAGGCCATGTAGCAGATTACCTTCACTCTGGAGTCAAGTTGGCTGCTTCGAAACAGCCATCTTGTTAGAGCGAAAGCGCTGGCTAGAGCAGTATCCTGATCCCAAGGTGTCTGACTACACTTTGTTTCGCCAGTGGACACCCGTCCAGTTCAAGAATTAAGAACCTACCCCAATTTTTTTTAAAGGTCCTAGACAGAGGCGTTATGAATAAAATAGATTCTGATTTCTGGAAGTTGAACTGAAAGAGGACTATCATGCTCGTGGTATTGAATGGTAGCTCATCTTCTCGCCTATCAAGAAGAAGAAAATGCCAGAACATTTCTGACCAGATTTTCCTTGAACTGTGGGAACCAATATGTTTCCGTTGTGACTTCTAATACCTTGTAGCGTTCGACATGACCCATCTCGTCATAGTTTTATTTGTTGAAATTTCTATTGCCCATTGCGCATTTTATAGAACTAGCTACCTAAATTCTGGTACTAAAATGTTAGTTGCACAGCTCAACGCGCCTAGATGTTGGAATCTTACTCCATTCCATTGATCTAGAATATAATCGTAGTTTCGTGTAAGATCCATCGGGCAATTAATGGTTCAGTGTGAGTATCAATGGATTACGTAATAATTTTAAATTTGATCATACAACGATCTTACACGATCGTTAAAGCCTCCAATTGTGATATTTGGATTTACTTTCTGTGTTTTTTTTAGGATAGTTATATGTATATTGGACCTCACGTCCGATTTTTACTGGTATAACAGTTCGATATATTTTCCTCCCGTGAGTCATAGATAAACAAAATAGGTACTTGCACTAGATTGTGTTTAAAAAGTTCGGCCTCACCAAAATTTAGTTCTGTCGTTTTGTTTTTATTTTATTAGGTAATATAGCGGCTGGACGATCACAGCGAAGTTCTCTTCAAAACTTCGGCAACATAGTACCAAAAAAACTGTAAGCTGCTTTGACCTGGCTTCTAGATCGTCGGGCCGGATGTCTTTTCTTGACACTGTTTGACCTAAGTATTTCATTTCTTAAAGCATGGATTTACACTTATCTAGCCTAAGTTCTAAATCGCTTTCAGGGAGCCTACACTTCTTTTAAAATAGAGTGATGTTCGCCCAAATTATCGGTTGCAATCATAGCATCGTCCATGCCAACATCCATTTTCCGTACACCGATAACGTCATTAAAAATGTTGTTTACAAAGCCTCTTTTAAGGCGAAAGGTATTCGCAAAAAATCGTACTGACCTGTCGTTTCAGCATTACTTTACTCTTCATTTGGTGTCGTTTTTTCCTAGTTTCTTCCATTAAGAGCATTAATCTGCTATATAATTTCCATTTGCTGATGTTTCTTTCTTTCTCAAGGTAACCTATGAATAAAATTCCATGAACATCATAGAAGGCAGTGAGGGAGCGAACAAACAGAGCAAAGAAGCTGATCGTGTTAAATATCCCTACTCAATCCAAGCCGACACGCAGCCTCCACGTGGCCTCTCCTATATAGTTGGCCTGGCATCCGCCGGGTAGTTAACCAATCTGTACAGCTAACCTAGCCCTCCAGGTAAGGGGTTGCGCTTAGGGTTGACATCTCTATCACGGAAAACAAATTTTGTTACGAAGCAACAACGGATGACTTCTATGATCTCCTGGACCGAACGTACGCCCAATGCCCCAGTTATGACATATGTATTTGAGTCGACCATAGCCTACACAACACCACTTCCGACAACTGATTCAGGCTAAATGATTTCCTAACAGGGCGTAACCTCCTTACTCGTATAGCAAGCACCCGATCGCCACATAACATAAAGGAACCTGGCGGTCACCAGATCAGTTGACCATCAACCAGATTGATCACGTTGCGATCGACGCCAGACACTCCTCCAGTGTCCTAGATGTATGAACTTTCCGGGGAGCCGATATCGACTCGTATCACTACCTTGTTGTAGCCAAGGTACGAATGAGGATATCAAGGATGCTACGGAGTCGAGCAAGACAAGAAGAGTTTGACGTCGGAAAGACAACCGCATGAGACCGCTAGGATCTTTGCCGATCGAATTTCCCTCAACCTCTCGCAAAGTCCGGTGACACCGGCACAATCCACAGAACAACAGTGGAATCATTGCCAGCGAGCCATCAGAGACGCTGCCTCTGAAGTGTTGGGTTTTAAACCGCCACCAGCTAAAAATCCCTAGTTTGATGAGCAATGCAAACAAGCCTATGTAGCAAAGCAAACCACCTACAAACCACCGCACGTGAGCTCTACGAGCTGCAAAGGAGAGAGGAGCACACGCTTTTAAGGAAGAAAAAAGTGAGATCGAGGAGATGGGGAGATGTTACCACAGGAATGATGTTCGCAAGTTTTATGAAAAAGTAAAATGAACAAGCCAGAGCAGAAACCTGTAGGTATGAGGGCGGAAAACTAGTAGTAGAATCATAGTCGATGCTGAGAATATGGAAAAAACACTTCTGTAGACTATAACGGCGAAGATAGATCTGATACCGTTGGCAGGCAGAACAATCCATTCGCAACGGACGAAGATACAAGAAAATTCCGTCCACCTTACCCAGATGAAATCAAGCTTGTTATTTCGAAGCTTAAAACTAACTAAGCCGCGGGCGCAGACGACCTGACTACTGAGCTATTTAAAGCGGCGGGAGATGAGTTAGTAGGACGCATGCACCAGATCATCTGTAAAATATGGTCGGAGGGAGGCATGTCCGACGAATGGAAGCCCAGAAAGGAGACCCCCATCACCGCGCTAATTATACAGGAATGAGTCTCCTTAACAACGCATATAAGATCTTCTCTGCCGTACTGTGTGAACGTCTGAAAGCCTTTGTGGATAATCTGGTGTCGTGTCGTTTCAGGCCAGACCAAATGGACCAAATATTCACATTGCCGCAGATCTTGGAAAAGACACCATGTTTTTGTCGAACATAAGGCCGCATATGACAGTGTTCATCGGGACGAGCTAGACCGAGCCATGCCCAGTTTTAATAAACCTGCCAAACTCATCAGATTGTGCAGGATGACAATGGTGAATTCTCGCTGCTGCATTATGGTCGGTAGCGAACTAACCGAGGTCTTCGATGTTAAACAGGGATTTTGGCACGGTCACGCACTGTCATGTGACTTTTTCAACATTGTGCATGAAAAGATCATACGAGACACACTGGCCAACACAAAGGGTACGCTCTTTTTCAAGTCTGCGCAATTGCTTGCATATGCGGATAAAATTGACTTAACTGGCGAGCCCAGGTAGACGTCAGTGAAGTGCTCCAAAGCATTGAAGCAGGCTAAAATTAGTCGTTCGGTGAACGAGGGTAAAACCAAATATATGCTGTCATTCCAGAAAGACGCTCAACACCGACGTCTTGGCCAGAACGTCACAAGTGGCCGCTACAAATTCGAAGTGGTTAAGGATTTCCACTACATTGACTCACTAGTGCCCAGCGACAACAACACTAGCGCTGAGATTAAACGCAGAATAACTCTTGCCAACCGCTGTGTCTTTGTGTTCAAGAGGCAATTGAGAAGAAGGGCCCTCTCTCGAATAGAAAGGGAAAATTCTGTTTGGAGAGTGGAAGAGAAGATACAACGGTGAACTGTACAGCCTGTACAGCGACATCGGCCTAGTACGATAAGTAAGTATCACACGAAATTCAGATTTGTTCATTGATCTGAAAATGACAAAAGAAGCGTCAGTAAAATGACTCTAACTGCGCGCTAAATGTCAGAATTTCATCAAATTTTGACATGCATTGTTTGAAGGTACATAGTCGAGATAGTAACCAAAAATCACATGGATTTGTCAAATTTGACGCAGTCTGTGTGTTTTCCAATAAACTTTTTAAGTGATGTGTTTAGTACAGTGTGTGGGCGAACCGAAATGAAACCCAGATCTCCAGTGTACTGACTATATCCCATTTATTTTCTCAACTTCTATATATACTTATATCGAACATCGACTAATAACTCCGAATATGACTACAAACGTTATTGGAGACTTTTCAGTTAAATCACCTCATCAGATGACCGAACCAAAGGTTGTGTTATCTACTAATACAAATAAAATAATAATATATTGTTTATAACCATATACAGTGGTGTATAAAATAATTCGACTACAGTTCGGCCATCCTGACGTAGTAAACGACCCGATTACAATCTGTCTCCGTATAATTTAACAATTCATTTCATAATTTGTTAATCGTACATTATATAAATTTAATTACATTGTAAGATAAAAGAGCAAACCATACTTCAATACTTTCACAAATTTAATTTCAAAATTTAATAAAATACATTTACATTTATGTGAATAAGTAAAAACGAATTTCATGGAAAAATAGGTTTGGGTACAATATCAAGTCTGGTAACAAGTTAATCAATAAAAAAAATAGTTTTTTTTTTTTTTTTTTTTATGAATCAACTTCCCCTGGACATCTCTCAGCTACATCTCAATCGACCGCAAGTTGTTGTTGTTCCACATTGTAGGGCCTCATGTTGCTGGGTGATGTTATTCCTTTGTATGGCAGTCGGGTCAACTGCAAACCTTCAATATCTGTGATAAGATACCTATCGTGGGGTAATACTTGTTTGACCTCATATGGTCCTCTATATTTTGCTAATAGTTTTTTGTTTACCCCTGGTGTGGTACAGACATTTTTAATCATAACATATTCGCCCTTTTGGTACGTCCTGGGTGTTTTGTGACGACCATCGAAATAAACTTTATTTTGCTCCTGAGCCCTTTTAGTGTTTTCACCTGCCTGTTTTCTTATATTCGTGAGATTAGCCCGTTTATGTTCCAGAGCATTAACAAGAAATTCTCTAACACGATCGGATAATTCAGCTTTTTGGTTTATACCAAACAGAAGAATACTTGGTGTAAAGCCCGTGCTCCTATTTATGGTATTATTAAAAGCAAATTCAACTTTGGCCAAATGCTTATCCCAACGGCCAGTCGTGGTGTTTTCGCATTCTTTAGCCAACATAGGTATGAGTACACGATTCACGCGTTCGGCTTGCCCATTTGACTGTGGTGAATTCGTAGCAATCTTGACACGCTTAATACCATTTTCGTGCAGAAAATCTGCAAACTCCTTCGAGGTGAAACATGTTCCACGGTCAGATATGATTCTATTCGGTCTAGAGTAATTCGCGAAATATGACTTTAAGCAAGTTATAGCTTCTTTACTTTGAGTGGATCTGACTGGGTACAATTTGATAAATTTTGTGAAACCGTCCACAACCAGAAAGATATGTTTCTTTCTTGTTTGGGAACTAGGCATTGGACCAAGATGATCTATATGCAAAGAGTCGAAGGGTATATCGCCTTTAGGTATTGAATGCAATGTTCCTTCAACTCTTCCAGATGGTGGTGAGAAATATATACATTTTAAACAATGTGCGATATGATCTTTAATTTTGCTCTTCATATTGGGAAACCAATAGATTCTCGATAGGTGTTCATAGCACTTATCGACGCCCAAATGGCACAATGCTTCGTGGGGGGTACGAATGACTTGATTTTCCATATTGCAGGGAACATAGAAACAAACTTTGTCCTTCCATTTACGATATATCAAGCCATCAACCATTTCAAATTGTGAGCTTTCACCCTTTTCTAGTTCAGAGGAAATAGAAACAATTTTAGGGTCTTGCTTCTGTGCTGCTGCCAACACAAACTCGAATGACTCATTGTCAACATGTAGAACGTTAAACGATCGACTCAAGGCATCGACATGAGACATGCGCTCTCCTTTCCTGTGTTCTACTACGTAGTCAAAACTCTGTAGTTCCAACGCCCAACGTGAAATACGCGGATTTAGGGATTTTCTTTTCAATGTAAGGGTCAGAGCTTGACAATCAGTGATGATTTTAAACGTCAAACCAATCAAATAGATTTTAAATCTTCTAAGGGCATAAATGATTGATAGAGTTTCTAGCTCATAGCTATGGTATTTACTTTCTGCTTCCGTAGCTCGCTTCGAGAAATAGAAAACAGGATGAAATTTTCCATCTGTTTGTTTTTGCATTAAAATTGCGCCGAAACCAACACTACTTGCGTCGCAGTGTAGCTCCGTCAAGCAATTAGGACTATAAATAGCTAAAAGTGGGGAAGCTACTAACTTGTCCTTCAACAATTCAAATGTTTCAATTTCTTTCAGACCGAAGACGAAAGGAGTATCTCTTTTAAGAAGATCGTATAAAGGTTTGGCAATGGTAGCAAAATTCTTTATAAATTTGCGAAAGTAAGAACACAAACCTAAAAAGCTACATATGTACGTTCTTCACACATGTTGGGGTGGGAAAATCCTTAATCGCATTTAAATTGTTATCGTTCGGCCGTATGCCACTTTGGCTCACCTTGTAACCCAAATAAATAACTTCATTCTGAAGAAAGGTACATTTATCAAAGCGTAGACTAAGATTATTTTTAACGACTATTTCTCCGAAAGATCCGAAGATCTTCATTTGCCATTTCCCGCGCTGCTTCGTGTGCTCGAACTTTCAGCTCCGCCTTAGTGCCAGTAGTCTGCAACTTCAAAATTCGGAGGACTTCTTTCAGCTTGATCACTGTCGCTGATTCGATGAAATTAGCCCACTCCTCATACATCATGTGGCTAGATACTACACACGCGGAATACTCGAACGATTTTCACAAATTTTCGCGGTATTGACTAAAAAAAAATCGGTAAACTAAGATGTACGCGATCCCACTTCTGAAAATTCTGTGGGCGAACCGAAATGAAACCCAGATCTCCAGTGTACTGACTATATCCCATTTATTTTCTCAACTTCTATATATACTTATATCGAACATCGACTAATAACTCCGAATATGTACGTACTACAAACGTTATTGGAGACTTTTCAGTACAATCACCTCATCAGATGACCGAACCAAAGGTTGTGTTATCTACTAATACAAATAAAATAATAATATATTGTTTATAACCATATACAGTGGTGTATAAAATAATTCGACTACAAGTGGATTCTTATAACAGAATCTGTTAAAAGTGTATAGCGAACGAACTATCTTAGACTTAGCCACTTGAAACATAGATAGGGATAGACAGATAGATAATATTTATTTTTCCTCGAATAATAAAATAACATTATTATTTAAATTACGTACAATTATAAGGTAGTAACATGAAGTGAGAAGAAAATAGTGACATTTTGTATTTTTCTAGAAAAAAATAGTGTTGAATGCCACATCAAACGGATTTGAATAGATAGAATTAAATAATGAGTGGGGTGACCCTCAGAATATAGCTTACATTTTGTATATTTAAATTTCAAAATTTAATTATTAATTTAATTACCGCAAGGAAAAAAACAAACTAAATATCATTCAAACAGACTAATTTACACTCTAAGAAGAAATTCCAAATTTTGTGCATGTATAGTATGTACGTTTTAGAGCCAGTGTAGAGTTGTTTTTTGAATGTAGCAGGTAATGTAAGGGTCCTGAATGATTGAGGAAGTTTATTAAACAAACCAAATGCAGCCACAGTAAACGAATTTCTAGAGCGAAAATTGGGCCCAGGGACAAGATTCATAAAGTTCCCACGTAAATTATGGGTATCAATACACTCTGAAGTGTATGTTTCCTGATCTTAAGAAAAATATGTGTAGAACCTTAGAGCAATAAGAATGCCTGACTGTAGAATTTTAAAATTTTGAAATAATGGAAAACTACTATAAAATGCATGCGATGTTTTCTGCAAATTCTCGTAATTACGACGTATTTTTGTGACAAAAATAATGGCTCAATTTTACTAAATTTAACTAATACATCCCTTCCGGGCAACTGATTCCATATTGTAATTTGTAGTCAAAAATACCATAATAAATTGTTTTCAAGAGATTAGTAGAGCATTCAAAACGCAAATAGATAAAGTTTCTGAGATTGGCACGAAAATATTGTCTCAGAGCATTAGCGCGCTTCGAAAAGGACATTTTTGAGTCAATGGTAAGTCCCAAATATTTGAAATCATCAACTACCGTGATGTCGAAGCATTTATCGCTACAGTTAATATCGTTACAATAGGTGATGGAAGGAGAACTGTAATTAGGAGAGACGCTCGACAGTTTGAACCTCTGGCACTCAGGTGCGTGGTAGACAAAATTCGTTTCGAAACTATTTTGTGATGACAAATTAAAGAACATAATTTTGGTTTTTGAACTTATGATTTAATTATGATTTATAAAGCAGGTTCTTAGTAGATTTAAGTCAAGATTTATCTCAGAAACTAGATTTAAATTACTATCCGAAGCATAAGCGCATTCCAAATCATCTTGAAATACAGTGAGAACACCTCTAAAACTTAGTCCAAAAAGTGAATTTATGTATATTAAGAATAGAATGGGTCCCAGAACGGAACCTTGAAGAATGCCAAGATTAATATATTGTGTCCCACTCCTAATCGTATCACTTTTCTTTCTGAGACCTATTATACAAGTAAGAACTGAACCAACTGAACATGAACCCGCGAAAACCAGCTTTTTCAGGCTTTCTCAGCAAAATTCAATGGTTAACCATATCAAATGCTTTCGTAATATTGATAAATAATCCAGCGTTATATCTTTTTTTTTCTTATAAATTAATTTTTATTCAATTTTTACTGAGAGCTATATTAGGCTATACAAAAAATGCTTAGAACTAGCTTATTAAATAACTTAACAAACTTAAAATAACTTGCTGGCCCTATATGGATACTCTGATGTACACAGAACAACTTAAACTACATCTTTCGACCTATCTAAGAATAATTTAAAAAGAAAAAAGTTCAGTTAAGAAAATATTTTTTTTTTTTTAAACTTAGCATCCGATTTATATTTTTAATTAAAAACTTAATACTAACTAAAACTAGCTTAACCTACTTTAATTAAGAAAAAAATATATAAAGATATATACAAAATATATATTATGTATATATATTTTTTTTTTGTTTACAATGTTTTTTTTTACTATATTTTTTTCTTTATTTTTATAATTTATATTTCTTTATATGTATATTTTGCCTAAAGCTAAACTCAAACTACCCATCACCCGAGCCTATGTTTAATTTCCCTAACCTACCCTAGCCTACCCTAGTTTATATATGTAAGCTCGCCCATGAGGTTTGGCAGGCTTTGTCTTGAAGAGGCAATATAAATTAAGGTACCACCAAAAGCGTTGATGCTGACGGACGACGTCTCCCCGATCTCCACGGAATTGCCGCTCCACAGAATTGCGGGCCACGTGGCAGATTAACGGTGCCGCTGATCTATCCTGCACCAGCAAACATTGATCTAAATAGAGAAATGCCGTTAAGGCGCACTCTTGGTACAAGCAGTTGGGGTAGTAAGCCCCGAAGATCAGGCTGTTGACCAAAGCCATTTCTCTTGAAACGTGGCCTCGAATCAGTTTGATCAGAAAATTATCTATCCGTACAATCCTGGCCCTATTGTATAGTACCTCATTCGGGTAAAATTTCGTGTACTCAGATTCGGGTGTCTTACGTAGCCCGAGACAAGTCCTGAGATATGTCTCTCAAACTGCCGAATCCTTTCCATTAAGCTGGCTCTCATATTGAACCATGAGGCAATCATCGGCCTCATTAAGGCCATGATGTTCTCTTTAGGAAAATATCTCTGTTTTTCAATTAGAGATTTACGCAATCCTAATGGCCATGCACTATTTTGTGAAGCGCAGCTGGAAGGAAAAAAGCATATGCATCTGCAGTGATAGTCAAGCTGCACTCAAAGCTGTATCCAACCCTCTATCCAGCTCCAAATTAGTGCATGAACTCAAGACCTTTATGAACAAAGTGGGAAGACTATATTCAGTTAGGCTTGTCCCAGAGTGACCTGGTATCCCAGGAAACTAGATCTCCGATGAACTCGCTAGAAAGGGCTCAGAGGAGAGTTTCTTAAGAAATGAACCCGCCTTAGGTCTACCTGTTTTCATGGTCAAATCTGACGTCAACGACTGGGTCTTTAACGCACAAAGGCGTAGATGGAGGGAATATCCAGGATGCAGGATGACTAAGTGCGTACGCACTTTTTCTTATCCTTAGGGAGAAATGATTGCAGGAGGCTTGCGGGCGTCATTACGGGCCATTACGCTTTTGCCAAGCATCTCAGTCGCTGGGCATCAGTGAGTCGCCTTCCTGTGCTGCATGTTGCGAGGAGGATGACACAGCAGAACACTTTCTCTGCGACTCCCCGCCTTCGCTCGATAACGGTGGTGCAGCTTTGGGGCCGAAGTGGTGTGTGCCGAATCTCTTAGCCCTACAGCCGGAAACAAAGCAAAAGCGCCCGGGTCCTTGCCAGAGCAGCATCTACATGTTTGTCAAAATATAGAAACTGATCTGGCAAGATCCTAACGTATCTGACTACAGTTTGTCTCGCCAGTGAAAATTGAGGACCTGCTCCAATTTTTTCTAGTGTCCGGAGAGGCCCTAGATAAAGGCGTTCTGAACAATATAGGTTCTGAGTTCTCGTCATCATAATACTACTGAATTTTTTCGAAGTCACGCTGCAGAAGAGTAACAAGGACGTCGATCGTCGAAACTGATCTGTACGCAATTAATTCGTCCGCGTACGCTATTGAATGGTGAAGAGAAGCTGTCAGATCACTGAAGTAAATGCTGAAAATGTTGGCAAGTTTTGCGACGAACTTTCTACCGGTTAACATGTCAAAAATCATATATAGCAGTGGTTTACTTATGCTCAGCCGATTGAGCTTGTAATAAAGTCCTTCTAGCCATACGGTGTCGAAAGCTTTTTCCAAGTCAATCCGACAGACAACCGTGCATTGGTCCTTGCACTTATTCCACTGGATATCCGATACGAGCTTCGACGCGACATGAATAGTGTCATGCCCCGCTCTGAAACCGAATTGGTTATCCGAAATTATTTTATTGTCATCAACCCATTTAGACAGGGCTCTATTGACCATCTTCTCGAAGACCTTGCTGATACTCGGAAGTTGACTTATCGACCGGAGAATTGCCGGGTTAGAGGTGTCTTTACCCCTCTTGGGGATTGGTTGCACCACCGCTGTCTTCCAGTGCACTGGATGATATGCATTATCAGTGCATTGTTGAACAGGATGGTGTACATCTCTATAGCCACTGGTGCACAACATTAGATATTCTGTCGGTTCCCGCGGATTTTTTGCTTTTCAATGGCTCGAAGATCATCTGGAGATCCTCCGTCGAAATGAACAGGGTATTAGCCCCTTCACTGGCGACGGCATTGTTTGCGATAAGATCATCATTAAACCTGGTAAAACCAGCAGCATATCTTTTATTGTCAAGGTTAACAAATATTTGAGAGCAGAAGTTTAAGAGGGCCTCTTCTCTTGATTTACCTTTATGAAAAACAAATTGGGCTGAACTGAAAAATTTAGTGTTGTTTAGAAAACGAACAATTCTATTCTTCACTGCTTTTTCAAAAATGTTGCTAATGGATAGAAGAAGTGAAATTGGCCTATAATTGCTTATCTCATCAGCTGTTCCTTTTTTAAAAAGTGGCACGATATCGGGGCACTTGAGAACTACTGGAAATACTCCAGAATAAATACAAGGAATATTCTTTAGCACTTGATTCGAAATGCCATCAAAACCTCGAGAGTTTGAATTTTTCAAAGTACCGATAATTTTCAAGAGCTCAAAAGCAGTTATAGGTTCAAAGAAAAAAGCACTTTCTCCAGCGAGATTATCCAGATATGTAACAATACCTTCCACATATGGCTTAAGGGATTCAGATATCGCCGCAAAATAATTGTTGAAAAGGTCTGCTATAACATTTTTGGTGACTACGGAATTATCTATACAAAGAGAAATATTCCTCTTCCAATTAAGTGAAGATCTATTAAGCATGCTATTTACAATCTTCCACTCTCTCTTAAGGTTTCCCCTAGCCTGGCGAAATTAGTCTCTATAAAAACTGTCACGATCACTAATCACATATGGATATGGGCCCAGCGGGGGCCTTTATACGAAGGCATAAATAATAAGAAGGGATTCAGGCGGTTCTAAAGACGACCAGCTGGAAAGGTATGTCGGTTGGGCCCTATATCCATTTTAGAATGTAGTGGCATCTAACGAGAAGAAAATGAACTTCCGCTTCCGTTGAAAATTCTTGTGCCCGGAATCAGGCTACACATCAAGGAGATCCTTAATATTTGTGTAGGTCAGAAAGCACATAAGACAACTTGAAGTTTCTGGTAAAGGTCATAGCCAGAACTATTGGTAGAATAAGACATACATAGTTCCTAACAGGAACCTTAGCCATTAGTTAGTCTTTACGCGATTCGACGAAAGTAAAATGCGGGCTCTTATGCGTAAATGCTAAACATCATAAACGTTTAAGTTATTCTTACCACTTTTAGCCTGAAATCAGTGGATTTCTGCATAACTTGTATGGAACATTCAAATATTGGTGGAATTCGTTGACCATTTGGTTTTGATTTTTCCTGGTTTCCTGTTTCTCTAGTCCATCCGAGCCGAGTGACAAATAAAAAATGCTTTCTAATTGCTGCCTGCCTTTTCCTTCTCTCTACCCTGCCATATCACCGGGCCGCGGCAAAGCGGAAAAACGATGAAATTTGTTTTGAATTGTTCTGTTTTTAGCTTTGAACCGATTCCCGGTATCCTTTTTGTTATTTGTCAGCAGCGCACGGACAGAGGCAAGATAGTTGCTTTACATGAGATTACTCGATTACTCGCTACTTCTGTCACTCTAACTGTGAATAAATGTCATCAGCAGCCTACTGCAGAGTTGCAAAAAACGTTTAACGCATACAAGGGATGTCGCAAATATGAATACACTCGTAACGTAGTCTTGTATGCTATTTTGGTACGATTGAACAAAAAAAGATACTTGTATAGCAAATGCACTTAAAATTCACGGGACAGGGCAAGGACATCGTCCCTTTGTCGAGCTGTCTATGACGGAAATCTGTAAATTGCTTGATGGGCATTCAGATGAAGCTGGCGCTCTCGCTCCCCCCACATTTCATTGCTTTTGTCGCTCCTCAATAGGAGGGCGCTGAAACGTTTCGTAATTTTTTTTTTTTGAATCCCTTTTTAACCTCAAAATCCGAATGTAAAAAGCAGTTTTGCGGATGAATACGGGTCGGCGAAGTGGAAAAATGCGGTGGAGACCTTACACAAGGTAGTCGGAAATGTGATGGTCTATTCAATTGCCTTAAAAGCTTTGGAATTAATAATTGATAGCGGTATATTGAGGAGGAATTGATTGATTCCCTTCGCTGCGGAGTGTAGTTTCGTGTAGGTTATTGCCACTCTGACATGGTTGTGAAGAAATGAAGGCGACGCGGTATGAGGGATTTCAAATTAATATTGAACTGACTGGGAACCCACGGTCAGGTTGCGATATCTGGCCGAGTTATGGGTACATTTCGTATTTTTAGAACGTTTTTAGGGGCTTCCATTTTTCGAAATAGGTTGCTTTAAGTTGGAGAAAATTACTTTTAATTTAAGCTGAATCTCGTGAATACGACTGGGTCGTATTTAATTAGACACACTTTAATAAGTATACCGAACCAATGCTTTTCGGGAACTGGAATGCACGAACTTGACAGGGAGATGATTAGCTACGAAATGCCTACCGACTCCAATCGTGGTGAACTTTTTATAGTGGGTTTTGCGTCGGATTTGATGCTAAAAACCAAGACGCACAAATGCTGCCGAATTCATTTTATTATCGAACTATTAGTTCAAAGACGCTCTCGTGAAAGCAATGAAATCGGATTAGGCCATGATCATACCAGGGCGGGTCAATAAATCCGTGACTTTTTTAATTACCCGCCTCTTAACTGAAAGGGCAACACTGCTCCTGTCAACAGGCAACTGTCAGTTGACTCCTGTCAACATTTGAACAAGCTGCGTCGTTTAGTTTGTGTTTGACAACCATTGATAGCAGACTACCGCGTGTTTTGAGAAGAAAATGGAAGAATGTGAATTTTGTGTGCTCATTAAGCATTATTTTTTGCGGAACAAACCATCACTCAAACAGAGGCTAAGCTTGATAAATACTATGGGGACTCTGCACCATCAATTTCAATGGCAAAGACGTGGTTCACTGAAATTCGTTGTGGCCGTACAAGCACGAAAGAAGCTGAACGTTCTGGAGTTGAGGTCTCTACACCCGAAACAATTGAAAAAATTCACGACAAGGTGCTGGCCGATCGGAGATTCGAAGTGAGAGAGTTTGTGGAAGCCATAGGCGTCTCACATGGCTCAGTGGTTACAATTTTTAATGATCGCTTGGGTATGAGAAAGCTTTCCGCAAGATGGGTGCCGCGTTTTCTCACAATCGACCACAAACGCAATCGTGTGACAACTTCGCAGGAATGTTTGGCGTTGTACAACCACAAAATGGACGAGTTTTTGGGCCGTTGCGCAACCGTGGACGAAACGTGGATCCACCACAACACGTCAGAGACCAAACAGCAGCCAAAATAGTGGGTTTCTCGGGGTGAATCATCGCCAAAGAAGGCCAAAGTGGGTTTGTCAGCCAATAAAGTCATGGCGACCGTTATTTGGGATGCACGCGGTATAATCCACATTGACTACCTTCAAAAGGGTAAAACAATAAATGGCGAATATTATGCCAACTTATTAGGCCGATTTAATGAGGTTTTGAAAAAAAACGAACGCATTTGGCCAAGAAAAAAGTTTTGTTCCTCCAGGATAATGCAAGGGCAAAAATTCATGTACTGTGCTACGAATTGCTTCCTCATCCGCCCTATTCTCCGGATTTGGCCCCGAGCGACTATTTCTTGTTCCCAAACCTGAAGAAATGGCTTGGTGGAAAGAGATTTGAAAATAAAGTATTTTTTTATCCAAAAACCTGTGTATTATTCAAAAAGTCTCGGACTTATTGACCCAACCTCATAATCTTGAAGTCCTGATCGTATTAAGTATGATGAGTCACCCTTAGTTGGCGGAATATCGGGAAAACTAAGTAGGGGTGGGTGGGGATGGTTGTAACAGGGGCAGGTAGTAACAGCTACAAAGAAAGGTGTCATGCTAGAAATATCAAGATGGATGGGAGAGAAATATGTTTGTATTGACTTTATCCGCTGCAGTATGTAAATTAGTTTCGCTTTGGCAATTGTTGAAGGAAGTTGTGACTGATGCTCTGAAAATCAGCAAGTGAGTAACTTTTTTTTGTTTGTTATTTTTGGTTTTCTGTTGCATACGTTAGGGTTACGACGTTGTGGTGTTATTTTATGTATACATTCATATCTAGACCGTATATGAATGTGTATCTTCATATTAGGAGAGTTCAGTGAGCTTATTTTTTGTGCTGCAAATTTTCAATTTCGGTGTATGGGCTAAAAGTAAATGTGTCTGGGGTAGGTTGAAATACGTTACAACCTGCCCCACACATTTAAATTCAAACTTGTGCCTACTGGATTAATGTTTTCTACACTTCTTAGAATAAGAACATATAAGCGGAAAACTTCTTCGTGCAGGGACGGGTTAAGAATACCCCTGCAGCGATACCTATCGCTTGTCGTAAAAGGCGACTAAACAAAGGTAAACAAAAATCACATCTAGGCAATTTAGAAAACACCAAGGTGAGCCTAGGGACACATATACCACCATTAAACTGCCCCACAAGTGTGCATGCAAATCAGTGGGTTGACACGACTGGAGATCACCGGTGTTGTAAGAGTAAGATCAATCAAAAAAAAAAAATTAAAAATCTGGAGCATGCCCGTGTCAAAAAGGAAGAGAAGAAAGAAAACGGTCAAACCGTAGCATTATGGAAAAGAACGCTAAAAGGAAAAGCACTACCCCGCCAGGCACTACTAATGGTCGTGATCCTGGGACGAGCAGCAATGCTCGGGTCAGAGCTATAGGATTTCCGGGGGATAGCAAAGTAATGCAACGGCGGAAGCCACATTTAAGAGTCGCGAGTTGGAACGTTGGAAGCATGAATGGGCGCAGTTATGAGCTTGAAGAAATGATGGTTAGAAGGCGAGTAGACATCCTGTGCGTACAAGAGACGAAATGGCGAAACACCGGTAATCGGGCACGTTTCTTGGACTTTAAAACAAAAGCCTACAAGATGTTTTACTATGGATTGTAACAAGGAAAAAACGGAATCGCCATCATCCTTGCGGCAGAGCTACTTGGCAACGTCTTAACCATTTCAAAGTCCAGTGACCGTTTGATGGCTCTCAAGTTGGTGATGCATGCTGAGGTGTGGAACATCGTAAGCGCATATGCCCCTCAAGTAGGATGCGAACAAAAAGAAAAAGATTCATTCTGGCTAGATTTCCACAACCTTGTCAAAATCATCCCAACGGAAGAGCTTTTGTTTGTTGGGGGAGATTTAAACGTACATGTCGGGAAGACAAGCGAAGACTATGAAGGCTACCACGGAGGGCTGGGATACGGCACCAGGAACTCTTCAGGTGAAGATATCCTAAACATGTGCAAGTCGTACGGTCTTATAGTGCTAAATACCATGTTCGTCAAACAAAGCCGGCACCTGATCACTTATAGCAGCGGCGGAAATGAAACTCAAATAGACTATCATTTGGTATCCAGTTTCATGAAGCCACGAGCTAAAGATAGCAAAGTGATCCTGGGAGACGCGATCGCCCCTCAACACCGTCTCCTCCTGACTGAATTTTTTATGGATGCGAGAAAGAAGCCAAAACAGCAAACGAAGGTGTCTGAGAGAATCAAGTGGTATAAGCTGGATAAAGGAAAAGGCGAAGCTTTTATCACCAACATGGAAAACTACCTCTCTTCCATTATCGATGAGGTCGGTAATGAGGAGTGCAGAGCACAAGACATGTGGGATTCCCTACAACAATCTGGCCTGGAGAAAGCCAAATCACTGCTCGGAACATCTAAAGGCCCCTGCCAACACGCAAAAGAAACCTGGTGGTGGACAGACGAAGCCAAAGCAGTGATACACGAAAAGAAAATGGCTTTCCAAGCTTGGTCAAAGTGCTCTTCTACTAATAGAGAGGAAAAAGCTCGCCGTGAAAAGGTATATAGATGTTGCAAAGGTATCGCGAAGAAAAAATGCGCCGAATTCAAAGCGAAAAGCATGGAAGGCCTCTATCAGGAGTTGGAAGAGATATCGTCTTCCGCGTCTGACAGGAACCAGGCTACCCAGGAGCTTCGACAAAACAATTTGAACAAAGGAGCAAATATCTTTAAGATAGCCGCCCAGAGAAGAAGAAATGCTCAGGAGATTCGTTTTCCAAAGTTTATTAACAATGCTGAAGGCCAACTCCTTGTGGAAGACGAAAAAATTCTCCACAGATGGCGACAGTATTGCGAGGAACTTCTGAACGAACAGTTTCCCCGAGTGTACTTTCCAAGAGCCGCCCCGAATCATGCCGAAATATCCGACATCACAGTCGAAGAATTTCGGTACGCGGTTAAAAACTCCAAGAAAAGAAAAGCTGTTGGGCCGGACGGGATACCCTCTGAGTTCTGGAAAAAGATGGGAGACATCGGGTCTAGATGGCTCATGGTTCTTATCTCCAAACTTATGAGAGGCGACACTATGCCTAATCAATGGAGGGAAAGCTATCTTCTTCCATTGCACAAAGGAAAGGGTGATACGCGAAATTGTGATAACTACCGTTCTGTCAAGCTGATGTCGCACACCATGAAGATCGTTGAACGGGTATTAGATAGCCGACTGCGGAAAATAATACGACTATCTGATGACCAGTGCGGGTTTGTCTCGGGTAAATCAACAACAGATGCAATCCAAAGTATAAGGATCATGATGGAAAAGCATCGTGATTCTTCAAAGGACTTGCATATGGTGTTGGTTGATTTCGAGAAGGCCTTTGACCGGCAACCAAGAGATCTTTTATGGATAGCGCTAAGACAAAAAGGAGTTCCAGAAACCTACGTGCGAGTGATTATGGACATGTACGAGAGAGCAACGACAAGAGTAAGATGCACCGCAGGAGTCACCGAAGAGTTCGCAATCAAAGTCGGTGTACACCAAGGGAGCGTCCTCAGCCCACTGCTTTTTATAGCAGTCCTTGATTGCTTGCTTGAAGGAAAAGTGACGGACCCCAATGTGCACCAGCTATTCTTTGCTGACGATGGGGCCATTATAAGTGATGATCAGGCGTCCCTACAACGAGCACTTGATGTGTGGGTGGACATTTTTGAGGGAGACGGGTATCGTATTAGTTCAAAGAAGACAGAGTATCTGTGCTGCCCGTTCTCTGACCCTCATCAGCCTATTCCAGACATTTACTTGAATGGAAGAGTGCTTCCCAAGTGTGAAAAGTTTAAATATCTGGGATCTATGATTAATAAAGAAGCAACTTGTGATGACGACATCAACCATCGCGTAAGCGTAGGGTGGATGAAGTGGCGGGAAAACTCCGCCATCTTCTGTGATCGAAAAATGCCCCCTAAGCTGAAAGGAAGGCTCTACACTTCAGTTGTACGTCCGGCGCTCACATACGGTTCACAATGCTGGACAATGCACAAAAAGTATGAGAGCAAATTAACGGCAACTGAGATGAAGATGCTTCGCATGACAGCGGGAGTAACAAAGCGTGACAGAATTAGAAGTTCAAAGATCCGAGGAAGCCTCCACGTAAAAGAAACCAACACAAGAAATATAGAGCGCGACCGACTCAGTTGGTATTGTCATGTTCAAAGGAGAGATCCTTTGAACCCCGTCCAAAAGGCGTTATCAATCAACATTCCAATTTCAACACGCAAAAAAGGCAGGCCGAAAACAATTGGTGCAAACAAATGCAAAAACACCAGCATTTGATTGGCCTCAGCGATGAAGTTATCCCAAACCGGGAAGCCTGCCGCTACTTTTTGAGGTCAAACCAGCGGACCCCACAAGCGGACCAGTAGGAATGCAGTTAAGTGGGAAGGTTATGGTCCTACACTTCTGACCATAACAACGCCGGAAAAAAAGGAAAAAAAAAAGGAAAAGAAGAATATGGCCTCACGCCAAAAGATGTTAGAAAATTAGCATTTGATTGTGCACTTAAATTCAACATCTCTGTGCTAAAATCCTTGCGTGAAAATAAATCAGCTGGCGTGGATTGGTTAAGGGCTTTTTTGAAAAGAAATAATAACATATCCACAAGATCACCAGAGGCAACCAGTTTAATCAGACGAACGTTGATAGTTTTTTCGATAAACTGTCTTCAGTTATTCAAAAGCATAACCTATGCCCATCGCGCATTTGGAACTGCGATGAGACAGGTGTAACTACGGTACAAAATCCAGAAAAGTTCTAGCTAAAAAAGGTTCCAAGTAGGTGGGATCTGTAACATCAGTAGAGAGGGGCACATTAGTTACAGTTTGTGCTACAGTGAGCGGTTCTGGAAACTCAATTCCGTGCATGTTTATCTTTCCTCATCAAATACAAAGATTTCTTTATTCGTTATGGACATGCGGAGTGCATAGGAGCCGGTAATGTTTCTGGGTGGGTGACAAGCACAGATTTCACAAAATATATGGATCATTTTATAAAGCATGTAAAACCATCTGCTTCGGCTCCAGCGCTCTTGTTGCTTGACAACCACAATTCCCATATAGATATATGTAGGTGTTATCGATAAAGCCACATTGCTCCCAGAAACTACAGTCGTTGGATGTGGGAGTTTATAGTAGCTCGCATTCTCCAGATTTTTATGAATGGAGCACCACCTTAACAACAATACCAGGCCGGTCAAAATTATGTAACAATAATGTTCCCTTTTCTCCGGAAACCGTTCGACCCTACCCAAAATACCAAATGTAAACGAAGAACGAGGAAAGCAACTATTTTGACAGACACTCCAGAAAAACAAGCGCTTGCAGAAGAGCAAAACAAAAAGTTTGCTTAATAAAAAAAAATGTAACAAAAAAATTCTTCACTGATTCTTCAGATGAAGGAGAAAACGAAGAATATTTTTGTTTAATTTGCTGCGAACCTTTTGGACAGAGTTTACCTGGAAAAAACAGAGTCCAGTGCATGAACTATAAAAAATGGGCCCACACTAGGTGCATTAAGCGCGATATTTTATATTACATTTGTTTAAATTGCGATCCAGATGAGCTGTCGGACTAATCTGCTATTACCTTTTAAGATTTTGTAAATTTTATATTTATTTTACTTATTATTATGTTCTTTAAAAAATCTCCTAAATGAAGTCTGATACGTATTATTTTATGTTTCTATCTCCATGTTTATTTTATGTTTTTGTTTTGTTTTTATCGATACTACGATATAAATTAATGTTTACGTACATACCTTGATGTACGTGAAATGTTTTTTTTTTAAGCAATGAAAAAAAAACTATTCTTATTTTTTACCCCCCCCACGCATATGTTACAGAGTGGAGTTCAAGCTTGTGAAGAGTATCCCTGAAACCAAAGCAGTTGCTGGGTACGAATCTGAAGATGATTCGGCTTAGAAGAGGAATATACTTACTCTCTGTGCTGGTATTCTCAGAAAATCTGATGAAACCAAGATTCTTAGAGAAAAATGGACAATAACAACATCTTCTCAGCAAATGCATTGAGTGTGGTGGTCCACCAAACGTCAGCCATAAGAATATTAATAAAGTTAAAGTTAAGATTAAAAATAAGCCTAGAACCCAGTACCCCAACAACAACAGGTTGAGGTTGAGAAATAAGTACAACAAATTGTGCTTTAATATAAAAAAGCAATTCTTTCATGCCGAGATAATTATAATCATAAACAATTTATTACTACAAATAGGATATTAGAAGCGAACGGAGGATAGTGAACAATATTTTGAACCAGTCTTTTTGCACTGAAATTCCCAACGCAATTCGAGGCAATGTTTGGTAATTTCTGATAGACGGCTAACGCTTTTGCAGCTACTCTGCATTCTTTCTTTCTTTTTCTTTCTAATCGCATTTTATTATAATATTCAAATTCTTACTTACTAGACAAAGTCCTTAAATCTAATTTAACATTATACTTCATATTCTTACTGGCTCTTAACGAGCACCCTAAGCTAATCTAAATCTTAATTTTAATTAAGATTTATTTAATTTTACATATGGCTTATTTCTAAGAAAATATTTATAAAAAACTTAGGCAGTATAATTCATTTCTTAACCTTAAACTTAACCTACCTTAACTAGATAAATAAACCTAGGCCTAAAATATTCTTAATCTATAATTAATGAGATGAACACATGTCTGGTGTGTAAGTCGCATCGGACATGTGTTCATCCCTTTAATACTTTTTTGTCTGATCGCGTCTTCTTTATCCCGAATTGAAGCCGAGGTGCTGTACCGAAAGTACTCAGAACGAGCGACGCCATCCGGGTCGTACAAGAGTCGTCTGTCCCTCGCATGGCGTTGAAAGTGGTATATCAGAGGGATACCATTATCATCCTGTATGTAGCCTTTAGTATCTAAATAGATAAATGCTTCGGGTAGGATAAAGCCAGACAGTCTTGTCTTTTCGTGGTATAACTGATTGGGGTAATAAGCCCCAAAGATCAGGCTGTTATCGCTTATAATTGCTCTTGCAATATGACCCCGAGTCAATTTAATATTTTTTTATTATTATTATTATTTATTATTATTATTATTATATGCATTAGGTGACATCCTGTATTTAATTACAAGTAATAAATAGTGTCGAATGCCACTTTACAAAGATAAAATACAATATAAATAAGACAAAATAGGGGGTGACAAAATATTAAGGAAAAACGCATGTGTAATTTGCACAGTCTATAGAATAATATAAAACAATGACAGCATCTTGAGACTTAAGATAAATTAATAACTAAAATACAAAACAAAGAAAAAGAAGGGAATTTTTTGAAGAGACAAAGTATTCAACAATTAAACCAATATGTCAGTGAATAGATGAAAACTCGGTGCCAGTAATAAGAAATTCTAAGCTCGTATAATTGTAATTCAAAAGCCATCGCTTTATTTGCTTTATAAAAAGTCTAGGTGTTGATATTGTCCTGAGTGATCGAGGAAGCTTGTTAAATAGTCGAATGGATAAGATGGAGTAAGAATTACGATAGGCTGTGGTACGGAACTTTGGAACAGGTAACAAATTGGAGAAGTTCACACGTAGATTATGAGACGAGATCAGACGAAAATTGCGGTTTCCAGACCTCATAAAGAAAGACTTTAGAACTTTAAAACAGTATAAATGCCTTACAGGAAGAATTTTCAAGTCACAGAACAACGAATAACAATGATATTTACATGGTTTCCCACATATTTTTCTCAGAACATTTTTCTGCAGCGTTAGTAAATTTTGGATTCTACTAAAGTATACACCACCCCAGCACGTGATTCCATATTGCAGCTTAGAATCCCAAATGCCATGATATACCATTTTGAGAAGTTCTTTAGAGCAGATCTTTCTTAGATAGAAGAAATGTCTAATTGTGCTTCGAAAATATTTCTTTAAATAGTCTATGTGATTTAAAAAAGTCATTTTATAGTCAATGGTAAGCCCTAGATATTTAAACTCGTCAATGTTTTCGATTAAGAAGCAGTTATCGCTACAGCTTAAGTCATTACAAAAAGAGGGAACAGACGGAGCAAGGGTACAATTGCAGATGGACAACGTATATCTCTGGCAATCTGATGAATGAAAATAGACATTAGCATCGAGGTTTAGTGCTGTCAAATTAAAGTGCATTATTTTAGTTTTTTTGCTTATTACCAAGTTATGTTGGGCAAACTAGTTGCGCAGTAAACAAAGGTCCCAGTTAATGTCTGAGATCAAATCCAAGGGACTGTTGCAACCATAGGAAAAACCCACGTCGTCGGCAAATGCAGTCGGTTTGCCTTTAAAGTCAAGTAGAAATAGCGAGGTAATGTAAATTAGGAACATGATTGGTCCCAGTACCGAACCCTGGGGTACACCCAAATTGTAGAGCATGATTTCACTCCTAATTTCGTCCAATTTCACTCTTTGTGAACGGTTTTGAAGGTACGATTTAAACCATTCAAGCATGAAGCCACGAAAAACCTGCTTTTTCCAACTTCCTTATTAGAATATTATGGCTAACCATATCAAAAGCCTTAGTAATGTCGATAAATAAGCCTGCGGTGCATTTTTTCCGATCTAGGTTTGCCATTATTTGAGAGAAAAATTGTAAAAGGGCATCCTCGGTTGATTTCCCTTTTTGAAAGCCGAATTGAACAGGAACGAAGAACTTAGTTGAGTTAAGAAAATTCACTATTCTGCTTAGAATAAAAGTGAAATTGGCCTATAGTTGGAGATTTCCGTAGCAGCACCTTTTTTGAGCAGAGGTAGAACGTCTGCACATTTGAAAGCTTCCGGGAAGACGCCTTCAATAACACAATTGTTGAAAATATCTGCCAACAAATCTATCACAAAACTAGCAATTTTTTTGAGCATAAGACTGGTAATGCCATCCACTCCACAAGAATTAGAATTTTCTAGGGTACCAATGGCTTTAAATACTTCAAGAGGCGTAATTTTCTCGAAAACAAAACTATTTCTTTGACTTTGTTCAACAGAAGTGTGCTGAGACCCACATTGATGACACGCAGATTGAATAGGAGATGGTAATGAATTCTTCGCTATATTAGTAAAGTACGAATTGAATTCATTAGCAATGACAAGTTTATCAGACACTTCACACTGGTTGACATTAATAACAGTAGGTTTTTCGGTTAGGGATGCTTTGTTAAGAATACTATTTACTAGAAGCCATTCATTTTTTAATTTTCCTTTCGATGCACTAAACCGAGAGCGATAATATGCATCACGGCATTTTGGTATTTCCTTCTTAAGCTCAGCACATAACTTCTTATATCTACTTAGGAAGTTAGAATTGTAGGGAAATCGTTTGCATTTAATTCTGAGTTTATTTTTAGCTTTTACTTTATATAATAAATGACTGGAAATCCACGTTTTCAGTCTTTTTACATCATTTTTTGGGGACAGAAAAGTAGAACAATTTAAAATGTGCTGTCTAAGGCACTCAATAAACGTTGTACACGCAGTGGACGCATCTTTGCTGGTGTAGACATCGTCCCAAAATTCATACATGAGAATGTTCCTCAGCTTTCTGAAATTAGTTTTCATTTTCTTTGCACCCAAGTTTGTCATTCTGTTATTTGTAGATTTTAATTCATTTATTAAGAGTCCTACAATGGAGTGATCAGTTATATGTAAATCTAGAACACACTGTTCGCAATTGTTCACAGAGAAGCTTTTAAATCTGCCATAAATATGATCCAGGCAACTACCAGAAGCAGGCCTAGTGGGTTCATTAATGAAGCAAGCCAAGCCGTGTGACGCTAATAATGCCAAATAATTTGAAACAATTTCATTATTATCCAGAATATTTATATTGAGATCACCTACTATAATTAGGTTTTTGGATTTTTCATTTTTTAAGAGATTAGAAAATTCTTCTACAAACATTGTAACATTAAACATGTGCAACCTGTAGACACATACAAAGACATATACTTCACGATTAATTTCAACGGAAACTTTAATTACATCTGCGCTTGTGAGGTCTAAACACACAACATCTAGAGTTTTATAGACATCTTTCACAAAACACCCAACTCCACCTGAAGCGTAATTTTCGTTTGTATTACAAAGCAAACTAAATTCGGGAATATAGTAATAATTTTTCTCAAAATCGTATATCCATATTTCGGTTACAAAAACAATATCCGGAACATATTCAAACGAGTCAAATGAGTGACTAGAGTTGAAAAGTTTTCTCTCAGACTCCTGACATTTTGGTGCACAATAAAAAAATTATTATTACTATTTCCTATGAGTTTGAAATCATTGATAGTATGATTGCGGGAGGGGGAGAAGTCATCCATCAAATTGATTACATCAATCATATTAGCAGAAAAAGTGTACTAAATAAGTGCGAGATCAGTAAAAGATTTGATTGAAATAACTTTTCCACCTTCCACCCTTCTAATAAGAATTTTATCATTTTTATACCATACATATTTTGCTCCTTTTTGTTTCGCAGTCTCTTTCGCCTTCATGAAGAGAGCCCTCGTGAACTTCGTGAGAGAGTTGTTTATGAAGAATAGGATAATTGTCAATTCTTATTAACCCAGCCTTATCGTACAGAACCTTGTTAGGATAGCATTTGACATACTGTGACTCTGGTGTTCGATATAAGCCCAGGCAAAATCGAAGACCATGCCTTTCGTATAAGCGAAGCTTTTTTATATCGAATGGAGCCACATTGAACCACACAGGCCTTGTGAGAGCCATGTAGGATACGAAATTTACTCTAGCGCCAAGTAGACTGCTTTGAAACAATATTCTCGTAAGACCAAAAGCCTTCTTGGCTTTGGCAAAAACAGCATCTATGTGTCTATTGAAATATAAATATGTTATTGATCAAGCCAAATTCCAAAATATCTCACTACATTTCGTGTCGCCAATGTCTGCCCGTGTTGTCCAATGATGGTAAATTTTCGCCAGTTTTGCCCAGTATCCCTAGAGGCCCTGTACAAGGGTGTTCTGAAAAGAATTGGTTCTGATTTTTGAAAATTGATTTTTAATGTCCACCCATTTATCGAAGTCATATTGCAAGAGCGCATTGATGATTTAAATTTGTTTACCCGATCTGTATGCCACTAGATCATCTGCATACCTCAAAGCGTGACTAATGGCAACCAGTTCGACTACGCTGCACTCTTTATCGAGTTTTGGTAACCTTAGAGAGTCAGTACTAGCAAATAGAATTGCTTCTGGCCTTATTAAAGCTTAGAAAGTTATTGGAGCCCTTAAAAAGGCTTAAAAGGTTTATTTGCAGATATAACAAAATTCTTAGACGTGGTTAAACACAAATTCTTTTTAAATATATTTAAAAAATCTGTATGCTGAATTGGTTTTGGTATTACTTTCCAAAGATTACGTTTTTCTCTATGGTGGTACCTCTAGGTTTTTTGATTGGGATCTCTATTTTCTCAACATCAAGTCAATATTTAAGCTTAACTTTAAGGCAGCCCTAGTGCTTTCGCAAATCATGTAAGCTTTCCTATTTTTGAACTTGTTTTTTTTTTTTCTTTTTTGTTGGTGGCTTCTACTATCTGTTGGAGCACTCAGACACAATTACTGGTCCATTGTACTACCAGACAGACACTTATCTTTTTTGTGTTTTTCCCGTTGTCCAGAGAAAAGTGAGGAGGGGCTTCAGTGATGTAGAGCTAAGAGATTCGGCACACACCACGTCGGGGCCAAGGGTGTGCCACCGTGTACGAGCGAAGGCGGGACAGTCTCAGAGAAAGTGTTCTTCTGTGTCATCCTCCTCGCAGCATGCAGCACAGGTAGGCGTCTCACTGATGCCAAGCACGTAGAGATGCTTAACAAAAGTGTAATGGCCCACAAGAATACCCGTACTCCTTCTGCAATCATTTCTCTTTAAAGATAAGAAAAATGTTGCGGACTTTTTGCAGACATCAGGGCGTACGCGCTTAGTCAATCTGCATCCTGGATATTCCCTCCATCTACGACTATGTACATTAAAGACCCATTCGTTAATGTCATATTTGACCGTGAAAGCAGGTAGACCTAAGGCGAGTTCAGGTCCTGAGAAACTCTCCTCTGAGCCCCTTCTAGCGAGTTCATCGGAGTTCTCGTTTTCCTGGATCCCAGAGTGACCTGGGACCCATACAAGCCTAAATGAATTTAGTCCTCCCACTTTGTTCAAAAAGGTCTTTAGTTCATGCACTAACTTGGAGTGGGATAGAGGGTTGGACACAGCTTTGAGTGCAGATTGGCTATCACTGCAGACTCATATGTTTTTTCCCTTCCACCTGTGCTTCACAACATAGTGTATGGTGTAGTGTATGGCGTAAGTCTCTGATTGATAGACAGACGCATATTTTCCTAGCGAGAAGTACAGTCGAATATTTTCGCGCTCAAAGAAAACTCCAGCGCCGGACCCCTCCCCAGTCCTGGAGCCATCTATGAAAATCCGTACCAGATTCAGTGTCTGGCCATAGCCAGTCCTGACGCCATGGAAATGTTACTGTGAAGTTACAACTCAGTAGGATGGCAGGTGTCATTGCGTCAGAATTCATATCCATGATAGGATATTTCTCGCGCAAGTACACTTTCCACTCCAATGCAAGTGGATCTTTAGGCGAGACATGGCTTCCAGTGCGCATCCTCTTATAAATATATGTATGTGAAGGGGAGGAAGATAAATCATAGCATCTAGAGCAGCTCTCGGTGTCCTGGGGAAAGCCCCCGTGCAGCTGAGACAGACCCTTCGTATGTTACAACTCGATAAATTGTCAGCTCGTCGCACGATCTGACGGATTTGGTGGAGAACTAGTCAATCATTCCTGTGTATGCTGTTATACGCAAGCTTAAAGTCGATAAATGTGTGTCAACTGAACATTTTGAGGCCACATTTAAGAATGACATCACCAGCAGCATCGGCACTCATATCAGCATCAGCATCAACGTCAGCATCAGTATCAGATCAGCATCAGTAGCAGCAGCAATTCGCAAGTGCTAAAAATAATTTGAATAAGAACCCTAATTAGAGTACCACAAGGATCTATCTCTTGGGACCTTTCCTCATTATTGTGTATGTAAACGATATGCCTTCATTGCCACAAAATAGTATTCGATTTCAATACGCAGATTATACTGGTGTAATCGCAAGCATAAGGATATTATCTGTGTAACGCAAATAATGTAATCCAAATTTGACATTCATTCGAATTAACATTGTCCGTTATAAACTCTAAAAAAAAAAATAATAATAATGCATATCTGACCTACCCACATAATAAGAACACCCACTTAGATACGGTTCTACAGTTTTGGCTGTCGGCGCAAGTCCCATCAAACATATGGGGTTGACGACTGTATAGAATATAATGCACAGGGGCCTGTCTGGTTGACGTTGGAAAGGTCTTCGGCACCGTGTTAGGTGCGCTTTTCTTAAAATTAGCCAGGCTGAATATGAACAAACCGCTATTATATATGATATGCGACATGTTAATAGACAAGAAGTTCGTTGTAAAATATAGCAACGTTACTTCCAGCAGGACGGTTTACAACAGGGGGCAGTAAATTCTCCTCTGTTTTTTAACATATACACAAGTGATCTAGTTGGTTCCCTTAGTCACGCTTGTGCGTATGCAGATGATCTAGTGGCATACAGATCGGGTAAATAAATTGAAATCATCAATGCGCTCTTGCAATGTGATTTCGATAAAATTAAAAGATACTGTGATGATTGGAAATTAAAAATCAATGTTCAAAAATCAGAAACAATTCTTTTCCGAACATCATTGAACAGGGTTTCTGGCGAAAATTGACCATCATTGGACAACACGGGCAGACATTGGTGACACGAAATGTAGTGAGGAATTTGGCTTGATCAATAATTATATTTCAATAGACACATAGATGCTATTCTTGCCAAAGCCAGAGTACTTTCGGTACAGCACCTCTGATGCGACGTACACACTAGACATGTGTTCATCTCATTAATTAAAGATTAAGAATATTTTAGGCTTAGGTTAGGTTTATTTATTTATCTAGTTAAGGTAAATTAAGTTCAAAGTTAAGAAATGAATTATAGTGTCTAAGTTTTTTCTTAATATTTTCTTAGAAATAAGCTGTATGTAAAGAAGGCAATAAATAAAAATGAAGTCGAAAGACGTTAAAATTAAGATTAGATTAGCTTAGGGTGCTCGTTAAGAGCCAGTAAGAATATGAAGTATAATGTTAAATTGGATCTAAGCATTTTGTCTAGTAAGTAAGACTATGAATAATAGAATAATAGAATTATGCAAGAGACTATTGCATAAAATATCTTGGCATGCGATTTCGGCGATCTAGGTATGGCCTTGACCATCAGAGCAATTATATGTACATCATTCGAAGTTCTTATCATGTATATTTTTCTTTGGTGAAATCGATACTTCAGTACGAAATAACAGCTTGGGGGATAGTAGCGCCATACAGGATAATGGAATTCAAAGGGCTCAGAACAGAATATTCGAATTTTGCTGCGGGCTAAGTGTGGCATTCGGTATGTGAAAATTTGAATTTATTAACTGATAAAAAAATGTACTTTTAATCTTATAAATGAAACGTATTGTGACCAGCGGTAAAAACACTCAATTGTCCCCGACATAAACATTAGGTAAACATAAGGTAAAGGATGAATGGACTTCATAAAATAACAAGGATCCACAACTCCCATGGACGAGAACAACTTTCTTCTTGGTGCCCACGTTTTCTATGGAATATCCAGCGGGGACATATCAGCAAAAAAAAAAAAATACTATAAAGATATATGTATTTTATTGAATGTTATAAATCCATAATAAATCAATAAAATAACAAAAAAGTATGTTACAAAAAAAAAAAAAAAACAGGAATTACATTAACAATAAATTGCATCTGAAAAGCCTCTGCAGATTCTTATTGCCTTAATTTTTGATATTGACTTGTACGAGGGTCGATCAATAAGTGCTTGTGTTTGAAAACAGATGGCGTTGTTGAGGGAATTTGGCATTACTGTCTTGTACCGTTATGTGTCAAACGACATCATTCAAATACAACATTTTAGACTGATTCATAGGTTAGTTTTTTTTCACGCCAAATTTCATCATACCCTTTTTGGTTTTTTCGCTAAAATGTTAAAAGAGCAATATCGATCGGTGATTCGCTTTTTATTTTTGGATCGAAAAAAATGTGAAGAAATAGAAACGAAGTTGGATGCTAACTATATGTCAGATATTGGCTTAACGAATTTCAACGTGGTCATACATCTGTCTTTGCTGAGGTGGGCCCAGTCCGACCGGCAGACGTGAAGGAAGTCGTTGAAAAAGTCCACGATATCGCTGATTGACGAACAAAAGTGAGTGACGTAGCAGAGGCCGTAGGCGTGTCGTCTGTAACGGCAATCAATATTTTACATGACAAATTACACATTAGAAAACTATCGGCCCGATGGGTGCGCGATTGCTGACAATGAACAACAAGCGGGTAAGACTGACAATGTCGAAGCAGAGTCTGGACCTCTTTAATCGAGATTCTCGGGAGTTTTCGCGCCGGCTCGTTACAGTAGATGAAACCTGGACACATTATTATACGCTAGAGACCAAATGACGGTCCAAACAATGGATTTTTAGTGGTGAATCCAAAGAAGGCAAAGACGGTCTCATCGGCCGAAAAAGTCATGGCCACAATTTTTTTGGGACTTGAAGGGAAATTGAAGGAAATACGCCCCCATTTGGCTAAGAAAAAAGTGTTGTTGCAGCACGATAACGCGTCAGCATATTCATCAAGAATTGTTCCTGCGAAATTAAATGAATTGCATTATGAATTACTGCAATACCCACCGCACTCTCCTGATCTGGCACTTTGCGATTTCTTTTTGTTTTCCAACATGACAACATGGCTCGGGCGAATAAAATCAGCTCAAACGAGGAGATTATAACAATGACAGAGGCCTATTTTAATGAGTTTGAGAACTCATATTTTTTGGCGGGGCTAAAGAAGCGTATTGACCTAAATCTTACATTTAAAATTGGAAATCTTACATTTTCATTTCTAAGGCTAGGCGCGCACATGCGATTTTCTGTCGCTGCGATAAAAAAATCGTAGTCGTAACAAAATCTGACTATGCACGAATTACGAGGGAGCTTAACTATATTTATTGACTTATAATATATATAAATGTATAATGTATATGTGTATGAAAAAACTTAGTCGATCTTGACGCCGAGACAGTCCGAACGAGAATGCCCAATTCTTCACGCTCTATCTTCCTTATCACCCGCCTAAGCTGTATCTTGTTTACAAGCTTCAGTTGTGACCGCTTTTACTGTGCTGTCTTGTTTACAAGCTTCAGTGGTGACCGCTTTTTGCAATATGACCCACTGTGCTGTTGCTGTATAACAATTTGGATGGCTTGTGCCACTGTTGCTAAGTCGATGGGTTGGGTGATGTTTGAAGATGCTGATGGTGGATGCTGGGTGAAGTGGCAAGGCACGTAACTCACGCACTTGTGGTTTTCTGTCGCACGATTATTCAATGGCAAAAAATGTAACACACATTTTTTAATGTGAACGCACTCATATGCGACCAAATAACCGCAATGATAAATAAACAGCTATTTTGTTGACGCTCGTGTTGCTCAAACCCTCGCGCACGAGCAACTTGTTTATTCAATAGTTTGCATAATGTCTGATAACGAGACAGTTGTAAGTGGTGAATTGCTATCGAACCCTGTTATTGATACGGAAAAATTAATCTTAGGAATAGAAAAACGGCAGGCTTTATAAATAGTAGTCGGAAGGCATACGTTAAAATTATACAGTTTGTTTAAAGTGTCTGCCTAGGGCCAGTAAGATTCCTAAATTTGTAAAGATACGAGTAGTTAAGCTGGTTTTAAGCATTTCTGTCTAGGATAAGATAGATGTAAGAAACTATAAATAAAACTGAATTACAAAAAAAAACAAAACGCATGATTCATTTTAAGTTGCGACAATCGCATCGCCAGAAAAATGGGACAAATCGCAGATTTTTAGACGTTGCGATTGGTAGGTGTTATGTGCGCTAGTTATACTTGTTCGCCGAGCGGAGTGTAAAAAAAACAACTTAAGTTTCTTTTCTTTACGACCGCACTTTATTGATCTTACTTGAAGACTGACTATTATATTTTCGATAACTTAAAAGTAGCTTGTTACATTTTGCATATGTTTCGGTTTTAATGCCCCAGAAATAATTTGCAATACTCGATGCGAAATCTGACACTTCATTGCAAACGTTTGTTGAACTTTTAATTGTAATATTGTATTAGGTCAATTCTATGTTAGTCATAGAGTTTCATATGTTGTTTCATATTGTTTTGTCATTAGGGTGTCACTAAGAATGAAAATGGAAACGAAATTAGAGGAATGTATGAAACTCTATGCTGACCAATTGATTGGAATTTTGGGTGAATGCCCTTCTGTTAGGTGTTGCTGCTTTAGGGTTGACGTAACCCGCTCGTTCACATTGAAATTTATGTGTTTTACTTTTTAAGTTTCTTGAGGAGTTTCAGCCCTAGCTGTATTGACAAGCCGTATATTGCTCTACTAGAATACATTAAAATTCAGAACATTACATTTTCAATTTGCGTGAAAAGTCGCGGTTTTTCAGATTTCTTGGTTGCACGCGCTTTTTACGAATCATTGTGGCACTTTCGAAAATGTACCTATAAAAACTCATCCATAATAATTTGAGCATCTGTTTAAGCTTTCAAATTGCCCTACTACCCCTCTTCGGTTCTTAATGAGCAAAGTGAAGTCTTGTCATATTTTTATGAAAGATTATTTTCCGTTCTCTCTATTTGTTTTTTTGTTTTTGTGAAGGACGTTCTTTTTGCGTCACTGATTTTTGGGCCACACTATAAAATAATAAATATCTGGTTTTATTTCTTTTACAGTCAGAATAAGGAAAAAGGACACTCAGAATTCGATAAACTTTTAATAGACTGCCATAATGGCAAAATATTTGTCGTCCTAGAGAAACATACAGACTCGTATATATACGGATTATTGGGTTATAATAACAGGCGTTTTTCAGCACTGAAGCTATAAGAAATTGTAATTAAAATGTCATACGAAAAAACTGGATGACATTCATGCATATGGTTCGACTTAAAAACAAAAAACCAACTTCATGCTCTCGTTTTATCCGCGTTATACGAGTACGCCCCATAAAAACTGAAATGAAAAACAATCTTTTGCCATTTTATTAAACCCGCTTTCATGTTTTTATTTTCATCGTCTCATGGCCATTGCGACCGCAATTTATTCGAAAGGGGGTCGTTCAAAGAATTCGATTTGTACTTGCTAAAGCGTTTGGAAACGAAATCGTATCAAACTGTGTTGTTTAAATGGAAGCAAAAACAATTTGCATGTTTTATTGGACCCGCATGCAAGGGAATGTAGTACTTGGTTCGAAACTTTATCGTGGTTTGGTGGCTTATGTGTGATTTTTTTTCTTTCGTTTCTATTGTCTTCTACAAAGGCGTTCCGGTAGCAGCCCCCTTGTCCTCGAAAACGACGCTTTATGATTTAATGGAGGGAGTTTACCAACTACCCTCCGACCGTTCGTTGGTATAGAACATTTCCATTCGCATAATTCATAATTAATAGAATTAAATCGAAACGTTGATTTGCGTGCGTGATAGCTAAATCCAATTACATAATTCTTTTTGCTCACTGCATTAATGTACTCGTAGTTGCTTGCTGGAGCGACGTTGTCGATTGTTGGCCATTAGAAGAATATAATGTGAGTGGGTACTCGGTAACTTCTTAAAATCCTGTCATACAATCAAACTGCACGTTTATTAGGTATTTTGAAAAATCTACTTGTAATGATGAAATAGCCGTTTCGAAATAAGTGACAAGTTTGAAAGCATTAGCTACCGACTGCAATTCGGCAGCACCTCCATTCTTATGAAGTAGCGAAAAAGGGGCTGATTCTGGGAAAGTCTCAAAGGACCATCCTTTATTTCCTGCGTGAAATTCATATGTTACTGGAAGGTTGGGAGGTAGTAAAGGTGAACTCTGGGCAAATATATGTTATGTGAGTGATACGTTTTCACCACTTTTAATAAAAAAAATTAATTTTGTCCCAAAATAGTGAGAACTTATTCAAGGTCCTAATAAAGAAGGCCTCTTGAAATATTTACGGTATATTTAGTATGGTTTGTCGTTAAAAGGAAATAATGCTTTTGAAAAATAAATTTAATTTAATTTTGGGGGGCCCAATACCCCCATTTATTGCGCTTAACTTAAGCTATATACTTTATTTAACTTACAATCTGGAAAACTAAGAAATAGGGCGATTTAGACGGAGTTATAGACAAGGAGCGCTGATGTGGAAGTTGTTCGTATTAAAATTCCGTAGCGTACGGGAGATAGGTTCACTGGAGTCATAGGAGGTACTAGAGGTGCGTAGATAGAGGAGACGTGGATTTCGCATATTACGAGGGTTAGTGTTGAAAAAGATAGAACGCAGTCAATGACACTCGTACCTGAGAAGAGTTGATGGATGAAAAGGATACCGGATATCCTTCATCGTTCTTTCCGCGAGTTCAAGTTTTTAGTTCAAGAGTTTTAGGCGGTCTTGGTAGGAAGGTAGGATCAGAGGATTGTCCCAGGGTAAGCCACGAAGAGCAAAACGGGGAAAACGACGTTGGATGGTCTCGATTGAAATGTGTGTATGATGGCAAGGGGACCACACTTTTAGCATAACTTTAGCATAAAGTTATGTAGAGAGACCGAGTGACGTAGGGATTGGAAAACCTTTTAGGCCATCGTTTCACGAAGCCGAGTACGCAATTGGCCTTAAGAATTATATTGCTGATATGTGCAAGGAAATTGAGTTCCTAGTCGCATAATACGCCAAGATCGCGAATCACCTGAACGGTAGAAAGGAAATGATTATGAAGAAAGTAGAGCCGGGGAGGAGGTTTGATACGTTTGCGGGAGAAAATAATTGAAACTTGGAAATGTTAAGGTCCAGGCAGTTCTTGGAGCACCAGATGGGAAAACTGTCGAGGTCCGTTTGAATAAGGGAAGAGTCATGTTCTGAGGAAATGATTTTAAAGAACTTAGCATTGTCGGCTTATAAAGAGATGTGGGAATGTTTGATAACCATTTCAATGTCGTTAATGGTAAAGATTAAAAGAAGCGGACCTAAATAACTGCCTTGGGGGACACCGGAGGAAGTAAGGAAGGGGCTAGAAAAGGGCAGATCTAAAACGAACGCGGAAGTAGCGATTTTCCAGGTAAGAGGATATTAACTTTAATAAGATGGTTTCAAAGCCTAGGGAAGACAGTTTGAAGAGTACCAATCTGTGTGAAATTTTATCAAACGACTTACTGAAGTCAGTTAAGAAAGCATCGACTTCCTTGCCATTTTCTAAGCCTGAAAGGGTGAAGGATACTAATTCAATAAGGTTTGTGGTTGTAGACCTACCTTTGAGGAAGCCGTGTTGTCTAGTAGAGATTAAAGACTTGCATTGAAAACTTAAATTATCATTCAAAATGCTTTCGAAAATGTTAGGTATATGTGACAGTTTGTCAATGGGACGGTAATTGTTAATGTCATTCTTCGGACCCTTTTTGTGTCCGTGTTATAAAACAGGTTTTCCATATCCGGGGAAATTCACCTTGGGAAAGGGATAGGCTGAAGATTTTTGAGAGAGGTAGAGAAAGGGAGGAGGAACATTTTTTTAAAAATATGGCAGGGAGGCGAAGACAATATCAGCGAAGGAAATAAAACTTCGAAGAAGTAATCATCAAAAACGATCTCCTCGAGAAGTGCTTAATGACATCAATAGAGACGCATTCATACTCATCAGTATAGGTTCTTTCTTCGCGAAGCGAACCTCTAATGCACGGGATTGCCACTTCATTCAAATCGAACTCTTCTGTGCCTGTCTGACCGATCAAGATGAAATTCTGCACATAGCTAGAATAATGATCGAGAAGCGATCTTGGAATGATCTCTTCCTTAGTTTCTCTATCACCAGGCACCAAAATTTAATCATCCAAGCTAATGTACAGTTTTACGAAGGTACGAATACAGTGTTTAAGCGGGTCACCTGTTATTAAATGCATCATTTTGCAAGCACTGGTTTCGCGTTGACCGATAATTTTCATCATGCATTGTCAGCCGAACATGATTGCATAATCTTCTCCATAATTTTGCGACTGTGGCTTGCTTTGAAAGCGTATTTAGCTAGTTTTGGCTGTCAGTGTTTGCTCGCCAAATTTGAGCAGCAAACGGGTTATAAGCGGAACAGCTTGTATGGTAATTGCCTCCAGTATTCGATCGGTCATTCTTCGCATCATCTGTTCCTACTAATAAGCTTTCGATACACGCACGATTATTATTTGAGTAGTTTACAAAAGTACTTGAACTGACAGAGATCACGAAACCGTCAGGAAATGAGCAGCGGGCGTTCCGAGAAACTCTGAAACGAATGGCTACTGGCGCTCTGTCCAGTGTAGAATACAGTTTGTTGCAGTCAAGATTTTTAGTGAACAAGTCAACGAATTTAAAGATGCTATTCGGATTATTTCCGACAAAGATGATGTATGATCATATAATCAGAATATGCTTCGCCAACTTAACTCGCCAGTCACATGTTTACGAGCTGTTCATAATAATGACTCTGCTCTACGCGTGTCAGATGACCAAGCACATTGTTTGTCCGCATGTTTAACTTTAACCCGCAATTGTCGAGTAATGTTAGAACACAATTTGTGGACAGGGCTAGGCCTGTGTAATGGTTGTCTGTGCACAGTAGTCGATATTGTTTATACACCACAAGACTCTGATAACCACCTTTATGAACTACCACTATATGTTTTGGTAAAATTTGACAACTATAAAGGCCCAACTGTTTACAATTCAAAAAAGGAAACGTCTCATGTACCAGGACTCATAAGGTTATGATGTACGTATGATAGGATTGGAAGGAACGAACATTATGAGGTGTCACCAATTAATAAGAAGTGACCATCTGAAACTGGGAAAGAGATTTTTTTCCATCATGACAACTCCAAACTATACTCATCAGAGCAACAATTTAGTGGCTAACTGGGCAGTTTCCATGTATCCACCGCATAGCCCAGATTTTTCTTCATCACATCAACATTTGTATCGAATCTGTGCATCAAAGGATACTGTGAAGATTAGTTGTGTCTACTCTCCCGAAATTGGTGGAGTAAAGGAGATCGTGTGCACCTCCGCTTACTTTCCAGGAGACGGCGACTTCTACTACCCAGCTAACACTTCTCGATGCTCCATTGAGCGTCAAAAATTACATCGACAGTAGAACAAATAGACCCTCTGATGGGCTATTCAGCCCTGACAGAGTTAAATGAGTAATTAGCTCATTTAAACTCCACAAAGCTCCAGGTGAAGACGGTGTCTTAGAGGCCTAGACATCATCCTAGCACCACTAATAGCTCTCCCCTGTTTTAACATTTCCCTCAAATCTGGAACCTTATCTTCATCCTCAATATTGGAATATGCAGAAGCGAAATTTTTGCCTGTGATCGCATGCAACTTGCGCTTCAGTCTATCTCTGACTGGTGTAGCAGAGAGGATTTATCGATAAACCCAAATAAGGCAACCTTATTCCTGTTTACAAAAAGGAGTAAAATACAACATTGCTCCGTCTTTTTAAACGATACAAACATTGGATTTTCAGAAGAAGTCAAATATCTAGGTATTAACCTTGATCGAAAATTTAGCTGCCTAAAGTGTGTCAACCTAAACTTAGAGACTGGCATAAGAGGTATAACCATCAATATACTCTCAAGCAGTTAGCCAGCGCTCAAAGCGTTGGGCTCGTATACTCCGACTCAAAATACGAAAAGGAATGCTACGATGCCCAGCAAGACCTAGGGAAAAGAAATAAGGTCAAACTCTGGTGAGTGCCAGGTCACAAGGGCATTAAAGGTAACGAAATCGTCGACCAACTCGCTAGGAAAGGTTCCAGCGAAAGGTACTTAGGGGCCGACCCCTTTGGAACAGCGTTCAAGAACTCCGACAATCGAAGAGATCAAACAAGCACTCTATCAATATTCTCAAATATAATAGAGTCGATATTAGGAGACTGGTCAGCTACATTCCCGGACCAGGAAACTGTAGAGCACATACTAGGCGAGTGTGCTGCCCTTTGCCATCTTAGGAAACGTATCCTCCTCGGAGAAATCATGACTCCTGAGGGGTTAGCTCAGTTCCTACGAGGGACATCCTCAGCTTTATTTAGAAATTAGAGGAACTCCTCGTCTAAATGGCTAGCAGGCACAGTTTTTTTTTTATTTATTCGTTTTATAGGAGATACAATGTTGCTATTGCACAATTTACAATTTGTACACAGATGTGAAAAACATTTAATCAATAAACGACAAAAAATCTTAATACTCTTTTCTCATAATTTTCGCTGGAAGAAGTATTGCAGACCGGAAGCCCCGCTCGGCTAGCTAGGCAGCAGCACGTGACCTAAGCGTCACTGCGGTGCGGGAGGGGAGTCAATGTCAAAAAATAAAGTGCCGCGCGGCTCACTCGTGCGGTCGGCTCCCTAGGCAGCGGTTGTGTGCGATATCGAATATTTTTCCTTGAAAATATTTTGAATTTTTTATAATTTTTTAATCACCACTTCAATATACATGCTAATTCCCGTTCAACATGTAAGCAAATAATTTAGTATTAGTTTATGTAGTATTTAGTTTTTTATATCATTTTAAAATGCCCAAAAGATCAAGATCTCAACTTTCTGGAAATAGTTCACAGGCTAGGGCAATAAAAATACGTCGTGATGGAGAATCTCCATCAGAAACTGAAAATCGTCTTGCAAGTCAGAGAGAATACGCGTCACAATCGCGTGCAAGAGAGTCAAGTATTGAGCGTTCACAACGGCTTGCTGAACAAAATTTGCGAAAGTCTCAAGTCCGCGCGCGAGAGTCGAGTATCGGGCGTTCGCAGCGGCTTGAAGAACAAAATACTAGAAATGTACAAGCTCGCGCTAGGGAATCGAGCTCTGAGCGTTCCGAACGCATTCGGAATCAGAGAGAAAGGCAACAGACGTCAACGGCTAGAGTTCGCAATCGAGTTTTAGCTCACAGTAATAGATCGGCTTTCAGATACGATCCACAGATTGATTATGCTCAACAGTCTTCCGTCCAAATCGGAGCCATGAATAAGATCTGCTCTAAATGTTCTGCCAAAAAAACGCTAAACATTGATTTTTTTAACGAACTACAGACCGCACTGAACAGCCACAATATATACATACGAAGTTTTAAACAAAACTTAGAGCAAAACTCTTCGGATAATTTAAAGTTAATTATTCACTCTGACCGCCCAATGCAGACAGCACACCCGGGCAGATATAATGCTCCGGCTGTAAACGAGGTAGCCGTTCTTTTGGTCGACGAAGAAAAAGGTCCCAGAGATATCGTGCTGCACGGTAGAGACGGCCAACTTAAAAGGGTCTCTGAGTTACACAGATCGTACGATCCTCTCCAGTATCCCTTGATGTTTGTAATGGGAGAAGACGGCTATTATTTGACCATTCCTCAAGAAGGTACTGCCCGTAATAAAACTGTGACCTGTATGCAATTTTATGCATTTAGATTGATGGTTAGAGATGGTTTTAATCCACTACATTACTACAGGGACTTATTTAGCCAATATATTGTCGATATGATGGTAAAAATGATTTCGGAAAGATTAAACGACATATGCCGTAGTCAACAGAGACTGAGGGCTGAAGAATACATTCACCTCAGAGACACCTTAAACCAAGACGCAAATGTTGACCCATCAAACATCGGTCGACGCGTAATCTTGCCGTCTTCATTCACAGGTTCTCCGCGTTATCTACACGAAAAAACGCAAGATGCGATGACTTATGTCCGCAACTACGGGGACCAGACTTATTTGTTACTTTTACGTGTAACCCTGAATGGCCTGAAATTAAAGCGGAACTATTAACTGGACATAATTTCAAGGGTATTTCATTTAAAGATGAAAAAATTCATAAAATTGTTCACAAAGGATGAAATATTCGGCAAAGTGAAATGTTACATGGCAAGTGTGGAGTGGCAGAAGCGGGGTTTACCTCACTGTCATTAGCTGTTTTGGCTAGAAACAAAAATCCAGCCAGACGAAATTGATAGTGTCATAGTTGCGGAACTGCCCAACCAACAAAACGACCCGATATTGTACGATATCGTGACTAAAAATATGGTGCACGGTCCATGCGGAGAGCATAACTTAACAGCACCATGTATGAAAAACGGTATCTGCACAAAAAAGTACCCTCAACGTTTCGTCAACGATACCCAAACCGGAGAGGACGGATATCCAGTTTATCGTCGTCGTGACGCCGAAAATGGAGGCCAGAGCGCTACGCTAAATATCAGAGGAAGTACTTTCAATATAGATAATAGGCGGATTGTCCCTTATTCTCCATTATTGTGTAGGACGTTTAACGCGCACATAAATGTCGAGTACTGCCACTCAGTTCAAGCCATCAAATACATTTGTAAATATATCAATAAAGGATCTGACCAAGCTACTTTTAGCGTCAAAAACCCAAACGATGAAGTGGAAAACTATGTAAATGGCGACATCCTACAGTCTTGCAGTTAGCCGTCCACTTAGAAAACGGCCAAAGGGTGTATTTTACCGCAGAAACGGCTGAACAAGAGGCCCAAAACCCACGTAAAACTACTTTGCTGGCTTTCTTTGAGCTCTGTAATGAAGACGAATTCTACCACGAAGTCCCGCAATACTACACATGGGCCAATAATAAATTCTCAAGAAGGAAGCGTGGTGATGCCGCTTTAGGTAGAGTCTACGGTGTACATCCTTCTCAGTCAGAGTGTTTTTATCTTAGGATGTTGCTACATCACGTACGCGGTCCAACCTCATTCGAGTACTTAAAAACCGTTAACAGAGTTCTCAAAGAGACCTGTCAAGCAGCTTGCCATGCCAGAGGTTTGTTAGAAAACGATGACCATTGGGAAAATACTTTGAGAGAAGCATCGCTTTCGCAATGTCCAGTACAACTGAGAGAGCTGGTTTTTGTCATACTTTTATTTTGTCAGCCATCGGAACCATTAAAATTATGGGACAATTTCAAATGCGATCTTTGTGAAGATATCAGACACAGAATCGGACAACAAAATCAAGAATTTGCACGAAAATGACTTTCATTGGTTGTGTAACCTAGGAATAGTGTCACCTAGGAATGATACTGTCAACGAAATAAACAATCTGATTTTACAAAAAGTTCCTGGCCAAATAAAAAACTACAAATCGATCGACACCGTCACGAACATCGAAGACGCAGTCCATTATCCACAGGAATTTTTAAATTCACTGAATCCTTCTAGACTGCCACCACATGAATTGACGTTAAAAATCGGAATTAAAATCATGCTTTTGAGAAATTTAAGCCCTCCGAGTATGTGCAATGGAACAAGACTGCTTATTAAAGAATTAAAGGACAATTTAATTGTAGCGACCATTATTACCGGCCCAGAAGCTGGTCAGCTACATAGCTCATATTCCGAGGATACCGATGATCCCAACTGATCTGCCAATCCCGTTTAAACGGCTTCAATTTCCGGTAAAAATATCTTTCGCGTTGACTATTAACAAGTCCCAAACCTTCGAATTAGTAGGGATCGACCTACGAAAGGAATGTTTTACTCATGACCAACTGTATGTGGGCCTATCACGAGTTGGATCTGCTGATAATCAATTTATTTTGCTGCCACAAAATAAAACAACATCAAATATCGTTTACAGAGAGGCTCTTACCCAATAAATTTAATGATATATGATTCAATATAATTTAATTTAATTAATATATGATATATGATTCGAATTCTATGCGAACGAAGTTGCTGGCGGATGTGTATAATTTTAGAGTAGACTATGGATGTTTTTTTTGGATTGGGATTGAATTCAGTTTTTTTATTTGATAAAATAAAATATGTTTAAAAAAAAAATTGAATTCATTAAAAGTTACATCAAGTACTTCTCTAGGATTACCCCCATAACTTTTTCACCCCACCTTTACAACGCAAGAACTGACTGGGATTCGTTTCGGGAATATATAGAACAACATTTGAATCTGCATATAATACTACAAACACAAGACGACATAGAACAAGCTGTAATTCACTTTAATGATATAGTAACTACTACATCAATTAAAGCAACACCATTCCATAACACAAAAAAAACTAACGGCATTACACCAATATCAATTCGACAATAGATAGAAGAAAAGAGAAGACTTAGAAAACGATGGCAGACTACAAGACAACCACAGGACAAAAGGACATACAACAAAGCAGCCAAAGAACTTAAATTGAGACTTAAATCTATTTATAACGATCAACTTCACACCTACTTAAAAAACTTGACTCCAACTTCTGAGACCAACTATTCACTCTGGAAAGCCACCAAGAATTTTAAAAACAAAATTATGCATCAAACTCCACTATAGAAACCAGACGGAACCTGGGCTAAGACCAACCAAGAAAAAGCAGACTTCCTAGCAAAGTACTTCGAAAATATATTTACTAATGAAAAAGATAACGATACCACAATACCTCCACGACCAAATTCACCCCCATCTAACCTTAGCATAAAAAGAACAACAATAAATGAAATCGAACAATGTATTAAAATAAGAATTAATAAAAAGAAAGCCCCAGGATATGACTCCATTAATGGAAAGGTGTTAAGCCAACTTCCCCGATATGCCATAGAGTACATACGGAACATTTATAATGCAGTAATTCGACTGAAATATTTTCCTAGAACCTGGAAAGTTGCTCAAATAACTGCAATCCCGAAACCTGGTAAAGACGCAAAAAACCCATCATCTTACCGACCAATAAGTTTACTTCCTATCCTAGGGAAAGTATTTGAAAAATTAATGTATGATCGATTACTGCCTATACTAAATAATAACAAGGTAATACCCGACCATCAATTCGGATTTCGCAAACAACATTCAACAATCCAACAAATTCACAGAGCAGTAAACAAAATTACAACGGACCTAGAAGAAAAGAAATACTGCATTGGAATATTCCTAGATGTAGCAAAAGCATTTGACAAGGTATGGCACAAAGGACTAAGTAACAAACTACAAAACTTACTTCCACCAGATTTTTATCTTATCATTAAAAGCTACCTTAATGAACGTCACTTTTATGTAAAATATAATGATTGTCGATCGAACATCCTAAAAACGAAGGCAGGAGTTCCCCAAGGATCTGTTCTGGGGCCACTCCTATATGTCCTTTACACCGCCGACATCCCTCAACATAATGCTGCTGCAACCATGATGGCTACCTTTGCGGACGATACAATCCTTCTGATAGCCGATCCGAATCTGGACACCGCATCATCTCAAGCTCAATTACTTCTCAAGAAAATGATAAAATGGTTCGACGATTGGAGCATAAACATCAACGAAGACAAAACTCAACAAGTTATTTTTACTACGAAACTAAACAACTCAACTACTCCGCTAACAATAAAAGACAAAACTATCCCAATTGTCAATGTTGCTAAATATCTTGACATGCATTTGGACAGCAAACTTAACTGGAAATACCATATACAAAATAAAAGAGACCAAATAAAACTAAAATATAATCAACTGCTATGGCTTCTTCGCCGAAACTCAAAGATATCCATTAATAATAAGTTACTACTCTACAAAGCCATTATCAAACCTATCCGGACATATGGGATTCATCGTGACCTAAAAATTCCAACAGTGTTAGAAGAAATTCAAACCGAAAGCAGAAAACATCACCTTAAATTACTAGTTCATCCAAATAACGAAGTTAACACATTGCCAATAAAAGAAATGCTTGGAAGACGACGACTAAAGAGAACCAGACCTACTGACCTGATAACAGACATCTCACTAGAAATATAACTAGTCGACAAAATTTTCTGTACATCGCTATGTATTTTTGTAGTGTTAAAACAAAGTGGGCATAGAACATTGGCTAGCTCAAAATATTGATCCCCAAACTAATTGTTAAAAAAGGTACTAAGTGTCAACATAAGACAGATGTATGCATATCATTGGGAATAAAAAAAAAAAAAAAAAAAAAAAAAAAAAATTAAAAGTTACATAACCTAACCAAATCATAATTTTTAGTAAACCTGTGAAAAAAAAAACACGGAATGTGTGCAGATTGTCAATGTACTTGTCCAATTTGACAACCTGCCTGTAAAATTTTGTTGCGATTCGTTTTCCCACTTGAAGTCCGTTGAAGTTTTACTTATACTATGTGTCCCAGCACACATTCCGTGTTTTTTTCGTAAGTGAAAGGACCTACTGTTTTTTTTTTTATCAATCGGAACGCTGAGGTTTATAGAAGTATTTCCTGACGTGTACGGTATATAAACGCCTCGCTGATGAAGGACAGCCTTTTACTGTTAACTTTAGCTAATTTTTTGTCGAATGACTACAAAAAAGCACTCATTATGCTTCTATTAGCAGCTCTATTAAGTACTGATATAGAATGTGCAGCTTATATCCGCCACGAACTTCGCCTCCACAATCCGTCACAAAGATATAAAACAACAATTTAAGGACACTAAGGGACAATCTGATATTCAATGAGTGTCGTTCCTACAAGGGTTGAAACTGATCACTCAATTCATGGGATACTTTCGTACTATACTATAAACCAAGTTTTCCCAGGTGGATACCAAGATGCCTGTAGTAATAAGACTTGGCTTCAACATCCTCTGATGGGTATACAACCAAAATGCCGTCGTTTACCAAAGGCCACGATGTCTTTAATTCAAAATTAGGCAAACAGCACCAACGGGCACTTAGGAAGGATTTATGTATTTTATATGACCTATTATTACACGCCCAAGAAGGATTTCAGAAAAGTTGTTTATGAATAACCGAAAGGGTATAGTTTTACAACATCGATGGCTTTGCACACACTCAAGAAAAATACAACCCTAAAAATGACAGGTGTCTTCTCACTGGTAGTTTACATATGGTATTTGAAAAGCACTTAATTCAAACTGATTGAATTAGTTATGTATCACAACTGGCTATTGACATTTTTTTCAAATACAAAATCCATAATAAGTAAAAAGGCTTAATTAAATAAACTGGCAGTTTAATTATTGCTATTAACGCGCTACAAATTGGAAATAATTGCTGAGCAAACAACATAATTTGATAAACTTTAAAATAATCTTTTTTTTTTTTTTTTTTTTTTCAGACACAAGTACTGGTCCATTGTACTACCAGACAGACGCCTTGTCTTTATTGTATTTTCCCCGTTGTCCGGAGAAAAGTGAGGAGGGGCTTCAGTGATGTTGAGCTAAGAGATTCGGCACCCACCACGTCGGCCCCAAGGGTGCGCCACCGTGCGCGAGCGAAGGCGGGACAGTCGCAGAGAAAGTGTTCTGCTGTGTCATCCTCCTCGCAACATGCAGCACAGGTAGGCGTCTCACTGATGCCAAGCACGTAGAGATGCTTGGTAAAAGTGTAATGGCCCGTAATGACGCCCGTTAGCCTTCTGCAATCATTTCTCCTTAACGATAAGAAAAATGTTGCGGACTTTTTGCAGACATCAGGGCGTACGCGCTTAGTCATTCTGCATCCTGGATATTCCCCCCATCTACGACTGTGTACTTTAAAGGCCCAGTCATTGATGTCAAATTTGACCGTGGAAGCAGGTAGACCTAAGGCTGTTTCAGGTTCTGAGAAACTCTCCTCTGAGCCTCTTCTAGCGAGTTCATGGGAGATCTCGTTTCCTGGGATTCCAGAGTGACCTGGAACCCATACAAGCCTAAGTGAATTTAGTCTTCCGACTTTGTTCAAAAAGATCTTGAGTTCATGCACTAGTTTGGAGTTGGACAGAGGATTGGATACAGCTTTGAGTGCAGCTTGGCTGTCACTGCAGACACATATGCTCTTTCCCCTCCATCTGTGTTTCACAACATAGTGCATGGCCATTAGGATTGCGTAAATCTCCGCCTGGAAGACAGACGCATATTTTCCTAACGAGAAGTGCAGTCGAATGTTTTCGCGCTCGAAGAAAACTCCAGCGCCGGATCCCTGACCAGTCCTGGAGCCATCTGTGAAGATGCGAAGACATTCTATTCCAGGTTCAGTGTTTGGCCAAAGCCAGTCCTGACGCCAAGGAAATGTGACTGTGTAGTTACAGCGCAGTAGGATGGCAGGTGTCATTGCGTCAGAGGGCATATCCATGAGACAGTGGTCGTAGGATATTTCTCTCTCAAGTACACTTTCACTCCACTGCGAGTTGTACCAAAGACCATTCCTCTTTAGGCGAGAAATAGTTTTCAGTGCACACCATCTGATATATATGTCAAGGGGTGGAAGGTTCATCATAGCATCTAAAGCAGCTCCCGGTGTGCTGGGGAAAGCCCCCGTACAACTGAGGCAGACCGCTCTTTGGAGTTTGGTGAGTGAACCCACAGCGTGTTTTCGTGTCAGCCTGCTCCACCAAACAACCGATGCATATGAGATTATCGGTCTTACCATTGCCGTGTAGATCCAAAGGACCTTTTTCGGCGATAAGCCCCATGTTTTGCCAAAGGCACCTTTGCATTGCCAGAAAGCTGACAGCGCTTTGGTGGTTTTGGACTCAACATGTTTTGACCAGAGAAGTTTGTTATCTAGAATGACTCCCAGATACTTAGCTTCCTTGGATATAGGGATGGGAATGCCTTTTAGCACCAGCTGAGCAATGCCAGTTGTTTTCCTCCTTCTCGTGAAGAGAACGACATCTGTCTTAAGAGGATTAACCGACAGCCCATTTCTCGTGCACCAGTCTTCGATCACGTTTAGCGCCGCCTGCGCTTTGAGACAGACATTCGCTAAACATGAGCCGACAGAGAGAACAGCAACATCATCCGCATAGGCCTGGGCATAGATTCCAGAGGCATTGAGAGCATCTAGCAGAGAGTCGACCACCATGCACCATAACAGCGGAGACAAGACGCCACCTTGCGGGCAGCCCCTCTTCACTCCAGACTTGACACAATGTTCGAGGCCTGCATCAGCGATCAGTGTCCTGTGCACGAGCATTGCTTTGATCCACAAAACCAGTGCTTCATCTACGCCATGCCGTCTAGCAGCATTACACATGCTGTCAAAAGTAGCGTTATCAAAAGCTCCCTCAATGTCGACAAAAATGCCTAGTACGTACTCTTTCCTTTCGAGAGCGCATTCAATTCTCCCAACTAGGTTTTGAAGCGCAGTCTCGCAGGATTTTCCGCGCTGATAAGCATGTTGCATGTCCGACAGAGGATGCATTCGAAGGGCAACTTTGCGCACGTGCAACTCTACTAGTCTTTCCATGCTTTTCAGCAGGAATGATGTTAGACTTATTGGTCTGAAACTCTTGGCTAGTGAGTAATCCTCTTTCCCTATTGTGGGAATAAAGACCACTTTCACCGCGCGCCAAGGGGTAGTTATGTAGGCAAGTGCCAGGCTAGCAGTGAAAATTCTTTTCAGTGTAGGAAGCAGCTGTCTTATACCTTTTTGCAGCATAACGGGGTATATCCCATAAGTGCCCGGCGACTTAAAGCCATCGAAGGATGCCACAGCAAATTCAATGGCCTCAGTAGTTGCCACGCGTGACGCAACATACCAGCTACGCCGAGTTGTTTTCATCGCTACAGCCGCAGTATCCAATGAGGGAGTGTGCAACGAGCCGATGACAGTCTGATTTCCCGGAAAATGGGTCTGAAACAGTAAACTAAGAGTTTCTGCTTTAGACTCGGTAAAGGTACCATCAGACTTTCTGAGTACCTCCAGCCTTGTCGATTTTCCTCGTTTGAGGACTTTAACCAACTTGCTGGTCGCGCTCAGGGATTTGATCTCTTCGCAGAAGGACTTATAGGAATCATTCTTCGATTTTCGAATAAGCTTCTTATATTCCTTCTGCTTCGATCGATATTTATTCCAGTCATCTTCGATTTAAGCGATCTGTTCAGAAGACTTCTGGCTTCCCTACGAAGCTATTGGAGCTCAGCATTCCACCAGGGAACCGGCTTCCTGTTGGGAGGTTTTTTGACAGGACATGCGAGTTCAAAACACTTGGTGATGGCGCTGTTCAGGTTATGAACTGCATCCTCCACCGATTGATTAGTTTTGAGCTTAGGCGGGGCTTGAGTGGATTTCTCAAGCTCCTCCCTAAATCGCACCCAGTCTGTTTTTCTCGGATTCCGCTTGGGCTGCGAGGGGGAGATCGCGAGAATCTTTCTCGCGTGGAGAACAATTTGAAGGAAATGTGCTAAGCCACCTACAAAACATTAGATTGCTCAGAATAGGATATTAAAAATGGTGAAAGAGCTCGTTTCCTTCAAAGTGCATGAGAAATTGAAATGCTCATAGAAAATAATGAATCAGCAATACAATAATAATAAATTAAATGAAATTGCCAAATATTGCAATTTAGCTTTGTATTCACGAAAGAGTTATGTACGATTTATTAATCTTGATGATTTATTTAATTAATTTATCGAAATTACTTTAATTTTATTTATATTCATTTTCTGATTTTTTATTTCTTTATTTGTTTTATATTATTATATTGAAACGAAAAATAGATTTGGCAGCACTTCAAATAAATGGCAAAAAGGGAAAACAACATTTTACCTCTCGGGAAACAGAGCACAAAGAGGAGACGAAAATAAGTGGCGAGATCATGTCCAGTTTCTTTGAAAGAAGCGGTGATTTGTCTTTTTGGGGGACACTCTTCTTTTGGCAACCACTGATACACGACGTTCTCGCTTATCAGTCGATTGAAATTTACAATTAATAAAGCTTATATCAAAAACTTAATTTTTAATTCTTTCATTTTCGTCACAATATACATATACACCTGTGTGGTCTTGGAGGTACACCTGATGCTATGATTCTTTATGATGAGAGCTACGAAAGGCCTAGGGCGTGTTTCATTGTATCAAACTCAGTGAATGACCTTACTTTTTTTATTTTATGTTTGGGGGCTATGTATACAAGGGAGAATAGGCGAAGGACTCGGAGAGTGATCTTCAGGTGGTGAGAACTGCTAGGGTGGGAACACATAAGGCCAGAATCATGCCATGATCATCACGCCACATGTCCCTCATATAAAGGAAAGAATAAGTAACGGCAGCTTCTGGTCGGTCGTTAGGTAGTTTAGAAAGTCAGTGGATTATCGAAAAGCAGAAAAGCAAGGGGTGGAGGTTATAACGAAGCAGTATAGTGTGGTGATTGTGCGGGTAAAGAATATGATACTACCGTGCCCCCAGATTCATTAATGGTAACTACTTATTAGATAGCTGATTTCTTTTTTTGTGGGTAACTTCGTTTTTTGCAGGAACGAGTTGTAGGTGGATGTCCCCAACCCCTAATTTAGGTTAAAGCCGGCTATAGGACGTCCCCAAGAGTGGGAGTACCGTCACCCTCCCTGCAGGAAATTGGTTCCCTTGTGTAATGCTGAGCTCCAATGTCTTCGTAGGGAGGCCAGAAGTCTCCTGAATACATCGCTCAAATCGAATTCGGAAAATGACTGGAATAAGTATCGATCGCATCAGAAGGTAGCTTGTCCGTAAATTGAAGAATAATTCTTATAAGACCTTCTGCGAAAAGATCAAATCCCTGAGCGCGATCGAAGAAAACCGACAAAACTGGACGTCTTAGTACTGATGGTACTTTTACTTATTAGTTTACTGCTTCAGACCCATTCCCTGGGAGATCAGACTGTCATCAGTTCGTTGCATACTCCTTCCCTTCAACGATAACTGCGACTGAAACTATGAAAACAACTCGTATTGCGTCACGCGTAGAAACGACTGAGGCCATTGAATTTTCTGTGGTTTAAAGTCGCCAGGTACTGATGGGATATACCTTGTTATGCTGCCAAAAGGTATAAGACAGCTGCTTTCTACTTTGGAAATAATTTTTAATGCTAGCCTGACACTTGCCTACATGTTCCCAATCAGTCTAATTTCCTTCTTGCTGAAAAGCATGGAAAGACTAGTAGAGTTGCGCGTGTGCAAAGTTGTCCTTTGCTTTTCTCTCTCGGAAAATGCTGCGAAACTGGGCTTCAAAACCTAGTTGGGCGAACTGAATGCGCACTCGAAAGGAAAGAGTACGAGCTGGGCATTTTCGTCGAAATTGAGGAAGCTCTTGATACTTTCGACGGCATATGCAACGCTGCTAAATGGCATGGCGTAGATGAAACACTAGTTTTGTGGGCAGGATATTGATCGCTGACGCAGGCCTCAAACAATGTATTAAATCTGGCGTAAACAAGGGCTGTCCGCAAGGTGCCGTCCTGTTTCCACTGTTATCGTGCCTGGTGGTCAATACTCTGTTCGATGCTTTCAGTGCCCCTGGAATCTATGCCCAGGCCTGTGCGGATGATGTTGCCATTGTCACTGTCGGCTCATGTTTAGCGACTCTCTGTCTCAAAGCACAGGCGGCGCTAAATGTGATTGATGACTGGTGCACGAATAAGGGGCTGTCGGTTAATCCTCTTAAGACTGATGTCGTTCTCTTCACGAAAAGGAGGAAAAATACTGGCATTACTCAACTGGTGCTAAAATGCATTCCCATCCCGATATCCAAGAAAGCTAAGTATCTGGGAGTCATCCTAGATAGCAAACTTCTTTGGTCAAAACATGTTGAGTCCAAAACCACAAAAGCGCTATCAGCTTTTTTGCAATGGGAAGGTACTTTTGACAAAAGATGGGACTTATCGTCGAAAAAGGTCCTCTGGATCCACACGGCAATAATAAAACCGATAATCTCATATGCATCGGTTGTCTTGTGGAACAGGCTAACACGCAAACACGTCGTGGCCTCTTTCAGAGCGGTTTGTCTAAGCTGTACACCGGACGCTGCTCTAGTTGCTATTATGAATCTTCCACCCCTTGACATTTATATCAGAGGGCGGCACTGAAAACCATGTCTCGCGTTGAGAGAAATGGTTTTTTCGTGCTACTCGCATTGGGTTGACAGTGTACCTGCGCGAGAACTATCTTACGACCCCTGACTCATGGAAATGCCCTCCAACGCAATGATACCTGCCTTCCTATTGCGCTATAATTTCACAGCGAAGCGTGTCTACATATCTGTCAGTATAATGGAGCAGTATTTACGTCTGACTGCTTCAACAAATAGCAGAAGCCCCCAACAAAAAAAAAAACTTGTTTAATTATTAATTTATTTTACTGTTTATTAAAGCCTTATATTAATAAATGAATGTTTGTACAGTTTCCCCTGTTCATTTATTTTTTTATTTTGTATGCCTTGCTCATTTGTTAAATTATTTTGGCACATACATTTATTTGTCATACCGGTCTACCTTTGGGTAAATTCATTCCTCATTATACGTGTTTTATCTTTGATATTAAACAGTTTAAATTTAAGAAGGGTTCTTTCTATACTTTGCCTTTGAATTTCAATTAGTAAATTAAAGCAATGCATTTAAATAAACGTTGCCAAGTAGCAAGATAAAATTGAACGTGCAGGATGTCTATACCTATATTTAGCTTCTACTGATGGCGGGAATAAAATAAAATTCCTAAATTTCAGATATAAAATATAAAATAGATTACTCGCAATTTCAGCAATTTGTCTGAAACGGTCTGTTTTTTTTCCAAACCGTTTTGATTAATGCTGAATATACGGATTCTACATTAATCTAAAAAAGCTGTTAATCGCCCGCCATCATCATGACAATTTTTTTAGCTGTCACACCACCCCGAACCAGCATCACTCTGACACTGAGTAAAAAAAAACTCGCATCCAATAACAGGGACTACGACAATGCCGATGTCGTTTACGGTTAAAAGTTCCGAGGGAGTTGCGTGATAACTACCCTCTCCCACACCCTTCAAAAGCCCGCCACACAAAGCACGTGGTGTTTTGTTTTTCGCAATTATTATTTAACGCACGTCACCAACACACCTCATCTGCGAAAATGTTTCGGCCGAGAGTAGAGAGGGTGGATAAAGAATGCGCGCTAAAAGTTTACCACGAGTATGTTTTTAAACAGTGATCCGGGATAAACTCTGACATTGTCCCTGCAACCTAGTCCCACCGAATTCACTCAAGCTTAAAACTTTTATTCTGAGTGCTTAAGAGTCTTTAGGCTAAAGTTTCTAATGGTAAAAATGGCATTTTTGCTTTCAAAAACTTATTCGCCGAATGGTTTGAAACATGGTAGTAAGCAACATGTTGAAAATAGCTCAATATGAAATTAAGGTCAGCATGGCTTGTTATATTATTGATCTACAGCCTGTAGTTCAGTAGGTCGATGATATGTTTTGCCTTAGGAAACCGCCGTCATCAAGCATCTTTGTTCTGTTGTTGACAAGTGAGTCAAACGACCTCAAACGCCTCCAGATATTCTGCTGTCTTCGGGTATGATTTTGCCTTCGTCATTATCATCACTGAATGATATCAATTATGTTAATTAAATATATGTATATGATGAACGTTGATGCCATCGGGTAATTGGTACTGAGAGTGCGATTTGAGGTTACATTTTTGACGATATGGGAATGTGAAGCTAGTTGTGAAATTAAAGTCCGAATAAGACCGGAATACTTTTATTGTAGCTTCAACTCGAGAATCACACTTTAATAGTTGGCATTACAATCATAATTTTTTCTTTGTGAATTCTAAAACGGCAATAAAATGAACAAAATTAATTTTTTTCCATGTATTAAGGCTTTATTAGTACGAACAAACATGCCTTTTAATTATAAAATACAACGTCGTTCAAGTGGCTGCCTCGGCTGGCTTCGCAGTAGCGCATTCTGTCACCCTAATTTTCCAAGACCTTGGTTTCGGGCTGTAGCTCACGGATTGCTTGGATGATATCGGCCTAAAGTGCTTGAATCATTTCTGGATTGTTGGCATAATATCGATCCTTCACCATTCCCTATAAAAAAAAGTCCAAAGGGGTCAAATCGCAGCTGCGAGGCGGCCAATTGACATCGCCAAGACGGTTGATAGCACGATTTGGGAATTTGGTACGCAAAAGTTCGATTGTGGCATGGGCTGTGTGGCATGGCGCGCCATCCTGCATGAACCAGAGATCTTCCAAATCCATGTCTTCATTTTCAGCAAAATAAAAGTCGGTTAACATGGCTGTAACGCCCACCGTTGACCGAAACGTTGTTCCCAGCCTCATTTTCGCAGAAAAATGGTCCAATGATGACACCACTCCACAATCCGCACCAAACTGTCACTCTCTGTGGATGCATTGGTTTCTTGTCAATAACATGCGGGTTTTCCGAGCCCCAGATGCGGCAATTTTGTTTGTTAACGTAGCCGACGCGATGAAAATGCGCCTCGTCAGAAAACATGATTTTTCGCCCAAAAGCGTTGTCCAATTCAAGCTGGTCTAAGGCCCAAACTGCCAAGCCAGAACGAAGCGGATGGTCGCGCGCCTTCAATTGATGAATCAATTGGATCTTGTAAGCGAATAATTCGACATCTTTGTGCAGAATTCTCCTCAGGCTAGTGCGTGAAATGTTGATTTGTTAAGATCGATGTTCGGCTAGTTGATGTTCAAGAATTAAATCTCACACTCTCAGCCACTGAGTGTTGTCTACTAGCATACCAGTCTCACGAACTTTTTGCACAAACTTGCATACAGCAGTCGCGGTGGGTGCTTCATTTTGGCCAAAACTTCTTTTTAGAAAACGCACTGTTTGGGTTACATAGCACTCATTTTGGAAAAAAAGTTTTCAATATTTACCAAAGTTGTTCATTCGTAAAGTGACTCACTTCGCTCTGCGGAGGTATGGTACTGACTTTCTGTCAAGATTTCGAGTGAAACAGCTGTCACAGTCAAAATAACCTATGATTAAAAAAAAAAAACAGTAGATGGTCTTTAGTAATGAGAGTTTTTTTTTAGAGCTACATAAATTTAATATGAAATAAAATACTTGAAGCTAATGCAGATGTCTATGATATTAGCTTTATTTAATAGACAGTTTTATGTCATTAGAGCTTAAGTATGATTTTGGTCATATTCGCCCTATGGCTAGCTCGAATGAAGTGTCATCGTGAAGTCGAATTTTCGACCGAATATCAGCAATAAAACGGCGAATGTCGACTTCCAAATCGTCCAACGTCTCTGGTTTATAGGCATAGACTAGTGACTTTACCCCCGAAGAAAGTAATCTAAACGAAGGAGATCACAGGATCATGGCGGCTAGTTCACAGGTCCATTCCACGAAATTATGCGCAGATGCTTGCCGCAATAAATGATTGGTGTCGCGCGCCATATTGAATGTTGCGCCATCTTATTGGAGCTAAAGCCCTGCCACGTTAATGCAATTCAACTGAGGAACGAAGAAGTCAGAAATCATGTTTCTATAGCGCTAAACATTGGCGGTAACATCATCGTCCTTAAAGAAATATGGCCCGATGATTCCATCAAACCATAAAGCACACCAAACAGTGAGTTTTAATGGTTGTAAGGGCGTCTCGATTAAAGATTCTAAGTTTGATCCTCTCCAAATTGTTTAACACAAAAATGGGCCTGATCGAGAACAAAATTTTGCGTTGACAATGAGCTGAGCTGAATCATGTTTTCGGCCCATTCACCGAATCAGCTCTTGCACAAACTGGATCTTATAACCTTTTAAGTCAAGATCTTTCCATAAAATCTTCAATAAGTCGATGGGCATAGATCCAATTATTGTGCACGATGGCGAATCGACACATTCTGACTCTCAAAACACTGTGCTTCCTAACTACAATAACTTCTTCTCTTCGCATTGTTTGTCGTCTTTGAGGATGCGTATTATCCACTAGAGCGTACGTGGTGCGAAAATTATTCATCGTATTTCGAATTTTTTTTTTTTTAGTTTTAAATTCATTTTTATTTCATATTATCTTATATCTATCTTACCCTAGTCAAAAATGCTTAAAACTAGCTTAACTATCTTAACAAATGTAACTATCTTACTGGCCCTAGGCGGACACTCTAAAACAAACAGAATAATTGAAACATATGTCTTTCGACGTCTACATGAATTTACTATTACCATTATATATTAGCTATAACTTAAGCTAAGAAAAATGTTTTTTTTTTATTAAAAAACTTAGCATATGATAATTTTTTTTTTTTTAAATATTTTATATAAAACTTAATCCTACCTTAAACTAATTAAACCAAACTAAACCTATCTTATTCTAACTTAACTAAAATATATATACACAAATATATACATTATATATATTTTGTATATATATCTTTTTTTCTTCACATTTTATTTTTACATTTTTTTTTTGTTTTCAGTTTTATTCTTTTTATTGTGATTTTTTTTTTTTTTTTTTTTCGTTTTTGCCCTATCCTACCCTAACCTACCCTACCCTACCTTACCCTACCCTAGCCTATGTAAGCCTGCTATCGGTGTTTGGCAGGCTTTGCCTTGAAGAGGCTGCACCTAGTGAAGTGTCCGTTGACGGAGTTCTCTCCAGCCACCAAAAGCGTTGATGCTGGCGGACTACGTCTCCTCGATCCCGGCGTGAGACCGATCTACAGAACCTGAGGCGCTCGGGCTCACGGAGCGCGACATCGGATCCGTAGAGGAATCGCCGTTCCACGGAATTGCGACCCACGTGGAAGATTAGCGGTACCGCCAATCTATCCTGGATCAGACCACATGTATCTAAGTACAGGAATGCTTCTGGCGGGACAAAGCCGTTAAGACGCATCTCTCATGGAATAATTCATTGGGGTAGTAAGCCCCGGAGATCAGGTTATTGACCGAAGTCATTGCTCTTGCAACGTGGCTTCGAATCAGTTTGATCAAAAAGTTATCCACCCGTACAATCCTAGCCATATTATATAGGACCTCGTTCGGGTAAAATTTTGTGTACTCAGATTCGGGAGTCCTATGTAACCCGAGACAAGTCCAGAGACATTGCCTCTCAAACACCCGAATCCTTTCCATTAAGCTGGTTCTCACATTGAACCAGACGGGACATCCATAGACAACCATAGGCCTGATTAAGACCATGTAGTAGATTACCTTTACCCTGGAATCAAGTTGGCTGCTATGAAACAGCCATATTGTCAGAACGAAAGCGCCACTTGCCAGAGCAGCGTCTACATGTTTGTCAAAATATAGATACTTATCCAGCACGATCCCAAGGTATCTGTACCTGATTTGTGCGCGATTAAGTCGTCTGCGTACGCTATTGAGTGGTGAAGAAGAAATAGCAAGTCACTTAGGCAAGTGCTAAAAAGGATCGGCGAATTCACCGTACCCTGTTGCAGTCCGTTTTTGATTTCAAATGTTTGAGTAGAAGTTACGTTGGCAATTTTCACAACGAATTTTCTATCTGTTAACATGTCAAAAATCATATATAGCAGTGGTTTGCTTATGCCCAGCCGACTGAGCTTGTAATAAAGACCTTCTAGCCATACGGTGTCAAAGGCTTTTTCCAAGTCAATCAGACAGGCACCCGTGCATTGGTTCTTGCATTTATTCCATTGGATATCCGATACAAGTTTCGACGCGGCATGAATAGTGTCATGCCCCGCTCTGAAACCGATTTGGTTATCCGGGATGATTTTATTGTCCTCAACCCATTTAGACAGGGCTCTATGGACCACCTTCTCGAAGACGTTGCTGATACTCGGAAGAAGACTTATCGACCGGAGATTTGCGGGGTTAGACGTGTCTTTACCCCTCTTGGGGATTGGTTGCACCACCGCTGTCTTCCAGTGTACTGGATAATATGCATTATTCAGTGCATTGTTGAACAGGATGGTGTACCTCTCTACAGCCACTGGTGGAAGGTGCCTAAGCACAACATTGGATATACCGTCAATACCCGCGGATTTTTTCCTTTTCAATGACTGAAAGATCATCTGGAAAACTTCCGTCGAAATGAACAGGGTATTAGCCCCCCCACTGGCGATGGCATTGTTTGCCATGAAATCTTCACTGAACCTGGTATAACCAAGATTCTCGGATCGCCAATGATCGAAATCATTTCTAAGGTAGAAGTGATGAAGCAGGACTCTGTTCTCCAGGTCATGGTTCGGGTGAATACTATCATTCACCTTGTACACTTCCTGGAAGACAGCTCCCACTGTCGCCACTTTCTCCTGAGGATCCTCAATCACGAAAAAGTCGTCATCCAGGATGGCGTTCTCTGGATCAATGCTAACTGTTCGTAGCAATCGTTCATTGTCTGACGTTCTCGGAAGCTTCAGATCCTGAATATCATTCTGATTGTTTCTCCGAAAGATTTTATTTATTTGCGGGAACATATTCGCGCTGTTGGATTTTACAGTACGAATTCTGTTGTTCCAATGCAAACTTACAGATATTCTGTAATTCTCTCTGATCAACTGTTGGAGATTTTTAATCAGTGACTTCAGTGTCCTGATCTTCGAGTTTTGTCTGTCGATAAACCGCCTGTACAAGAGTTTGAGTCTTGTCAGGAGTCTACTTTTTTGTCTGTGCAGTGCGTCGATTGTCGCGTTTCGGTATACGTTTGTGGTATCACTATGTTTGGCGTTTAAATCGACGGCCAGAATGTAGAAGTTTTCTACCGAGTTTAAGCGTAGAGAAGGAAAGAGTGTCTCGAGCTCTGCGATAAAAATATTGGGTTGAGGTGCTTCAGGTGCATAGGCCGCTAAAATGTACATTTTCTGTCCATTACGGAGAGGAATGTACACAATGCAGACTTCTAGCACCTGGAACCTCCGCACTTCACCGCTATATATAATTTTATGTTTTATATTATTTTTTATGAAGATCGCAACTCCCCCGCCTTGAGAAGCGTTGGGTCGGTCTCTTCTAATTATTTTATAAGAACTGTGCCGGATTTTGTGCTTCTGGTTTAGCTTTGTTTCGCTAACCAGGAGTACATCGGGGCTTTCGTTCTGCAACAGGTTAAAAAGTACGACTCGTCGCTCGATTCTTATCAGTGAATTTACAATCACCGACAGGATCTTCAAGGGCCTCTCTACCAGCGTACCCATCACGACCTTAGGTGCGCTAGGCCCGGCAGAAGCGAGTAAATACTATCTACTCGGGTCGCCGTCTCCAGGATCTGTTGCTGGAGCTGCCCAATCTGCCCTTGGATTGCGAGCAAGATCGAACAGACATCCATCTCGGCCACCGGTGCCTTAGAGACAGGCACTGGGGCTTTAGGAACAGTCTTGGGCTTTTGTACCGTCTTTCCCGAACCTGCCGCCATTTGGGCGTAGGTCAATTGGGATGTGACGGCTGGTGTTTGGAAGCGACCCGAGGGACGCTTCTCCTCGACCTTCTGCTTACGGGCCAGGTTTTCTTTCTTGATGTCCTGAAACTTAGGACATCCCCGATAGTTTGCAGGGTGTCAGCGGTTCCTACACAAGACACACTCGAGCTGCTCTCTATCGGCCACCTTGTCTTTCCCAAGGTCGCATTCCTCGTTCTTGTGGTTCTTTGCACACTTAACGCATCGAGGCTGCATTTCGCAGTTCGACGCGGCGTGCCCAAACCTTTGGCAGCGGATACATTGCAAAAGTTTCCGCTCCTCTTTAATTTTTCCCATGTGACAGTTTGGGATGCTAAGGAAGTAATAGTCATTAGCCTCTCCAGCTTGCTGCTGGGTGTGAGCTGTACCAAGAAGAAGGGTATTACTCGCTTCTCCCTTCGGGAGCTTACCGTGGAGAATGGCTTAACCCCCACGAATTTGAGGTCGTCACTCTCGAACTCTTTGAGCTCTGAGAGCATTTCCTCGGGATCTGTGATTGACTCCACGCCTTTGAGGAGCATCGTCTGCAACCTCTCGGCCTTTGGAGTGAAGGAGAAAAACTCCGTCGTTGACTCTTTCAATAGGCTTTTAATTCGCTTGTGCTGTTCCAGTGTCTTGCACTGAATAGCATAGCGTTTTTGGCCTAAGCATTTAATTTGAAAATTACCTACACCAATAGCATACTTACAGAGATCGATGGTCTCTCGCAGGGCTGTGGTATAGGTAAAGATGGGTGGTACCTTCTCCTTTTTAGGGCGCTGTTGCTGCTTCTGTTGTTGCGGCTGTTGTTGTTGCTGCTGCTTCTGCTTCTGCGGTTGTTGTTGCTGCTGCTGTTTCTGCTGCGGCTGTTGTTGTTGTTGCTGCTTCAGCTGCTGCGGTTGTTGTTTCTGCTGCTTCTGCTGCTGCGGTTGTTGTTTCTGCTGTTTCTGCTGCTGCGGTTGTTGTTGCTGCTGCGGTTGTTGTTGTTGCTTCTGTAGCTTCAGCTTTTGTTGCTGCTGTTTCTGTTGCTGTGGTTGTTGTTGTTGCTTCTGTTTCTGCTGTTGTGGCTGTTGTTGCTGCTGCTGCTTCTTCTGCGGCTGCTGTTGTTGTTGCTGCTTTTGCTGGAGGGCGGCTGTTGCCTGCTCCTTCTTTTTTAGTTCTTTCATCTTTTCGATTACGGCCTGCAGCTGGGCGCGTAGGGAGCGTTCTTTCTTTTCAAGTTCGCTACGCTCTTCCTCCGTAGCCGAACTTGAAAGGGCGGCGAAGGGGTTGTTGTCCCCCGTGTAACGGCCTTCCCTACCATCGGAGAGGTAGGAAATATCCTCTACGGGGACCACTGATTTAGGTTGTTTTTGTTGTTGTCCAGCTGCTGTGGACGTTGATGCTGATGGTGTTGGTGATGGCGCCCCTTTCCTCGCCTCGACCTGCAGTTTTTCAGTCGAAGCAGTGAGGGAGGGGCGCTTAATTAAATTGGGCCTTGGGTTGACCCTTCTGCGCCTTTTGATGACGGCGGACGGTGTTGCGAAATCGGATGATAAATCATCCGATTCGGATTCCGTCTGACGAACGGGTCTTCCCCCGCCGTCTCCCGACATGTCTTCACGCAACTGGTGTTACTGCTGTTAGTCGCAGAAGTAACACGAAAAAAAACGAGAAAAATAGATTTTTGCCGACTTGGGGACTTGAACTGCCGGCCTTCGGATTACGAGCTCGGCACGCTACCCACTACGCCAAATTTGGTTCTGCGATTCCTTCGCCCAAACGCGCACTTATACACTTTTTTTCTGTTATGTTTTCTTTTTCTTTTTAAACCAGCCGAAACACTTCTTATCACTACACTGGTCTGTGATCGACTGATCGTATTTCGAATAACTTGCTAAGATGGACGATTATGTCGACAGTAAATGAACGATAAGTTTGGCGAACTGAACCATGGTTTCCAAAATAAGTCTGCACCATTTGCATGCGTTATTCTGGTCTTAATCTATTTATTGTGAATTGGCAAAATATGCTAACTGGAAATCAACTCTCAACTGTCAAACTGACAATCTGTAGAAACAGCGCTGCCAGCTTAAGAACCAAAGCTCTAAAAAAATCATTCCTTACTATTCAGATAAGAAAGAAGTTAATATATTGCCTATTCCAACAAACGAAAACGATTCAATGCGCACTTGAAAACATAGAATACATATTCTGCACATTGACATTGATGAAGCTTTTGACAATATCTTGCATTGAGCCGGAAAAGTTGCTTCGAATAGCAAACTAATCAGTAGTATATTATTCATTTCATTTTCATTTATTTGACATACAGTGGTTTCGTACAATTACGAACCAAGTTCTTTTGCTAGTACATAAGGAACGGAAATACATAATGGCGAAAGATAAAAAAAACATGACATTACTTAATACTTGAAGGAAGAAAGAGAAAAATAATAAGAATATAATTCAGATTTGAAATTTTTAAATAGACTAACAATAAACATAAATAAAGTAACAAGTGTGTTTTTTAATTTTAAGACCAATTATTTGGTTTATAGAAATATTTGTGTGTCGAGTCCGCGTTAGAGATTTCTAAAATGATTGAACAGAGTAGCACCGAAATCCCTTGACCCTCCCCTCCCATACGTTTAATAATGCATGGCAGAGAATTCCACAACCTGATAGCGTGAACAAAAAACAAACGGCTGCTTTCTAAATAATAATGAATGGGGAGAATTATATTACCAGTTCTAGAAAAACTAGGAAACTGCAACTTTAGGTAAAGGTAATTTGGCTTTCTTTGAGATATTAATCTTCCTAGGAAAAGACAGTTTCGATAATTTAAAAATGTTCGCAGCGGATATCCTAAAATAGACATATTAAACATCGAAATATGGTAAAATTTTTTTAGATGATAAGCATATACATATAATCATAGCGTTAAAAACGAGTTTTAATTTTCTGTACGATATCGAATCGAGGTTGCTATAGATTATACAGCTATAGGTTAATTGAGGTACCAGCAGAGTTTTTACCAATTTCAACCGAATTTTAATCGGAGTATTGCAAGCAGATGTCCACAACATGCGCAGTCCAGAATATATATTTTTTACTACTATATTAATGTGTTCGTTTGCTGACAGAGAGGTGTTTAATACTATACCAAGATTTTTTACTTTGTTAGAAAAAATAATCTTTTCTCCAGATAAATAGGGTTGAGTATCAGATCATTGGAAATAGCCCAATTATGTACTGCTTCAAATCCTCAGTTAACCTACTGATACATTCTCCAATTTTTGTACGCGGGGATGCCTTATATATTTGTACGTCATCCGCATATAAATGTACGGAGGTGTGCATACAAATGGAAGGAAGGTCATTTATAAATAAGGCGAGAAGTAACGGGCCAAGAATTGAGCCTTGTGGAACACCACTTCGAATGTGAAGCATTGTGGAAGTAGCCCCGTTTAAAGAAACCTGTTGATATCTCTCGCTAAGGTAATTCGCTATCAATTCAACTGCTTTTTTGTCCAAACCGTACTTGAAAAAGAGTTTATTGCAAAGTTTGCTGTGATTCACCGAATCAAATGCTTTTGAAAAATCCAAAAGGGAAAGCAAGGTAACTTCAGATTTGTCGAAATTTTGACGAATATCGTCAACCATTTTGATCAATGCGGTGGTACAACTGTGGTCTTTTCGATACGCGGATTGATGCGGACTTATCAAGTTGTGGGTGTCAATGTGTGCTTGTAATTGGTCTTTAATGAATACTTCAAATATTTTCGATAACCCAGAGAGAATGCTAATTGGTCGAAAATCGGAGCAATCTATAGGATTTGATTTTTTTGGAATTGGTGTTACTTTAGCAAACTTCCAAGATGAGGGGAAACAGAGTATCGATCAAAAAAGGGAGTATGAGCTTAATAAATTTTAACGATATTCCATCCAATCCTATGGCATCGGACTTAACAGATCTGATGGCAAATAGAACATCAATGCTATTTACCGTTTTGAATACGAATTTCGGCCCCGAATACCCTGGACAACAATAGTTGACATTAGATGATAGATTTATACCCGGTACAGTGGATGAAGTGGACGGTTTGGGTAAACATGCCGAAGCGAAGTAATTGTTTAATGAATTTGGACTTATGTACATGGATATTTTGGGAAATATTTTTTTATGTGAAATACCGAGTTTACGCAGGTTTTTGCAAAGATCGTGGCTACTGAAGTTGACGTTTAGCTTAGAAGTGTAAAAGAGGTGTTTCCTTCTACGCACTTCAGCAGTTGTTCTATTTCTCAATTTAACAAAGGTGGTCCAATTACCGGGTGAACGAAAAGTTTTCCATCTATGATAAGCTTTGTCGCGAAGTCTCATAAGCTTTTTTACCTCTAACGAAAATCAAGGGCGTCTAGGATCCTTTAAAAGAACTTCTTTTACAGGGACATATTTGTCAAAAAGCTCTGTGACCATAGACTCGAATAATGCGACTTTATTGTCGACGTCTGAAAGGTTCCAACACAAGTCCCAAGGGTAATTTGAGGCTTCGCAGTGAAGGGCCTCCAGATGAATATTATTGAAATTTCTGTATCTCAGTTTTTTAGGTGCCTGATGAAGATTAAAGTGGATGTCATAGGTTTAAAAAATTAAATCATGGATAGAGTTTAAACCCGGTACCGATAATTGCTCATAGAACATTACTAAGCTTTCGTTTGTTGTCAAAAAATAGTCCAAGAGCGAAGGACGGCAGCCAGCTCTGAAATGCGTAGGCACATCGTTAAGTGTGATACTAAGGCCACTGTTTACAGCGAAATCCTTCATCGAACTTGATTTAACATCATTTTCCAACAGATTTTTATTAAAATCTCCACATAGTAATATATTTTGGTATCGCAGGCTATAGTGGGATAATTCAGTCTCTAATTCTGTATCACAGTATCACGGTGTGGGACGTATACACAGTCAATAAGACATTTTTGATAATTATCAAAGATTTCAACAATCAAAAATTCGACGCTGGATGAAGTCGCATTCTTTTTAATTATATCGCACTTAAAGCATTTGCAATAAATTGCAACCCCATCCCCCCTCGTGGGCCTGTCACTCCGATAAATTTTGTAGCCAAAAAGTTCTACAAGCTCGTCGCTATCGCCGTTGTAGTATTCACTTCCAGGAACCAGCCAAGTTTCAGAAACACATATTACGTCCACCTGCTGTGAAGAAAATAATTCTCTAAATTCATCTATGCAGGGTTTAAGACTCTGCACATTAATGTGACAAACTCTCAAATCAGAACATCGATTTGAAAAAATGTTAAGCATAATACGGCCGTTGCTTACATTGTGCACGCCATCCATTATACGCATATTACAATCATCCATATAATTGAATAAAACAGAAAGCAGAAGTGAAATAAAATCTCAGTGATTCTCCCCCAAAACATATTGAAACCTTTTGGACACAAATATTATACTTGTAAACAAACAAGAATAGAAATAACAAAATATGACAAAGATCAATCAAACACTCAAAGAATAGCACACTTGATGGTCTATTTATAAAATTATTCAAACGGATAAAAGTAATGTGGAGCACCAAATCAGCTGAAGCAAACTCAGGATTGAGGATAATAAAAGTGAAAAGCACCGGGGGCTGTCCAGAAGGGAAAGTCTTATCACCTTTGGGATTGAACCCACTTGTTCATGATCTTCCTAAAAAATCAGGGGTCTTGTATTTGTTATCAGGCATATGCCAATGCAATATAGATGATTTCCCATTGGAAGAATGGAAGGCTAAGAGGAGTGATTTTAAATTATACATCGTTGTTGACCGTTTAACATTCAACTATCAACTGACTTTTGATAAGGGTAAATTAAGAGCTTATTAAAATGGCAAGCTCACATAACGTGGAAATTCGAAGAGTTCGTACTGCTGTTGGTCATCATCTATTTTTTGCTGAATTAAAATCACAGCCCTTTTTGAATGACAAACTTAGTTATAATATCATCGCATTAGAAAAATTCAATTTCAAAACCAAGGCTCAGAAGTATATGAAGAATAGAACTCTAATATTGTAAACAAGCGAACTGGTATAAGTGCGGTTCGAGAATTTCATTCGGAACTATGGCCTTGTGGACGTTATCCGAATAATATGGACCGCTAGGAATGAACGAAAATATAAGAAGTAGAATGATGTGCTCAATTTAAACCTGAAAAGGAAGACAACTAAACGGGCGTTAAAACTCTCAAAATTTCGCACATAACGAACAAATTCAATATGAATACCACTGCACCATAGGCTCAATAACAAACGAAGATAAAGCCTCAAACTGTGTTTGTTTCTTATTTCGGTGTCTTGTTCCATCTCTTCTAGATCTACCCTTGGAGGACAATACAGTGCGGCCTTCCTGGTAGTCTTTCTTACTCAGTTTTTTCTCTCATTGTTCTTCTGACTGTTAGTCTACTGTCCATTCCTTCCCATCGTAGTCTTCCCGATTTTATAACTTAGACAATGCCCAAATCGAAGCACGAGTTGCCCATATGCAACCTTTTATTTATTTCAATCTTCATGTCGTTTTTGGCAGTCAATGCGGCTCCATTATATTTAAACTTGTCCACTTTTTTAAAGCGTTTATCGGGTTTGTCAGTGAGCCATATATTTGGTTTTCACTTAATTTTCTTCTTATCTTACTTGATTTAGTAGCAGTATTCGATTTTCAGGGTTTCTCTTAAGTGTTACCTCACTATGTTCGAGAGGATTCAGATCGTCATTGTAAACCAGAACACGTAGAAGAGAGTTAGAGCTCTGCTTATATGTTTCAGCACCAAATTAAGAAGCAATAATGACAAGGCATTTTCTTGTTTTAATCCTTCACGTATCTCGAATATTTCAAATAAGACGTTTGCTACTTTAAATTATCGTTTGTGATCCTCTTGATCCTACCATTATTTCAATAGCGTATGAGGTCAATCTCTTGAAAACAATTCTTGGCAGCATTTTGTAACAGCTTGAAAGCAGCGATATTACTTTGTACTTCAGTCACCGCCTAGCTCTTTCAGTGTTAACATCTAATCGTTACGTGCTGTGCTCTCGCTGCACTTTCAATTATCCTGTTCCCTGAATTTTTCTTTATTATTTTTTTTTTCTCATTTCTTTTTTTCCTCCTTTAAGTTTCCCTTCTTCTCTTTTTTCTTGTAAACGTCGCGCTAAGCGCGGAGAAGCCCAGGAATCAGTTTGTCATACTTACCGAAACGTCGTAGCTCCACAATAGAATTCCCAGAGTTACCTATGATAAGCATCTTTAAAACCCGAAGTTTTTGATATCAGCGAAAAATGACGATCAACCCATCTCATCAGTGAGTATATTTGTATTAAAGAAATAAATTGACACCATAAGTACAGAATATGACAACATACCCATGCTAAGAGACTGCGGCTCCCTCTTGTTAGTAAAAAGCCTACAAATAGCTGAGAAATTCTTAAAAATCACAATGTTAGCCAATAAAATGCCTATAACAGGTACTCTTCACAAACTCCTCCAAAGGCATCGTATATGCACCATGGTTGGAACACGTGCAAGAAACAGAAATTATTTTTGAAATGAAGTCTCAAGGCGTAACTGAAATCTATAAGTTTACCAAGAACACTAACAACAAAAAGAAACCCACACTACAATAACTAGGTAGGAACCCAATTGGTTGGTACAAGGCCGAGGTAAAGGAATATATCTCCCCTCCAATGAGGTGCAAAAACTGCCAACTACTCGGGCATACAATCAATAGGTGTACAAAAAGCAAAGCTTGTGTAAACTGCAGTCTTCGCCCACATGAGCCTCAACCTTGCTCAAGATTAATGCTAGCTGCTTGGACAAGCACCCTTCCTGGTCAAGAGATTGTCCAAAATTTTTCAAACAAAGAAATTTTAACAATAAAAAGAAAAAAATAAATGCAGTATGGCTGAAGCTAGACATAAATATGTACAAGGAAAAAGTCCAACAGCGCTTTCCAAACCCTCTGTCACTCTCAGAGCGTATTAAGAAATCTCTCGCACTCAACTCATACCTAGCTCAAACCATCAATCCATCCAAACCATCAAACAAATTAATCCATCCCGGAATCTTTTTCAAACATCCCTAAAAGAACCGTGACCTGGTGGAACCCTGAGCTAGCTAGGCTCAGAACTGCTAAGTTCATAACGGTCGACTTTCAAGAAAAATCCTACTACAGTTAACTTATTAGACTACATTATTTTATTAGAAAATAATTGCAAACAGATTTCTATGGTTTGCAGATTTTAAAAACCTCTTGAGGCAACATTTTATAACAAACTCCCTCTCAGCGCAAAACCACGTTTCAATCCTGGCCTTAGACTTTCAAATGTCATTCGACCTATAGGCAGTCACCTCATCTTCAACAAATTAAGAGAGTGGGAGGTAGGTCCCAGAATCTTTGGATATTTCAAATCATTCAAATCATTCAAAAGTCGGAACCACTTTTCAAAAACTGTAGCCCTCGATAATGGTATCCCACAGGGCTCTCCATTGTCAGTCATATGCTTAGGAATCGCGTTTAACGAATTAAGTAACATCATATCCAAACACAAAGACCTAGATCACTGTATCTATGCTGACGATGCATACGTACTATGTAAATACAATGACCTAGATAAAATAAAATGGGTATTCTCACATTTACTTAACGAAATCTATGAATGATCTCTTACACCTGGCTCTAAAATATCTTTAGATAAATGTAAACTATTACATGTTTGCCGAAAAAAAAATTGTACAAATCTAGAATTAGTCATTAACAACACAATAATAGAAACCTTTACTAATCATAATGTCCTCGGTGTTTTACTCAACAACAAATACAACTGGAAACCTCATTGTAATAGTCTTCAGAAATCATTAGCAGCAGGGCTCAATATTATAAAGTATTTATCATCTTCTAAAAGATTTTAGTGTCAAGTAAAATAGACTACGCTTTGGTCATCTATAGTTCCTGCCCTAAATCGACCAAAAATATCATCGCACCAACATATCATCAAGCAGTTAGAAGGAGTTTAAGTGCTTTTCCTACCACACCAATCAAAAACCTACTAGCCGAGGCTGGACTAACGCCAATAGAAGACCGATACCTCGAAACTATCGATAAGCTCAGCATAAAGCTCTACCCACACCCTCTGCAAAAACCTCCCTCTTACTATTTATTATCAAAATGTAAGAGGTCTCCGCTCGAAAACCCAAGCTATCCTGCAACAATCACATGCTTTGTCCTTTGATGTCTTCGCGTTGACTGAAACGAACCTGATCCCCAGCATAAATAACCTCGAACTGTTCCCACCAAATTTTAATGTTTATCGCGATGACGAACTCAGCCGACTCACTGACGGTTGTCCTTGCCGAGGCGTTCTACTAGCCGTCCTTAATACAATTGACTCTTCCCTTATTGCAGTATCATCCTCCTCACTTCTCGACTTTGTTTCAATTAAGATTGCTCTACCCCAGAAGACACTATACATCATTTGTTTCTACATCTTGCCCTCACAACCTATTGAATCCTATGAACTCGCCATCAACACAATCGACCAATTAACCGATTTAAGAAACCCTCAAGATGAAATCCTTGTTTTCGGTGACTTCAACCTTCCTCATCTTAAATGGATCCAATTAGACGATCAATCGTCTTACACTGCCACCAATCCCACTACTGCCAAAGAATGTCTCTTCTTGGATCGCCTAACAGATTCAAACCTCAGCCAAGTTAGTGGCGTACTAAACTACATGGGTAGACAACTCGACCTCATATTCACAACCGATCCTCTCAACTCTTCTGTTTCACTTAGTCCCCTTTCCCTTTCAACCATCGATAACTTCCATCCTCCCCTCCTCCTTTCCTTCTTTCACGATTCTCCATCACAGAATAAACCTCCTACAGTTCTGGCCTCTTACGATTTCCACAAAGCAAAATTTCATCTAATAAATGAATACCTTAAAAATGCCCCTCTCAATTTTGAAAACCTAACCGTAAATGATGCTATATCCATATTCTACAGGGAAATATTTTACTCTATCTCTCTTTACGTTCCCGTTTCACAACGCAAAACTTCGTCCACCTCCCCACCCTGGTATAATCACAGGCTTCCTTCTCTAAGAAACAAAAGAAATAAGCAATGGACAATCTTCCTTCGTACTCAATCATCCAATGACTTTTCTAACTACCTGGGCAGCTATCTCCACTTTACCGCCCTACACAACTTCCTCTATCAAAGGTATTTAACAGAAACGCAAGCCAATCTTATAAACGATCCAAAGTCCTTCTTTAAGTTTGTTAACTATAAAAGAAAATCCGATACCTCCCTCTCCTTCCACGATCAAACCTCGAATGATCCCAATATTATCGCCAACTTTTTCGCCACCTTTTTTAAACAGTCTTTCGCCGACGACTCGTTTGCTCCAGACTTCTCATACTTTCATTATCTACCGAATTTTTCTCTTGGACCATTTCTCCCACACACAGTTGATTCTCATGTCATCGAAAACAAATTAAATCTACTTAATGATGAATTCCCTCCTGGACCCGACGGTCTCCCTGCCATATTTCTAAAAAAATGCTCCTCAACCATCTCTCGCCCTCTCTCGAAAATCTTCACTCTATCCCTATCCCAAGGTGAATTCCCCCGCTTATGGAAAAACTCATTTATCACCCCTATACATAAAAAAGGTCCGAAGAACGTTGTTAACAACTATCGTCCCATTGCCAAACTATCACATATACCTAAACTCTTCGAGAGTGTTTTGTACGAAACACTAAGTTTTCGCTGCAAGTCATTAATCTCCCCTAGACAACACGGTTTCCTCAAATGCAGATCCACAACCACTAACCTTGTTGAATTTGTGTCCTTTACCCTATCAGCCTTAGAGAACGGCAAAGAAGTCGACGTTATCTCAACCGATTTCAGTAAAGCCTTCGATAAAATCTCCCACAGACTGATACTCTTCAAATTGTCCTCCCTTGGCTTCGACCCCATCTCTTTGAAGTGGATATCTTCTTACCTGGAAAATCGCTATTATAATGTTCGTTTTAGATCTGCCTTCTCTAACCCCTTTTTAGCCTCCTCCGGCGTCCCCCAAGGCAGCCACTTAGCTCCACTTCTTTTCGTTCTTTCCATAAACGATCTTGAATTGGTGATCAAACACTCCCACATCTCATTATACGCCGACGACACCAAGTTCTTCAAGACCATTTCCTCCAGTCATGACTCTTCCCTTATTCAATCTGATCTCAATAGCTTTTCCATCTGGTGCTCCAAAAATTGCTTAGAGCTTAATATTTCCAAATGCCAATCAATTACCTTTTCACGTAAACGAATCAAACCTCCTCCTCGTCTCTACTTCCTCAATAATCAACCCATCTCCACGGTTCAAGTCATTCGCGATCTTGGCATATTATGTGACCAAGAGCTTAATTTTCGGGCACACATCGATGAAATAATCCTTAAAGCTAATTCTGCACTCGGTTTCGTGAAGCGATGGTCTAAAGAATTCTCGGACCCTTACGTTACCCGATCTCTTTACATAACCTTTGTCCGGCCCCTTCTTGAATACGCCTCCCAGGTGTGGTCTCCCTACCAACAAACCCACATTTCTAGAATCGATAGCATCCAACGCCGATTCCTACGTTTTGCTCTTCGAGGTCTCCCCTGGGGCAATCCTTTGATTTTACCACCCTACCAAGACCGCCTTAAACTAATCAACATGAACACGTTGGAAGAAAGAAGAGTTGTATCTGACATTCTTTTTATCCATCGTCTCCTTTCAGGTACCATTGACTGCGCGACTCTCTATAACTCTGTCTCTATCCACACTAACCCCCGCAACGTACGAAATCCCCGTCTCTTCTATCTACCCACCCTCCGTACTGCCTATGGCTCCAATGAACCTATTTCTCGTATGCTGGGAATTGTTAATTCGAATCCTTACTTCGATTTCAACCTCAGCACTCGATGCCTAAAAATCCGCCTTCTTAACCACCCTCCCCTTCTCCCTACCTAGTAAGTGAGATTAGGTTAAGATTAGATGAAGCTAGCTTGAATTAAGCCCAATAAATGGGGGCGTTCGCCCCCACGAAAATTAAATTAAATTAAATTCCTTTCAAACAGGATCGAACTTCATAAACACAATACCTATAGAAGGGATCCTTTAAACACAAACTCAATAGAAGAGGGCCATTCATAACATTCTCGAATTTCGTAACAAGTTAGACCTTTCCTGCAAAAGAACAGCAAAATGTACACCGACCCAACCACCGTGGCTCCTTCATAACAACCCACTTCTCCTAAATCTACAGGAGCTACGCAAAGATGCTACTAGTAACACAATCTACAAATCTCTCTTTCGAGAAATGTCTGCTGATATTAAATCCAAAGGCTGGAACTTTATATTTACAGATGGCTCTAAAACCGATACAAACACAGCCTTTGAGGGCGTATTTCAAGGTGGCTCTATGATCATACAAGGTATCCTACCTAACATTGCCTCTATCTTCACCACCGAAGCTCTAGCCATATTTGAAGGCGCAAAGAGGATCTCAAAAACACCAGGTAAATCAGTACTACGAAACATCATCAATCCGGTCACCTTTTTTAAATACGGAAATGATGGCCCAGTTGATCCGTTTATCTGTGATACTTTCATTATTCCATATACTCGTAGTTGTGATGAGCCCATGCAACTTTTGTGGTAACTCCTCTTCCTCATATTTTATTCAATTTCAATAGTATTAGGATGGCTCTTGTCGCCTTGTTTAGGACAATGGATTGTTTTGTTTACATACTTCCTCGATGGTTGGCAATTGTACCTGTATTTCTTCCGTCTTAAATTCAAGGAACAATGGACCTGATGATGTAGGTCCATTGTCATCATCATACATCAAGCATTTCATAGAAATTTCTCCATTATTGGACTGTAACTCTTTTGTTATAATTCCGTAAAAATCCCGATCTGGTCTGGTCTCCTTTTCGTACAGCGTTTAGCCCTGAATATATTGCCGTCGTATACTTAGCCGCAAATTTTATCTAAATTTTAGCAAACTTTTTCTTTGTCATTGTCGATTTTTATCCCGAAGGATACGGTTGACGTTTTCTCCTAGGGTCTGATATCTTATTGTCCTACACTATTATCGTTTGATAAGACATGGAGACTTTCTGCTTCTATTATTGACGTTTATATCGCTTCTTTTACTGTTTTCATGTTGAAATCCATGACAACGAGTTTCACGTCGAAGGATGAGAAATTGTCAAATATTGCATCCATTGTCTCGTAAAACGTGTCCTTCGTCTCTCTATGAAGCATGTCAGAAGGCACAAGAGCAGCCCGAGAAGAATATAGGGCCAAAAAAAGGGAGGAAACGAAGCTACTTTAAAGGAAGGAAAGAGCCTTCGCAGCCTCCCAGCTCAAGAATATCGAAGAGACTCAGGATAGAGAGAAGGTTAGAGCCTCCCTTCCTTGCATCCGGCCTTAGAATCGGCACCAAGCTCTTCGAAATTGTGAAGGTAATCTTGTCACCGACTTGCAGGTGAATACATTTATGCAGCACTTCCAACAGCTGTTTGGCGGGCATGACCGAAGTCAACTCAGCTATACATAAGCTGAAATCCAACAAATGACTCAAGCTGACTCTTTTTTAAAACTGGCGGTGATATTCTGGTAGGAATCATGCACTAGATCATCCGTCAAATTTAGGAGGATGAAAGCATACCCGATGACTGGCATCCAGCTCTATCTGCCCCGTATTCAAAAAAGGCTATGTCTTGCGCCAACTACCGAGGCATTATCCTACTCCGTGTCGCCTATAAGATCCTATCAAGTGTAATCCGTTTTGCACCACACTAATAGGCACAGACCTCATTACACCAGATCCTAGAAAAACTGACAAGTTCCGAGTCGATACTCACCATCTGTTTATCGACTTTAAAGCATCATACGACAGCATTCATCGTCAAGAACTCTCCAATAGGATGGCCGATTTCGGAATCCCAGGAAAATTGATTCGGATGAGTTGGAAGTCTCGCGATGCACTGTGCAGTTTGGGCGCCATACCTCCGAACCTTTCTAAACAGGCGCCAGATTTCAGCAAGGAGACGCGTGTCGTGTGACTTTTTCAATTTAGTCTTTGAAAAGATAGCGTGGTTGATACGGAAGGAACTATCTCCTTCAAGAGTGCCCAGCTGCTGGGATACGCGGACGATATTGACATCATTGTAAGCTCTCAGCGCACCGTAGTAGAGGCATTCACATCAATTGAAGAAAAGGCAGTCCTTGTTGGTTTAAAATCAAGATAAAACAAAATATATGCTCTCGACTAAGAACCGCTCCGTCGAACACCGCCTTAGGCAGGACGTACCCATGGACAGATATAATTTTGAGGTAGTTGAGAAGTTTGTCTTCCTCGGGGCCAATGTTAACTCCATAAATAAGAACTTAGTGCAGATTTGACGAAGGATCAGCCTGAGCAATCGTAGCTACTTCGGTTTGTAAAAACAGCAAAGTCAAAACTCCTAACTAGGAAGTCCAAAATTACGTTCTAGAGATCACTGATCTCGCAAGTCCTGCTTTAAGGAGCCGAATGTTGGACGATAAGCATGAAAGCAGGGATGACTCTGCGTTCTTTTGAAAGAAAAATTATCCCTCGGATATATAGTCCTATCAGCGAGGAAGGCAAATGAAGGAGAAGATGCAACCGCTCGTTCAGGGTCAGACCCTTCAAGCCTTTCAGACGTCGCTAGCCTGATAAATAAGCCCTTCGTCTCTTCATCTTTATCTTCCGTCAAACAACGCCCTGGATTTTGGCCATCGACATTCGGTGGCTGTAAAATACTACTTCTTTTATTTTCTGAACAATACATCGGAGAGTTTGAGTCGATGTGAGGTCGAACGAACCTTGTATCTAGGACAAAGGAAAAATGTAACAAAGGACAAAGCATACAAAAGAACCTAACCTAAGAGTCGAATTTGAATTCAATTTTTTCCTCGCAAACGTTCGGAATGAAATTGGGACACTAGTTCCATCAAACTCAGTGTTATGTTCGGAAATAAGCAAATGACTTATATACCAGAATAATTAAAACCATTTGCATTTTGTAAATAAACCGTGCGGGTGAGTTGATATCTCTGTTAAAATAATTTGGGAGAAGACTTAGTAATGATTTGAGAAAACGAAAACAAAATGCAAGCTATCTTTTTCACAAGAAAAAGAAAACATTGCTTCCTACCTTCCGCTCAAATACAATTTAATGAAGTGAGCATCCCTTGGGAGCCCTGTGTTAAATATTTAGGAATCTTTCTTGACACAAAACTGATTTTTAATGACCACATAAATAGAACGATTAAGAAAATAGGACTTGCCATAAAAATGTTGTATCCTTTTATTTGTAGAAAATCATCACTATCAATAGATAACAAAATAATAATTTACAAAGTGATATTTCAAGCGATTCTTCTATATGGTTGCCAAGTCTGGGGTGATTGTGCAAAGTGCCATATAAAGAAATTGCAAGTATGTCAAAATAAGGTTTTAAAAATGATGCTTAATTTGCCATGGCATCACTCTACCCTAGATCTGCACAAAAAAGTGAATGTTGAACTGATCCATGAAAGGATTGAAAAACTTAAAACTAGATTTGTAGAACGATGTAGTTTCGCTGACAACCCCCTAGTAAAAGAAATATGTGATAATTAAATTGTTTTACTTCCGCTGTTATTTATTTATTTATATTCTTGCTTGTTTACTTTGTTAAGTTTATTTATATTTTTGTTACTTTTCGTTTAAATAGTTTATTTATTTATTTAGTTAAGTACCTATTTATTTATTTAAACTTATATTTATTATTTATTTATTTAATTAATTATTTTCATTTATTTTATTTATTTATTTATTTATTTATTTATTTATTTATTTATTTATTTATTTATTTATTCATTTATTTATATATTTATTTATTCATTTATTTATTTATTTATTTATTTATTTATTTATTTATTTATTTATTTATTTATTTATTTATTTATTTTTTTTTTTTGTTGTATAGAAGGTTTTTGTCGTATTTTACTTCTAAAGCATATTGTTATTTTGTCTTTTTGGTTTTTTTCCTTTATTCAAAATATCAAAAATTTTCAGTGGAAAGATATAACCTAATTATCAAATCCCTGTGTTGTAAAATGTGCGGTAGCAAACCATTGTAAATTTTACATACGAAATAAATATCTATCTATCTATGATTTGAGATAATTGCCAATTTCTTAATAGCTTGGAGCGGAACGAAGAAGCATGTCAAACACATGCAGGTCTTACTCTATATCCTTGTACCGACATTTTGAACAATTCAACAATTATTGTTTGTTCTATAAGTACTCATGTTCATGGCAACTTTTCCATGCAGCTGTTATTTTTGCTTACCCCATAGACAGGGTTTTCAAAGTTCTCTCAGATGGTGAAAACTTTGTTGTTGCGGTGGCATACATGACTGTAGCTCTGAACTATAACATGCATCTACGAGTATATGCGTTCATCCATTATGGCACATTACCCCATTACCCTGTTTCATTGGGAATTTTCTTAGGCTTCATATATTTTTTTATTCGTGAAATAGACGTCAAAGAAGGGAGTTTCTATTTCTTATTATGACTGGCTATGGAGAGTGGATCCAAGATCCAAGACACAGTTCACCATGGTGTGTTTTGAATTGTTGTAACCAAGTGAAACCATCCCAGGGAGTCGCTAACGAACAGCTAATGCGTCCGAGTGGAGCATTGAAGGACACACTGTTACTCGACAAATTGATGGCCAAGTTGTTGAAACGTACCTGGAAACACTGAAATGGTACGTCCTATGGTTCGGATCGATGACACATGACCTGACTAAGCAATATTTCCGATCCTTTAAGCAGCCCCCTCAGATATGATACACTTTTACCAGCGCTTTTTTTCCAATCCTCTGATATCCGCTTTTTGATATAACTTTAAGTTCTTTCAACAATGCGGTCCTTATCATTTTAATCGTGACAAACATCAAGTGTCAGCAAATCTGGATCGTTATTTACGTTATTCCACAGCTCCTAAGCGGTGCTCATGGGTCGATTGTTTTAGTCAAAATTTAGCAACTTCGGAACAAACTTCGCTGACACACGTTTTGTGCCTAAAATATCTGGAAAAATTTCATGGCATGAGCCAACCGATATGCCAATAATATTAGCAAGTTTTCTGATAGTGATTCGACGATTCTCTGTAATATTTTTTTTCCTGCTTCAACATTTTAATCTGTTGTTTACGTGCCTTGGCTTCCCGGGCAGGCATCTTCTTTAAACCCTTTTCGGTCTTCTGTGAAGAGCTCATACCGCTTATAAACATTTTTTGGCCAAATTCAACAGTCAACATTTCAAGCACTTAATTTTATTTTTCACTCAGAATTTAAAACAGGCTCTTTGATCCATTCTGCAACTTGGATGAAATCAAAACGACCATAACTTAAGTCAAACAAAGCTGCTGATACGGGCGGACTGCTTGCAGAACTATTTAAAGCAGAGGTGGTGTGGAGGATGTACTAGCACAAGATCTACAAGAAGAAAGACACTTTTGACTGCGCCGAATAAAAGGGGATCAGTCTTCTGAAGATCCCATATAAGAACTTTCCTGAATTCATATTCGACCGCCTGGAACCGATCCATATCAGTGTAGTTTTAAGCACGAGACCAAATCCTGTCAAAAATCAAAAAAATTCCACATCAACACTCAGTCCCTATTTAGCGGGTTTGAAGCCGCTTAGGTTAGGTTAGGTTAAGTGGCCTCCCTCCGTAAAAGCGGTGAGGATCACTTAGACCAAGAACGGTCCATTGTGCTACCACATTAGTCGGCTTGGTCACCGTTGCTCTTGGAACCATTTTGAGTGCTGAATAAAATTCGATATTTTGTAGATCTCCGTTTCAGATAGATCCGTTGGTTCATTAAAGAAATATGCTCCGAGAAATCGTCTTCTTTAGGTGGCTAGAGCGGGGCAATTACATAGGAGATGGGGATGGAGATCCTTCCTCTTCCTCATCATGACACCTACTGTAGTAGTCGTTGTCCAAATCTGGCGGCATGTACAGAGGAGTGTTCAAAAGCGTTAGTCCAAGCATGTTTGACTCATAATTGAAGCCGCTTACTTGATCGTGTTTAAAGGTGAGTTATATAGAGTTTAGCTTTCTCACGCCTAGAAAACTTATCAGATTGTGCGCCTGACGCTTAAGAAATGTCAAATGTATTCGAGTGATATGCCCAACACTTTCAAACTAGCGCAAAAATCGCTGGTAACTATGCTAGAGGGACGAACATTTAAGGTCCGTCCAACTGCTCGGTCGAATATTCGTGAAACGTATGGAGGCATTAAAACGAAATGGGCAATGAGGGAATTTGTAGTAAAGGGTGTTTTCTTAGAGCCTTAGGGTTTTTAAACTGGCAACACTATTTCCACAAATTGCATAATTGAGAGTTGAAATTTGATTTGAGGTTAGAACCTTCTTATGTCTTCTTATGATAAATAGACGAACGCCAAAATCAAGGATGCAAATTGTGTAAACTTATTTTGAAAACCATGGTTCAATTCGCCAAACTTATCGTGCGCTACGGTCATCCTACGGTCAATATTTTTTTTTTTTTTTTTTTATTGGTGGAGGCTTCTGCTATCTGTTGGAGCACTCAGACACAAACACTGGTCCATTGTACTGCCAGACAGACACCTTAGATGGCGTTAGCCAAGCTTCTTTTTATTCACTCATGTTGCGTGCCATTTGTTTCTCCACACAAGTGAACGGAACCTAAAGCTTAATGCCGATTCCGAACGGCGAGAGCCGAGAAGATTTTTCAAGGCAAGTGAAATGTGAAAGCGAAATAATCATTCGATGGCGTTGGTGTTATCGGGATCCGAACTCGCTCACCTTGCGTCAGCGGCCGACACACTACCCACTGCGCCACGGCGCTCCCCTTACGGTCGATATAATCGTCAATTTAAGCAAGTTATTCCTAACAAAATGAATTGCTTTCGCACTACGTACACTCTAGTCGATAACACGCATTTCCAAAGAAGACAAACAGTGCGAAGAGAAAAAGTTATTGCCGTTTTGGAGCGCTGTGTTGAGGAGAAGCCGAATGAGTGGATTCGCCATCGTGCACAGCAATTGGAGCTATGGCCATCCACTTTGTGGAAAATTTTATGGAAAGATCTAGGCTTAAAAGCTTACAAGATCAAGCTTGTGCAAGAGTTGAAACCACGTGACCATTATACGCGTCATAAGTTCGGTGAATAGGCCGAAAATATGATTCAGTTTGATCCTCATTTTCAAAGCAAAATTTTGTTCTCCGATGAAGCCCATTTTGTATTAAATGTAATAAAATGTATACAAGCAAATTTGCCAAATTTGGAGTAGAGAAAACCCAGAAGCCTTTTTCGAGACGCCCTTACAACCATTAAATCTCACTGTTTGATTGGCTTGATGGGCTGATGGTATCACTGGCCCATATTTCTGTAACGACGATGCCGGCCAAAATGTTACCGTGAATGGCGATCGCTATGAAATATGATTTCTGACTTCTTTTTTTCTTCAGTTGAATGGCATTGACGTGACAGAGCTTTGGTTTCAATAATCGTTAATCAATCAATCATCATCAATTTATAGCTCCTGTTCACAAGAAAAGGTCCGGAGAGTGATGCTAACAACTGCCGCCTCATGGGCAAATTGTCACATATGCCCAAACTTTTCCAGAGTATCTTGTATGACACTCTAAGTTTTCACTGCAAAATTCTAATCCTCTCTAAATAGCATGGCTCCCTCAGATGCAGGTCTGCAACCACAAAACTTGTCGAATTTGTGTCCTTCACCCTCTCAGCATTAAAGAATGGAAATGAGGTCGACGTCATTTCAACTGATTTCAGTAAAGCCTTCGACAACATCTGCCACAAACTAATACTTTTCAAACTGTCTTCAGTGGTTTTGAGCCCACTGCGTAGAAGTGGATATACTTTTATTTAAAAAACCTTTACTACAGTGTTCGTTTTAGATCTGCCATTTCCAATTCTTTCTTTGCATCTTCCGGCGTTTTCATCCTTACGATTAACGACATTGAGTTTGTCATTAAACATTCCCACCCCTACGCCGACGACACCAAGCTCCTCAAGACTACGAGGGTGGTCCGATAAGTACTTAGCCTCAGCGCCATATGTCACCAGTCTCGCAAGAGCAACTTACTATCGTGTAGTACATTCTAGTAAACGGTTTCAGCCGCATCGGACTCGTAGTTTTGTTTTGACCGCGTGTGGAAGCGGGAGTGTCCGCCGATTTTAGAAAATTGGAAAAAGAACAATATCGGTCGGTGATTCGATTCTTGTTTCTGGAAGAGAAATCGCGCAGCGAAATCAAAGAGCGTTTAGATGCTGTGACTCTTCTCCTTCGATGGCGACCATCAAAAATTGGTTTAACGAGTTTCAACGTGGTCGCACGTCGGTTTTTGATGAGCCACGTCCATGTGCCTCGAAACCGGTTACCACGGAGCATAACGTGTAAAAATTAACGATCTCGTATTGGCAGACCGCCGATTGAAGGTGCGCGAGAGTAGGCAGTTCAAAAGATCGCGTGGGTCATATCCTGCATGAAATTTTGAGCATGACAAAGCTGTCGGCGCGATGGATGCCGCGTTTGCTCACTCCGAACAACAAGCGCAACCGTGAGACCATTTCGTCTCGTGTTTGAAGATGTTTAAGCGCAATCCGAAGGAGTTTCTGCGTCATTTCGTGACAGTCGACGAAACATGGATCCACTGGTACACACCAGAGACCAAGGAACAGTCAAAACAGTGAACTTCACCCGGCGAACGTGCTCCGAAGAAGGCGAAGACTGTCCCATCGGCCGGAAAGGTGATGGCCACCGTTTTCTGGGATTCACAAGGTGTATTCCACATCGACTACCTGGAGAAGGGCAAAACGGTCACAGGGCTGTACTATGATAATTTTTGGGCCGATTCGACGCCGAATTGAAGAAAAAACGGCCCCACTTGGCGAAAAAAAAAGTGCTCTTCCACCATGATAACGCACCGGCTCACACCTCCGCCCTCGCCACGGCCAAATTGGTCGAATTGGGGTATGAACTGCTGCACAATACACCGTATTCTCCAGATTTGGCACCGTGCGATTTCTTTTTGTTTCCAAACTTGAAAAAGTCACTAGCCGGGCAGAAATTTCAGTCGAATGAGGAGGTCATCGCCGCCACGGAGGCCTACTTTGCAGACCTCGAGAAAACGTATTTTTCAGACGGGTTAAAGAAGTTGGAGCATCGCTGGGTCAAGTGTACCGAGCTAAAAGGAGACTATCGCCATTTCTCCAAAATTTTTGTTTTTCTTTTGTAGGCTAAGTACCTATCGGACCACCTTCGTATTTCCTCGAAACAAGATTCTTCCCTAATTTAATCAGATCTCAACAGCTTTTCCGTCTGGTGCTCTAAAAATCGCTTGGAGCTTAACATTTCTAAGTGCCAACCAAATACCTTTTCACGTGAACGAATCCAACCTCCTCCTCGTCCCTACTACCTCAATAATCAGCCCTTCTTCACCGTTCAGGTTATCCGCGATCTTGGCATACTATGTGACTAAGAGCTCAATTTTAGCGCACATATCGACGATATAATTTTTAAAGCCAACTCTGCACTCGGTTTCGTGAAGCGTTGGTCCAAAGAATTCTCCAATCCCTACGTGACTCGATCCCTCTATATTACCTTTGTTCGCTCCCTTCTCGAATATGCATCTCAAGTGTGATCCCCTTTTCAACAAACCCACATTTCTAGAGTCGAAAGCATCCAACGTCGATTCCTAGGTTTCGCTCTTCTACGTCTGCCCTGGAATAATTCCTCATTCTTACTGCCCTATCAACTTATCAACTTGTACGTTGGGGAAAAAAAGAAGAGTATCTGACATCCTTCTTTTAACTTCTAACAGGTACCATTGGCTGCGCCACCCTTTATAAATCCATATCTCTTAGCACTAACCCTCGTAATACACGCAATCCTCGTCTCTTCTATCTATCCACCCTCCGCACCTCACACGGATCCAATGAACCCATTTCCCGTATGCTGGCAAGTATTATTTCGAACATTACATATCAACCTCAGCAGTCCATGCCTAAAATTCCGTCTTCCCAATGACCTTCCCTCCTTCCAATCTTAGTTTCTAAGCATCGCGTCCCCCTCACCCGTTCTCGTTAGTTATTAAGCTAGATTAGGTTTAGCTTGAATTAAGCTCAATGAAAAGGGGTGTTGTCCTCACGACATTTATTGCGGCAAACATTTGCTGAACATAATTTTGCGTAATGGACCTGTAAACTGGCTTCCACGATCCTGTGATCTCACTCCTTTAGATTACTTTCTTTTTGGATATATAGGGTCCGCGAAATAACTTTTTTTTTTTTTTGAAAATGCTATAAAAAAAAACTACTGAATATTTTCTCAAATTTCTTTTTTTATTTGAAAGTACAATCCTTCCGGTTAATAATGGAAAATAATTTCATTCAAATGGCTGCCTCGGCTGCCTCGGCTGGCCTACACGATCGGTCCAATTTTTAAGCACATTATCGATTGTGTGCAGCTGTATTTCACCAATGGCTTCACGAATATTGTCCTTTAAAGCGTCAATTGTCTCTGGCTTGTCGGCGTAACACTTATCTTTGACGGCACCCCACAAATAATAGTCCAACGGTGTCAAATCGCAGCTCCGAGGTGGCCAAACGACATCAGCTCTGCGGCTGATAAAGCGATCTTCAAAAACAGGGCGCAAAACATCGAGTGTAGCTTCGGCTGTGTGGCACGTAGCGCCGTCCTGTTGAAACCAAATGTTGCCAATATCCTCCTCTTCAATTTTTGTGAACAAAAATTCGTTCAACATGGCCCGATAACGATCGCCATTGACTGTAACGGCCACTCCTTGCTCATTTTCGAAGAAAAATGGCCCAATTATGCCTCTGGACCAAAATCCGCACCAAACAGTGGCTCGTTTTGAGTACACCGGCTTTTCAATGTATGCATGCGGGTTTTCTGTGCCCCAAATGCGACAATTTTGCTTGTTTACATACCCGCCAAGATCAAAATGAGCTTCATCTGAAAAGATGATTTTTTTGGCAAAATCGGCATCTTCTGTTTCAAAGTAATGTCGCAATATTTCCCAGCGTTGTTCAAGTATATACACAACCATATTCGTTCAGCGGAAGGATAAAACTAATTATCTGTCAAATCAGACATGAGCTAAGTGTTACCATTCACGAAATAAGCACTACTTGAAAAAAAAAAACGTTAGATGGCGGACCCTTTATAAAGTCACAAATAATACCATACCAAGTCAACATTCAAATTAGACTTCACGATTGCGCATCATTCGAGCTAGCCGTAGCGAAATTATATTGAAGCTCTAATGGCATAAAATTATCTATTAAATAAAGCTAATATCATAGACATTAACATGAACTTCAAGCATTTTATTCCACATCGAATTTGTATACCTCTCAAAAAAACACCCTTTATTGTTAAGTAGCGAAAGGTTTGTCAACCGAATATACGACTCTGTAACTCACAAATAAGAGCAATTTTTTAAAATTCATGCTTTTCTTAATCGGTGCTACTATTTTTTCAACCGCCTACATGTTTACTATTGTGCTTGGGAAATACAGTATAAGGAAACAAAAAATATTACTACGATACCTAATTGATATTCAACAATTTCGAAAAACGAATTCAATTGAATTCTGTTAGAAATCCACCAATATTTCGATAGAGTATTTATTCACTCCGCGGAATGTTTTTTTTTTTTTTGACTTATTCTAAGCCATCGTTCGTTCAACAGCTCTAGAGATGGAGGCAAACAATCAGGTAATGGCATCCCTTTTTTGCATCCCTTTTGTGAAAGTCAAATATGCAGATTTGAAATGTATAGAAATTCAGACTTGTCTATTTGGTTACAAACCTACGCCAATGAACTATTTTCTTCTGTGTTTTTATTTACACGAAACTCAATTTAAAAAATTGATTTTACTTGTACACATACATTTCGGTACATCTGGTGTGCTACTACTTTCATATGATATAGGCTTCTTCAAGGAAGTTTCTTAATGACCAAACGCAATATGGGTATTGCACGTATTCTTGTGTAGGAGTTGATAAACTATCAAAGTGGCGGGGATAGAATACGTCACTAAGCAACCTGAATGCGCCTCTAGGATGGAATTATGTCGTTTCATTTAAAAGAAATTGCAAAACGAAATCAGATGAGTGTTTTTGAGCCACCTTGTGAATAATTTAATTGTTACTAGAGATGAAAATACTTCACAACTTGCAGTGCCTTTGCTTTCCTGTATTGAAACTTTGACAGACGATTTGTTACAATAGCGTTGGGAGAAGTAAGACAGGCGTCACTAGAGCTTTCGGAACATTATTCGTTACATAAGAACGACGACGTGGAAATCTTACAAATAATTAAGCGTATACCGACATCTATAGATTCAGTCAGTCTGAAAAATGTTATAATTATCGCAATCTTCCCTAGAATTGACCACACGACCAATTAGCAGGACAGTGCTTAGTTCTTCGAACGGAGAAGGAGAACAAGTCTCCAACTACCACACCAAGAGAAAGTTAAGATATGGCACAGAAGAAGGAGTTAAATATTACTATGTCTCAATGGGAGTACCTCAAGGTTCCATGCTGAGTCCCTTCTTATAGAACTATATATACCACGACGTACTGCGACAAAGACTATAACAGGCAGTCAATACCGTCGTTTTCGTCGAAGTAATAGCGCATTCAATTCGTCACGCCAGCAACAAACGCAGCAATTGCCGATCATCCATGACAAAAGTGGCTTAAATCTGTAGATCTAGAATTGGTCTACCGAAAACTGGAGGTCATTCTTATCACGACTACATATATAAATACTCATGTCGGTAATAATAATATCCAACCAAACGAAGGGATAAAATAGAAAGGAGTTTGGGAGCAGAAAAGCGTCATCGCAGCAAACGGCACTCCCCGGAATAGCTCTGTTTACTTATATACTTCCTCAAAAGCCTTCAAAAGAAAAGCAACCTGTCGGAAGCTGTCATCTGCATATCGGCTATGTATAAAAGCCAGAAAGGACACTCTCAATGGTTTTATGGCAAATTGGCCGGAGCAATACCACGAGGGGCAGATGGGCTAACACTTTGATTCCATCAATTGGTGTGGTTGAGTCAAGGACAAGGAAAATGCAACTATCACTTAACGCAATTCGTCTGTGGGGGCGGGTATTATCGCAAATATCTACCGATTTGGTACTAATAACTCTCTTAACTGCTCAGGGAGCCCAAACAAACAGGGGGGCGTGAAGACGCAATCTTCTGCAGACGTTTCACGAAATTGAGAGATACTCTGCCGAACCCAACTTCACTAATAAGACAAGTGATGAAATCGGAAGAATACTGGACGGATACCATTGAAAATGAAAGAGGAGCAGCAGAAGCCTGGAAAAATATATATCAATGGTCTCGCGGGGAGAGTGGATGAAGTATAGAGGGTGTTCGGACATAAGTCCAACCATATTTGCAGATAACTAATACCTTTCGACTTAAGCTTATCTATTCCAATTCTATATATACATTTTAAAATATTGTTTTCTAGGCAAATTTCAGTAGATTCTTGCTTTTTTGCGGGTTCTAACAGCCTAACCTATTGTACTTAACCTCAATTGCTTAGTTCTAATCTTAAATATAATCATGTTGGCTAGCACTCGTGTTTTTCAGTTTTGTTCATTTTTATAACTAACCTAAGCTAAGAAAATGTATTTTGTTCAAAAAAACCCTGCCTGCTCTAACCTACCATACCTAACCTTACCCTACTCTAGTCTACGTAAACCTGCCATTGGTGATAGGCAGGCCCTGCCTTGAAGGGGCTGAAGCTATTGTAGTATCCACTGATGTAGCTCTCTCCAGCCCGGCTCACTGAGCGTGACATCGGGTCCGTAGAGGAATCGCCGTTCCACGGAATTGCGACCCACGTAGAAGATTATCGGTAACCCCAATCTATCCTGGATCAGCCCACATCTATCCAAGGGGAGGGACAAAGCCGTTAAGGCGCATTCTCTCGTGATATACATCATGGGGGTAGTAAGCCCCGGAGATCAGGCTATTGACCGAAGTCATTGCTCTCGCAACGTGGCTTCGAATCAGTTTGATCAGGAAGTTATCCACCCGTACAATCCTGACCCTATTGTATAGGACCTCGTCGGGTAAAATGTCGTGTACTCAGATTCGGGGTCCTTTATAACCCAACACCAGTTCTGAGTCATTGTCTCTCAAACACCCTTTCCATAAAGCTAGCTCTCACATTGAACCACACGCAATCATGGGCGTGTCAAAATATAGATGCTGATATAGCCAGATTCCAAAGTATTTGACTACACTTTGTTTCGCCAGTGGGCGCCCGTCCTGTCCAAGAATTGAGAACCCGCGCCAATTCTTTCTAGTGTCCCGAGAGGCCCTAGACAAAGGCGTTCTGAACAATATAAATTCTGATTTCTGGAAGTTGATTTTCATATCAAAAGTCACGCTGCAAGAGAGTGACAATGACGTCGATCGTTGGACCTCATCTGTACGCGATTAAATGGCCCGCATACGCTATTGAATGGTGAAGAGAAGATAACAAATCACTGACGTACATGTTGAAAATGATCAGCGAGTTCACCGCCGTTACAGTCCGTTGTTAATATCAAATGTTTGGGTGGAAGTCACGTTGGCAATTTGCACTGCGAACTTTCTTCCTGTTAAGATGTCGAAGATCATATATAGTAGTGGTTTACCCAGCCGACTGATCTATTAATAAAGACCACACGGTGTCGAAGGCTTTTTTCCACCTTGCCCCACCGCTGTCTTCCAGTTCACTGGATAATATGCATTATTCAGTGCATTGTTGAACAGGATGGTGTACCTCTCTACAGCCACTGGCGGAAGGTGATTGAGCACAACATTGGATATACCGTCGACTCCCATGGATTTTTCTTTTTCAATGACTCGAGGATCATCTGAAGATCTTCCATCGAAATGAGCAGGGTATTGGACCCCTCATTGGCGATGGCATTTTTTGCCATGAAGTCTTCATTGAACCTGGTAAATCCAAGGTTCTCTGATCGCCAATGATCGATATCATTTCGAAGATAGAAGTAATGAAGCAGGGCTCTGTTCTCCAAGTCGTGGTTCGGGTGAATACTACTCGTATCATTCACCTTGTACACTTCCTGGAATTTCGCCACCTACACCTGAAGTTCATCTATCACGTAAAAGTCGCCATCCAGGTTGGGGTTCTCTGAATCGATGCTAACTGATCATAGCAAACGTTCACAGTCTGATGTTTTCGGAAGCTTCAGATTCATACTCGCGCTGTTGGATTTTACAGCACGAATTCTGTTGTTCCAATGCAAACTTGCAGATATTCTGTAATTCTCTTTGATCAACTGTTGGAGATTTTTAATCAGTGGCTTCAGTGTCCTGACCTCCGAGTTTTGTCTGTCGGTAAACCGCCTGTACAAGAGTTTGAGTCTTGTCAGGAGTCTACTTTTTTGTCCATGCAGTGCGTCGATTGTGGCGTTTCGGTATAAGTTTGAGGTATCGTGCTGTCGTTGGCGTGGTATCGCACTGTTCATTGTCTGTTTAATGATATCGTCCATTTATTTGAGGTACCTGTCAATCTCGTGGTTTGATAGGGTCCTATTAGTCGGTGGGAAAGAGGCACTCGAAATGAGCGCTCTCCTCAGGGAATTGGCAAAACGTGGCCAACGCGCCCTACTGTAATGGTCGGGGTGCGTTTGGACATACTCTGCCATCTCCGCGAACTCGTCAGATACTGTGGTCACGGCACCTACTCCGCAATGGTCAATGTCGTATACAGTGGTCCGTAGACGGTTAATAAACCATTCGTTTGTGTCTGCCAGTCTCAGTCGAGAGTCTATCAGCCTGAGAACCAGATAGAAGCCGTGTGAGCTCCCCCTAGTGTTGGAGATCCGACAGGATCTTCAAGGGCTTCTCTGCCAGCGTACCCATTACGACCGTAGTGCGCTAGGCCCGGCAGAAGCGCGCAGATACTATCGACTCGGGTCGCCTGCTCTCGGATCTGTTGTTGGAACTTCCCAACCTGCCCTTGGATTGCGAGGAAAGTCGAACAGACATTCACCTCGGCCTCCGGTGCCTTAGAGACAGGCACTGGGGCTTAAGGAAGTCTTCTGTTCATATTCCCTCGATTCGAAAAATAGCCGAGCAAAGTCGTCTTTCAACGACTCGCTCCATCTCGCTCACTACATGCCCAAAACCTTACCAAGACTTACAGGCCTCAGTCAGTTTTCAGGTTCATCATGATGTGGCGCCCAGTTTCCTGTATATCATTTAGTTAACCCTAACCTAACTAACGAAGTAAGGAGTAAAGAGGAATAATGTATCTTCTGAAGAGGCTTTCCATCCGACAACCACCAAAAATCGCATGCTGCTTAGCGAATTCGGCGACATTCCAACCCACCATTGCGGTGCTAAAACGTATGACCTCATAAGCACAGGATGCCTGGATTGTCTGTTCCTGATTTCCAGAGAAATTTTCCAAAGAATCCACGCGGAGATTAAAATAGGTCTTATTACCAAAGCTGCTAGATGTTTCTTTGCAGTAGGTCTTCTCGGATATTTAAAAAGGATCATTATCCATTGGAAAGTTGTAAAAATTCTGAAATATTATAATAGTGGATTTGCTTAAGAAGATCTCTGGTAAACGAATCGTTCGAATTTGAATTGATGCATATTGAATTCATAATTATCTCGAATTTAAGTCTGAAATTTCTTTCGCAACTCTTGTAAGAGTAAGTCGAAAGGGACGTACAGGCGAGAGGCACGAATAATAAATGGATCTAACATTTGTGAGAATGAATTCATTTCCTTACAGCAGAATCGTGCGAGTATATATCACATTTTGATAGCTCCAGCACGTACAACCGTTCAATCAATACCTTAATGAATTATTCTGGGCCTGATGAAAGTTAAGGTTGTCGGCTGGGAAGTTTCCACCATCATACAATGCGATGATTCCGAAACTGGAATTTCTACGCTACACATGTCCGTAAACCAATAGAAACTAGGTTTAATGTTGGCTTTTATTCACGGGTTATTTAAGAGTTTTTCTCTCCCTGGACCTAGGCGACTAACGCCTAACATATTGCCAATTTCGAATCGAAGAAATATAAAGGTACACACGGAATTCAAATTTAAAAAAAACAACGTGCTTTGTCACACTAAAAATCGTCTTCCTAATTCGAATGCACTCAGTCGGATATTTTACTCTGTCTTCTTTGAACTAATACGATACCCGTGTCCCTCAAAAATGTCCACCCACACATCAAGTGCTCGTTGTAGGGACGCCTGATCATCACTTATAATGGCTCCATCGTCAGCAAAGAATAGCTGGTGCACATTGGGGTCCGTCACTTTTCCTTCAAGCAAGCAATCAAGGACTGCTATAAAGAGCAGTGGGCTGAGGACGCTCCCTTGGTGTACACCGACTTTGATTGCGAACTCTTCGGTGCATCTTACTCTTGTCGTTGCTCTCTCGTACATGTCCGTAATCACTCGCACGTAGGTTTCTGGAACTCCTTTTTGTCTTAGCGCTACCCATAAAAGATCTCTTGGTTGCCGGTCAAAGGCCTTCTCGAAATCAACCAACACCATATGCAAGTCCTTTGAAGAATCACGATGCTTTTCCATCATGGCCCTTATACTTTGGATTGCATCTGTCGTTGATTTACCCGAGACAAACCCGCACTGGTCATCAGATAGTCGTATTATTTTCCGCAGTCGGCTACCTAATACCCGTTCAACGATCTTCATGGTGTGCGACATCAGCTTGACAGAACGGTAGTTATCATAATTTCGCGTCTCACCCTTTCCTTTGTGCAAAGGAAGAAGATAGCTTTCCCTCCATTGATTAGGCATAGTGTCGCCTCTCATAAGTTTGGAGATAAGAACCATGAGCCATCTAGACCCGATGTCTCCCATCTTTTTCCAGAACTCAGAGGGTATCCCGTCCGGCCCAACAGCTTTTCTTTTCTTGGAGTTTTTAACCGCGTACCGAACTTCTTCGACTGTGATGTCGGATATTTCGGCATGATTCGGGGCGGCTCTTGGAAAGTACACTCGGGGAAACTGTTCGTTCAGAAGTTCCTCGCAATACTGTCGCCATCTGTGGAGAATTTTTTCGTCTTCCACAAGGAGTTGGCCTTCAGCATTGTTAATAAACTTTGGGAAACGAATCTCCTGAGCATTTCTTCTTCTCTGGGCGGCTATCTTAAAGATATTTGCTCCTTTGTTCAAATTGTTTTGTCGAAGCTCCTGGGTAGCCTGGTTCCTGTCAGACGCGGAAGACGATATTTCTTCCAACTCCTGATAGAGGCCTTCCATGCTTTTCGCTTTGAATTCGGCGTATTTTTTCTTCGCGATACATTTGCAACATCTATATACCTTTTCACGGCGAGCTTTTTCCTCTCTATTAGTAGAAGAGCACTTCGACCAAGCTTGGAAAGCCATTTTCTTTTCGTGTATCACTGCTTTGGCTTCGTCTGTCCAGCACCAGGTTTCTTTTGCGTGTTGGCACGGGCCTTTAGATGTTCCGAGCAGTGATTTGGCTTTCTCCATGCCAGATTGTTGTAGGGAATCTTACATGTCTTGTGCTCTGCACTCCTCATTACCGACCTCATCGATAATGGAAAAGAGGTAGTTTTTCATGTTGGTAATAAAAGCTTCGCCTTTTCCTTTATCCAGCTTATACCACTTGATTCTCTCAGACACCTTCGTCTGCTGCTTTGACTTCTTACTCGCCTCCATAAAAAATTCAGTCAGGAGGAGACGGTGTTGAGGGGCAATCGCGTCTCCCAGGGTCACTTTGCAATCTTTAACTCGGCTTCATGGCTTTAACTGGCTTCATGAAACTGGATACCAAATGATAGTCTATTTGAGTTTCATTTCCGCCGCTGCTATAAGTGATCAGGTGCCGGCTTTGTTTGACGAACATGGTATTTAGCACTATAAGACCGTACGACTTGCACATGTTTAGGATATCTTCACCTGAAGAGTTCCTGGTGCCGTACCCCAGCCCTCCGTGGTAGCCTTCATAGTCTTCGCTTGTCTTCCCGACATGTCCGTTTAAATCTCCCCCAACAAACAAAAGTTCTTCCTTTGGGATGATTTTGACAAGGTTGTGGAAATCTAGCCAGAATGCATCTTTTTCTTTTTGTTCGCATCCTACTTGAGGGGCATATGCGCTTACGATGTTCCACACCTCACCATGCATCACCAATTTGAGAGCCATCAAACGGTCACTGGACTTTGAAATGGTTAAGACGTTGCCAAGTAGCTCTGCCGCAAGGATGATGGCGATTCCGTTTTTGCCTTGTTCCAATCCATAGTAAAACATCTTGTAGGCTTTTGTTTTAACGTCCAAGAAACGTGCCCGATTACCGGTGTTTCGCCATTTCGTCTCTTGTACGCACAGGATGTCGTACGGCGTGACTTTTTCAAGTTTGGAAATAAAAAGAAGTCACACGGGGCCAAATCTGGAGAATACGGTGGATGGGGCAGCAGTGCGTAGCCCAATTCGATCAATTTGGCCGTGGCAAGGGCAGAGGTGTGAGCCGGTGCGTTATCATGGTGGAAGAGCACTTTTTTCTTCAATTCGGCGTCGAATCGGCCCAATAATTTGGCATAGTACAGCCCTATGACCGTTTTACCCTTCTCCAGGTAGTCGATGCGGATCACACCTTGTGAATGCCAGAAAACGGTGGCCATCACCTTTCCGGCCGATGGGACAGTCTTCGCCTTCTTCGGAGCACGTTCGCCGGGTGAAGTCCACTGTTTGGACTGTTCCTTGGTCTCTGGTGTGTACCAATGGATCCATGTTTCGTCGACTGTCATGAAACGACGCAGAAACTCCTTCGGATTGCGCTTAGACAGCGTCAAACACTGCTCTGATGTGGTCTTACGGTTGCGCTTGTTGTCCGGAGTGAGCAAACGCGGCACCCATCTCGCCGACAGCTTTCTCATGCCCAAAATTTCATGCAGGATATGATCCATGCGATCTTTTGAAATGCATACTGTCTCAGCTATCTCGCGCACCTTCAATCGGCGGTCTGCCAATACGAGATCGTGGATTTTTGTCACGTTATCCTCCGTGGTAGCCGTTTTCGGTGCACATGGACGTGGCTCATCAAAAACCGATGTGCGACCACGTTGAAACTCGTTAAACCAATTTTTGATGGTCGCCATCGAAGGAGAAGAGTCACCGTACACAGCATCCAAACGCTCTTTGATTTCGCTGCGCCATTTCCCTTCCAAAAAGAAGAATCGAATCACCGACCGATATTGCTTTTCTTCCATTTTTCTAAAATCCGCGGACACTCCCGCTTCCACACGCGGTCAAAACAAAACTACGAATCCGATCCGGCTGAAATTTCGACAGTAGCCGTCTACTAGAATGTGCTACACGATAGTAAGTTGCTCTTCCGATACTGGCGGTGAGGCTACATACTTATCGGACCACCCTCGTATAGTAGAAGGAAATGCATTATTTTTGCATATTGAATTCAAGACTTTATTAAGCATAGTTAGGCCGGTGTAGGTCAAACTCGTTTTCATTTTAAAAGTCATTTCCCGTCCCTTTTGTAAGGAACTAGGACAGTCTTTTCTTGAAAACCACTCTTGAGGCGAATTTTTCACCAGCAAAATCGTTTGCCACAGAAAGGAACAGGTGGTAATTATTTGGTGCCAGATCCGGACTCAAAATCAAGCTCTCGAAGATTCTGAAGAGTCACTATCGATGCCGGTGGCTTGGCGTTGGCCTGATGAAACACAATTTCTCTCCTGTTGGACAAAGCTGACCACTTCTAAGTAATTGCTTCCTTCAGGCGGGTCAATTGTTGACAGCAGAAGTCCACTAAGCACAGCAAAACCTTTCTGAGTGTCGAACTTTGGCTTACCTAGCTTTTCGCTTGAAGTTGTCGTAAGAGTTGCAATTTTAATCACCAGACTGTTGTAAGAAAGTGCTGTCTACACTTTTTGATGGGTTTTCATAGCTCAGCTAGGCTTAAGCATTTTTGTCTAAACTAGATTAGATAGGAGACTATGAAAATAAAAATGCATTAAAAAAATAATAATTTTTTGTCAAACGAGTTCAGGAAATGGAAGAATAAAGAAAAAACTTTGCGACATCTATTACAGCTCTAACAAAAGGATGCACATATTAGAATGCGGATACGTTGTAGGAAAACGGCTCAATTTCAAACCGATAAATGATCTACTGGCTGTAATCCGCATCCAGGGAAGGTTCTATAGGTCAGACATTGGGTGACCGCACGCACCGGAAATAGCCAGAGATTAAAGAAAGCGGCTTGTCGAAAGTCTCTCCCATATGTGGCAAGCCCACACAAATGCTAACTATTATACATGTGATTGCGCTGCCGCACTGCTATCGAGGAAGTAGCTGGCGAGCAACGAATGAAGCATACCAGAAGGCACTGAGGAAAACAAGAGCAGCGCAGAAAGAGTACAGTGCCAGAAGGAGGGAGGAAAAGAAGCTGCGAAAAGTGCCTTCACAGCCCCCAGCTCAAGGATGTCGAAGAAACCTGGGATAGACAGAAGGTAACAGGCTTCTACAAAACAGTCAAAGCATTTGCATCCGGCTTTAAAACGGGCGCTCAGGCTTTTCGAAATTGTGAAGGTAATCTTGTCATCCACTCGCAGGAAATAGTGAATGTACAATATTTAAGCAGCACTTCCAACAGCTGCTTAGAGGGCATGACTAAGAGAGAGTTATAGGGTCAGAAGAAAACCTAGCGCCAGTCCGAGAACTAATCCTCCCACCCAGTTTAGAAAAAGTCAGCTCAGCTGAAATCCAATAAAGCTGCTGGGTCGGATGGTCTTCAGACTGAGTTCTTTAAGACTGGCGATGATGATCTGGTAGGGACGACAGCATTCATTGTCAAGAGATCTACAGGACGATGGCCGATTTCGGAATCTCGAAAAATTGATTCAGATGTGTCGGCCCACAGTGGAAGATTCGCGATGCACTGTGCAGTATGGACTCCTTACCTCGTGTGATTTCTTCAATTTAGTCCTTGAAAGGATAGTGAGGCAGGCAAATTCCCAGCGCGCCGTAGTAAAGACATTCACGGCAATTGAAGGAAAGGCAGGACCCATTGGTTTAAAAGTAAATGAGGATAAAATAAAATATATGCTTTATTCTTCTGTCTTGGGCAGAACTTAACCATCGACAGATATAATTTTGAGGTAGCTAAGGAGTTGATTGTAATTCGGAAGGCAAAAATTCGTCGACCACATTGGCTCGGCCACATTGAGCGTATGGAAGACCACGCTACCGCAAAGATAGTCTTCGATTTCCAGCCAACTGGTTCGAGAAGGCAAGAGAGACCAAGCCGTCGGTTCAAAAACCAAGTGATCGCGGACGGATATCAGGAAACTTGGACTCTCTAATTGGAAGCATCGTGCCCGGGACCGGCTTGAGTGGAAGCAGGTTCTCTTTCACGCTCAGAACCTCCAAGAGTCGCTAGTCTGATAAGTAAGTAAAGATGCCTTGATTAAGAAAGAACTGAAAAGCATGTTTTTCTGACACTTGACTGATTAGCTTGTAAGTGTGCTTTAGATAACTGCAGTGTTTGTAGCTTGAATTTTACTTTTTGCCACAGGCTTGTTAGACCCACATTGTCCATTTATACTTTTTAATGTACATGGTTAAGTGTACATACATATCTACGAGAATAAGATACAAAACATGTTATGGTTGTCATGGGAAGATTAGAAGCTTTGTTTTGATTCAAACTTGCTCCGAAATCGGGAGTTGTCACAGTTTTGTTTTATATAAGAGAGATTTGTGATATGTCTGGAAATAGCGCTTAGTTAATTTCTGTTTTTATAGACTTCATGACTTTATGACTTCAACGTTCTGGTTTTACTACGAAAATTATCGTTTTGGTACGGTCAATGAAGATCGCTGTCGCGCTATGTTGGAAACTGTATTTGGCCGAAAATGTATGATTTTGACATCAGCACATCTGTCAAACAATTATATAAGAAGGAGAAAAAGGAGGAGTAATCGTGTAATGTCGTAAAATTATCGGAAATTATTTGTATGGGCTTACGCTAAGTCCTTGGTTCATACCAGTAGGCCAACAAGGTTAAAGGAGCTAAGGAGGAATACTGACTTCAACGAATCGCCCGCTGCAAAGGTGCTAGTGGTGGCATGATATAAACACGATAGAATTCCATGCCTTAGTTTATCAGGCCTAAAATAAATTTCAGTCCGATATCTCTATTATTTTACAACACTTAGACGGCAGCGAGAGGGTAATTTCCCGAGGCTTCCAAAAAAAGAAAAAAAAAAAAGGTATGTGGAATTTGCAATCAAAGAATTTAAGGGGTTTTAGACAGGAATGACGTTCAAATATTTCATCAAACAATATCTCAAACGTGTCAGGCCTAGAAGCCAAGTCGGTTGTGAAACAGGAATGTGAAAATTATTATTTTTTATTTATTTTTATTTATAGTTTCTTAGATCTATCTTATCCTTAATCCTACTGGCCCTAGGCGGACACTCTAAAACAAACTGTATAATTTGAACCTATGCCTTTCGACTACTATATAAATAACTTACAATTAACACTATTATGATTAACAGAACCTGAGGCGCTCGGGCTCACTGAGCGCGACATCGGGTCCGTAGAGGAATCGCCGTTCCACGGAATTCCGACCCACGTGGAAGATTAGCAGCACATCTATCTAAATAGAGGAATGCGTCTGGCGGGACAAATCCGTTAAGGCACACTCTCTCGTGATATAAATCATTGGGGTAGTAAGCCCCGGATATAAGGCAATTGACCGAAGCCATTGCTCTCGCAACGTGGCTTCGAATCAGTTTGATCAGGAAGTTATCCACCCGTACAATCCTGGCCCTATTGTATAGGACCTCGTTCGGGTAAAATTTAGTGTAATCAGATTCGGGCGTCCTATGTAACCCGAGACAAGTCCTGAGACATTGTCTCTCAAACACCCGATTCCTTTCCATTAAGCTGGCTGAACCAGACGGGACATCCATGGGCAATCATGGGCCTGATTAAGGCCATATAGCAGATTAGCTTCACCCTGGAATCAAGTTGGCTGCTATGAAACAGCCATCTTGTCAGAGCAAAAGCGCCCCGGGCCCTTGCCAGAGCAGCATCTACATGATTGTCAAACTATAGATACTGATCTAGCACGATCCCAAGGTGTCTGACTGCACTTCTCGCCAGTGGACGCCCGTCCTGTCCAAGAATTGAGAACCCGCGCCAATTCTGTCTAGTGTTCGGAGAGGCCCCAGACAAAGGCGTTCTGAACAAAATAGTTTCTGATTTTTGGCAGTTGATCTTCAACTTCCAGTCATCACAATACAGCTGAATTTTTTCGAAGTCACGCTGCAGGAGAATGACAATAACGTCGATCGTTGGACCTGATCTGTACGCGATTAAGTGGCCCGCATACACTATTGAATGGTGAATTTGATTTTGATTTTGGTGGGGGCTATACCCCCATTTTATTGTGCTTAATTCAAGCTACATACTTAATTTAACTTACCATCTAGGAAACTAAGAAAGATGGCGATTGAGACGGAGTTTTAGACAAGGAGTGCTGATGTTAAAGTCGAAACAGTTTTTCGCATTAACATTCCGCAGCATACGGGAGATAGGTTCATAGGAGCCATTGGAGGTACGAGAGGTGGGTACATAGAAGAGACGTGAAGTTCGTGGATTACGAGGGTTAGTGTTTAAAAAGATAGGGTTATAAAGGGTCCCGCAGTCGATGGTACCTGAGAGGAGTCGATGGACGAAAAGGATGTCGGATATCCTTCTACGTTATTCCAGCGAGTTAAAATTAATAAGTTTTAGGCGGTCTTGATAGGGAGGCAGGATCAGAGGATTGTGCCAGGGTAAGCCACGAAAAGCAAAACGGAGAAAACGACGTTGGACACTCTCAATTCTGGAAATGTGTGAATGATAGTAAGGAGACCACACTTGAGACGCGTATTCGAGAATAGGGCGAACAAAGGTTATGTAAAGAGACCGAGTGACGTAGGGATTGGAAAATTCTTTTGACCATCGTTTCACGAAGCCGAGTGCAGAATTGGTCTTAAGAATTGTATCGCTGATATGTGCAAGGAAATTGAGTTCCTGGTCGCATAACACGCCAAGATCACGGATCACTTGAACGGTGGAAAGGGGTTGATTATGGAGAAAGTAGAGGCGGGGAGGAGGTTTGTTACGTTTGCGGGAGAAAGTAATAGATTGACACTTTGAAATGTTACGGTCGAGGCAGTTCTTGGAGCACCAGGGGGAAAAGCTGTTGAGGTCCGATTGAATAAGGGAAGAGTCATGTTTTGACGAAATGATCTTAAAGAATTTAGCATCGTCGGCATATAGAGAGATGTGGGATTGTTTGATAACCATTTCAATATCCTTAATGGTGAGGATAAAAAGAAGCGGGCCTAAATAACTGCCTTGGGGTACACCGGAGTAAGCAAGGAAGGGGTTAGAAAGGGCAGATCTAAAGCGACCGCTGTAGGTGCGATTTTCCAGGTAAGATGGGCTCAAAGCCAAGAGAAGACAGTTTGAATTAATCTGTGTGAAATTTTATCGAAGGCCTTACTGAAGTCAGTTGAGATAACATCGACTTCCTTGCCATTTTCTAAGGCTGAAAAGGTGAAAGAAACGAATTCAATAAGGTTTGTGGTTGTAGACCTGCCTTTAAGGAAGCCGTGCTGTCTGGGGGAAATCAAAGACTTGCATTGAAAACTTAAATTATCAAACAAAATACTTTCGAAGAATTTGGGTATACATATAAGACAGTTTGGCAATGGGACGGTAGTTGTTAATGTCATTCTTCGCACCCTTTTTGTGTATAAAAGAGGTATAAAAGATATTTTATATCCGGGGAAATTCACCTTGGGAAAGGGATAGGCTGAAGATTTTTGAGACAGGTAGAGAAAGGGAGGGGAAACATTTTTTTAAAAAATATAGCTGGAAGGCCGTCGGGGCTAGGGGTGAATTCATCGTTAAGTTGCTTTAATCTTTCTTCGATGATAACGGGGTCGACACTACGAGGGAGAAATGGTCCAAAGGAGAAGTTTGGTAAATAGTTGAAATAGGTATGATCGGGTGCAAAGGAATCATGGGTAAAAGATTGATTGAAAAATGTGGCAAGAAGGTAGGCGATGTAATGAGGATCATTGGAAGTTTCATTATTGAAGGAGAGAGAGTTTGGGTAGCCATCAGATTTTCTTTTGTGATTAACGAATTTAAAGAAGGACTTGGGATCATTTATAAGGTTGGTTTGCATCTCAACTAAGTAGTGTTGATAGAGAGATTTATAAAGCTCTCCAAAATGCAGGTAAGTACCGAAAAAGTTCGAGAAGTCATTTGGGGATTGAGTACGAAGGAAAGTTGTCCAGAGCTTGTTCCGTTTGTTTCTCAAAGAACGGAGCCTGCGATTATACCATGGTGGGGAGGTGGAGGAGGTTTTATGTCGAGAAAAGGGTACATAAAGGGAGAAGGAATTAAATATTTCTTTGTAGAATATAGATAAGGCATCATTTACGGTAAGGTTGTTGAAATTAAAAGGGGCATTATTGAGATATTCATTGATTTGACGGAAGTTGGCTTTGTGAAAATCGTTAGAGAATCGAACAGTGGGGGAAAGTTCTATATAGGGGAGTTGTGAAAGAACGAGAGAAGAAGGGGAGGTGAAGAGAAGCTATCAAATCACTGAAGTAAATGTTGAACAGGATCGGCGAGTTCACTGTACCCTGCTGCAGTCCCTTGTTAATATCAAATGTTTGGGTAGAAGTCACGTTGGCAATTTTCACTACGAACTTTCTACCTGTTAACATGTCAAAAATCATATATGGCTTGGTTTACTTATGCCCAGCCGATTGAGCTTGTAATAAAGACCTTCTAGCCATACGTTGTCGAAGGCTTTTTCCTTGCATTTGTTCCTTTGTTCCTTCGATTTGATCGATGCTAACTGTTCGTAGCAAAAGTTCATTGTTTACGTTCTCGGAAGCTTTAGATCCTGAATGTCATTCTGATTGTTTCCCGAAATATTTTATTTATTTGCAGGAACATACTCGCGCTGCTGGAATTTACAGCACGAATTCTGTTGTTCCAATGCAAACTTACAGATATTCTGTGATTCTCTTTGATCAACTGTTGGAGATTTTTAATCATTGACTTGAGTATTCTGACCTCCGAGTTTTGTCTGTCGGTAAACCGCCTGTACAAGAGTTTGAGCCTTGTCAGGAGTATACTTTTTTGTGTGTGCAGTGGGTCGATTGTCGCGTTTCGGTACACGTTTGTCGTTGACGTGGTATTGTACTGTCCATCGTCTGCTTAATTATATCGTCCATTTTTTTCAGGTACCTGTCAATCTCGTAGTTTGACATGTTCCTATTAGACGGTAGGAAGGAAGAGAATTGGCAAAGCGTGGCCAACGCATCCTACTCTAATCGTAGGGGTGCGCTTGGATATACTCTGCCATCTGCGCGAACTCGTCAGGTACTGTGATCACGGCACGTAGTCCGCAATGGTCACTGTCGTATACAATGGTCCGTAGACAGTTAATAGACCATTTGTATCCGCTAAAAGGATCATACGTTTTAAATGAAACTCATCATGTAAATCGTAAGTAGAAAGACATAAGCGTAAGCTGCACTATCTATTTTAGAGTGTTCGCCTAGAACCAGTAAGATATTTAGATTTGTTAGGTTGATAGTTAAGCTAGTTTTAATTTTTGTCTAGCGTAAGATAGTTATAAGAAATGTCAAATCTATATATATAAAAATTGAACCTTAAAATTGTGTTCATCGCCGATTCACGTCTTAACGGATTTACCAATTTCAACCAAAATTTCACACATTTTTGGTATTGGTCTATATATGGTTTCTGTGAAGTTTGGTTGAAATTGGAAAACGTATGTGTGTGTGAGGAAACACATGAATTTCAGTTCAGTATACAGCTCAACGGTATGAGCGTAATAAACATAGAGAAACAGTAACCTGCATTTTTGGTAAAAAAATATTAAAGCTCGGACGAAGTTCGCCAGAGAACATAGAAATTGAACAGCAGATGACTGGAAACGTGTAGTGTGGTCAGACAAATCAAAATGTAATCGCATTTAGTCCGAGGGTAAACAATATTGCTGGCGCTGCCCTTGGGAGATCATCCAAAGGCACCATGTTTAGGAAAAAGTAAAGCACGGTGAAGGAAGTGTCGTGATGCGGGGTTGATTCACATGATGACGAGTTGGACCACTACAATAAATTAATGAAATAATGCGAAAAGATGATTATTTGCACATCTTGCAGACACATCTTGTTTTATTTGTTTTTTTCTTACAAATTGTTTTTGAATTTCTATTTTGAATTATAAATCGTTTTGTTTAGAAGTGAACGTGAATTGAAGATCTTCTTTTTTCTAAATTTGCTTTATTATTATCACCTCTTTGCAATGATAAATTCACTAAGTACAAACATGTACTCATTTGTTCTCTTCATTGTATGTATGCATCTATTAAAGGACCCAGTAAAGCGGGTACATCCAGCTAGTGTTAAATAAAAATTAATTTAAAATTAAAAAAAATAATTCGTGGCGTTTGCTTTGTGACACGTAGCGCTGTCCTGCTGAATCCACATGTCGTCTAGGTCCATATTTTTCAATTCGGGCCATAAGAAATTAGTTATTTTAATTCTGTTGCGCTCACTACTGACGGTGACCGCCTCCTCAGCAACGTCGTTTTCGAAAAAGTACGGAACAAAAACGCCGCTGACGCAAAATCCACACCAAGCAGTAACTTTTTGAGCCTATATTGTCACCTGGTGAACCTCTTGTGGATTGGTGTCGTCCCATAAACTGCAATAATCCAAGAAATGCGCCTTGTCGCTAAAGATGATTTTTCGGCCTAAATTGGAGTCCTCTTCCAAACGTTCCGAAGGTCACTCATCCCAATCATGAACTTTAAGCTCTGGGTCAGATGGATCTTGTACGGGTGTAGGCCCAAGTCCCGACGCAAAATTCGCAAAGTTGGGACCTACGAAAGGCCGTGCTCTTGTGCACGGAGGGGAATCGACTTCCTCGAGTTGTCGGCCGATCTTGCGTTCCTTTGACCTACGAATTTTGGCTGATTGATTACAGTACCGGTCGTCTCAACGTTGAAGAGTCGACTGTCGGTAGAGCGAACAGTGCAAAAACAAATATTCATGTTGACTGAATAATAAACAACAGATTTGACAGATGTCATCGAAACAATATGGCCGCCAAAATCTACCCACTTGGCAATTTATCTTTCTTTGGCCTCAGTGGGTTTTAAGTTGGTTTCGGACTCGATTCATATTGTTGCCACTAAATTAATTGAAAAAAAAAGTGTAAATAGCGAAATTGGCCTATGATCTAATGCCTAAAATGACTTGGTCATGTTGAGGGAATACATCCCATGCGTTCGGTCAATCCACATCTATCCAGCTATCGAAATTGCATATTATTGTATAGGTACATTATTTTGTGTTTACTGCAAACAGGTAGCTGAACTCTCTAACATAGTGAAAAACAGTACTTCCCTTTCGCTTATGATAATTTATGGCTATTACTTTCCCGCGGACTCCAATTCAAATAACATACACATATGAAGGTACTGCTAGATATAGTATACGGTATATAAGTAGACGATTAATTTCTGTCACCCTCCGATGGACACATCCTGAAAAACTTATACAACTCATATCGTTAATAATAATTGTTGAAAATTTAAGACGTTGTCACCTTATTTATAGTTCCTTTCATGTGCTTAATGTTCCGTAACATTAAGCAGAATTCTCCCAGTGAGACACTTAAAATGATTGATTTCAGATACGCTTGTTGCAATAAAAACTCAAGGCCATCAAAAACGTGTATTAAAGGAAAGCAAAAAAATGCCAACTAAAGAGTGTTGATAATGTCCCCTTACGGGATTACCGAAATCTGTCTTGTGAAACGCCATAATGTTTAAGGGCACTTTGTTTTCCCTTGCGATTTTCTCCGATACTGTTGAATTGAATGCTGTGACGACGCAAATAAGTTGGCTAATTGTTTATATCCGAATTTGTTTGCTAGTCATCAAACCAATTTATAAATATGCCTTCCGAGATGTAATTAACATATATATGTAGGTGTACGGTTTCTGTTGTTTAAGAAAGGTTACCGCATTGTACATTTTTCTTTATTCAATCGGGTTTCATTTTTACGCTATGAAAAACCTTGACTTTCATAAGGCTTCCCTGCTTATACATATATTTCAAGGTCGTTGTTTTGGGTATTGTTCGTCGGTTATGCGTTGTGGGTTCGACATCCTCGTACGTACGTCTGTTGGTGTACCTCATATTATACCATCGAAAAATTCATTCCTTATTTCTCTAGGTCGGAAAATCTTATACTTATAGGGTGTCCCACGAGCAGTATGCCAAAGAGCTAGAACGTGTAGGTCTGGTCAAGACAAGAAAAAAATCGTACTCCCCCCCGTTTAGCCGGGAGGGCCAATTCTCTAAAAAATTTACTTAATTTGGAAAAAAAAATATTAAAAATCAACAGTTACATCCACAATGCCGTGAAATTTTTTTTTTAAGCCAGAAACCTCCTCTTTCATCTTGTTTCTGAACGAAGCTGTTTTAAGGAATAGTTTTTGAGAAATTAATTTTCAAACTCAAAATTTTGAAAAAAAAAATGAAAAAAAAAAATTCGAACTATTTTTTTTTCAAAAATTCAATTCTCTTATTAGTTTTTAGTTAAAACCAGGAAACCGGATGCAAAAATTTCTTGTAGTTTTTGAGAAATTAAAAAAAAAACAAGAACAATTTTTTTTCTAAGAAAAAATTTTTTTTTGGTTTTAACGCGGCTGGACTTGACTATTGAACATTGGCCTCTTTTTTATTATTTTTAAAAAATTCGGAGTTTCATTATAATAAATTTTCAATATGATCCCAATTTTTTAGAAGGCAAAGATTATATCTCCTTCTAATGGCTGCACATTAGTCTATGTTTGACAAATTTTCCTGCAATTTGACTCCCGCGACTTCCATCCGTTCTTTCAGTTGTTCCAAAGATACTATTTCCATTTCGTAAACATAATTCTTCATGATTACCTACACATAAAAGTCTAGAAGAGTTAAATCTGGTGATCTAGGTGGCCATTCCGTGGGGCCCCTTCTTCCGATCCATTGGTCACTAAAATGATCATCCAGCCAGTTTCTAACCCGTAAGCTGTAGTGTGCTGGTGCTCCATCTTGCTGGTAGATTAAATTATCTGCTATGGCCAAAGGAACGTTGTCCATCAAATCGGGCAAAAGGTTTCGTAGGAACTGCAGGTATGATTCTCCATTAATAACGGCATTCAAAAACCGGGGCCCGATTACAGTTTGTCCAACAATACCAAGCCAAACATTACAGCTAAAGCGGTGTTGTGATTTATTTTGTTTTTTGTTGTGTGGATTGGTGCTACTCCAACGATGCAAATTGTGGAAGTTAGTAACCCCATCTCTGGTAAACTGTGCTTCATCCGTCCAGAATATCCTTGCAAAATAGTTTCGTTCAGTTTCATCTCGAAGCAGTAATGATCGACAAAATTCTGCTCTCAAAAACTTGTCGTTTGAGGTGAGTTCCTGAACTGGCCTAAAATGGTACGGGTGTAAGTTTTCGGTATGAAGCACTCTCCATACTCTAGATTTGGGCACTCCAAGCATAATAGCTATCCTCCTTGTACTAAGGAATGGATTACGTCGGACCAAATCCAAAATTCTTCCATCTAAGGTTCCTAATCCATCTGTAACTGGTCTTTCGCTTCTTCGATGCTCTGAATTTTTGAAAAAAATTAGTACTTAATTACATACAATTTTGAAAAAAAAATAGTTCGAAATTTTTTTTTTCATTTTTTTTTCAAAATTTTGAGTTTGAAAATTAATTTCTCAAAAACTATTCCTTAAAACAGCTTCGTTCAAAAACTAGATGAATGAAAAGGTTTCTGGCTTTACAAATTATAAATATAAATAATTTTTTTTCCAAATTAAGTCAATTTTTTAGAAAATTGCCTCACCCGGCTAAATGGGGGGGAATAGACCCCCCTCCCATACGATTTTTTGTCTTGACCAGACCTACATGCTCTAGCTTTTTGGCACAATGCTCGTGGGACACACTGTATAATAATTCATTGAAGTGTATCACTATACCACAATTACATTGAGGTTTGTTCAAAAAGTAAGGTCGCTTGTTTTTTTTTTTGTTATGCTATCAATATATGTTGGCATTGACACAAAAAATAATTTTAATACTCGTAAGACAATCGAAGGTCATCGGACATGGTTTTAAGTTTGACCTGTAAGATTTAGAGTGTCCGCACGGGGCCAGAAAGTTATTTTAGGTTAGGTAAGGTATTTAAACTAGATTTAAGCATTTTTGTCCAGCGTAAGTTAGGTCTAGGTAAAAATAATAAAATTGAATTTAACAAAAATTAATAAATTGACATTGTTTTTTTGCAAATATATACTCTTTGTTAATTCTGTGCTCTAATTATTAATTTATTTTAACTAAGATAATTATTAGGTTGAAAGACATAGTTTTAAGAACGTGCTGTCGACCTTAAAATGTAGAGAATAATGAATAAAAATGTTCGCAAATAAAATGAAAAAAATTGTTGACTTTTTCAGCCAATTTGGACATTTAGTTTGTTTTTCACTGGATATAATGCTGCACTTGGTTATTGAAAAAAATGGATCCAAAAATTTGCAACGAATTTTGTATGAAAAATAAAATTAAATGTTTTAACGTACACTGCTCCCCTGGTGTTCGCGAGGTATGCATTCCCAAAGAAGTTCGCGAATATCGGGGTCCTAGTTTTTACAAATAAGGGAGTTACGTTCGGTCATTGATTTAAAATAATATTTAATATTTATGATCTTTTATTTTGAAATCAGTCATTTTCAATATAAATATCTTAGTAATATTTAAAAGCTAGTTTGTTTTTGGCTGGAGAAATTGTGATATCTTGGGTTGTTTGGCTTCGTTTTTTAAACTTTCTAGCAGAATTTTATATGGCGCTTGCGAACGATCCATATCTCTTCTGAAGTTAGATGTGCGTTCCCATTGATGGCTCATTTGGTTTATCTCTTCACTTAATCGATCTGCCATAGCCAAAATCATAGAAAGGTTTTTATTTGTTATTTTATCTTCGTTCATTTCATGAGTGTTCTCAAATTCTTGGTTCGTCTTTAACGAAATTTCTTCGTCTTGTGAAAACAATTCTTCTATTGAAAGTTCAGCATCGTGTGACTGAATTAATTCTTCTATATCGTTTACATTCATGGCAACAAAACCTTCTTCACCTAAAGACCTTCCCGTAGAAGGAAGATTGTAGAATCTTGTCTTGCACAGCAGGCTGCGGTTCAAATGTTGTCATGGTATCGATAAACATTTCAGACCAATTTTTTTTCCATGTACGATTATAGTCGAGTTTCTCAAATAATTCTATGCCGTTTTGGCGTTTTCTACCGCATTCAAAATGTTATACGATTTCCAAAACGTACATGATCAGCAGTGCTATTTTGAGTATTCTCAAGCATTCCAACAAAGTCAGACGAAGGTAATAAAGTTTAAAAGTAGAAATGATATTGGGGGTACAAATTAATTCGGTCCGTTTTCAAAAGATGGCGCCACCTGCAAGTTGTGGCTGATCTTGGAGGCGATTACCTACTTCATTGGAAAGATGTGACATCTGTCAACAATAATTAGTGTGCACCAGCGTCTGTTTCCGACAACAACATTGTTTTTTTCCTATTCGAAAATGTCCGGATTTGTCTTAAATAAACAGCATTTGCGGGAAGTTTTGATTTTCTTTTTTAATTGGAAGAAAAGTACAGCTGAAGCCCATCGAATGCTTGTAGAAGTTTATGGTGAATCTGCTCCGACTGATAAATCATGCAGAGAGTGATTTCGACGCATCAAAAGTGGTGATTTTAGCGTCGAAGACAAAGAGCGTCTTGGCCAGCCCAAAAAGTTTGAAGATGAGGAATTGGAGGCTTTACTGGATCAAGATCGGTGCCAAACGCAAAGTGAACTCACAGAATCATTGGGAGTGACTCAGCAAACAATTTCCGTTCGGTTAAAGAAATTTGGATTTATTCAAAAGCAAGGAAATTGGGTGCCGTACGAGTTGAAACCGAGAGATGTCGAAAGGCGATTTTTCACCTCGGAACAAAGGAAGGGATTTTTGCACCGGATCGTGACTGGAGATGAAAAGTGGACTACGATAACCCCAAGAAGAAAAAATACTATGCAAAGCCTGGTGAACCCGTTCCATCATCGTCTACATCGACGCCAAAGAAAAACATCCACGGTTCAAAGGTCATGCTCTGCATATGGTGGGACCAGACGGGTATGGTGTACTATGAGCTGCTGAACCCGGCGAAACCATTGATATGAAACGTTATCGACTACAACTAATGCGTTTGAGCCGTGCATTGCGTGAAAAACGGCCAGAAACGACCGAAAGGCATGACAAGGTGATTTTGCATCATGATAACGCTCGGTCGCACGTGGTTGTAGCGGTCAAAAACTACCTTGAAACGCTGAAATGGGTGGTCTTACCCCACCCGCCGTATTCTCCAGACCTTGCTCCTTCCGACTACTGGCTTTTTCGACGGATGCAAAACGATTTCGGGGGTCACCGGTCTTTTGAAGAAATCGAAGAATGGCTCAATGATTGGATCGATGCCAGAGGGGACTCATTTTTTAGAGATGGTATTCGAAAATTATCAGAGAGATGGGAAAAAGTAGTCGCTTCCGACGGACAATACTTTGAGTGATGTATTTTTTATGTTTTTTCAATAAAAAAAAAATGTTGAACACAAAAAAAACGGACTCAATTTATTTGTACATTGGTCCAAGGGCTGAATTAGAGAGGTGGTGTTAGGTGGTAAATACATTTACGTCTTCGTCAAGATGTCGTAAATTAACAGGGTGACTCGGAGCGTTATTAATTAAAAGCAGAACTTTTCTTGTAAGATATTTGTTTTAAAGATATTGAGTCAGCTCTGGACAGAAGCAACTTCAAGCCAATCTTCGAACAGTACAGCTGTCAACCAGACTTTTTTATTAGACCTCCAATGTACGGGCAAAGCACGTTTTTGAAAGTTCGAGGATTTTCGGAACTGTAGATCATGAAAGGCTTACACTTGAATTTTCCGCTTGCATTGGGGCATAAAAGGAGGGTAAACCTGTCTTTCATGGCCTGAAAACCAGGAGGACGTCATTCTTTTTGCGAAGTAAGCATTTCCAATACAGATCTCTCTCGTCTGCGTTAAATATTTGGTCCCGGCATATCTATGGTCTCTTTTAATGTGACAAAAAAATATTTTTCTGGGTTTTCATCAGCACTTGCTGCTTCTCCGGTGAATTTTATATTATAAAGCGTATATCTTTGCTTAAATCTAATGAACCAAACCTTACTTGCATTAAAACTCTCTTAGATGGTTCTTGCTTCAAAAGTTTTGGTTTTTTTCCGAAAAGTTATAGAATCAATTCCAATTCATTATTGATTTTTGTCTTCAATCCAAATCATAAGAAGTTTTTCTACCTTTTCTATTGTTGAATCAAGCACTTTTTCCATGATCTTCGCCGCTGTTGCAGAATATTCCTGGATGGATTGTTTCATGCCAATTTTCTGAGCTTTTATACTTTGTACAGTTGACTCATTAATCCCAAATTCGCGTCCGACGGATGACGTACTTTCCCCAGATAGTTTCCAAACCTAATACTTTTTTAACCGTTTTTTCATAGACGACATGATGAAAGTGACTTAGTAAACAACACGTGCTCTTCGAAAAAAAAACAAAAGAAAGCTACTGAGTAGAGTACATACTGATTAGACGTTGAGTTATTAGTCGAGCCCTTGTGATTGGTCACTCGAGCATAATACGGGAATTCTCCGCGCCGCGGCATCTGTATTCGCGAATAGGTGAATCGTTTGCTGGCGGATAACGAGCTTTGGTAGGTAAAAAAGTTTCCGCGAATAACGGAGGAGCAGTGTACTAGATGTGTTGACTGTGGCATTTGGTGAGTCTACTCATAAAAAAAAAATGTTTACAAGTGATACAAACCCTTCAAAAGAGGCCGAGAAGCGACCTCCGACCCAGCATGTTAACAACACGTCAACATTAGCCACAGTATTCACCGAACTTGACCCTCTGCAATTTTTTTCTCTTTCCAAAGCTGAACAGAACCATGAAAAGACGGGGATTTGCCACAATTAAGGAAATAAAGGTCGCGTCGTCAGAAGGGCTTCAAGGATTGCAAAAAGCGCTTGTGTAAGAATTTATATCTCTCAGGTGGATTTGTTGCTTATATTCCCAGTAGGTTAGCCAAAAGAAATCATATTAACAAACCACGATTCTCAGGAGCTACATACATTTTGAGCTAACATCAAATGCCTCTGGTTGAACACTGAGCCAAGAAGTTTAAGATGGGCGGAACATCCACTGAACATTACGAATGACATCCATCTACGTCCCTCAGTGAAGTGAAGATAACGTTAAAAAAGCTAGAAATGGTATGTTGGCAGATTAAAGAGTGACCATGAGGCATAAAGGGGAGGTCACAGGAATCTCATATAGCAGCTTTCAAAAATTCTTGCCAACGAATGTTTTTTTGTTTTTTTATATCCTTATAAGGATACACCTAATCTATATAGAAGGTTAGAAGGCCTTCTACAAAAAGCCAAAACTCTTGCGTCCGACTTTAGAATGGATGCCCAGGTTCTTCGAAGGTAATCTTGTCACCGACTCGCAGGAGATAGTGAAGGTGTTTAAGCAGCTCTGCCAACAGCTGCTTAGCGGGCATGACCAGGAGAGAGTGATAGGGTCAGAAGAAAACTCGGTGCAAGTCAAAGAACTAATCTCCCCACCCCGTTTAGAAGAAACCAGCTCAGTCATACAAGTTACACACGACGCACATAACGCACATAACTTACATGTGCTGAAATCCGATAAAGCTGCTGATCTCTTGAGCTCTTTAAGACTCGCGGTGGTGTTCTGGTAGGAATCATGAGCCTGTTCTTCAGTCAAATTTGATCGAAGCAAAACGATAAGTCATTCTAGAAAAAAAGATGTGGCAAGCTGCGAGCTGGAGTGACATCAAGACAACGAACCGGCTCACAAGCCGCAATTGCGATGGCTGCAAGCAAGAAATTTGAGGACGATAGTGAATTTATATATAGCTGTTAAGGCGTTTATACGTATATGGCCATATGCTGGCCATAAAGTCTTTGTAGGACCAAAACTGAAGCTGCTCTCAATCACCTGAGTGTTTAGTTTTAATTAATAATAGCAATAGGTTAGGTTAGGTTAAATAAGGGGAGTGTGATGGTTGAGCACCACTTCCACTCGGAGGCCAAAGGGCCCATTGTGATTCCCTTCATTTGTGGAGTACACATACAATTGACCTGTCCAATCACGTGGTGGCTGAAACCACGCCGTGCTCTTTATGAATTTTAGAAGATCCGATAAATCTGCATTTCCTACGTCCGCAATCTCTGTAAAGAATCTTTGGCCCAGAGAAGCTAGGCGTCGATTCTGGAGAGCTAGGCATTCTCAAAGCGACAGTGTCCTATGATAACTCCGACGAGCATACGGATCGAGTTTCGGTCCAGCGCTAAGAGCTTCTTTGTTTTTCCGATATTAAGCTCTGGCCGCGATGATCGCGTCGTATGACTGTCGTTTTTTGTAAGCCAAGACGAGTTGGCGTTTTTTATTATTGTGTCATTTATGATCCGGTATAATGCACTAATCGGTGGTTGCAATAACGTGTCCACTTCGCTGATGTCCATTTCAGATCCTTGCCTGGCCAATTCGTCCGCTCTTTCCTTCCCTGCGATTGAGCTGGGGCCCGGGACCCAGTAGAGTTTGACTTTGTGGTGTCTGATGGACTTCAGTGAGTCACGACATTTCATGACAGCCTTTGATCTCGTTATACAGGATCCTATTGAATTCAGTTACCCTAGTGCCTGTGACCATTTTCGATCCGTTAGTAAAGAGGGTAATCTCGTGGTCGTTGATCACGGCGTTTGATAACCACTCTGCTCTGTCGGGGAAAATGGTTGGTATTCTGAAAAAGGAAATCATTTTGGGGGAAAGTATAATCGGTCGTAGCTGCGAGGCTACTAAAACCATGTTTCCTTCCCAGGCCGTCTATTATTCTGAGTATGGCCGCGTGCCCATAGTTGACTTGTTACCACCAAGAAGACTCCCTTAGTCTGAGAGCGTTTTTTGCAGCGCAGCCTTTTACGATATATCCAGAGAAAGGAGATGAAGTCCAACCCTGCTTGGGGCGTGCTTCTCATAGCTCTCGTTGTACAAACAGCGGCTGACCTTTGTACTTTGTTGCATGCTCATATAGTTTTTCGTGCTGCTAGCAGTCAACCAGACTAGGGCCCCATAAGTTATAATGAGTCTGATAATTGCTGTGTACATCCGATGAATGATGTATGGTTGCACCCCATCTTTTGCCGAAGGTCTTTTTGCATGGATAAAAAGCATTCAATCCTTTTTTCATCCTTTCCTCCAGGTTCCTTTTCCAGGAGAGTTTGGAGTCAAGAATGATGCCTGGATACTTGGCTTTCGCTTTGAGTTTGAGTGGAGTACCCTCTAACTTTGGGGGGACAAATATCGGAATTTTCCTTTTCCTGGTGAACAAGACCAGCTCGGTTTTCTGGGGGTTTATTCTCAGACCGTTCTGTCTTGCCCACGAGGAGAGTTCCTTCAACGCAGATTCCATTAGTTCGCTGATAGTTGGTAGAAATTTACCTTTTATCAAGATAACTAGGTCATCCGCGTATGCTATGGTATTTGTGCCTTTCTTCATGAAGTTTTTAAGGGTTTTGTTAACTGTAAGAAGCCACAGTAGGGGCGAGAGAGCTCCTGCCTGTGGTGTGCCTCTAGTTGTCACTTTCCTTATAGAGCTGTGTCCAATGTCTGCATTGATAATTCTGCTGTTTAACATATTTCCAATCCAGATTACAATGGGTTTGTCTACTTTTATGTCTTCTAGAACTGTTATTATGGCCTCTATGTTTACGTTGTTGAAGGCTCCCTCGATGTCGAAGAAGGTTGCTATTGTAAATTTTCTTATATTCAATGAGCTCTCAATTTCACGAACAGCAATATGCAAAACACTTTCCACTGATCTTCCTTTAAGGTAGGTGTTTTGAGTGTTGCATAAGTTGTGTGAGTTGATAAATCCTCTGATATATAGGTCAATGAGTGTTACCAGGGATATTAATAGAAACGACGAGAGACTAATTGGCCTATAGTCCTTCGAGGCAGTATCTGCCTACAGTTGGTCAAAAAAGAAGTCGGACACTCGATGTTCTTCTTTTCTCGCACCAGTTACGATACATAGGAATCTCAAATCCTTTATGTTTATATTTAAAGAGAATTCACTTTAAAGACAAAATTATTTATTTTTTCCGTTAAAATCGTTTTATTTTTACCTCAAAAAAGAAATCGGACACATGGCAATAGATCGCTATCCTCAAATTTTTAGCGGAAAAAAATATTATTTTCTGTTCGTAATTTACCGTTATCCATTTTTGGTGTAAGATGAAGCGAAAATATATTTAGTTTGGAAAAGGAAACCGAGATGGAGAGACATTGCCGTCATACAACTCCAGAATTATTAACAGAAGTCACTCCACAGTAGGTGATATAATAAAAAGATACATACATATGTATAAAACCTTAAAAACAATAGAAAACTTGCCGAAATCTGGAAGACCAAAGATAGTCAGTGTGTCAGATGAACGTTGGATTGGGAGTCAAGTTCAGAAGAATCCTAAATTGAGTGCACCAAAATTGACTGAAGAAGTGAAAAACCATTTGCACAAAGATGTAAACCCAGAAACGATCAGAATAGTTCTGAGAAAAAACAATTTCCACGGAAGAGTGGCTCGAAAAAAACCGTATGTCAGTAAGAGGAACCGCATTAAAAGAAAGGAATTTGTCAGACAATACCAAAGGAAGGATTTTTCATTTTGGAAATGTGTTTTATTCTCAGATGAAAGTAAATTTAATTTAATTCGATTTGATGAGCTCGAAGAAAGGAATTTGCAACCAACCGTTAAACACGGGGGCGGTTCTGTTATGGTTTGGGGATGTATGTATGTATGTCTGCAGCTGGGCCAGGAAATCTTGTTTTTATAAATGGAAACATGGATCGGTATAAATATATACAGATTTTAAAAGACAATTTGAAACAAAGTGCGGAAAAATTGGGAATTGGCGGCGAATAACACTTTTACCAGGACAACGACCCAAAGCACAAAGCTTACAACACTCGGATGTGGCTCCTGTATAACTGCCCACATGTGTTAGAAACCCCTCCACAGTCACCAGATATAAATGTTATAGAGCACGCTTGGAGCTATTTGGAGAATCAGATTAAAAACTACCCCATTTCGTGTAAGAAGGATCTAGAAGATGCGTTGAGGTGCGAATGGGATAAAATTCCATCTTCTTTTTGTGAAAAATTGGTCCAATCAATGCCAAGTAGATTGAGTGCGGTGAGAAAGAGTAAAGGTCTTCCAACAAAGTACTAATTAATTTATTATTTTTTTATTTTTATAACTTTTTACGTTCCATAAATAAAGTGTCCGATTTCTTTTTTGACGTAAAAATAAGACGATTTTAACGGAAAAAAATAAATAATTTTGTTTTGAAAGTGAATTCTCTTTTATTTGCTGTACATTCAAAGAACGACTCTTCTGCTAGGAGAAAAAAATATAAACATAAAGGATTTGAGATTCCTATGTATCGTAACTGGTGCGAGAAAAGAAGAACATCGAGTGTCCGACTTCTTTTTTGACCAACTGTATATAATGGCAATAACTGTTCAAAATTAAACAAAAATAAAAATTTCTTAGAATAAAAACGAAAATAACTGCGCATTTGTACGTATCAAAAAAGTTAAAAAAAGTATTTAACTGCGCATCAGCTATTAATAAATACATATATGTATGTTCGTGGAAATTAGGAGATTCCCCGTTTTTCATACATACATATGTACATACATACGTATTCAAGGATTTTTTCAGAAAAGTATTTTGGTGAGAGGCTTAACTTAAGGAATTTGTTTTTTTTTTTAAATTCAAATGAATAAGTGTTTTTACCATATTTTTTACTCACAGAAAGGAAATATTATTTATCTATGTTACAAGACAGATATATGTACATATGTACATATGTATGTAGCGCGTAAACAGCTAAATAGTTGGAAGGACTCATGTTGCGATGAAAAAACTTTTCGCCGAATTGCGGAAAAGGCTTGTGACTCTTGACAACATTAATAAATTACGATAGGCCAAGCGACTTAGTAGACTTTACTTTCCGGTGAGATATTTTTGGGTGTAACCACACACTAAGGCACAAAATGCAAATATTTTGGAATAGTGCGAGTAGTCGTTCTAATGAATTTGAATTTTTAGAAAAAGGGAAAACCCTTTCTAAGAGTTTTGCGTTTTATGCTTATTTCTTTTGTTTCCTGACTTTCTCTTGTACGAGCTTTCAAAGGTGAAGCATACAAATAAAATAAAATTGGTTGTAAATTGTTTTTTACCGGCAGTATTAATTAGTTTCTTATGAAGGAGTTACCGCTGCTCAAGATATTTCGTAAGAGGAAAAAGGAAGGGACGTTCGGTAGGCGAATAGAGACAAAAATTCGCAATTTCTAGGGACAGGCTGCACATATGCTGTTTTCCATGTACTCGAAAAAACACTAGAGGAGCAGAACAGATAAAGAAGCTTACACAGTGGTTTTTTTTTTTCACTAAAATGGTAGCATTTTTGATGCATTTTCTATTTTATTGCATTAACAAAAATCTGTAGTAGCATACAACTTTTTTTGGTATGGCTAATAGTACTTGAAGTTTTGGTTATATAGGGTGTCCCACGAGCAGTGTGCTGAAAAGCTAGAGCGTGTAGGTCTGGTCAAGACAAGAAAAAAAAACGTATGGGAGGGGCAATTTTCTAAAAAATTGACTTAATTTGGAAAAAAAAATATTAAAAATCAACGGTTACATCCACAATGCCATGATATACTTTTTTGTAAAGTCAGAAACCTCTTCTTTTATCTTGTTTTTAAACGAAGCTGTTTTAAGGAATAGTTTTTGAGAAATTAATTTTCAAACTCAAAATTTTGAAAAAAAAATTAAAAAAAAATATTCGAACAATTTTTTTTCAAAATTGTATGTAATTAAGTACTATTTTTTTTTTTTAATTCAATTTTCTTATTAGTTTTTAGTTAAAAACAGAAAACCGGATGCAAAAATGTTTTGTAGTTTTTGAGAAATTAAAAAAAAAACCGAACCATTTTTTTCTAAGAAAAACCTTTTTTTTGGTTGGTTCGCAGACGTCGGTGGATTTTGAAAACATGTTACGACTGGGACACCTCCGATTGGGATATCTTTCAGCGTAGAGTCTTTGGGCTTCACGATCTCGACCATTAGCTAAACCGTAGCAGAAGTGCATGTCCGTTAATTGTTCTCGAGAGTATGAGCTTGACATCGTAATGTGTTGATGAGTTAATATCCAATTTAGCTTCTTTGTAGTTCGAGCCGTACCATGCATATCTTTTAGGAATTTATTCTTAAACTGAGTAAGGGCAATTACGAATTTCAAAGTGTTGCGAGTGAAGGCATTAAACCATAAATTGCGGAGACACCTATGTATATATGCGACGACAATCATTTTGGTGTTACTTATAACATATCCTAGGCTAGTTCTTACTACAATTATAATTTCAATTATAGAGGTATTAGATAAATATCGGCTAAAAGTCTGATTGAATTTCCTTCTTCGCAACTTAACCCGAACCCAATCCCCTATTGGGATTGCTCGAGACTTTGTTGCTTACAACTGAAGTTCGTTAGGCAAAGATGCGACGGTGCGGCGTTTCGATAATCCCATGATCTTTCTTCCCTCTGAACGCGACAATCTTGCTTATTGACAACCCATTAACCTCTAAAATTAGCCAAAACGCTGAACACAATTTTAGGATAAGACGCTGTCTGTCAACAGAAATTGCACTGCGCCCAATTTATCTTGCGATATTGCCTTCTAAGTGATAAACATTTATTTTTGCCCATTTTTGGCAACAACTGTACTAAATTCGTGAATTCTAATCCGAACATATTTCGAAGTCCAGGCCTAAAAAGAGACTTCCAAGGTCGGATCGGGAGCCTTGAAACGGGACGTTAGCGTATCAGCCCTGCATAGTAGAGCCAACGACGGCGCTCACAGCCTTAACGAGGTTACCGAAACCGGATTTACCCGGGCCCTCCTCCCGAGGGTTAAGAAAAGAGCTTGGCCACTCAGAGAGGTTATGTGTGAGGTTACCTCCCACACAACGTAAAAAAAAGTAATATAAAGCAACCACAAGCGCCGGGCAAGGACGGATTAACTGATGACAACCCCAGCTAACGAAAAAAGGAAAATGAATTTCGGTTTTGAACGTGAAATCTGAAGTCGCTCAACAGACCACGTGCAGCGGAGTCCCTTGAATGCTACAATGCAGACATTACCGCAATATAGAAAGTGCGGTGAGGTGGGCCGGGCAAAAGAACATGAAAGTGCGACCTTTTTTATTGCGATTGCTGTAGAGAGGGAAGGCAGCGTTTATTTGGAAGTGGATTTGTTGTTCGAGGCAGACTGAGGCAAAAAATCTTAAGCTTATAAGCGCTTCACTTGGTAACATTAGCCTGATTTGCCTCGACAGAGAACAATGATGACAATAGCAATGATGACTCCTATGATCTAGAAAAAACATACGCAACGACACGACGATTTAGGAGAGTTTAATGCACAGCTGGGAAAGAACAAATATTTGCTAGTCATCGGAAAACACAGCCTGCACGACATACACATACAGAAATGGATTCAGGTTCGTGGACTTCGCTTCGGGCGTAAGCTCTCTGTAGTGAGTACGCGGTTTTCACGCCTCAATATCCATAAAGGGACCTGAAGGTCTCCTGTCGACCGTATCCTTGTTGTAGCCAAGGAAAAGACAATGGAAGCGAGAAAGAACACCACAGTTTGCCGTCGGTGACTGCTAAGAACTTTGCTGACCGAGTCTCCCAAAAACTCTCTGAAAGTTCGACACCGTCTGCACTTACAAAAGAAGAAAAATGGAAGCATTGTCAAAAAGTTGCCACTGATGAGCTGGGTTTTACAACGCCATCTAGTCAAAACCCGTGGTTTGACAACGAGTGCAGACAAGCCCACGCAGCCTAACAAGTCATCCGCAAGGCAATGCTGCATCGAACTACAAAAGCTGTTCGTGAGATCTACGACTTCGCAAGAAAGAAAAAGGAGGGTCATGAGAATCGCGCGGTTGAGGAGATGGAATGTTACAGCAGGAATGAAGTTCTAAAGTTTTACCAGAAAGTTAAACAGTTATCCAGTGGATGTTAATTTCGGACTGAAGCCTGCCGGAACGAAAATGGACAACTAGTAGTAGAGCCTCAGTCGATGCTGAGAATTTGAACGAATCATTTCTGCAGACTGTTAAACGACGAGGAAGACCCAAATACCGCTGTGTCCCACTCAATTTGGACGACGTTAGACAAGAGTTTCGCCCCGGACTTTGACGAAGTCAAGACAGCAATAACAAGACTGAAGTCAACTAAAGCTGCAGATCGACAGTCACCACCTATTCGTCGATTTCAAGGCCGCTGATAGCGTGCAAAGAAATGAGCTATACAGGACTTTGTCTAGATTTGACATTCCTACCAAACTCGTCAAATTGTGTAGGATGACGATGGAAAACTCTCGCTGCTCCGTCAAGGTTGAGGTTGAGGTTGAGAAGATCGTACGAAGCTCACAAGCACTCACTAGAGGCACGATCTTCCAAAAGTCCGTTCAACTTACGCGAAAGATATTGACGTGATTGGCCGAACACAGCGAGCCGTCAATGAGGACTTTGCTGGCATTTAAGCGGTGGCGGCTAAAATGGCTCTGGCGGTAAACCAAGGCAAAAATGGTGGATAAGGACCTCAATCATCTTGGTGTGCATGACTGGAGTCGCTGGCTAAAAACGCTTGAGATGACTGTGTTTACTATGAATTGAAAAGCATTCACATTTTGATTTTAATATAATTTATATTAACATTTAAATTTCTAATAACATTTTTATCACTGACGTAGATAACAAGCAGCGCAATGGGATGCGTTAAATGGTTTAATCGGACTATCATCAAATACCGAAGAGCAATGTGATGGTTGAGAAAAGAATTAATTACAAGGAGATCAAGAAGAAGCGATTGCGAGAGGACGAAAACTTCTAAAAATTAAATTCCCTTCAAAGACATGGAACGGGAACGCCAAATAGTGATGACGATATTAAATACTTTCGCAACTCTAGGAAGTTAATGCTAATTAATTCAAAAACTTTTCATGAGAACTGCCGAATAACTAAGTGGAAACACCCTTTGCTATTGAATAGTATCACTCCCAACGAGTCTTAGTGCCCGACGAATCAATTTCCCGATTTATTTCCAAAAATATATGGAACAAATAAAATAATGAATTTAAATTTATCACGTCCCACTTCATTATTCAACTGGTGATTAATATAGCCACGTAAGAGCTGGTATCAATTCCTGCTAATTTATTGCTCGGTATTTCGCTTACAGGATTGAAAATAAATTCGGGAAAGTTTTGTGAGGAAAAGCTAATCAATTCTGAATATAATAGTTATTGGAACTCATTCAATTTTATTTTGAATTTTGGTTTCTCTAATAAAAGCTGCAGTTTCAAATCCCTTTTTTCCTCCAATCCTTCTGAGAAGTTTCTCATTAAACATTTCTTGAGTTTTTAATAAGAAGAACTGTGGGTGAGATATGCCAGAAACCCTTACCGAGGATATCATACGATATAATATTTTACAAGTTATCATTCTAAAGACCTCTGTGGCTTTGTTGACAGAACTCAATACAAAAGGTCCAGTTTAGTATGACTCTGTTGCATAAGTCGGGCTGAATTCGCCCAAGATTGTTAGTTTGATGGAATAAGCCTCGGGGAAAAAGTTTAAGTCTTTGTGGCCATTGCAATTCAACTCTTCTAGAAATAATGACATTCAGGGCCATGACTTTCAACTGACGTTACAAAAAGTCAGTTACCAAGGTCCGATGCCGTTCGTCATTCTCTTTACGAAAGAGATATGTCCCAATGATACCGCCTACCCAAAATGCAGTTTATCCATGTGCAGTGCATGCTTTTGATGCTGATGTGGATTGCTCTCTCCCTAAATGCGATTTATTAACGAAGCCGTCCAACCAATAAAGTGCTTCATCACTGGAAATAATTTTTTCGCCAACATTTGAATCCGTTTCCAATGCTTCATAGCCCAATCATGTACTATCCAGTTCTTCGATTCTTATGTAAATTCTTATGTCAATCCTTTTCTTAAAATTCGCCAAGTTGACGTCGGAGAAAGGTACATTTTTTGTGTATTACGAGGAATCGTTCGTCAGCCACACCTTCAGTGCTGCAATTCGTTCGAGGACTGCTTGATCAGCTACCGAAGCGCTTTCCCCGAATTTTACGATATTTTGTGAATGTCTATTGGAGCACAGTTCGGCTATAATCTCGTATATCCTAGCTCAATTTTTTTATTGTTCTGGTTCAGTGTTGTCGCCAATAGCTAATACAAACGTCCTAAGTCTATTCATTGGTCGTTCAGTCAGTCAGGACTGATCTGAAGACTTTTTCCCATCCTTCATCAGACGATAAATGACGCTAACGACTTTAATGTTGGCCCATAGCAGGGGCTTGTAATAATACATATAAGGACCATGGTTTAGAATTACTATAAGCAATAATTTTTTAATGTCTTTGAGGTTGAGGTTCAGTTGGATAATGGTAGAACTGTTAAAGTCTTATGTGTGTACTTCCCGGGTGGTAATTTATCTTTCGAAAGGAGACAGCATTTTATTTCAGACCTGCGAAGGTTGTTTTCAATTAATGGCAGTTGTTTGATCGGTGGTGATCTCAACTCTAGGCACAGAGACTGGGGTTGCAACAGAGCGAATGTCTGTGGTAACGTACTTTCGAATTTAATTAATATGTCGTCGTTTTCTGTGTCATACCCATCTAGTCCCACGTATATTCCAGCTGGTTCGCGAGGTTCACCATCTACCCTCGATATCTTTTTAACAAATTCTCCAAACTTATTTTCTCAGCCGGTTACGATTACTGACCTTAGCTCTGATCATAACCCAGTTATATGTCAAATGCTTAAGTCAGGGAAAGAAAAAGTGCAATATTACTTAGACTTTAAACGAGCTAACTGGGTACTATACCGGTCAAAAATAAATGCAAAACTAAGAAATATTAATCTAGATTTAGAAAATATCACCACCGATCACATTGACGGACTTGTAGACATTTTCAATGAATTTATACACAGTGCTATTGATGTAAGTGTCCCCAAGTCTGCAAAGAAAAGTTTATCCGTTAACATACCTGACCGTGTTCTAGTATTTATACGTTTTAGAAACTGTCTAAAGAGACAATGGCAAAGATATCGCATACCGTTCCTTCGCGTAATGATGAACGAATTTAATAAGCTCATTTCTTCCGAAATTTCAAAGCATAGGAATGAAGAGTGGAATAAAAAACTAAGATCGTTAGATAAAAATGCTAAACCGTTTTGGAATGTAGCTAGAATGATTAAGAACAGAAACAGAAGGATTCCAAGTTTGCATAGTTCTGGTAATGTATACCATTCCAATTCCGATAAAGCTAATGTTCTTAAATGTGCTTTCGAGAAAAACCATACTATCTCTCAAAACCTTGGTGTTCCTGGTACAAATATCTTAGTGAAAGAAACCTCTGATAGGCTTCGTTTACAAAACTGTGAGCCTTCTTTAGCTGAGTCTGTAACTCGAATGGAAATCGCTCAAGTACTAAAGCAGTTGCAGTGGAGAAAATCAAATGGCCTTGACGGCATTAAAAACATATATCTAAAACATTTACCTAACTCAGGGGTAGTATTTATTACTTTTCTAATCAACGCATGTTTCAAGCTGCAATATTTTCTAAATATCTGGAAAATAGCAAAAGTGATACCAATATTAAAACCGGGAAAGGAACTCGTAAATCCAGACAGTTACAGACCTATAAGTCTGCTAAGCTGTATCAGCAAAGTTTTTGAAAAAATTATAAAAACAAAGCTTATGAAGTATATTGACGAAAAAGGTATATTCCCAAATGAGCAGTTTGGATTTAGAAACCAGCACAGTACATCACATCAAGTACTCCGAATATGCCAACATATAAGGCGCAACTTTGACATAGGAAGATCTACAGGCCTGGTTTTACTTGATATTGAAAAAGCTTTTGATTCAGTTTGGCATGATGGTATAATATATAAAATGATTAATCTAGGATTTCCCTTGTATCTTGTCAAAACTATTCAAAGCTTTTTAACTAACAGAGCCTTTAGAGTATATGTTAATAATGAGCCATCATCATTACAACACTTTTTTGCGGGGGTTCCCCAGGGTTCTGTCCTGGGCCCTATATTATATAACATATACATTCTTCTTCTTCTTCTGACATTCCCAAGCTTCCAGAGTGCGAATTAGCTATATACGCCGATGACACAGGTATTTTCTTCCCATGAGTTTGCTCTCAATATTGAGAACAATTTACAAAATGGGATCAGAATATATGCCGAGTATCTAAATAGGTGGAAAATTAAAATTAATGCTGATAAAGTGCAACCTATCTTTTTTAGTCGGAAAAGAAAGAGTTGCTATTTACCCAACAATCCACTTAACGTTTGCGGAGTCAATGTACATTGGAATACTAGTGTAAAGTACCTAGGAATTTATTTCGATACAAGGTTAACATTTAAGAAACATATCTTAAATACAATTAATAAAATAGGTATTGCCATTAAGCTGCTTTACCCATTTATAAATAGAAAATCAATGCTTAATACGGCGAATAAAACTGTAATACATAAAGTCATATTTCAATCCATATTACTTTATGGTTGCCAAGTATGGGGAGATTGCGCAAACTGTCACATTAAAAAGCTACAAATAACCCAAAATAAACTGTTGAAAATGATGCTTGATCTTTCTAGATATCATTCCACTTCTGATCTTCATATAAAATCGAAAGTTGAATTGATCTCCGTTCGAATAGCTAAACTTATGGATAAATTTCGACAAAATTGCGTTTTTTCAGATAATCCTCTGATACAACAACTAATTCAATAATGTAAATGATTATTGACTACTATTTATTTATTTATTTATTTATTTATTTATTTATTTTTTGTTTTTTATATATTTTTTATTTACTTATTTATTTATTTATTTATTTATTTATTTATATTTAAATGTAAATATGTATGTATATATTTATTTATTTATTTATTTTTTTTATATATAATTTATTTATTTATTTGTTTATTTATTTATTCATATATTTATAATTATATATGTGTAAATTTATTTATTTATTTATTTTCTTTTTATTTATACATATGTATATATATATTTATTTGTGGATTTATATACTATTATTATATATGTAAGTTTTGTTTTTTTTTTTTTTTTTTTTTGTTATACATTGAAGGTTTTTGCTGTAATTTTCCTTCATAATCGTTGTTTCTCGAGTACAAAAAAAAAACAATAATTAAAAGTCATTTATTCTTATCCAGCTGAAAGATATAATAAATATCGAATCTCTGTATGTAAATTGTGTGACAACCACATTGTAATTTTTATACGAAATAAAGAATATCTATCTATCTATCTATCTTTAATGGCTTTATTGATGTTAGAGGCGTCATCCCACAGGTATACAAGTGCGTTGCCTAATGAAAATTATTTCCTTCCCTCGCCTCTACTTCGGTTCGTGTTTTTGGGAAAGTTCATCTTTAATAGCTCTATCAGCGTTTTCATTGATACCGTTGTCAACACAATACAATGATTTGTAGTAAATTATGTGTCTTAAAAAATGTCAAGACCTTTTATGTTAACCCATAAAAAGTCTCATTTATTTACTTAATTCGAAAATCTTCGTCGTGCTCTTGGTATTATCGAGATTTGACGCCGCCTCCGCAGGGGCATTTAATCTTTTTTTTTAAATGAGGGGCTAGTGCCAACATAGGTATAGCATGGAGCACTGTGACCAGTGTAGATCTATTGTGCTTGTTAGATTAGATTAGACGAGGAGTACCGTTGTTCCTCGTAGAAGCTGAGCTAATCCCTCAGGAGTCATAATTTCTCTGAGGAGAATAAGCTTCATAAGGTGGCAGAGGGCTCTCTCACATATTATGTGAGTGAAGACAGAGTCGTCACTCGGTTTCAGTCGAGAAGCTAATTTTATTTAGATGATGTCTCAAGCTAGAGTGTCTCGAAAAGTACTCGTAGCTGCCCAGTCTTCTAATATCGACTCTGTTACATTAAAGGATATTAAGAGCGTCTTTGTTCGGGGGCTGTCTACATCTTTTCGATTTGCGGATTCCTTGAACGCTGTTCCAAAAGCGCAGGTGTTGCGATTTTTCCCACTTGTTTTACAGAAAATTAATCTTTGATTTGGGGATTCCGTGAAGGGTTCGGCACCTACATATGTACATTTCGTTGGAACCATTTCTAGCGAGTTGGTCGGCTATTTCGTTTCCCTTTATGCCCTTGTGCCTTGGTACCCACCAGAGTTTGATTTTATTTCTTTGGCTAGGTCCTGCAGGCATTTCTTAACGAATATTGAGTTCGCGCCATACGTCTGAGAGTATATTGATGGTTATACCTCTTATGCCAGTCTCTAAATTTAAAAGCAGGATAGCGTGTACAGGGTGGGCCAAATACAAGTTTCTTTTTAAAAATGCAATAAAATTAACAAAATTAAATGTTTGCCCACGTATTATGACTTTATTAGTAAGAACAAACATGCCTATTAATTATAAAATACAACGTCGTTCAAGTGGCTGCCTCGGCTGGCTTCGCAGTAGCGTATTCTGTCATCCCAATTTTCCAAGACCTTGGTTTCGGGCTGTAGCTCACGGATTGCTTGGATGATATTGGCTTTAAGTGCTTGAATCGTGTCCAGATTGTTGGTATAATATCGGTCCTTAACGGTCCCCCACAAAGGTCCAAAGGAGTTAAATCGCAGCTCCGAGGCGGCCAATTGACATCGCCAAGACGGTTGATAACACGATTTGGGAATTTGGTACGCAAAAGTTCGATTGTGGTATGGGCTGTGTGGCATGGTGCGCCATCCTGCATGACCCAGATGTCGTCCAAATCCATGTCTTCAATTTCAGTAAAAAACAAAAAGTCGGTTAACATTGCTCCGTTCGTTGACCGAAACGCTGTTCCCAGCCTTATTTTCGAAAATAATGGTACGATGATGCCACCACTCCACAATCCGCACCAAACTGTCACTCTCTGCGGATGCATTGGCTTCTTAACAATAACGTGCAAGTTTTCCGAACCTCAGATGCGGCAATTATGTTTGCTAACGTAGCCGCCGAGATGAAAATGCGCCTCGTTGTCCTATTCAAGCTGTTCTCAGGCCCAAACTGCGAAGCGATAACGAAGCGGATGGTCGCGCGAATTATGATAATACAAACGCGGCGAGATTAAAAAAAAGCAATTTTATTTCTTTACCCTTTGGCTAACAGAATAGAACTGAACTTAATTCCTAATTACAATTTCATTTTAGCTTCTTGTTTTGCACAGGTGATCGTTCGTCGGATATTCGGTGGACGCTGAATCGTCGATCACATATGCAAGTACATATTAGATTACTGTCATCATATCTGATGACTATGCCGTTCTTACTTATGTTATGTGAAATACTTAGTTTCTGACGGTGCTGTCTGCTTGGGTCGTTGCATTCTGGTTGAGTGAAGGTCATCTGATGACAATGTACCTCGTACCTGTTGTTGTTGTTGGTTATGCTGGTTCCGTTCTTGTAATTCGCGCCTTCAATTGCTGAGCCGATTGGACCTTGTACTTCTTTTCAAAAAAACGCACTGTTTGGGCTAAACAGTGAAAATAAGTTTTCAACGTTTCCCAACGTTGTTCAAGTGTAAGGTGATTCAATTCGTTCCACGGAGGTATGATACTGACTTTCTGTTAAGATTTCGAGCGGTAAACAGCTGTTGGTGTCAAAATAATCTATGATTTAAAAAAACAAAAAAACCACTAGATGGCCCACCCCTTAGTTCGGTCATATCTTTTGGAAGATATTAGAACTCGTTCCCAGAGCTTTCAATATCTTCTGCTTCGGTTCAAAGATGCTGTAAACCACTTAAGGCCTTTGACATTTAGCAAGAGATCACCGCTTTCCCAAGCTGTGCATTATCATCAGTATCTTAAATATTTTGTCGAAGATGAACGTGTGAAACTGTGGTAATCATATTCAGCTCAGGAAAGTGTTGCAGGATGGACATGTGACTCAGTGGTCTACATGAACGGTCTGTTTCTGAGCGAAGGAGTCTGATTACACTGCGTATTGCGACTTTTTAATAAAAAAGTGCGGTGGAGTAATCAGTGTCTCTTGGGCGGTCGTTGGGCGGGTTGGCATTTCGCTTACAATGCCAAGACACATGCTAGTCTCTGAAGGCGTTAAAATAAATTATTTGAGTTTGAGTTTAAGTTATCTATAGGTTTCAATCCCCAGGTTTTACACTAAGTTCTCCGACAGGCCCGCAGTGCCTTAGTCGCCTTTGTGAGTTTATGTTTAGTGTTGGCGTTCCAGTTCATCTTGACTTCTTCTGAAAATTGTATGGTTTTTTTTTTATAATTGCTGCGTGCGCAAGGTGCTATGACTACCCTTAAGTCAAGGCACAGCAGCGGCCGAAGGTATAGAAGGAGAGAGGCAAAGGAGAGAAAGGTCTTAAATGTTTGTGGATTGTAATAAGTGGGAAAAGTTGAGCTGGGAATGGCATTTCACATTCGTGTGGTTCGGCTAAAAAACGATTATCTAAATTTTACAACGCGTTCAAAGGCAGGCTTGAGGGTGAACTGATGAGCATTCCGGGCATTTGTTGCGGTTAAATTCTTGGAGGGTAGGAATGCAACTGGCTAGCTCACTTGAGCATTGTTTGTTAAAATAACGATAAAACAGAGAGAGAAGAGAGGATTGCACCGATGTTCGAGTGAGACTTCGCGATATTGTTGTCTCCTATGAGTTGGATGTGGGCCTTGAAATTGCAGCCAGATCAGGGGCAGTAAAATATTTCTTGCATCGTTTGAGGAAACCTGGACCGTTTGCAACGTTCTTGGCGGCCTCGAATATGTGGTCATTCTAACTAAGAGTTTTATTAACACAAATACCAAGGATGGAAAGTCTTTTGGTGTTATCTACACACGCGCCATTAAAGGATAATGGCTGGTTATTGATGGGTAGCTTGAGTGACAATAGACAGCGTTGTATTTTGGTACCATTAATTCCACTCTATTGTTTATACTCCATTTTATTATGCTGTTACGGTCGGAATTTAATGTGTTATACCGCCGAAGAGCAGGTGCGTGAGCCCTGGAACAAATATGAAAAGCTAAGAGTACTGTCACCAGCAAAGGTGTGTATTGGATTAGAAGTAGCAGCTAAGGGATCATTTATAAAAATAAGGAAGAGTGTCGGTGACCGAACACCTTCATTAATTTGGTGAATTTCGGACTTGAACCCATCCAAAACAATTTGAATTGAACGGTTGAAATGTAATTTCTAATCCTAAATCAGCGATTTATCCATGCCATAAGCACGCATTTTCGACAAAAGAGCCTGATGCCAAACACTGTCAAATGCTTTTGAAATATCAAGCGCAACGATCTTGCTTTCCCCTAAATTTTGCAAAGATTGGTTCCATTTTTCGGTAAGATATGCCATCAAATCGCCAGTGCACCTGTTGCTACGGCAACCTTAATGTCGGTCATTAAGAAGTTTCCGCGATTCAAGATATTTCATACGCTGATGATTTATCAACGTTTCCATGACCTTAGAAAGAAGGGACGACAATACTATAGGTCGGAAGGACGTGGGAGACGAAGATTCGCCCTTTTTAGGGACGGGCTGGACAAGTGTTGTTTTCCATCTACTCAGACAGAGATCAGAAAAGTAGGAAAGATGAAAAAGCTTACGCAGTAGTTTTGCCAGCATGAAGGAACACCTCTTCAGAAGTATTGAGGGAATACCATTAGGGCCAGCGGATTTCTGCACGTTGAAATCCTTAAGTACTCTTGCAACAAGTGCGAAAGTGGATTTGTCCCTTGGAAGATTCTACGCTCTCAAGTACAGGCGGAGACAAAGTTCAATCTGGGAGCGCTGAGCTGGCTGTAAAGTGTGCGGCTAACAGATTGACTGGCAGCTGGCAGCTAGAATGACCAAAATGACACATTTATGATGTGGCATCACAAATGAGCAACATTTTTTGCTGCCTTAACTTTTGACCATGGGAGAATTTGACTTGTCGAATCAATGCATTACAGTCCTTTCTGGCTCGTTTGAACTTATTCGGGTTTTTCTCAGAGGGGTTGGTTTTGTAAGTCGGGAAACTCAGCTTGCTCAATCTGCTCGAGTCATAGCACACATTTGCTTTAAGTTGGATACTCATCACTGTATGTGGAATCAAGGATTTCACATCCAACAGAAGTATGTTCGTGATCGCATCAACAGCAGCATTAGCGAAGTTGAGAGATAGATAGAGCCACACTGTGTTTTTAGGAATTCGTTCTCTAACTGTGTGGTTCGAATGCGAGAAATTAACTGAAATGACACAGTGGTCTGACGAGCCTAGATGGAACAATAAATCGATAGAATACTTATCAGGATGAGAGGTGAGGAATAAGTCCAGGGTGTTGGCGGAATGATCTGCAATGTCAGGTATTCGTGTTGGCTCATTAAGCGAGGTTGGTAAACTTGGGTAAGTCATCGATAACTATCGACCAGAGAAGTGGTGAAAGGACTCCACCTTGTGGACATCTTCTAACTGCCGATACTGTCACAGAGACCTCTCAGGATGTAACTGATATAATACGGCTCTCAAGCTTCACTCTAACTGAGTGGTTAGTTTGGTGGTCTCCAGCTCTATAGGACAGTGCAGCGGTGATTGAGTTGTAGCCAGTATTATCAAAAGCCCGCTCAATATCGAGGAAAGCGCACTTAACCTTGACAACGAATGAGAAAATAAGTGGGACAGTCTCAACTTATATTGTAATACGGAAGAAAGGAAAATAACTATATTTCTAAGGCCAGGTTTGGTGAAGTATCGCAGCATTTTGGACATTGGCTCATGGAAGCGATAGTTCGATGAGGAAGAGTGGCATGGACTCAACGTTTTGGGCATTGGTGTTAAAAGGTATCTTTTTAAGCAGTGTGAGGTAGTCAATATTATCATGATCATTGCTGTTTGTTCATCATCGAAAAGTCAACAAGTAATTAATGTTAATTATTTATGGCTTATTCTATTATCAATTCTCCTTTTAGGGGGGGTGATCCAAAAGTAATGATAATATATCTGCATGTCGTTTCCAACAGCGCTTGCCCAATGCCAGTCTCAACAAAAATGTTGTGTACTCCAGACTTATTGGAATAACTCTTTTCTTGGCACCAAACTCGACATGCTTAAGACTACAAAAAAAGAAGGTGTTTACATTTCAGGGAGCTTATGTAAACTCAGGTTCAAGCTTGCTTACAGAAGCTATTTTAATATTAGACCCAATACATTTTCGACCTCTAACTTTATATGACGCTAATTCATTGCAAATTGAACGTGCGTTTTTAAAACATAATTTATCATTACGGTCATGAGACAAATATTTCAACGTGGACTTTAGACCTTCGATTTTATTTCAGAAGCAATATATGTACAATAAAACAAAACAACAACTAGATCACATAAAAAGCTGTTGTGCTTATGATGACAGTCGTATTAAATAAAGCTTAAAATCACATTAGTTTGGAAATACCCGTATAAGAATGTTATCTCTGTAGTATACTCCAAAAGTACTTGACCTCTTCCAATAACTCTTTACCATCATTCTGACTGACTCTCTCTATGTCAAGACAAGAAACGGGCAAACCTCATCTCGTAAATCAATTCTTCGCTTTCTATACAACACGAAAAATGTATATTTGTATCCCAAAATCAAATTTGTACAGATAATAAAGTTTATACTCCCGGAGAACGGAGATAACCGGAAACTTTCGCTGTAACTAGGGAATAAAACGTTTCCCTACCCCAACTATATTCATCTCATTCAGATATATGTATGTATGTAGTCTCTGTACAGACATACACAAATGCTTGTACTGACCCATGGTTATTGTTGACCACACTATCTATAGCTCTGTCTTGACTTTAAAGTCAATTGTATTGTATGTTTGCCCCAGTGTTTAGAAAGGTCCGAAGCATTTTTAGAAACGATGCAGTAAACTGCATTATCCTCATGGAATTTCAACTCTTGTTTAATTTCATTTAATGGAACTTTACAGAGGGAATGCAGTTAGGTCAGTATGAGAATTGGTAAGGTTTAAAAGAAGGAAAGTTCAGAAGCATTTGTGTTTGTAAAGGATATGCTCTTAAATAGTCGGTGTCGTAATAAACATAGAGATTAGAAGCGCCATCGAAAAGGAGTGTAAAAAAAGGAAGATATGATCAGGGTTCACAGAATGTCTCTGCAGGACTACCTCAGGGATCATACTGGTTTCTATCCTATAAAACAGAAAAACAGAATTAAGACAAAACCTTAAGACTTTTTTTTATTAAGGGCAAGTAAGAAGAAGAAGCGGGTTGCCTACTGATGAGTAAATAAAATTAGAAAAGATAAAAGAGCTTGTGAAGGTATTCAAATAGAAGAGGTCCAAATGGAAACGTGGAGAATGAAATTAGTGTGAGTGTAAAGGCATATTGAATTGGGGGCTAGTGCTGAGCTAACAGATAGTATAGAGCACTGCGGCCAGTGTAGGTATATGCCTGCTAGCCAATTAGACGAGGTATTCCTTTACTTGCCAAATAAAGCATGTCCCTCGTTGGAGCTGAGCTGATCCCCTCAGGAGTCATGATTTCTCTCAGGAGGATACGCTTCCTAACATGGGAAAGGGGAGCACACTCGCATAGTATGTGCTCTACAGTTTCATCTTCCCGTCGACAGAGTCGAAACTGAGTTTCAGACGAGAAGTATATTTTGTTAAGATGATATCTTAGACTAACGTGTCCCAAAAGGTAGCTCACCAGTCTTCTGATATCAACTCTATTATATTTGAGAATATTGATAGAGTGTTTTATCAGGGGCCATGCAATCTTCGATTGTAGGAGTCCTTGAACGCTGTTCTAAAAGTGCAGTTGTTGCGATTTTCCCACTTGTCTAAGAGAAATTTAATCTTTGACTTGGGGATTGCACTGAAAGGTACGGCACATATGTACCTTTCGCTGGAACTTTTCCTAGCGAGTTGGTCGACGATTTCGTTGTCTTTTTATGCCATTGTGACCTGGCACCCACCAGAGTTTGACTTGGCTTCTTTTGGCTAGGTTTTGCAGGGCATCGTCGCATTCCTTGACGAATTTAGAGTTCGTCTTATACTGACTGTCTGAGAGTATATAAGTGATTATACCTTTTATGGCAGTTTCTAAATTTAGGTTGACGCACCTTAGGACGCACGATAGGATGGCGTATAGTTCGGCTTGGAAGATACTAGGACTAGTTCTCAGGCCTTTCGATATTTTCCGATTTGGTCCAAAGATGCCAGCGCCAATACCGGAAACTATCTTGGAACCATCTGTCATTTAGTAAGCGATCGCCGCTTTCCCAAGCAGTGCGGTTTGCGATCAGTATCTCAAATATTTTGCCAAGGGTGAACGTGTGTGGTAAAGAGTGCGAAGCTGTATTAATCATATCTAGCTCAGGAATGTGCTGCAGGATGGACATGCGAGCCAATGGTATACATAATTGGTCCATTTCCGAGCGGATGAGCTTGATTACACTACGTATAGCAACATTTTTAATAAAAAGGATCAGTGCCTCTTGGGTTGCCGTCGGGCAAGTTGGCATGGCGCCTGTAATGACAACACATGTTAGCCTCCGAAGGCGTTGAAGATTAACTGTTTTAATTTTCTGTTCAGCTTTTGCCCACCATGCAGCAGATGGATAAGTGATGTTAGGTCTTACTATCACGGTTTATAACCAGTGGATTACCTTAGGTTTCAATCACCAGGTTTTACCGTAGGTGCGTCGACAGGCCCTCAGTACCTTAGTCGCCTTTGCAAATTTGCTTTTGATGTCGGAGGTAAGTTTGCGATCAAGGTCAATACCTAGATATTTGACTTCTTCTGAAAATCCAATGTTTGTATCGTTTAAAGAGACGGAGCAAGGTTGTATTTTCCTACTTTTTGTAAGCGGGACTAAGGTTGTCTTATTTGGGTTTATCGATAAATCCTCTCTGCTTCACCAGTCAGAGATAAATTGGAGCGCAAGTTCCATGCGGCAGAAATTTCGCTTTTATCTGTAACAATAACTCCAAGATCATCGGCGTATCCGAAAACTTCATAACCGAGGTTGGTTAACTTGCAGAGTAGGTCGTCCATTACTATCGACCAGAGAAGTGGTGGACACATTTTGTAACTGCCGATACTGTTACAAAGACCTCTCGGGATGTACCTGATATAATACGGTCTCAAGCATCGCTCTAACCCAATAGTTAGTAGGGGGGTCTACACCTCTCTGCGACAGTGCAGTTATGATTGAGTTGTAATCAGTATTATCAAATGCCCCATCAGTACCGAGGAAGGCTCAAATTGCGATTTCTTTGAGTATGAGACTATTTTCCACATGCGTTACCAAGTGATGCAGCGCATTCTCAGTAGATCGTTTTGTGCAGTACGCATATTGATTTGGATGCAGGGGTGTTTGATTTCCTAATATACCTGTAATATGAAGCTCTATCAATTTTTCCATTGTGGCGGACCCCACAAGCGGACCAGTAGGAATGCAGTTAAGTGGGAAGGTTATGGTCCTACACTTCTGACCATAACAACGCCGGAGAAAAAAAAGGAAAAGAAGATCAATTTTCCATTGCTTTTAGTAGGAAAGATGTTAGGGCGATAGGATTTAGGTAGTTCACTTGGTTTTCAAATCTTAGTGATAAAGACGAGGTTGACTTCTCTCCAGATATAAGGAATGTACCCCAAGTTTAAGCAGAACCTAATGATGCTAGATTTTTTTTTTTTAGATAGATAAATTTTATTCTTATAAATTAATTGAAGAAAATACAAACAACAGGATTGAAATACATGGTGACGAAATATAAGAATAGGTAGTAACATTCAGTATTTGAATACAAGTGTAAAAATAGTGTAGAAACCCACGTCAATTATCTGAGACTATACTAAATATGTTAAAAATGGGTGGGGTGATCATAAAAATTAAAAATAAATAAATAATCTCTAAGCATTATAAGAAACAAGAACCAAAATTAACTATTACAAACGAAAATATAAATAAAGATAATAAAAGAAAAGAAAAAAAGAGACAAGGCATTGAGTGAGACATAAACAAATTAAACCAAGACATTAGCTATAAGAATTTCTAAGGCCACATAATCAAAACTACAGAGCCATATTTTTATGCGCTTAAAGAACATTCCAGTTATTGTAAGTGTCCTTATAGACTGAGGCAGTGCATTAAATAGTCGAAAAGAAAGAACAGAGAAAAAGTTACGATATGCAGTGGTACGGAAATTGTGTACGGAAAAAGTGTTAGACAGGTTACCACGTAGATTATAACATGAAATTAAACGAAAATTACGATTACCAGACTTCATAAAGAACATTTTTAGCACCTTAAAACAATACAAGTGACGAACAGGAAGAATTTTGAGTTCATGGAACAGGGGAAAGCTGGAATGTCTACCAGATTTACGACACATTTTCCTAAGGACACTTTTCTGCAAAATCAACAGTGGTTTAATTCTGTTTCGACACACGCCTCCCCAACAAGCGATTCCATACTGTAACTTGGAATGGAAAATACCATAATAAATCATTTTTAAAAGCTTAGTAGAACATAAGTAACGTATATAATAAAAATGTCGAAGAGTGCATCGAAAATACTTTTCCAGAGTATTAACGTGATTCGCAAAACTCATCCTAGAATCAAGGATAAGCCCCAGATACCTAAATTCATCTACTCTCTCAACTTTAAAACAGTAATCACTACAGACAATATTTTCACAAAAAGAGGGAGATGAAGAACCAGATGCATAATGGCAATCATACATTTTATATCTAAGACATTCAGGTGCATGAAAATATATATTAGCATCCAAGAAGTCCGAGGAAGATAAGCTAAAAAACATTATCTTAGTTTTAGGGCTTATTACTAAAAGATGTTCCGCAAACCAGTGTCTCAATAAATACAGATCCCAATTGATATCAGAGACTAGGTCCAGAGGACTGTTAGAGCCATAAGTAAAGCCAATGTCATCCGCAAAAACCCTTGAAATTAAGAGCAAGAAGCGAGTTGATATAGACCAAAAACCGAATCGGACCCAAGACCGAGCCTTGTGGTACACCTACGTTGGAGAGCTTTATTTCACTTCTAATATCATCTATTTTCACTTGTTGCGCCCTATTTTTAAGATATGACTTGAACCAATTGAGTATAAATCCACGAAATCCAGCTTTTTCCAGTTTACTTAACAAGATGTTGTGGTTGACCATGTTGAATGCTTTGGTGATGTCAATAAATAAACCAGCAGTACATTTTTTCCCATCGAGGTGTGACATTATAAGAGAGCAAAACTGTAAAAGTGCATCTTCTGTCGATTTACCTCTCAAAACCCCAAATTGATTGAGATTGAAAAAATTGGTTTTGTCTAAAAAACTCAATAATCTTTTTTTCATTAGTTTTTTCAAAAATTTTGCTGAACACTGAAAGAAGTGAGATGGGCCTATAGTTACCGATATCTTCTGGGGACCCTTTTTTAAATAACGGAATGACATCTGCACATTTAAGACATTCGGGAAAAACTCCTTCAAACACGCAACGATTATACAATTTTTCCAGGACATCCACTGTGAAACATGCAATTTTTTTAAGCAGATAGTTAGAGATTCCATCAGCTCCACACGTAGACGAATTAGGTAAGTTACCAATAATTTTCAAAATTTCAAGAGCAGTTATGGGTTGAAAAACAAAACCATTACTATGCAACGGTTCACCACATCCACGAATGTAAAGACAAGTACAATTAATCGATTTGACTGTACTGGATCGTAGGCTGCAGCCAACATTAGCAAAATAACAATTAAAAGCGTTAGACATAGCAACTTTGTCATAAATTAAAGAATTTTCAACACGAATACAAGTGGGTTTTTTATAGGCCGTTGATTTATTCAATAAACTATTTACTACTCGCCATTCGTTTTTTAAATTTCCCTGTGCAGAGCTGAATTTAGTACGGTAATAGTTATCACGGCAAATTGGTATCTCTTTCTTAAGATCAACACATAGTTTCTTATATCTTCTTTTTAGACCCTGGTTAGCAGGATACTTATTGCACTTAATTCTGAGTTTATTTTTATGTACAACTTTTCTAAGTAAAAGATTAGATATCCAAGGTTTAAGTCTTTTAGCGGATTTTATTGAGGGCTGAACAGAGGAGCAAGATAGAATATGCTTCCTAAGAGAGTCAATGAAGACTGTAAAAGCGGTAGATGGATCTCTACAATTAAAAACATCAATCCAAGACTCAAAGCATAAACAATTTTTCAATCTGTTAAAGTCAACTCGCATTTTTCTATGGTAGGGATTAGGAGTTCGAGAACCACTGGTTTTAGAGATAGTTATTAATAGTCCTGTCATGCAATGATCAGTAACTTTAAAATCAAAGACACATTTTTTACACTCTATGGGCGCTACGTTACTGAAACGCCCATAAATGTGATCTAAACAGCTTCCCGAAGTAGGTCTAGTGGGTTCATTGATAAAGAAAGCTAGACCATGCGAAGAAAGTAATGACAGGTAGCTAGAGACAGTTTCATTATCTTCCAATGTATTAATATTAAAATCTCCTACTATAATTAGATTTTTTGATTTTTCTCTAATTAAAAGATCCGAAAATTCGTTTAAAAAAGTAGCAACATTAAACAAATGCAGTCTATAGACACAAAAAAACACAAACGTAACTTGGTTAATTTCAATAGAAACTTTTAAAACATCAGCACTTGAAATATCAACGCACAAGACATCGAGAATTGGGTGGACATCTTTGATAAAACAACCCACCCCACCTGCAGCGTAACTTTCATTTGTTTTAGAGACAAACTTGAACCCGGGAATGTAATAATCATCATTCTCAAAGTCATATATCCAAATTTCAGACACAAATACAATATCTGGAAGGCAAGCAAAAGAATCAAGATGAGTGACAAGAGATGTAAAATTTTCTCTCATACTTCTAATATTCTGGTGAACAATAAAAGAATGATGATGCTAGAATGAAGTCTAGGCCTCTCTGGAGGACACTCAAACAGTTGTCCATGGAATCCATGGGCATCAACCCAGACCAAGATGGGATAGGTTTTCTAATTCAAGGCAATTGACGATATAACTCGATTGTTAACTGAAAACCGTAATATTATTGTCACCATCATTGCCATCTGAATAGACAGATAGTGATCATTTCACTAGAGGTCATACTATTATTAAATTACCAAATGTCCACTCCCTTTATTTAATAGGGATTTCAGACAATGGCCAACAAGCAAGAGTCTACAGTAAGTAATTAATTAAGTAATTAATAATACAAGTAATTATTCAGAGGTTCAGGAGATCGAATTTTTAAAGCTATCATTTATGGGCGATGCCGCATCTATCCTGAAGCTTACCTACCTTGTGAAATGTAAATATGACACACATTCAAAAAAGCTTTTATGGATTATATTATATTGTCCTACTTTAGTCCTAGCCCTATCACAGAAGATATTCGTAGGTTTGAGCCTGTTGAAGCGTCGTTGTGATATACATACGCAATGTCATCATACATGGATACATGGTCAAGAGAATGTTGGGCCAGTGACGTCCAATTATGAGTCGGTTTTCAAAGACATTTTCGATTTTTTTAGAAATACCCAGGTTGAGCTTGAGGCATTTCGAACAAAAGGGTTCATTGGACATCGGCATTGGTGGGCGAAACGAAGTTTTATTGCTCAAACAGGTCAATGCTATAATTACAACTACTGTATGCCAAATTTAATTTTTTTTTTTTATAACATTAGTAAAATAAAGTATTCCTTTATTAAGGAATTCGACTTAACGACGTAGCAATGATAATTATTATTTTGTAACTCATACCAATTTCGTGTTATGAGAATTAATATCATAATATCAATAATAAATACATACAAAATTAAATGTGACAAAACGTATATTTGCGTTGAAACCTTCCAAATCAAAAACGCAAGCTCGTTTAATTCATTAAAAATAATATTTTAAAACAATATTTGTAATTATTATTTATTATAAAAAAAACGTATTGTATGATTTACCTTTTACGTTTGTGACGTGTAAGGTTAGGTTAGGTTAAAGAAGGGGAGTGCGATGGTCAAGCATCACTTCCACTCGGAGGCCAAAAGGCCCATTGTGATTCCCTTCATTTGTGGGGGTACACATAAAATTAACCTGTCTTATCACGTGGTGGCTGAAACCACCCCGTGCTCTTAATGAATTTTAGAAGATCCGATATATCTGCATTAGCCACATCCGCAATATCAGTAAAGAATCTTTGGCCTAGCGGCACTAGGCGTCGATTTTGGAGAGCTGGGCAGTGGCAAAGTAGATGTTGGATCGTCTCAGTTTCTTCCTCATCGCCGCAGCTCCGGCAGAGATCGCTAGATCCCGAGTCCCATTTCCGGAGCATTGCTCCAATGGGACAGTGTCCTGTGATCACTCCGACGAGCATACGGATCGAGTTATGGTCCAGCGCCAGGAGCTTCTTTGTTTTTTCGATATTGAGCTATGGCCACGATGATCTTGTCGTGTAGCTGTCGTTTCTTGTAAGCCAAGACGAGTTGGCTTCTTTGATGATTGTGTCGTTTACGATCCGGTATAATGCGCTGATCGGTGGTTGCAATGACGTCCATTTCAGAACCTTGCCTGGCCAGTTCGTCTGCTCTTTCGTTCTCTGCGATTGAGCTGTGGCCCGGGACCCAGCAGAGTTTGACTTTATGGTGTCTGATGGACTTCAGTGAGTCGCGACATTTCTTGACAGCCTTTGATCTCGTTATACAGGAGTCTATTGACTTCAGTGCAGCCTGGCTGTCTACAAAGATAGTGATATCAGATGGTGGGATATCGGTTACGTGTAGGTGTTTGGCTGCTTTCTCTATTGCCAGGATTTCTGCTTGAAAAACAATGCACAGATCAGGGAGTCTGAATGATTCCTGTTTGTAGGGGGTATCAGAGTAGAACCCGGCCCCAGTGCCTGTGTCCATTTTCGATCCGTCGGTGAAGAGAGTGATCTCGTGGTCGTTGATTATGGCGCTTGATAGCCGCTCTTCTCTGTCGGGGAAAAGGATAGGTATTCTGAGAGAGAAGTCATTTTGGGGGGAAATATAGTCGGTCGTAGCTGCGAGGCTACTTCCTTCCCAGGTCGTCTATTATTCTGAGTATAGCCGCATGTCCATAGTTGGCTTGCTTCCACAGAGAGGACTCCCTTAGTCTGAGAGCGCTCTTTGCAGTTCAGCCTTTTATGAATAGATCCAGGGGGAGGAGATGAAGAATCATGTCCAACCCTGATTGCGGCGTGCTTCTCATGGCTCCCGTTGTACAAACAGCGGCTGACCTTTGTACTTTGTTGAGCATGTTCATATAGCTTTTCGTACTCCTAGCAGTCCACCAGACTAGGGCCACTTTCTTTATAGAGCTGTGTCCAATGTCTGCATTGATAATTCTGTTCTTCAACATATTTTCAATCCAGATTACAATGGGCTTGTCTACTTTTATGTCCTCTAGAGCTGTTATTATGGCCTCTGTGTTTACATTGTTGAAGGCCCCCTCTATGTCGAGGAAGGCTGCCATTGTAAACTCTTTTAGGTTCAGCGAGCCCTCAATTTCACGGACAACACTATGCAGAGCACTTTCCACTGATCTGCTTTTAAGGTAGGCGTGTTGAGTGTTGCATAAGTTGCGTGAGTTGATGAATTCTCTGAATCTCCAAGGTTTTTAATAGAAACGGCGAGAGACTAATTGGCCTATAGTCCTTTGCGGCAGTATGGGATGGTTTACCTGCCTTAGGTATGAAAATTACCTTTATTTCTTTCCACTGTGTTGGGATGTACCCCGCGCGCAGGCAATTGGAAAAAATGCTTACGAGATGGGGTACAGTGTGGGTCTGTGTTTTTTGAAGCATCGCTGGCAAGATATTTTATTTATTAGACGTTTTATTTTATAGACGTTTTATTGGTAAGTTTGGTCGACCCTTAGTGGCTGTCAACTGGGATGTTGTAGTGATTTTTAGGACGCCACTAGTTGATACTGCATATATGACAGTAGGTGCACCCAAAGTACTAGTATCTGCAGCGGCCGTTAAAGGTTCGACTAACATCTGTTCATGGCTCTTTATAATAATCTTGATTTCATTAAAAGGATACGCCATTTTGCATTTTAGTTCTAGCAGCCGGTCTAAGGACCTGGCGCTAGTTCCTAGAACGAGTTGCAAGAGCTCTTTCTCTTTATCTGGCGTGCTTTGCATAATTCTCCAGTGCTGTGCATACAGGCAATCACTTTGCGAGTCCATCGCCGCCAAAACCTTGGTTATGGGTAAACCGACTCTCTGTGGGAAGTAGCCCCGAACGTTGTGAGGTTTCGGGAAAGCGATCTCTTCCACCAGGGTGACATCAGGTCCGCTTTTTTATTTTATAACCGTAAAGCATGCAATTGGCTGTGGTTGCGTTGGCACATACGGAATAGAGCCAACCTGTCCTGTATGTCGACTCCTTAAGATGAGGTATAAGCCGTGAGGTATGAACATGGTTCGGTGGGGTGTAGAACGATCACGTTTGGGTTCCGGACCCTTCGTGGCAGGGGCAGATTATAAAAGGTGTTTTTTATACGGGTATAGAACTTTGAAATAGAATAAAACAAAGATGATTTTTATAAATTGACATGAAATTGACTTTATTCGAAAGATAATCTTCTGACATTATAACTTAAATATAATTTCTGGCATATGAACGCCACGGCTGGCTCAGACATAGTCTAATCTGGAGGTCCAATTTTCGATGATTTTTTCCAACATTTGTGGCCGTATATCGACAATAACGCGGCGAATGTTGTTCTCCAACTGGTCAATCGTTTCGGGTTTATCGCCGTAGACTAGCGACTTCACATATCCTCACAGAAAATAGTCAAGCGGCGTTAAATCGCACGATCTTGGAGGCCAATTCACGGATCCGTAACGTGAAATTATGCGGTTACCAAACGTTTCCTTCAATAAATCAATTGTGGCACGAACTGTGTGACATGTTGCGCCGTCTTCTTGAAACCACAGCTCCTGTACATCATGGTTGTTCAATTGATGAACGAAAAAGTCGGTAATCATGGCTCTATAGCGGTCACCATTGGCTGTAACGTTCTGGCCAGCATCGTTTTTAAAGAAGTACGAACCAATTATTCCACCAACCCATAAAGCACACCAAACAGTCAGCTTTTGTGGATGTAACGGTGCCTCAACATACACTTGAGGATTATCATCACTCCAAATACGGCAGTTTTGTTTATTGACGTATCCATTCAACCAAAAGTGAGCTTCATCGCTAAACAAAATTCGCTTATGAAAATTGGGATCAACGGCAATCTTGTTTTGGGCCCATTCACCGAATCTACGCCTTGCTAGGTGATCCTATGGCTTCAATTCTTGCACGAGTTGGATTTTGTAAGCACGCAAACCAAGATCTTTCCGCAAAATCTTACATAAAGTGGATGGACACATATCCAATTCCTGTGCACGATGGCGGATAGACTGATTCGGGTCTTCCTCTACGCTACCCTCCTAAGCAGCGATGATTTCTTCTGTACGCACTCTACGACGTCTCTGTGGATGCGTATTATCATTTAGAGTAAACGTGGTGCGAAAACGTTCCATAGTTAATCGAATTAATTGTTCTGATGGACGATTATGTTGACCGTAAAATGGACGTAGTACGCGATACGTATTTCGAACAGAACCATGATTTTCAAAATAAATTTGCACAATTTGGAAGCGTTGTTCAGGCATCAGTCTATTTGTGTTGAAATGCCAAACCAAACTAAAAATAAATCACTTGACAGCTGATAAAATGGCCGCCAGTTAAAATAGTGCTACCTACTTAAAGTTCTATACCTCTATAAAAAACATCCTTTACTAGATATATACATATACTAGAGCTTCATCTCTAGTTTTACCCTGATTAATGGCGGCTTTTAAGGGTCTCTGTTCCAACGTCATTAGTTTGACGAAGCCGCCAGACGGTAGAGGCTTGTTCTTCACAGGGTTGGTAGTTTCATTTCCTGCCGCATCTGGGAGTTCATCTGAGAGCATACTCATAGAATCTCCACAGAGCGTAGTGTCGGGGTAGGTGAGTGTCTCCAAGATGTGTCTCCAATCTTCTGCTTTCCGTTCGGCGGCAATATCAGCAAAAGATACCGATATTGTTGCTGTTACTGAGCTGTTAAGGGCTCACAGTCCCTAGCGGGAAATGGCATTTTAGAAGCATCGTTTACTAACAGCTAAGCACCCTCTCAGCTATGCACCCATCGGCGTATACTGTTCCACTTTAGATTTAGCGGAGTGAGGGAAGCTTCCGCATCGCGGCAAGGTGAGCAATTTTCGCGAACGATAAAAAAAAAATCGAGATGTGTGAAGGATTAAAACATGAAGACGCCTTTTCCCTTGTTCTCTTTAATTTGGTGCTAGAAGACTCAATGAGACTCTTTCGAGAAAATGATCTGGGAATGTGCTTAATGGAGTCACACCCGCCTCAGCTTACGCTAACCATCTGGACCCTTTGAGAGAAATAGTTAGGAGAAACGCAGAAATTCCAATTATGGCAGGACAGAATGTAAGTTTAGAAGAAAAAACCAAATATATGGTGACTAACCCACTTGAACCGGTCCAAACCTCGAACTCGACTTTGGATTCGGTTACGTAGGAGGGTAGGTACTGTAGCCAAATCGAAGCTTGAATCGATAGAATTTTTATAAAACGATAAATATGACAAATGTCTGTGTGTGTGCTCAGAGCATAATACAACGCCCTAATAGCTCTAAGACGAAAGAATAACACAGTGTGAGGATAAGGATTTGTATCGATTGTAATGTCCATCAAAGGCAATTTGTAAACAACTTGTTGTCGTTAGTAGAAGCAATTATCGTCTCCCCTTGACATAAAACCGCTTTCATTTGCTACGCATTTGACATTGATGATGACTACAAACACGATTGGCCACAACCACCCTAAGACCCCATGCTACCCATTCAATAGCGTACGCAGATGATTTAGTAGCGTACAGATCAAGCCCAAAAATCGAAACTATCAATGCAATGCTGCAATGTGACTTCGATTATATTAAGAGATATTGCGATGATTGGAAGCTGAAAATCAACTTCCAAAAGTCGGAAACGATACTGTTTAGAACTCCGTTGAACATGGCCTCAAGGGACACGAAAAAGAACTGGAGGAAATTCGCAATCATCGGGCAACATGGACAACAATTAGCGGTGAGAAACGCAGTTAGATATCTTGGTATCTGGCTAGACCAGTATCTATATTTCAACAGACATATAGATGCTTGTCTCTCCGGAGCTAAGAGAGCCTTCGGTATGACAAGAAGCCTGTTTCACAGCAGTCAACTTGACCGTAGGGTTAAAATCATATGCTACGTGGCCCTAATAAGGCCCATTATCGCTTATGGTTGTCCAGTGTGGTTTAATGTAGCGCCATCTTATATGGAAAAGATTCGTATGTTCGAAAGACAGTGCCTTAGGGTCTGTCTTAGAATGTACAGAACGCCAGAGTCACAGTTCATTAAGTTTTACCCAAATAAGGTCCTGTACAACGGAGCAGGACTAAACAGAATTGACAATTTTCTAATTAAAATGATTCGAAAGCACATTGTCAGATGTATGACTAGCGAAAATAACTTGATTTTTGGAGCTTATTACCCGAATTACATATATCACGAGAGCACACTCCGATCAGGCTTTATTCCCCCAGAGGCATTTTTATATATCGATTCCGAAAGGTTAGTGCACAATAGAGATGGTATCCCGGTAATCTATCACCGCCACCGCAGCGCCAGGGACAAACGACTCATCCGCGACGGGTATGTTGACAGTGCTCACGAGCTCATTCGTTTTAGCACCGCAATGGCGGATTGGGATCTCGCCGACGTCGCTAAGCAACATGCTGAATTCTGGTGGCTGGCAAGTGCCTATGCTCCCCAGAACGGTGCGTTACGACGGTAAGGTCCTCCCTACTCCTTAGTTTGTAAGTTAGGTTAGAGTTAGCTAGGGGATCTTTCGGAGGCTGGGCGTCATCACATTCAAGTGAGCTTGAGAACTGACCCATAGTCTGGGTGAGATCTCGGGCATGCTGAATGAGTGAGATGGCAAATCCAAGCTGCTGGAAGATGCAATCGGGGGGGTGACATTTGCGGAATAAAATCCATAAATGGTAGCCAATCCGGTTATACTTAAGTTTAGGATTAAGCAGCTTAGGGTAGGTTAAGATATTTAAGTCAAATTAATAATCTAGGTTTTTTCAAAAAATTTTTACTAGAAAATCCATTGCTAAATTATAAGTTTAAAATATAATAGATAGATTTAGGCTGAAAGGCATTAGTAATTAAGAAATATAGTTAAACTTAGAGTGCCCGCGAAGGGCCAGTAAGACATATGTATTAAGTTATTTTTAAGTTAGATTTAATCATTTTTATCTAGGAAATAAGCATAGTGTAAGATAAATAAAAATGAATTTAAAAACAACCCCATGCTACCCTTGACTTGACAGCCTTAGGAGTAAAAAAAGAAGGATGAGTATGCAATGTCATATGGGTCGTAAAATACAATATCACAAGATGATTATGAATTTTTTTACGACACACGGCCCATGAAAGGAGGCGTCTGTATTATTCTTCGGAGCAACGCCCAGACATGGTTGGTTTATATATTCAACAATTTTATTATTATTAAGTGGGAAATTAAACTCAATTTTATATTTGATCCTTCGAAAGGGACCACGCCAACGAGAAAAACAAGGAAGAACCGTTTTATTTTTTGTTTTGTAATCTTATTCCACATGGTTGGCACAATCGCGTATGAATATTTTATAAACGTCTGGGGATGGTTTCGTGGAGCCGCTTATTCTGTTACGTTAGGTGCGTAGTTTATATTCTTCGAGGTTACATTATGTAAATTGAAATAGAATTTTCTGTCGGGTGTAAATAAGGCGTTAAGACATTGCGTTGATGGTCGTAAACCAGTACTGCTTATAACAATATGCTGCATGATTTTCGTTTAAATTTCAACAAGAGCTTGAGGCATTATTATAAGTATGACATTCAACCTCTTGAAATTAGCCTTGTTTTATTGTTGTATTTTTATTTTTAGAACACTCTTATTTACCTTTTATAAAGCCTATCTTAAGGACAAAATCTAGCATTTAGTATTTTAAGTCAGACAGATAAAACCTTCTTACTCGTCTTATTTTTCTGAAAAAAAAAAATTATTTATTCACCGGTATTTATTTTGTTCTCTTCAGATACAAATTAACTATTCTATTAATTATTATTAGTGGGTTTAATTTCGTAAGGATTTTTTTGTCCTTTTTTTGCCATCATAAATGAAAGACTTTAATCTAACTAAATAAAAAGAAAAAAAAAATTAAAAGAAAAGCGGTTATCGTAACTATAGAGTGTTTTTTTTAGATTTTGGTTTTTAAACTGGTAATACTCTTCCTACAGATTGTCAATGAAAACCGATTTGTGGTTAATACTTATTTTGTTCGCCATTTTACGGATAACATAATCGTCCATCTGAACAAGTTATTCGGAGGATGATGAATCGTTTTCACACCACGTACACTCTGGTGGATAATACGCATCCCAAAGACGACAAACAGGGCGCAGGGAAAAAGTTATGGCCGTGGTGGAACGCACTGTTGGGAAGAATTCGATTCGCCATTGCGCACAGCAATCGGAGTTATGCCCATCCACTTTTTGGAAGATTTTACGGAAACATCTTGGCTTAAAAATTTATAAGATCCAGCTTGTGCAAGAGTTGAAACTCCGTGGCCACGCGCCGTAGGTTCGATGAATGGGCCGAAAACATTATTCTGCTTGATTCTCATGTTCAACTCATTTTTAGAATCCTTTGTCGAGACGGCCCTACAACCATTAGAACTCACTATTTCTGGTACTTTATGGGCTGGGGGAATCATCGACCCATAATACTTTAAGGACGATGGCGGCCAGAATATTTCCGTAAATGGAGAGCGCTATAGAACCTGTGCAGCGACGGGTTAAGAATATCCCTGCAGCGATACCTCTCGCTTGTCGTAAAAGGCGACTAAACAAAGGTAAACAAAAATCACATCTAGGCAATTCAGAAAACACCAAGGTGAGCCTAGGGACACATATACCACCATTAAACTGCCCCACAAGTGTGCATGCAAATCAGTGGGTTGACACGACTGGAGATCACCGGTGTTGTAAGAGTAAGATCAAACAAAAAAAATAAAAATCTGGAGCATGCCCGTGCCTAAAAAATGAGGGAAAGAAAGAAAACGGTCAAACCGTAGCATTATGGAAAAGAACGCTAAAAGGAAAAGCACTACCCCGCCAGGCACTACTAATGGTCGTGATCCTGGGACGAGCAACAATGCTCGGGTCAGAGCTATAGGATTTCCGGGGGATAGCAAAGTAATGCAACGGCGTAAGCCACACTTAAGAGTCGCGAGTTGGAACGTTGGAAGCATGAGTGGTCGCAGCTAAGAGCTTGAAGAAATGATGGTTAGAAGGCGAGTAGGCATCCTGTGCGTACAAGAGACGAAATGGCGAAACACCGGTAATCGGGCACGTTTCTTGGACGTTAAAACAAAAGCCTACAAGATGTTTTACTATGGATTGGAACAGGGATAAAAACGGAATCGCCATCATCCTTGCGGCAGAGCTACTTGGCAACGTCTTAACCATTTCAAAGTCCAGTGACCGTTTGATGGCTCTCAAATTGGTGATGCATGGTGAGGTGTGGAACATCGTAAGCGCATATGCCCCTCAAGTAGGATGCGAACAAAAAGAAAAAGATGCATTCTGGCTAGATTTCCACAACCTTGTCAAAATCATCCCAAAGGAAGAGCTTTTGTTTATTGGGGGAGATTTAAACGGACATGTCGGGAAGACAAGCGAAGACTATGAAGACTACCATGGAGGGCTGGAATACGGCACCAGGAATTCTTCAGGTGAGGATATCCTAAACATGTGCAAGTCGTACGGTCTTATAGTGCTAAATACCATGTTCGTCAAACAAAGCCGGCACCTGGTCACTTATAGCAGCGGCCGGACGGTATACCCTCTGAGTTCTGGAAAAAGATGGGAGACATCGGGTCTAGATGGCTCATGGTTCTTATCTCCAAACTTATGAGAGGCGACACTATGCCTAATCAATGGAGGGAAAGCTATCTTCTTCCATTGCAAAAAGGAAAGGGTGATACGCGAAATTGTGATAACTACCGTTCTGTCAAGCTGATGTCGCACACCATGAAGATCGTTGAACGGGTATTAGATAGCCGACTGCGGAAAATAATACGACTATCTGATGACCAGTGCGGGTTTGTCTCGGGTAAATCAACGACAGATGCAATCCAAAGTATAAGGGTCATGATGGAAAAGCATCGTGATTCGTCAAAGGACTTGCATATGACCGGCAACCAAGAGATCTTTTATGGGTAGCGCTAAGACAAAAAGGAGTTCCAGAAACGTACGTGCGAGGGATCATGGACATGTACAAGAGAGCAACGACAAGAGTAAGATGCACCGCAGGAATCACCGAAGAATTCGCAATCAAAGTCGGTGTACACCAAGGGAGCGTCCTCAGCCCACTGCTCTTTATAGCAGTCCTTGATTGCTTGCTTGAAGGAAAAGTGACGGGCCCCAATGTGCACCAGCTATTCTTTGCTGACGACGGAGCCATTATAAGTGATGATCAGGCGTCCCTACAACGAGCACTTGATGTGCTCAAAGAAGACAGAGTATCTGTGCTGCCCGTTCTCTGACCCTCATCAGCCTATTCCAGACATTTACTTGAATGGAAGAGTGCTTCCCAAGTGTGAAAAGTTTAAATATCTGGGATCTATGATTAATAAAGAAGCAACTTGTGATGACGACATCAACCATCGCGTAAGCGTAGGGTGGATGAAGTGGCGGGAAAACTCCGCCATCTTCTGTGATCGAAAAATGCCCCCTAAGCTGAAAGGAAGGCTCTACACTTCAGTTGTACGTCCGGCGCTCACATATGGTGCTGGACAATGAACAAAAAGTATGAGAGCAAATTAACGGCAGCTGAGATGAAGATGCTTCGCATTACAGCGGGAGTAACAAAGCGCGACAGAATTAGAAGTTCAAAGATCCGAGGAAGCCTCCACGTAAAAGAAACCATCACAAGAAAGATAGAGCGCGACCGACTCAGTTGGTATTGCCATGTTCAAAGGAGAGATCCTTTGAACCCCGTCCAAAAGGCGTTATCAATCAACGTTCCAATTTTAACACGCAAAAAAGGCAAGCCGAAAAACAATTGGTGCAAACAAATGCAAAAACACCAGCATTTGATTGGCCTCAGCGATGAAGTAGTCCCAAACCGGGAAGCCTGCCGCTACTTTCTGAGGTCAAACCGGCGGACCCCACAAGCGGACCAGTAGGAATGCAGTTAAGTGGGAAGGTAATGGTCCTACACTTCTGACCATAGTGACGCCGGAAAAAAGGAAAAGAAGAAGAAGAAGAAGAAAAAGCCATACGGTGCGCCACCATCAATTTATTGGGGCAAACATTTGCTGCGCGCATAATTTCGTGTAATGGACCTGTGACCTGGCTTCGCCGATCTCGCACCTTTAGATTACTTTCCGTGGGGTATATGAAGTGACTAGTATATGCCCATGAATCAGAGACACTGGACGATTTGAAGGTCAACATTTGCGTGTTATTGCTGATATACGGCCGCAGTTGCTCGATAAAGTTGTCGAAAATTGGACATCATGCTTACGCCTTATATTAAGCCTCGAGCTAGTCGTGGCACACATATGCATATGCGCTCGTTAAAACAAAGAGTTGCGATCAAGTTTTGCGTGAAACTTGGAAAGACCGGGACGGAAACTGTTTCTATGATCAAGCCAGCTTACAAAGAAGATACCCTGCCAAGGAATTTTTGAAAGGCCGGGAAGAGGTCGAGAACTGTTAAACTCAGACCGACGATTGAGTGTTCGTTTTTTTTTTTTATTTTTTTTTATTTTTTGTTGGAGGCTTCTACTATCTGCTGGAGCACTCAGACACAAGTACTGGTCCATTGTACTACCAGACAGACACCTTGTCTTTATTGTATTTTCCCCGTTGTCCGGAGAAAAGTGAGGAGGGGCTTCAGTGATGTTGAGCTAAGAGATTCGGCACCCACCACGTCGGCCCCAAGGGTGCGCCACCGTGCACGAGCGAAGGCGGGACAGTCGCAGAGAAAGTGTTCCGCTGTGTCGTCCTCCTCGCAACAAGCAGCACAGGTAGGCGTCTCACTGATGCCAAGCACGTAAAGATGCCTGGCAAAAGTGTAATGGCCCGTAATGACGCCCGTTAGCCTTCTGCAGTCATTTCTTCTTAAGGATAAGAAGAATGTTGCGGACTTTTTACAGACGTCAGGGCGTACGCGCTTAGTCATCCTGCATCCTGGATATTCCTTCCATCTGCGACTGTGTACGTTAAAGACCCAGTCATTGATGTCAGATTTAACCGTTGAAGCTGGTAGACGTAAGGCGGGTTCAGGCCCTGAGAAACTCTCCTCTGAGCCTTTTCTAGCGAGTTCATCGGAGATCTCGTTTCCTGGGATTCCAGAGTGACCTGGAACCCATACAAGCCTAAGTGAATTAAGTCTTCCGACTTTGTTCAACAAGGTCTTGAGTTCATGCACTAGTTTGGAGTTGGACAGAGGATTGGATACAGCTTTGAGTGCAGCTTGGCTGTCACTGCAGACACATATGCTCTTTCCCCTCCATCTGTGTTTCACAACATAGTGCATGGCCATTAGGCTTGCGCAAATCTCCGCCTGGAAGACAGACGCATATTTTCCTAACGAGAAGTGCGAATGTTTTCGCGCTCGAAGAAAACTCCGGCGCCGGATCCCTGATCAGTCCTGGAGCCATCTGTGAAGATGCGAAGACATTCTATTCCAGGTTCAGTGTCTGGCCAAAGCCAGTCCTGACGCCAAGGAAATGTGACTGTGTAGTTACAGCGCAGTAGGATGGCAGGTGCCATTGCGTCAGAGGGCATATCCATGAGACAGTGATCGTAGGATATTTCTCTCTCAAGTACACTTTCACTCCACTGCGAGTTGTACCAAAGACCATTCCTCTTTAGGCGAGAAATAGTTTTCAATGCACACCCTCTGATATATATGTCAAGGGGTGGAAGGTTCATCATAGCATCCAAAGCAGCTCCCGGTGTGCTGGGGAAAGCCCCCGTGCAACTGAGGCAGACCGCTCTTTGGAGTTTGGTGAGTGAAGCCACAACGTGTTTTCGTGTCAGCCTGCTCCACCAAACAACCGATGCATATGAGATTATCGGTCTTACCATTAAGTGTAGATCCAAAGGACCTTTTTCGGCGATAAGCCTCATGTTTTGCCAAAGGCACCTTTGCATTGCCAGAAAGCTGACAGCGCTTTGGTGGTTTTGGACTCAACATGTTTTGACCAGAGAAGTTTGTTATCTAGAATGACTCCCAGATACTTAGCTTCCTTGGATATAGGGATGGGAATGCCTTTTAGCACCAGCTGAGCAATGCCAGTTGTTTTCCTCCTTCTCGTGAAGAGAACGACATCGGTCTTAAGAGGATTAACCGACAGCCCATTTCTCGTGCACCAGTCATCGATCACGTTTAGCGCCGCCTGCGCTTTGAGACAGACATTCGCTAAACATGAGCCGACAGAGAGAACAGCAACATCATCCGCATAGGCCTGGGCATAGATTCCAGAGGCATTGAGAGCATCTAGCAGAGAGTCGACCACCATGCACCATAGCAGCGGAGACAAGACGCCACCTTGCGGGCAGCCCCTGTTTACTCCAGACTTGACACATTGTTCGAGGCCTGTATCAGCGATCAATGTCCTATGCACAAGCATTGCTTTGATCCACAAAACCAGTGCTTCATCTACGCCATGCCGTCTAGCAGCGTTACACATGCTGTCGAAGGTAGCGTTATCAAAAGCTCCTTCAACGTCGACCAAAATGCCTAGTACGTACTCTTTCCTTTCGAGAGCGCATTCAGTTCTCCCAACTAGGTTTTGAAGCGCAGTCTCGCAGGATTTTCCGCGCTGATAAGCATGTTGCATGTCCGACAGAGGATGCATTCGAAGGGCATCTTTGCGCACGTGCAACTCTACTAGTCTTTCCATGCTTTTCAGCAGGAATGATGTTAGACTTATTGGTCTGAAACTCTTGGCTAGTGAGTAATCCTCTTTCCCTATTTTGGGAATAAAGACCACTTTCACCGCGCGCCAAGGGATAGGTATGTAGGCAAGTGCCAGGCTAGCAGTGAAAATTCTTTTCAGTGTAGGAAGCAGCTGTCTTATACCTTTTTGCAGCATAACGGGGTATATCCCATCAGTGCCCGGCGACTTAAAGCCATCGAAGGATGCCACAGCAAATTCAATGGCCTCAGTAGTTGCCACGCGTGACGCAACATACCAGCTACGCCGAGTTGTTTTCATCGCTACAGCCGCAGTATCCAATGAGGGAGTGTGCAACGAGCCGATGACAGTCTGATTTCCCGGAAAATGGGTCTGAAACAGTAAACTAAGAGTTTCTGCTTTAGACTCGGTAAAGGTACCATCAGACTTTCTGAGTACCTCCAGCCTTGTCGATTTTCCTCGTTTGAGGACTTTAACCAACTTGCTGGTCGCGCTCAGGGATTTGATCTCTTCGCAGAAGGACTTATAGGAATCATTCTTCGATTTTCGAATAAGCTTCTTATATTCCTTCTGCTTCGATCGATATTTATTCCAGTCATCTTCCGAGTTCGATTTAAGCGATCTGTTCAGAAGACTTCTGGCTTCCCTACGAAGCCGTTGGAGCTCAGCATTCCACCAGGGAACCGGCTTCCTGTTGGGAGGTTTTTTGACAGGACATGCGAGTTCAAAACATTTGGTGATGGCGCTGTTCAGGTTATGAACTGCATCCTCCACCGATTGATTAGTTTTGAGTTTAGGCGGGGCTTGAGTGGATTTCTCAAGCTCCTCCCTAAATCGCACCCAGTCTGTTTTTCTCGGATTCCGCTTGGGCTGCGAGGGGGAGATCCCGCACTTCAATTGGAATTCGATGTATCTATGGTCTGACAGCGTAACATCTGGTGAGACTCACCAGTTAGTGATGGCCTTCGCATGCCTGTTAGATAAGGTTAGGTCAATCACTTCCTGTCGTCTCGCCGTCACAAAGGTTGGTAGAGAGCCAACATTGTTGATGAAAAGGTCAGACGAAAGAATGAAGTTTAAAAGATGGTCTCCTCTCCGGTTGCATTTGCTGCTGCCCCAAAATGTGTTTTGAGCGTTAGCATCGCAACAGATGATGAGTCCAATCCTTCTGGCTTCACAGTACTCTACGAGTTCGGAAACCGCCTTAGGTGGCGGGGGTAGTACCGAGTCGTAGGGGAAGTAAGCAGACGCCACGACGAAGTGTTCAATTTCTCCGTGCGCCTTGTAGCTCACTTTCGCAGCTACCAGATCTTGACCACAGAATTGACCAAGTTTGGTTGCCGATAGCGTATTCGATATGATGAGGCAGACCCTGGGCCTTTCGGATCGCTCAGCATAAAGGATTGTAGCATCACGTATGCCACCAAGACCACACAGGCGTTTGTTCCATACCCATGGTTCTTGAATGGATACAATGTGATGATTTGTACTACTGCATGCAATTCTGCTACTTAGAAGAGCGGTAGCAGCCTTGCAATGCTGTAGGTTGATCTGAGTAAAAATCATGGATTCATACTGGGGAACACGTTCCATCCTTCGACTACTTGACATCAAAATGGAATACAATCCTACCAAAGCCGAAGTAGGGACGTGAGTCGTACGCGGTTTTCAGGGCCTCAACAGAGCCATTGTCCATTCCCACTACCAGAGTGAAGCCCTCTTTTTTCAGAGAGTTATTTTTCTCCTTGTAGGAATAGACAGTCCAGGCCCTCGTGTCGAGTCCCGGGTTCTGCGCACGTAGTCGCGTCAGCACTTTCAGCTTGTTTCCGGGTTTTCCCGGAATCCAGCAGATGGCGCGCGTTAGTTTCGGGAGACTAACTACTTGATAAGTGCTAGTTCCCAGGGGGGGGATTTTCGGCACCATGCTCCTGATCCAGGCAGATGTCTGCTGAGAGGAACAGCTCACCACGAAGGTACCATTCATCAAAGCAGACCTCTCCGCTTGAATACAGAAGCCTGTTGCTGAAGCTAGCTCCAGTAGATGATCCTCGCAGTGTTGGCAATCTGCGCTGGTCATTCTGCTGTCACTGCCAGCCTTCCCTATTCTGACCTTTTCGGAGGAGATGGCTGCCTCTTTGTAGGAGAGGTGCTTGTCTCGACTCTTTACGGTCATTTGTGTTGCCTTTCCAGAGGAAGGGGTTTTTTTGTGTGAAGTGCCCGCCTCCGATGAGCAGCCTTTGGTCCTCTCCGTCTTCAGGTTTTTGCTTTGATCTTTATTGATCGCCGCATCTGCCTTTGGACTCCGATTTCCCGCCGCCATATCAGAGGAGGAGACATCACGTTCTCTCTCCCCAGCAAGATTGTCCCCGGCGGCCATCTTCCGCTTGCAAGTGCTCTTACCTTTTTCGGTTCGAGCTCCTGCTCCCTTCCGACGCCGCTTTTGAACAGCTCTGCCAGCCTGAGGGTTGTTATGATGCAAGACCGCTTCGCCTTCTGCGATCAGAGTCTGTCTGCCAGCATCATCACCTTTTTCGGCGGTGGCACCGACCATGACAGGACCCTGAACATCTTCAGCTCCGTCAGTTTTGGAACTTGGCACGCTCTTATTGGGAGTTTGACCGTCACCAATAAGAGGAGGAGTGTTTGAGGCGCATGCCGAAAGTGCTGGCATGCTTGTGCCTCCAGCAGCAGCCTTTACTAGCCGCCGACGTTTTCTGCGCTGCGCGCCGGCAAGAAGTGCGGGATCTGCAGGTGAGAGGGTCGGATGGGCTTCGGTAGGGGATATCTCCGCCGATCTGATCCTCTTACCTGCCTTTCCCAGAGGTTCGCCCTCAATCTTCGTGCCTTCGGCTGTGCCAGCCTCTTTGCACGATTTTCGGGCACGCCTTTTCCTCCTTCTTTTTGGGCACTTAGCAGTGCAATCTACAGCACGTCCCAATTCTGGGGCTCGTTCAACCTTGGCGGTTTCCCGTGCCGCACCATCGTCGGTGTCGCCTCTGTCGGTTGCACCGCTCACGCTCAGTCCAACCAAGTGGTCGGACAATGAGCCGCAGGAGTCGGTGTCGTTCCGGGCTGCCGGAGAGTTAAGAATGACTGGTGGGGCCTCCAGAATCCTTGCCCCGGCCGCGATCAGGGAGATCGCGGGTGGATTTCCGCTATTGCGGGTGCCACCTGGAGTATTTCCATCCATCTGGTTGTCCATTCATTCATGACTAACTCGGGGTTCTCCGGGTCTTAGTTCGAGGTCATTGACCTCTTAAGCCCCTCCGCCGCGACAAGGCGCCCGAAGAGCGAAGGGGGAGTGTTCGTTTAATGGCCGATATGTTAAATATTCCGAAAACTCAAGTTTATTATATCGTCACGAACCATATCGGCATGCGGAAGGAGGACGCTAATATGATACCAAAAGTATTCACTGAGGATCAAAAATCGCACCACGTTGAAACGTGCCAAGAAAAACTCATGTGCAAGCGTGATCCCCAATTTTTGGATAACGTCATTACAGATGACGAGGGTATTTGAATATGACCCGAAAACGAAAAAGCAATCTTCACAATGGCATACCTTAGCGTCCCCTCGCCAGAAGAAAGCCAGGATGAGCAAAGTTAAAATCATGCCTATCGAATTTTTTGACATCCACGGATTGGTTAATCACGAATTTGTAGAACCTGGTACAACTGTCAACTCCAAATTTTATTTGGAAGTCCTCAAACTACCGAAACGCAGGCCAGTGTTCACCCAAACATTGCAGACAACTGAAGGTTGCACCACAACAATGCTCCTGACCACACCGCAGGGGAGCCAATGGTCCTCTAGCCCCCGTACAGCCAGGACGTAGTTCCCCCCGACTTCTTTTTGTTTCCACGCCTCAAAACATCTATGAAAGGCAAGCGTTTCGGGACAGTAGACGGAATGAAAGGAGCTTATAGCGCGTCATTGAAGGACATTCCGGAGGAGGCCTAGCGCAATGCATTCGAGAGCTGGAAGACTCGCTGGAGCCGATGTATTGACGCAGAAGGAGTCTATTTTGAAGATTTTTAATCACTTGTAACGAACAGTTCAATAAATGATTTTTAATCGACTTACTGACATTACTTTCAGGACATACCCTGTACGTGTGGACACACACTGATTAAGGAATATCCACTTTTCTGAATTGCACCCGATCGTTCGTACCTATTGTTTGCCGTGAGTTGGAAGCATGAGCTTACCATATAGAATGTGTTGAAAAACGTAATAAATGTTCCTCATATTCAGGCACTATTAGAACTGCGCCATCGACTAGTTCACCAAGATCTTCGTTATAAATCATACGGTATGCAGAGAGGACAGTTTATGTCGGCACATACTCGGGAACATGGAACTATCCG